>CM076716.1:25167647-25830147 GCA_038501795.1 Pseudopleuronectes americanus | reverse complement strand
ATACAGACACTTGAGGGTGATTGTGCAGTAACACTTGCTCCAGGATTGTGTTACTGAACGAGAAGCAAAGACAAACAAACAGATCCAACTGAGATGCAGAGCTGACACATGGAACCCTCACGTCCTCTCAGAACATGTAGAGGACGTTTTTATTCATCACATCATAAATACACTCTCCCTGTTCTTCTTTTATAAAGGAAACAAAAACATTTTACTTTTACTTTGCTAGCAGTTCTTAATTTGTGTTGTGTGAAAACTGAAAGATTGAAAGATGCTGTATAAATGTTTATATATATATAAATGTATTATCTTGTCTCATTGAAAGAACAGCATGATTACACTGGAGCTGTCCATGGTACTGGAAAACACTTACCACAACCGAGGGGGAGCAGTTCAAATCATGACCTTTAAAATAAATACAAACATCTGTAAAAAATATCATGTGATTCATAAACTTTGTTGTTGCAATGATTCTTCACGAAAAAATGTCAAACCTTTGCTTTTTCCAGCTTTTAAAATGTGAAATTTTCCTGCTTTTCTTTTCTCTTCATCTTATGATGTTAATACAATTCAATGACTGCTTCTCCATTGGCCAAAACAAGACCTTTAAAGTCGTCACTCTGGGAAATGGCGATGAGCATTTTCCACATATTTCTTTTAAATGTTCCAGATTAAGCACAAATTGATAAATAGTTGAAATACCAATGTAGCAGACTAGTTATGAGGCAGCAGTCGACTCACAGCCGGAAGGTTCTGGGTTTGAAGCTTGAGTTTGCAAAAGGAGAAGCAATACATAATGAATGATAGATGGACTCGTTGATAATGAAATAATCACTTAGTCACTTACATTCGCCCATCAAAGTAAAACATAGTAAGCTGAAGTATCTACAGAAACAAACTGACGCTGCAGGAAGAGAACGGGAAGAGAGAAGGAGACAACAAGAACGGATTGTGATGCTGATTCCACGAGTCCCACACAAACATAACATTCTTATTACACTGAACGTAAAAATGGAAACACACTGAATATCCTTTATGGATTCAAGCTGCAGGAAGAAGTCTCTGTGGATGTGAGGAGAGTATTTAGATGAAATCCAGCCAAAAGGAGCAAGTGCAAATTAAGAAAATAGGATTTTAACCTCATGAGATCTTCAGATGCACGTCTTCAACCACAGATACAAAAATATCTAGAGACAAACAGATTTAATGCAGAGAAACACTAATCATGTAGTAAAAGGCAACTGCTAGTTTATTTAAAACATTTTGCAGTGGCTTATGATTCATACTTTCATGTTTACTTGATTGTTTAGTGTATATCATGCGATCACATTCTATTTTCTCATTCTGGTTTCATACTATTTAGATTTTTTTGAAGGAATAATCTGTAATTTCAGGTCCAGTGTTATTCTGCTGCAGCAGCCGAGGAGCCAGCTTCCCACATCACATGATCACACGTCAACACACGCGGATGTTCGTGCTGCAAGTCGACACAACAAATGAGACGCAGCCTCATTCACATAAACTCACATGCCTTCCCCTGCGTGTGTGTTATGATCTTGATCCAGTCTTACATCACCGTGGATTCAAAATAGCCTCCTCCTTTCATGCCCATGTAGGAAATTCACAACTATTATATAACATCCTGCAACAACATCCATTCAGTGTTACTATATTCAGCCCTGGTGAGTTTGCCTGACCGGCACAAACACAGATAAAGTTGTTGACTTGAATATGTCAACACAAGGCTGCATCAGAGGAAAGGAAACTTTTAAGAAAGTGCGTTTCACAAAAAATAGAATAATTCATTAATATAACAGTTGCCTATTATTTACAAGCGATCCTAAGGGATTGTTATAGTGTCTCACCGTATTTTTACAACACCAGGTCTACTTCAACAGCAATATTTGCTTGTCTAGTATCATGTAAATCAATAACAGAGACATTAATAAATATAAAAAGCTCGTACTGATGCTGGTTTGTCGACGTGAAACTGTTTATTCAGTCGATATTTAACGGCAACACAATGAGCTATACCAAAGGACCAGTGAGTCTACTATCACTCTACTATCACTCTGAAAACACTCAATGAGAGCTGAGTATCACACACACACACACACATCCATTCAATGCAGTGTCTCTGTGGTGTGCCAACTCACATGCCTATTACATAACAGGGCTCCTACTCCCAGGCCCCAAACGCCCCTGACAAATCCACGCACGCTCTGCTACACACAAGCTATTTATAAACCGCACCCAAGACGGGGCCGGTCAAAAATACCGCTCCAGTCAATTATTCATTGAGAAACATTCCCAAACTGAGCTCGGCTGCACAGCATAGACCAAAGCAGCTCGCGATAAATAATGTCCATTAGTGATGCAGCAGCAGCAGCAGCAGCAGCAGCAGCAGCAGCAGCGATTGTCCTCAGTGGTGGAGGATCTGGGTGGGGGTGGGTGTGGGGGGCTGCAAATTTGCTCTCTCATGTGTTGTGCTTGTATTTATAGGAGTCTGTGCATACACGTCAGCTCCTCTGCATCCATCTTGTTCCTTCACGGGAGGCTAAAAATAGCCCGCTGCACTGTGCGTGGGCCATTTTTAGTTCTTGCAATTTAAAGAGCGAGTAAAAAAAAAGGAAAAGAGGCTGCAGAAAAAAGAAAGAGAAAGTGCAGTTTCACACGGGTTCTATGGGGTTGCACTTTCTTTTGTTTTGTGTGTGAACGGATGGACACAGTGTTCCATCTTCAGTTAGCTGCTGCTGCTGCTGCTGCTCCGAGCCGACTCGCCCAATCTCATTAAAATAAACAGCTTCGAACTGCAAGGTTTTAATTAATGTGTCCCGCGTTTATTGCTTTAAACATTTATGAGACAGGAAGTAAATTCACTTGTTTGGTAAAGTGCTGTGAAAGCAAAGATATTATCACATTTCAGGGCTGTAGTTGTCAAATAGCTGTAGAATAAAAAAAAGGTATAAATCTGTACTTTTGCATGCGTTTCATGTTCTTAAGATGAGGAAACAAAAAACATTGATAACTTCACCTTAAGATTGATGTGTTGTCATGTTTACCTCTTTGCGAAGCTCATCTGTGAGTTGAAGCAGATTTTGGACAAAAGCGTATTTCACTGATTTGGCAGAAGGTGAAACTTTTTTTAATCGTTGCTTTAAAAAATTTACTCTCTGGACTAAGGTGTAAAAATCCATGAGTATCTTGTTGTTGATTCTGCTGCAGCATCCCAGTTGCTGAATCGCTTCGGTCGTGTGCACTCATTGTCTGCAGCGTCCACCTCACAGACGGCTCCTTTCTTCAGGGTCGTTATTTTCACACTGATATACGTCCAGGATTTCATTTACCTGATGTTTGTATTTGTGTTAGTCATGTGATGCTTTAAAAGATTTTGCGTGAAATTGGATGAGGACAAATGTAACTTATCAAGCATTAACCATTCGTGTTTTTTAACTATTTTAAAAAGGTTTCAACACATTAAACCAACAAATCAATTTCAAAATTAGATAAATTTCAATTTACAAACCAGAATGTGAACTGTTTTCCATATTCTACAGTCGTTGAGGATGTACTTTAAATGAGCATATTGATCACATCAGGAATAAAGATTGCAAAATGAATTCCCTCATTGAACGTTGAAATAGTTTAGTGTAGAACACAGACATCACATTGGGATATTGTGACTCGTGATAGTTATTTATTAATTATTCAATCTCTTCCTGAAACTGAATTCTCGCCCTTCTATTTAAAAGTCTTGAGCTAAAGTAAAACATGTATGATAATATCTATGTTGATTTCACGCTATACAGATTTATTTTTGTATTTCCATTACAAAAGTGTCTTGTAAACAGATTTTGGACCCTCATACACAGAATGAGTTTGTGGGAGCTGATACAAGAAGTGATTCTTAAAAAGTTGGACAGTGCCCCCATTGGGTCGGTTTGATAATCTCTCCAAAAATTAAAAATATTGCAGTTGTGTTTGTTTCTATGAAGTTTTCAATCATGGATTCATTTAAAAAATATAGATTCAAAGTTGAATTTAAAGTCCAACAAATCTAAACAGTCTTTTTTTGTTATTCCTCAAGAGACAAAGAACCGACAAGGAGAAATAAACTGATGAAATCCACACGTTGCCTTTAATACTGTACATTTAATACAGATTCCACTTTAGTTTTTTTTTAAACAGCTGGTCAATGGCAAATCGTTTTCCTGCCAGATGATTTCCATAAGTTTAGAAGCACATGTAATAGCATATTTCATTTTCTTCTTTCTTCTGTAGTTAAATTAGCTTGGAGCAAAAATCTGTTCGTAGGTCCCATATAAATAGGAATGATATAGAAAAAAGTGCAAAAAAGAGAGAGAATTCCCGTCCATGTTATGAGGCAGAAGAAACGAGGGGTTATTCAATTTGTCTCATTTAGCCTCCGAGCTGAGGAGCACATTCCTAACCATCTCAGCAAAACATTGAAGCGAATACTGTTTATCATTTTCCATAAAAAAAAATCCCAATTTAAACATCAAATTAAAACCACATGTCCAGGATGTAGTGTGTTTGCTCCTTGAGAACAAAAAAACAATATTTCCCTTTGTTTCAGATGCTAAAATGTCTTTGAGAAGACGACAGTGAGATTTATTCTTCAAATTAGAACCGTTCAGCTCAAATTAAATCAGAATTAACTGTAAATTTGGAGCTTTAAAGGAGTTGGAGTCTTAACTTGACTCGAGAACAAGACCTTAGTGAAATATGTTGCGGGTAAAATTATCTACAGTTGTTTTCTGTGACATTACAGACCTGCTTCTTTCTGAGGACAGATCTCAAAGAGAAGAAGATATACATGTCAGGATATGAATCTTGAAACCTCACCTTTAACCACATTTAAGTTTCTTACACTTTTATTAGTGTAAATTATCAGTGGTCTTCAGATAAGTGTGTGTGTGTGTGTGTGTGTGTGTGTGTGTGTGTGTGTGTGTGTGTGTTTACTGTATCTGGTAGTGTATGAGCACAGGGTACTGGTATCAGGGGTACTGGTATCGGACTGGAATCGTGGTTCAGGGCTGACGTCGTTCCCTCTTGGTGAGCAGGTAACACTGGATGGTTCTGAGACGATCTTTGGCCGGGGCGAACTCCGGCTGCAGCTTCAGAGTGGACTCGTACCAGCGCATGGCTTTCTCAAACTCCTCCTGCGGTGAGGAAACACAACCACGTCATCGAGACCACCCCGGGACTACTGTTCGATCAATGCTTTGACTTTCTGCTGTAGCACAGAGTTAACTTGACCACAAGCAAACAAATAAGGACCGAGTAGTAAGGCCTTACCATCGCTATATAGACGTTGGCGAGGGTGAAGTGGTTCACAACAAAGTGCGGGGCGATCTCTACGGCCATGCGGGCGACCGTCAGGGCGTCGTCCCACAGCCGAGCGTTCTGGAAGATGTTGGCCAAGCTGATGAGGGGCACATCCTGGTTTAGTATTCAGGAGGAAAGAAGAGAGAATACAGATTATTTGTCATGTTTCAAACAATACCTTAATCCGTGTGAGTATTATGTAGGTTGTGAGTGTTTTGGAAGAGCCGATGTGTAACTTGCCTTCATGTGATGGGGGGCGTAGTTGAGAGCCTGACGTAGACAGTCGATAGCCCTCTTGCCTTGACCTTTGACCCTCCAGTACAGAGCAGCCATGCTGGATAAAACCCATGAGGTCTGGTTCTGCAGTTTCAGGGATTACAGGTACAATTTAAAGTCACATACTGCTAATGTAAAAGTAGTTAACTGTAGCTGGGTGTGTTGTATTGATTTATATGAACATTATTTGCTGTTGTACAAACATAAAGGATTTTAAACTGGATCTGCCAGAGAGCCCTCACCTTCTCCAGCACTTTAGCGATACGTGTTCCCACCTGCTCAAAGGACTGAGGGGGGAACTTATCTTTGCCGAGGTTCTGCAGGACCTGTGGACGAGGACAAGAAGACACGGGTGAGAAGCAGGAGTGGTGCAGCACTGGTTATTTCCTATGGTATCCGGTTGAAGCATCTCTTTTACTCTTGTAAATTGTCAGTTCACATTATGGCGTCTGCCTCACTTTACCTCACGCAGTTGACTCTCCCCGGTGTAGTGTATGGCGGCCCGATTGGCCACCCCTGCCAGGTGGTCCAGGGTGTGCATGCTGGCCGCGAAGTTGGCGTTGCATAAAGGTTCAGCTGCCGGCTCCTGGAGCGGAGTGGCAAAGTCTATGTGTTCTGTGATGCTGAAAAGAAATAAAGACAAATATATATATATTTTAAATAGGGACACTGGGGAGAGACAGGAAACATGGAGAGAGAGTAAGAGA
Organism: Pseudopleuronectes americanus; assembly: GCA_038501795.1. Lineage (NCBI taxonomy): Eukaryota > Metazoa > Chordata > Actinopteri > Pleuronectiformes > Pleuronectidae > Pseudopleuronectes > Pseudopleuronectes americanus. Next base: position 25,823,815 of record CM076716.1, on the reverse strand, counting down.
GAGCGACAGAATAAGGGTGGATGACAAGCGGTTAGAAGTGGGGCAGGGATTTGAACTATTGACCCACTGCTCAAGGGATTAAGTTAAGTTGTGATATGCAAAACTGAGAAATCAAACACGTGTGGATATTTCTACAGAGTCTCATCAACTATGGTGAATATTTCAGCATCTACTGAATTCAAAGTGATAATGAGAAGCAAGGGTCTTACTCGATGTTCTTGGCAGAAACAGCCAACCAGGTGCTAGCTACAGTGGTGAGGTCTACCCTGCGTGTCCGCTGGCACTCCTCTGGTCCCGGCCAGCCAAGACTTGTGTAGTCCCTCCATCGACCTGCACAACACACAAAACCACAAAGGCGTCTCTCTCAGTTGGGTGGAGTCCAGCACCTTGATGCTTGATGTGTATGGAATGGAGGTGTGTATGCTGCACCTGAAGGGCCGGGCGATGGAATAGTTGGCCCGCTGATCTCCAGGACAGAGTGTCCTCCAGGCAGAGGCTCCATGTTCTGGCTGTCATCAGAGCCGGAAACACCGTCTGTCCCATCAACCTTAGCCTTCCTGACCCGCTTCACCTGGAAGGTGATCTGAGGAACAACAGCAAAACAATCAGCTATACAAACTTCAATCACATCAGTCACATTCATATCTCCGCCACACTTACCCACTCTGCTCCCTCGTCGTCTTCACAGTTCCCAAAGCAGGGCCCACCACCAGCACGGGTGCCCATGACCCGGTCATTCTTTAGCACCCGGATTCCTCGCAGGTCCCCTCGTTTGCCTCCGACATCCAGCGCTCCCTCAAACGCGCCCATCAGGTCCTCCTTCAGCTGCCACTCCTCCTCGCCTTCCACTGCGCCTCCTCCAAACGGGGGGGGCATTTTATTCGCTCCTGAGACAGAAGGAGAAGTCCGGAGCTGTCCAGCTGTTTCACCGGAGCCATTACTGTCCAGGATAACCTCTGGAGGGGTCGTATGAAAGAAGGGAAGTTTGTTAGAGTGGTGTCGAGCTACAGGGAAATATATCAAACTCAGTGGGACAGAAAATTGAGTCAACTTATATTTAAAAAAAACATACTTTGAGGAAATAAACTAGATTAAACCGCAGTGTGTCCAAGTATGAAATTGTCATCATGTATGTCAGTGGTGTGAAATCTATGAAGGGAAAGGAGGCTTGTGCCACATGGGGAAATAAAGATCCACTACTTAATGGCTTCATTGGACCAAACACTCTTTACAGCTGCAAACTTTTCTTGCGTTCGATATTATCATCATCATCATTATATTCTTACTCTCAAAGAGTAAGGAGTCCTTCATCGCAGACATGGCCGGAGCGTCCTGCTTCTCTTCCTCCCATTCCTCCAGCTGTATCCCAAGTTCCTCCTCAGCCAAGCAGGCAGCGCCCTCTGGAGCAACAAAGGAAACACTATTACTCCAAATGACAGTAGAGATCACATATTACACAAAAACAGACAATTGTGTGAATAAAAAAAAAGGTTAAATCTATTCCCGAACACTTTTCTGTGTATTCATAGATATTTTAGTGATGGAAATAAGTACTTTTGTAAATCTGGAACTAAATTAATATTCTGAGACTCCCACTCACATGTGTTGAATAATGTAACAGGTCATGTTACAACAGAGAAGTTACTGAGGCAGTTTGGAAATTTACTTTTAAGCTTCATTGTCTCTACATTTCATTCACGGTCTAAAATCATTCTGGAAAACAAGTTTTTGAACTTCTCAACATGGGGAGAGTTGTGAGGAAAAACATTAGATCACCGTGGTTCATTAGTAGCCACAAAAAGAGTTGTATGTACAGTCATTATTATATTATTTATTAAAATGTTCTTATGCCAGGTTTTTGATATTATAAAATGTTAATATTGTCTGTTTTGGATTATACCTCGTGACACTGCAGCATTATAAGAATGGTCTTATTGTAGCAGCTGTATACGGTTCATTGCTGCATTGATATGCTTTTAAAATTGTTTGCTAGCTGGTCCACACTGCTGTAGAGTTTTTGTGGATTACTGCTTTTTATTGGCCTGTGTCATAATGTTGGCTCTTCCTGTGTATTCATTTTAAAGGATCGAGGAAACACAAGAAGCCACACGGAGCCGGTTCTCAGGTGTAGTTGTTTACGTCAAACAAAGATTAAGGCCTATGTTTGATATTTTGTTTTTTCCCCCCACAACCAGCAATACTGCTAAAAGGATCAAACATGTGGGAGGACCTGCAGCCACTATAACAGTTTGGGCGTGGGTGTGTGTTTTATGATCGCTTTTGTGACCTCATGTACCCGGCGTGCTTTGTGGGAGCAATATTTAGCTTTGGAGAATAAAATATAGACCCTTCTATATTTGGCATCAGCTATTTTCTGCAGCTTAAATTATTGAGTGGCAAAATTTCTCCACTTCAAAGCACTTTTCTCTTCACTCCCACTGATATGAATAAAGAAGCAGATGCAGCCTCGGTGCACATCAGAACATACTACTTGTTTCTCGCAGCTTCGAGGGACAACATAGTTCTGAGTGTGAGGCCCAGAGCGAGTGCGCCTTGAGTCCACAGCTAATTTTCAGTTCGATTTACCAAACTGGAAGAGTTAGACCAAAACAAAACAAACTACAAATATATATATATATATATATATATATATATATATTTATATGGACAAAATATAAATATAAAAACAAATTGTCTGGTTCTGCTCAAGTGGATAAATTGCACTTAAAAATGTTTTCACCCATATGGATATCTTTAAATATTTCAATATTCAGAACACACAACATCTTTTATGTATCCTGTGAGCGATGTAGATCTGTGATTTGTTTCCAGGATGTGTAAATATTTCTCATGCACAGCTTAGGTATTTATGAAAAGTCAAGAGTAACAAACAATGATACACAAAATTCTTCGAACAATGTTCACTCATTAAACTTTATATATATATACAAATAAATCGACCTTGAATCAAAAATAAATATTGTTTTACATTCTATATACAAATAAATGCAAATATTTTCTGCAGTATCTATACCTTAAAAGTATGTATTTATATCGGTTAACATAAACATAGATACTGCAGTAGCTTCTATAAAAGGTTCATAAAGACTTAATCGTTCAGACTCGAGGTCTTGAAATGCAAAGTTCTCTTTAAAAACTCCCCAGTACAAAAAAATCCATGAACCTTTAAAAGTCGTCAACTAGAAAAAAAGATCCCTTACATCCCTTACATAAAAGTGTCCTGTGTGTGTGTGTGTGTGTGTGTGTGTGTGTGAGTTACTCACGTGGGCAGGACGGCCGGTGTGAGAGATTGTAAAGGAAGGGGTAGAACTGCAGACAGCGCAGCAGAGGCAGGCTGGTGCGACACTGCTCACAGCCGGACAAGGATGAGAAGGAAGAGGAGGAGGACAGGGCCGTCACCAGAGTGTGGCGGAACAAGGCCAGAGCACCTGTCACATTGCCCTGGGCCAAGTGCACGCTCACCAAGCTCAGCAGAGTGTGAGGCTGAGGAAAACAAAACAAAACAAAACAAAACAAAAGGAACATTAGCTGATGGGTAAAACACATGAAAACTGACAATTTGTTAACAAACATATGGACAAAACAAAGTATCTGCCTATTTTCCAAAAACTGAAAGAACAAAGTTTAAGTTTATGGAGATTGAGTTAAGTCGTATAAATGTCTCTTCAGTTCATTACATTTTTTCTCCACCTGTAGTTAGTGGATTGTTATATTTACATCATCCATTGTATACACCTCTACCTCTAAAAAGGGCGTGTTTTCTGAAAGGCTTGATTTAACAAGCTTTTGGAAATGTTCCTTATTTATTTCCGTCCGTGCTGACCCAACTCTCAGATACTCTGTATGGTTGTGAACAATCTGCTGTCCACTAAAGCAGTCAATTAATTTTCTTGAAATCACCCTGAGATGATGAGTGCTTTTTTGACACAATATAACTTCACCCTGGACAATTTGAATTGACGCAGAGTTCAATGTGTGGCCATTACAAGAAGTCTGCAACATTCCTGTGTAACACAGCATTCAAATGATCTTTTGTATAATAGAGGTGGTAGTGACTGTGGGCAAAGACACACATCAAACACAGGCCAGATTATTTTAGCATAACCATGCACAGTGAAACAAAAAGCTCAATATTCAGATTTCTGTATAAATATAATATGCAAATACAGCAAGATCATGACGAGTTTGATAACTATTATGATCTTCTTGGGATTTAATCAATACTGATACACGACTGTGACATGATATTGTTGTTTACCACAAAGTGCAGCTCACGTGTGAAGTGTAGAGTGTAAAGTGCAGGTAATACAGTATATGTGAGGAGCTCCAAGACGATGAAACCCAGCAGGTTATTTCCCAGTGTGCATTTACCTCTGATTGATTAAGTGCCAATGCTTGCTCCAGTAGTGTTTGTGCGTGGGTGGTCAAGCCGTGGTGTAGCAGCAGGTTAGCAGCGTTGGTGAGGGGCAAGTGGCGGTGGGGAGGCGGAGCTGAGCTCAACACTTGGCGCAGGCACTGGAGGGCACGGCTGCCATTGCCTTTAGCCCGCCAGAACAGAGCGGCCTCATTGTGGACCTGCCAGCGGGGTATAGTGGCCTATACATATACAAACAAACTTCTGTTAGCGACTGAAGCTGGTTTGAACTGGGAGCACAGTGGTTGGAGTGATTCACGATTGAGTTAGTAATAAAGTCCCATTCAATAGTTGTGCCACTTTCTGCGGATTCCGACTCTGAGTTATTTTACTTTGTGGAGAGATTAAAATAATTGTGCTACGAGAATATATAATCTCTCACCTGCTTCATTACTTCAGCTACTCTGGAGCCAATCTGCTCCAGTGTCCATCCTCCACTGCGTAACTGCAGTATCTGAAATCACACACACACACAGGGTTCCTACACATTTCCAACTACAAAATGACATGCCATTTGCAGACTTCTCTGTAGATATTTTTCTATCTTAAATAACTATAATGACTTTATATGACCGGCTTGTATTATCAACATATTTATAGAAATTCAGAATTCTATATTTTTGAAAATAAAAGAGGGGAAACAAACTAATCCACAGCAGTAAATTACACAGATATATAAAGTGAAGGAACAATCAAACTTTGTGCTAATAGTGTGCATCTATCTCAATCATTTTCCTATTCAAACCACACACACACACTCAGACAGATACCTGGGAGGCAAAGGGATCTGGCAGCTCCTTCTCTTCGAGCGGCCAGTCTAGAGAGGCTGGCAGGAGGGCGGGATATGGTTGAGGGATGGGACCACAGTCCGGCAGAGCTACAGTCTGAGGAGGACTGCTCTTCCCATAGAGAAGTGATGCCACTGGGCTGAATAGGCACAATAAAACATAGTAAGTTTTGACGCCAACTTTCCATTTGCTCAATTATCCTTTGCTTTGATAGGTGCTTCTATTTTATGACTCTGAACCTGTTCATATCTGGCATCAAAATGCAATTAGGGTGATCCAAACAGAATCTGACAGTTCTTGACACACATATCTGAAATTCCCCTAAAATTCAACATAAGCACAACCTTTAACACCAGGTACTAACACTTCAACCTAACAACGTTAGTGGAATGAAGCTATACTCCCACATGTTACCCACAAAATATCCAAATTGAGTAATGTGCACTGACCTGAGGGCCTGAGTTTCAGGTGGAAGGAAGAAGGTCGGGAGCAGGTGAGCGGGTGGGACACTTGGGTACTCATGAGCACAGTCAGTCCTCTGAGGCCACAACATCCTCTGAATGTCCTAAGGCAAATACAGTTTAGCAACTCTTGCTGTCCTTGGTCTATTTTAAGCATTATCAAGAGTACACAAGCAAACCACACAAAAATTGAAGAAATAACAAATATTCTGCAGGGATTTGTGTTTGTCTTATTGCAATTTCCACCCATCTAATGTTGGCAAAGGCTTTGACTTTTTATATGAACTTGTTTTGACTCCCCTCACATTTATCTGAAAGAGACTAAATGTGATGGCACAGCTACTTAGAGTCAAATTACATTGTGTGCATTTGCATTGTTATCATCGATATGATGGTGGACTCTGCAGTTGCATGCAGCTCTCATCTTACCTGGGTGTAATCCTGACGGCTGCCCCACAGGGCAGCGGCAGCATCTTGGTCTCCAGAGACAGAGGGATGAAGCTTCGGACTGGCTGCTGTCTGATTTGAGTTCCGCTCTGACACGAGCGCGACGCTGGATGCCACTGACACCTCCTCTCCGAACTGAGAACAAAGAGCGAAAACAAAAAGAGCTGAGAAGCAGAAATTGACAAAAGACTTTCCTTGTTTGTGTTTAGAAATAAAAAACGTTTTCTTTTAACTTGCTTCCGTTGATAAATATACACTGAAAGCTAATTACTATTGTACTGTTTAATATTTGCCAGACTCACCTGGACATAGTGGACGTTTTCAAACAGATCACCCCGGTGATAACGCACAGGCAGGTCAAAGGGGCAGTAGAGGCTGCGCTGCTGCTGACCCAGCTGACACATCTGATGGTTCCCTAGAGCACATGACACACAACACTCAGGTGCTGCTTTATGCTTCACAATCAAAAGGAGGATGTATATGAACTGATGAGCATGGAGATTAAAGCGACTGAAAAGTGACAATTCATCTTTTCAAGTAAAATGATGCTTCTCTTTTCCATAAAACGTTTATCTTGAGTCCTTACCCTTCTGAAAATTGATATTCATCATTTAGTTTTCTCACTTTTTCATATCATTATAAATGCAATTTTGTTAGAATAGAAAATTCTAAATCCCATCCAGCAAAAGCCTACATGTTCTTTTTTGTTCAACTAACTTTTCTTCATCTATTGGAATTTAACATATTGAAAGTATAAAATAATATATCCGGAAAAAAGTACAATCCTTGTACACCTGCTCTCAGCTCTATCATGCCCCGGTGTCATTGCCGTGTGTGGCATAATACCAAGTTGGGCTTCCTTGGCCATCTGGGTCTCGTGGATAATGTTGCGCAGGATCTGCTCTTCCTGCAGCAGCTTGTGTTTGTCCAGTGCCTCCTGCTGGCGAAGGTAGTGGTCGTGCTGCTTCTGGTACTCCTTCAGCTCATTCAGCGTTCGCTGCAGGGACCTATAAATATAGGAAAATGAGGACAGGAAATACAGGGCTGTTGGCAGAAATACAATGCAGGGTATCTGCAAATAGATCCACTGCATTCATGAACAGAACGCTGACTCTCTGCCAGCTCTGGGTGCTTTCCTATTTTGCACACACCGACTACTCCAAATTGTGAAAAAAAGAGAAATCACACATTGAAATTCTGAGATTGTTCTTGCAAGCCACTGTCGGTTGAAATCCTTATTGTTCAATCGGAAATAAAGAGGACAGCCTCAGGTACTTAAACCTGCTCACAAGCTCAATTGTAGAGAACTATTAAATAGAAGTAAACATTTAAATGTTGGAGAGTGAAAAGACAAAAGAATGTCCAGGATTAAACTCAGTGCTCGTCTACCTGTGCTGGGCTTCCAGTCGCTGCTCCAGCTTCTGCTGACAGAGCACAGCATGCTTCCTTCTCAGGGCCTGCTCGAAGCCCGGGTGGGCCTGCAGTGCCTGCTCATAACACAGCACTGAGTGGTTGTATTCCCCAAGCATCTGGTTAGACAGCAGTGGAAGAGGAGTCATGGATATGGCAGAGGTGAAACACAGATTTGTTTGATTCAATCAATCAATGTGTAATAAAACAACTAAACTGAGCAAATATTGTGAGTACGAAACACTTGTATACAGCTATGGGAATACAAACATAAGTTTTGTAAAATCCTGTTGATTTAATAGAGTTACAGAAATATGTTATTTCACGTCTTTGCAGGCAATACACTGTATAGTCAAAATAGTTATAGTTAAGCTAAGTTTTTAGGCCTGGGCCAATGTGACTATCAAAGTTCTGTCTATATTTGTTGAGAAGTGTCACTCGTGCAAAACCAGCATGACGTGCAAGACTCCAGACTGGAGCCAATCCTTAGTCACACATCTCGTACAGACTGAATGAAAACCAAGATGTTCTGGGACCATAACACACAGGTGAGGTGGGAGGCGTGGCCTGGGCCTTAGACTACTCCAACAAATTCAGAAAACAATTGTGATAGTATGCCGTAAACCATTTGATTAATCAGTTGGTACATGTGGAGTTTAAATACAAAAGCCTCTAGAGCAGGTGAATGCAGTCCCTTTGACTTACAGCATAAATGTTGCCCAGGGTGTAGTGGCTGGTGAAGAGGTCTGATGTGAGATCGAGGGCAGCATGCGCGAGAATAGCAGCATCTGCTGAGAAATGGGCACGGTGCAGGATGTTGGCCATGTTGACCAAGGCTACATCCTTGTGCTGCCTACAAGTACAACACACACACATACCCACAAAACATGAGAACGTGGACACCTGTGAGCAGCCTCATACAACATCGCACAGTTTACCAATGCAGTGGGTATTATGAACAGCGTTAAAGTACCTTGGGGAGAAATGCAGAGCACGCACGACACAGTCCACTGCTCTCTGAGGCTCATTCCTCATACGCCAGTAAAAAGACGCCATGTTGTATAAAACCCAGGAGGAGGAATTCTAAAAAAAAACACAATGAACACAAGCACATACAGTTAATCTAAAACTTCTTCAAAGGACTAACTCCTAACTTTTAGGTCTTTTAACTTAGGACCTCTTGCTTCACCGATGTGTTAATAATGTGGTGCAGGTGTACGAACGCACACACAAGCAGTAACAGACAGTTGCTAATATTTCCTCCTCTGGCTACAGAATTGAGTATGTACTATTTTTCCCACAAAGAAGATGTTGCTTTGTGAGGTAAAGCTGAACCGGCAGACCTTACCCTCACTAGACCTTGGTGGATGCGGTGGCCCACCTCATCCACACTGCGGCCCCGCATATGAGACAGTGCAATAAAAATGGGGTCCTCCTTCGAAAGAAGTGGGGAGGTCAAGTTTGCTCTTTCCTGCACACCCTGCAACAGATAAATATAAACAATCACTTACTTTTAACATGTGATCAGTCAACACAACGGCTACATCCCTGTTCTGTAGTGCACAAATGACCTCATCAGCTCATTGAAAGGTATTTTACAACTAGATAAACAGCATATTGACTTTCCAGGAACACGTTTGAAATGTATCTACAAATGAATATGATGGTTCTAAAGATGATGAACTCTTCAGCTGATGATTTTAGAAAACAAAATAAGGAGAGGGAGAGCCAATGAGAGGTCTCAACTCTGATCTAACTGATGATGATAGTGCAGTATATTAATGCAGTAGTGAAGTGGTTGTGGCACAACAGGAATATTACGCTGTGTGTGTATATTCAAAGTAATGAGGTATGACCATTGCTGGTGACTCTAAACTTGTTTGTCCTGGATCAACAGTAACTTTGTAGATGTACAACCACAGTAAGCAACAGAAAAACCTGCAGAAACAGATGCTTCATATGAATCACAGAGCCCCTATCCACTTCCTTTCAGTGGCTAGATTAGAGTACAGCAAATGAATCATGAAGTTCAACACTGCCAATAACACAGTGAAAGAGAAACTCTGCTGCACAAGTTTCAAATCCAACATCACACAGGTTAAGAGAAACTGGCAGAGAGTGAATCCAACTTATGCCAACGACATGTTTCATATTTGGTTTACAGGTGTGACATCAAACAACGTAGAAACCTCTCCTGTGTCCTTAACACCATAGTGAAAGAGGGTGTGGACAAACCATGTGTTTGGTACAAAGGTTGGCAGTGCTAGTGCCAACAGTAGGACGTACTGGATGACTGTGCTGTAATCTATTGGCAAGCAGCTGCCTCCACTGTTGCTCTTTAGACTGAATTTCACATTAAGATTTTAGGGTCAATACTGAAGCAATACTAAAACAATCAAAACTGCATTTTGTTTGATAGAGTTGGCTGAGCCTTCTTGACCGAGGAACTTAATTAGCATCACTATTTATCTATTTGCCATATAATATCTACTTATATCTTATCTTCTGTGCTCTAGTTTAAAGTTTCACTAACCAGACAGAACCGATAGTGTTAGGGCAAAGAGTAATATGAATAATCACTTGTGTGCATTCTTCATCCCAGTTTTCTTTTAAACTGCGAGCCAATATTCTGGTTGTATTTCATTATCCTCTGTATGTGTCTGTTCTTAAACCCCTATAGAGGTTAAATACAATTCACTTGAAACTGTTAACAGAGTGTTGTGGTGAAAAAAGTTTAACCAAACTACGAGTAAATTACATTCCCAATTGGATGTCAGAATCCTATTTAACCTTCCACTTGAGATGTAACGGCATCACAGGTGCTTCCCCCGCTTAAAGGAAACAGAGGAGTACTTTGCCATATTAGCTCGAAGAAAATATTTGCTGTGTGATGCTTATTTGAGTCAGTTCTATCTTGTATCGACAAGTTTGACCTCCACTCACCCTGAGATGCTGGAAAGCATGGATACTATAAGGTAGTTCAAACACTTTTGCGCAGTCAGGCTTTTCTAGATCTGGAGGCAGAGCTGACCGCGGCTCCACATAGTCTTCAGGACTGCAGGGACGAGAGAATTGTTTACAGATGACAAGATCATTAAAAAACCTTCAATAGCTCCACATCCACTTCACAAAAACACTGTTGAGGTGAGAATAATGATGTTGCTTTATTGAGAAGAGCATACCTGATGTCTTTGCTCTCCAATGAGATATAAGTTCCATCGTACAGGTCCAGGTCTCCCAGGGGAACCTTAGCCATGACGCAGTCAGCATCTTCTTTGTAGTGTCTCTGCTCAAGCCCCGTGTCTCTGTCCTCATTCTCCTCAATGTGAATTTTCTGTGCCACAAGCTGCTTCTGCTCAGCAATAAATCAAGGATGATCGGTCAGTGTGTGGACAAGAAATGGGCAGTTGACAGGAAACGTAAAAGGTAAATCTCTAGAGTTGGTGAGGTCGACTTGAATGACTGAGCAGAAACTGTCACTTAAACAACATTCTTGCACATGACACAGACAAACACTACGTTCATACTGCAAGTCTTAGTGTTCCAGTTCAGATTCACATGGCTGTTTCAAATAAACCTCATCTGTATCTGATTTTAAAAACCACATATGAAAGATCTGATTTGAAAAGAGTACTTTCCAAGTGAATTTTACTGTTCACACTGTCATGAAACCAAGAGAGCTGGGTGGCATGGGGTGGGGGGGGACGGGGGGACGGACATATAGTCAACATAGTCAAAGTGAAACCAACGAACCTCCAGCTTCTTGAGGTAGTTCACACGAGTCTCCTGCCTCATGAAGATCACCACGTCGTGTGGATGCTTCAGATTCAAAGGCGAGTCAACCTGAAACCAAAAACAAACACACAAGTTAGTGCATGACATGCTGGGGATGACCCGAGTGCCCAGAAACAAAACAGATCCCAGGCCAAGTGGAGGAACCGAACGGCGTGACCGTGTACTCAAGTGCTGCTGCGGACACAGGTTCGAAACCCCCGTCTCTTAACTGCAGGTGAGCAAAACTCAGCTGATCCACGACCTGTCACGTCGGCGCTGTCACTTTGTCTGTACCTCTGAAATGACGGAGGCAGCTTCCTGACAGCTGAGGCCGACTAACACTAACACAATCTGTGATATAGTCATGATGATGTGTCGTTAGCGGTCGTTGACACGGGCCCTGGAATGCTCTGGTCATCTTGACCCCAAACGATAACGTCCGATTTGAGGTGATTCAGGCGAATTCCCAAGTACTCTTGAAATAACACTGACGCCATTGGAAGAGTAGCGTTGACTTCAAATATAATAATTCAATAAAATAAATAGCAAATGAGATAAAGTCGTAGGAAAAGCACCCCGTTGTATCGATGCTAGCAAAACAGTTAGCCCCACAGGCTAGCCGCCTAACGTACGCGCTAGCAAATGGGGAGGGGGGGCAACGAGCTAAGCTAGCTAAGCTGTTTACCTGCTGTTGGATCTTCCCGTCCTCCGTGACGACCCAGTGCGTCGTGGCCCCACCGGAGTCCACCATGAGCAGGCAGAGGAGGACGAGGAGCCTCCCCCGACACGACGCTCCCCGCGGACAGCTGACGCGACAGGGCGAAGGCTCGGGACAGATTTTCCCGAGGTCCGCCATCTTTCTGTCTTCGGTGGCCTTACTGCAGCGCCGACCTCCGGACGCACGGGGGCGCTGCTCGGAAAAAAAAACGAGTCGACTGCAAGTACCTCGATGACGTTTGGGGGGCGGGGAGGGGGGAAGAAGAAGAAGAAAAAACAGGAAATTCATCTGAAAACGAAAAGTCAGAAGAGTTTCCTCACGTCAAAGGTGCGTTTGTTTGTTCGAGTTTCGTTTTGGATTGTTGCCCTTGTGTTAGTTCGAATCCCAGCACTCGTGTTGGTTTCTGTTTTGTTTGTCAGAGTCTTTGTTTTCAACTCTTATTTCAACAGTAAAGTTCCCAGTTCCGCATCCTGGGGCATGGCTGCTCATCCAGTGACCACCTTACTAACCCCGTCGCTTCTGTTCTCACACGTCTGTCTGTGTTTGTAAAATCTGAAATCAATATGAGTTAATATGTAGATTAAATATACTTTATTGTCTCCATGGGGGTGAAACGTTCCTTGTGTCAAAGTGCTACAGCAGCTGCAGAACAGAAAACAGTACAGATGTGTCCTATAACGTGGTAGACCCAGAATAATTATCAATCAATCAATCAATCACAAGTTATTTGTATAGCCTATATTTACAAATTACAATTTGTCTCGTAGGGACTTAACAAGGTGGGACATCATCTGTGCTTAACCCTGAAAAAGAGTTAAACGAGAGAGAGAGAGAGAGAGAGAGAGAGAGAGAGAGAGAGAGAGATCCTCTCCCAGCATCAGCAAAATAGCATGATGGGCCAATGTTTAAAGTATTTAAACGTAAGAAAATGTGTGATAGAGATGAAATGAGCAGCAATGACAAACGAATTGAGGAGTTATTGTCAATAATGGTAGAAATATGTGAGTTGGTGCATTTTGTGTTTAGCAGTCCTTTTGCAATCATAGTCAATCATCATCCAATTATAATGCAGACTAAAACAGCCCTAAAACAATTAAAACAATAAAACACTAAAAGGATGTAACGCATAAAGATGAAAAACTAGAACTTGCTTTAAAATCTAAAACCAAGAGAGAAAAATGTGTCAGGTAAAGTGCAAAATGTTCTAAAGATACATGGCCGAAACCACATGTTTCCATATTGAGTAGTGTGATGGACGTTGGGATGGATGAGAGCTTGAGGTGATTGGTTTTACACTTATAGGCTCTGTAACGTCTGCCTGAAGGTAGAGAACATAATGTGTGAGGAGGGGGGTCATTAAGGATCCTGTTTGACCACAGAACCTTTTCGTAGATGGACTGAAGGGAAAGATAAATGCTGCCTCCTAAGTTAAAGTAGCATCTCTGTAGTTGTGTTGACATTCTTTTGAGTGTTACACACTCCCTCTTCATTTAATGAGTTACCATGTGCAGGGGAAGATTACTCAATTAAATTTCAAGGCTCAACAGTCACATGGCTTCTGCTGGCCTTGAAAAGTTATACAAAGCTAACCTTCTCGATAAGGGCGCTGTAAGGTATTAAAGTTTACATATGTGAATGTCTGGTTCTCAATTCATAGGAATATTCTGTTAATATTTGTCTCGTGTGATAGTAAAAACGTGTGTTTCAGGGGTTAGGAGGCTCTGGATTATGTGTTCTTACAGAACTTGGCTGCCCTACTTTAGTTATTGAAAGAAAATTCACATATTTGTTGCACGCTCCACAGATGGCCTGCTATGATCGCAACAAGGGGAGTCTGGAGGAGGACAGCTGCGATGGAGCTGTTGGTGGAGAGCTGTCTATTTGTGCCGTGGCGATGCTGGAACATGAGCGAGAATCCCTTTTCAGCCCATCAGAGACGTCTGGCACCCTCACCCTCAGCCACTCCGCCAGTCTGCAGGCTGATATGCCCATCCAGGGCTACGACGTGGAGTTTGACCCGCCCCTGGAGAGTAAATATGAGTGTCCTATCTGCCTCATGGCTCTCAGGAATGCTGTTCAAACCCCCTGCGGCCACCGTTTCTGCCAGAACTGCATTCAGAAATCCATCCGGTATGCTATTGTGATTCTTTCAGACCCAGAATTATGAGGCCTTTATAAACACTAACTTCATGGGTCCCTCTTGAAGAGTTGTTGATTCTTATTAGTAACAGAGAATGTGTCTGCGCCTCAAATATAAATCCCTGTGCAGAAACTGATGATCTCCCTGCTCAGCCTAAATTACTCCTCTTCTTGTTAAAACAGTGACACAGGACAGAGATGCCCTGTGGACAACGAGATGCTGACAGAAGATCAGCTGTTTCCTGATAACTTTGCCAAACGAGAGATTCTATCGCTAACAGTTCGCTGTCCAAACTCTGGTTGTGTTGATGAAATGGAGCTTCGGCATTTGGAGGTGAGAATTTACGGACTGAAAATAATCCGTATGGAAAGTGTGGCTCAGAGGCAAGACATTTAAAATGATGCTGGTTATGAGAATAATAAATACAAAATGTCTGGACGTCACTGTAGTTTTTAAAGGAGCTTGAAAGTGGACATTCTATGCCGGAGAACCATAGTACCATAGTACCCCCCCACTATAGAGTATTATTAACTTCATTGTTTCAATATATCGTTCTCTTTCCAGAATCATTTGGCGCAGTGTCAGTTTGCGACTGCGACTTGTCCACAGTGCCAGCAGTCTGTGAGAAAGAGCCACTTAGAGGAGCACACCACAGTCGAGTGCCAGAGGAGGCCTGTGTCCTGCCCTGATTGTGTGGAATGCTTCGTCTTTGAGGAGAGCGAGGTACTGCTCACTCACTTACTCAGTTTCCCCTCCTGCTTCTTTTCCACAGTATAGTTGTCATAGCAGTAGTTGCATTGTGTATCTGAGGATTTCCCTTCTTACATTATGTGTTTTTTTCGTTGCTCCCATCAGCTTCACGAGCAGCAGTGTCCCTTTGCTAGCGTGAACTGTCAGTACTGTGACATGGATCTCATCAGAGACCAGGTGAGTGCAACACTGTCGGCCATGAAAAAAGGGAATCTGGTTTAAGGGAGAGGTAGTGGATCTTTAGAACTTCTCTTTCATTTAAATGACAGGGAACCATTCTAAAAACGATCACCGGCACTGATGGCACCCAATGCTTCTGCAATACCAAGTGCAAACACTGATGCCTAAATAGTTTTTGTGTCAGAGTTTTGTAGGAAATTACTACACAATAATAACCAATATTCTGAACTTCATCTTCAAAACCTGAGTTCAATAAATAAACCTGTGGAACTAATCTGACGATGTTCTGTTTTGCAGATTGAATCTCATTGTGACACAGATTGCACAAAGGCCCCCATCGCCTGTAACTTCAGCACCTTTGGATGTAAGGAAAGGGTAGGTGATAGAATTCTAAGTTTCTTGTTTTACAAATCTCCCACACACGAGAATTTTTTTTGAGTAGTCAGTCGCTGCAAAGAAGATATCACAAAGAAAAAACTGTTTGCCTCTGCAGATGCAGCGCCATGACCTGGCTCAGCACATGCAGGAGTTCACGCAGATGCACATGTGGTACATGGCTGAGTTCCTGCGTGGCCTCAGCCTCAATGGCAACACGCCCAAATCCCTGTGGCCGAGTGGACCTTCTGTCTCTTCCGAGGATCAAGGAGCTGCAGCATTGCTATCTTCCTCTGGTGGGCTCAGAGGAGCTGCAGGCGGCGGCGGCAACTGTGCTTCGGGAACTCAGCCTAATGAAGAGATGCAGCGGCTCAGAGAGATGGACGGACGATTGGTGAAGCAGGATCATCGGCTAGTTGAGCTGTCCATCTTAAAGGAAACACATGTAGGAGACGTTCGAGTGCATCTGATTTTGCTCTTTCCGGGAAGACATAAAACTTGACTTATATAACAAATCTCTATTTATTTATTCAAATGTTATGCTTCAGCCATGATGGACCTTCAAATAAAGCTATATCTAGCCACATTTCTTTCCCTATTGTCTCTTCTGTAGCTTTTTTAAACGTCGTCTTCAAGCCTTTGTTCTTTAAAACTCTTGTTCTGTCTCTTTCACAGGCAGGTCAGCTTGCAGAGCTCCGGAGTAGGGTGTCAATGCTGGAGGACACGGTGAAGGAGCTGGAGGCTCAGCAGTGCCGCGGTATCTTCATCTGGCGCCTCAAAGGTTTCTCTGCCCACATGCGGAACCAAGAAGCTGGACTCGCGGTGGTTGAGCACAGCCCTGGCTTCTACACGGGCTACCCGGGCTACAAGCTGTGCCTGCGTTTACACCTGCAGACGCCCAACGCCCAGCGTTGCTCCAACTACATCTCCCTCTTTGTCCACACCATGCAGGGACTTTTTGACGGGGAACTGACCTGGCCGTTCCAAGGCACCATCCGGCTCACCATCCTCGACCAGGGCCCTGAGTGTCAGCACCACGTGGAGGTGATGGAAACCAAACCAGACCTGCAGGCCTTTCAGAAGCCCACCATCCACCGCAATCCCAAGGGATTTGGCTACGTTACCTTCATGCACCTGCATCAGCTGAAACAGAGAGCCTATGTCAAAGATGACACCTTACTTATCCGCTGCGATGTGACGTCGCGTTTTGACAATATGCCGAATCGTGAGGCGCTGGCTGTGCAGCCTCGAGGGCCCGAGGCATCGGTTTCAAGGGACTAAAGTCAAACCCACATCCATGGGATTGTCATTATGCTGACATATATATATATAGATACATATATATTATATCAATAGATGAATATAAAACATTCATTTATAGTTCACTTTTCAGTGTTCTCACCCACACATGGTACCAATTGTTTAAATAGTTCATGTATAATCAGCCATAGATCTCCAGTTAAAGACGTGTTTGTGCTGCTGCAGAATGAGCTTTACTACAGACATGGCTCTCTGCTTGTTGTTGTTAGAGGTGGTACAAAATATTTGCGAGATAAAGAGTTTAAGACCACTGGTGTCTCTCTGTAGCAGTGTTTGGTCAAATAGATCACATTCTTTTTGACCTTATCCTCTTCTAACCTCATCCACATGTATGTACAGAGAGTGCTGGTGAAAACCTGCTCACAATCTGAAAGCAAAAGCAAGTCTGGTCATGACCTCTAAACAAGAGAAAGGCTATGTGTGTCAGCTGTATGGTTTCATTTTCATTTTTATGTTGGATATGTGGTTGCGGTAACATTGTAAGTATCTTAGAAATGTTCCAAGAGAGACTGAAGAGAAAGTGTAAAAGTTGGCATATTTATGGATGTTTAAAGACAATGCAAGTTTCAGAATATTCACAACTCTGCTTTGTGAGGAAGGAAATGAACTTGTTGGACCTTAAAGACAAACCAGTGTATTTTGATGTAAACATCATGTCTTTACACTAAAGCTCCACCGGGTTCTTTAAAAGAAGGTCATTGTAAGGATCGGGAATATCAAACTTTCATTCATAGATTTCTTTCTTCAATCGTCTGACCTTATTGTGTCTCTTTGACGCACAACTTTTGTCAACACGGAGCATTTTCCTGTTTCATCAACACTGTATATTTTTGCTGAACGCATGACAGCGGAGCAGAAGCTGCTCATTGTACTTTTTATTTGTGCCTTTCACTCGTAGCTCCTGCCAAATGTGACTTATACAAATCTTTTGAGAGTAGATGTACATCATTTCATTATGCTGCCTGTTAAGCTTTTAAAGATGTGGATAAACGATTTTACGCTTGCTTTATCATTGCATTGGTTTCAGTGTATAAACAATGGGTTTGCTTAATATCAATGATTGAATGATTGGGATCAAATGCTGCCTTAAATTAAAGCTAAGCTAACATCAGTAGATCATACAACAACTTGTGTTACATTCTAAATATTATATAGATATAGTATATATAGATTACAACATTTACATGAGTTCATTTCATATTTACATTACATTACAGAGTCTGAGGTACTTGTCAGTGTCGTACTAAAAACTGTAAAAACTCCCCTAGGATGTTATAATGTAATCAAGACATAAACATAGTGAAACTAAGATCAGGAGACTTGACATGCCTTCATTTGATTATCCCTTATTCAGAGTTTGACCTTAACTCAGGTTAAGGTCATCAGAAAATTCTGTTTACATGCCAGTGTCTTATTCAGAGTATTGTTTTAATGGTTTGAGTTAATATTGGATTATTGGTGTCCATGTAAACATTGTCATTGTTACATTAGAATAGGAAAAACAGCCTTTTAACAGAGTTTTATTCCTGTGTGTGTTTGTCACGTTCCTGAGGAACCAAAGTGACTCATATGATGACTCGCTCCACCTTGTGTTTCACAGTTAGAACAGTCAGAGCCGTGTTGTTAGGATGTGTGTCAACAACAGGAAGCTGCAGACGCATCAATGTGTCCTCACAAGAAACAACAGCCAAACATCAGGCAGGCATCTTCATTTTATACATTTAAATTAAAGTCCAAACAACATCCCCATCATCTTACAGAACGCTGTACCATAATATTAATATTAAATAAAGAGATTGGCTGTTACATTATTCATCGACATAAGGGAATTTCTTGTTAGCTCCATATCCTGGGTGACCTGGTCTGACTTCTCCACTTTCCTCCTTGACCTCTCTCTCTGTTTGACCTGGAGATGCGTCCTTGGTGCCGCTCGCCTCGCAGCCCGTCAGAGACACTGAAAAAGTAATGCCCACATTAATATTAAATGCACAGTAACGGTTTATTTTGTCTATTTTCACACAGTAGATCACAAGTCAGTTCCTGTGTCAGGCTTTTACACTCACCCGGAGCATTTGGAGCGTCTTTCCCACAGTTGAGCGTGCTCTGAGCAAAGCACTCGGCCATCCAGGACAACACCTCTCCACAGTATCTGACCTAAGACCAGGCATAGAAATGACAGGTTTTTATAAACTGGTTGATAATAGGCTCAAATCTGCAGAATAGCTGTAACACAGGTGGTTTACTATGGAGGTAACATAGGTTTACCTGAGCCTCCATGGACGCCAGTCGCTTCTCTTGGTCTTTAAACCCACCGACAATCCTCAGCAAGCTCTGAACTCTGGATCACAAACAAAAAACATTCACAGCCAGAGTCAGTGCTGCAGTAACCCATTATCACCACTAGGAGGTAGAAGAGGTTTATAACAAGCTGTGCTGTGGTGCTGGTCAGGTGCAGTGGGTTTATCAGAGCTGATTTATTGAATATTATTACATCCTGTTAGAATAAGAGTGTTTGAAAAAATGAGATTTACTTTGAGGAGGTGCTCTTTAGTCTCTCCTCACTGCTCTCCCAGTGCTGCCGCTCCAGTTTGGCCAGGTAGTTCTCTTTCTGCACCGTCTCCCATGTGATCAGCCTCTGGTCGAGCCCCACTGGCAGCTCCCTCTCTGACAACACACACACACACAGACACACACACACACACACACACACACACACACACACACACATACATACAGTTATCTATATATCCATGTTGAATAAATGGACGAATAAAATACACTTAAAACTTTACACTCAAAAAAGCCCTTTGAGGTAGTTAGGAAAGGATAAAATCTCCTCACAACAATTGATTTAAAACCGAGACAGCCACAGAAAAGCGTGCACACAAAAACACACACACAAAAACACACACACATAAACACACACACACACACACACAAAATGAGTCATTCCGAAAACCAATTAAACAACAGGCATTTCAATGCACAGAGAAGGTGAAGGTCAGAGATAACAGCCAAGTGTGTGTTTGCCTCTATTCCATTTAATTTAATTTAACCAGATAAGCCACAAGAAACTATTTCATCTGCTTGAAATGAGGCAGAATGTCATAACAGTGCCTGAAGCCAAAAATGTGCTGAACTAAGCAGATGGAGCCTTCGTACCCAGATGCTCCTGCTTGGACTCGGGCCGTTTGACCAGGCTGAGGAGGATCTGACTGAGGTGGCTGATGATGATGAAGGGTGGGGCCAGCGCAGGGCGGCTGTGGTATTCCACGATCAGGTTGTATCTCTGGAACTTCCAGAAGATATCCGTGTTGCCCTGCACCACCTGGAATGTGTAGCTGTAGGTATCAGGAGGAAAACAAGAAGAAAAACAGGATAAAACAACCGGGTTGGTTTCTTCCGATCTTCCAATGACCAAAGAGCTGAACTCATTTCCTCAGATAAATGGACAGTCCTGTGGATTCTCTCCCCTCCTGACCTGAACATGGCGATCAGCAGGTTGAGCAGCAGGACGTTGGTGACGAGGAGGAAGATCACCAGCAGCAGGATGACCAGCCAGTTGGCGTAGACGTTGGGACATGGCGGCCGCAGGCCCATGATGATCTCCTCTCGGTCATTGGTGCAGTTAATTTGAGGCATGCGAGCAGCTGTGATTCGAAAGGACAAGAAGACACAAAACTATTGTATGCACGAACCGGGAAACATTTCAGAAGAAAGTGGTTCCAGTGTAGTTTACCATCTATTTCCTCCAGGGGGATCTGACCAAAGATGTGCAGGTAGGGGCGGTACAGGGCTCGGCGAAACACCCAGTCGATCCTGGGGTCATTGGGGTGGAGGAGAGCCTGAGTGGCGACGCCGTACGCAATGAGCCACACGCTCAGGAAGAAGAGGAAGAAGAAGACGTCCTTCATCTGCCAAGAAGGGAAGAGACTTATATTTAGTTTCCCTCAGGTCGGCAGCGTCTTTGTGTTTGACTTGTGTTTTGTTTTCCCCACCATTCTCTCCACAATGATGATTTTGGGGCCGAGCTGCTTGTGGATGGCGAAGATGTGGATCAGACGTAAAGTGAACACCATGAAGTCTATGGCCAGCACCGTCCGGCCGGCCTCATAGGTGCCACTGGCCATCCTGCGAAATCAATTAAGACAAACATTAATGCTCATAACAACAATAAGTAAGTATAGAAGCTGTTTTTCTCTCAGGGTCATTTTTATGTTACCGACCTGCAGGAAACCCCAACCACAAAGAGTAAGATGGCGACCATGTCACACTTGTTCCAGTTATCCTCCAGATACAGTTTGAACTTCTTCAGGATGTTCATCTCTTCATCCGTGAAAAAGCTCTGCGTCATAATATGAATCAATCAATCAAACGATTCATATCCAATTCAAAGGGCTTTAAATATATTTTTAATTTAGAACGATTAAGAGACTAAAGCAAAACAATCAATAATAGAAAAGAAAACAATTAAACAACTTTATAGATCATAAAATATAGTCAACACTTAAATTCTAATGAAAAAGTATCAGTAAATAATTATGATCAAAGAAAGATATTGATAATAAAACCAAAGAATCTTCAGTCTGCGTCTCACTTCTAACTCAGATTTTTTTTTGCTCTATATTCTTTGTGAACTTTAGTAATTTAACAGAAAGTGATGTGTTTTGTTTTATGATAATAGTAAAAATGATCTGAATACACTGCATGATATTAACGTGCATCCTTCATACATTGTTTTTAACATGTTGACTCAAAGATTGGGACTGATATGCAATTTAAATTACACAATAAATCACAATATTCAAAATATTTAGTTTTTACATACAAGGAATTTGTGCAAGAATAAATAAATATATAATAAACAAATAAACAAAGGAATATATGAGAGAAATTAAGTCATCAAATACTAGATGAGGAATGCTGCAATTGTGCTGGTAAATGAGACTTTATAAAACATTTTAAAACATCAGTTATTATATAACCAAAGTGATTTTCCTGACGTTGACTTGTCACGTCTCCTCCAGGTCAAACGCTGCAGCTCCATTAAGACACACTGCAGGGAGTTAGCAGGTTCGCAGCCCGGCTGCCTTTGGAAGCACCTGCAGCGTCCCACATTCTCACCCCTGTGAAATGTCTCTTACACCTGAAGTGCGAGGTTCAGTGTCTCCTGTGGCCTGAACTGGGCCACCTGCGATTCTGCATGTTCTCCTGACGGCAAAAATGATTTGAGCCGGGAGACGTGTGCTGCTTTCTAGAAGAGACAAACCGGAGCGTAGAGGCTGTGGCTCACTTCTCACAGGGGTAAAACCTGCACGCTAACGTATGTCTGGAGCAGGTTATGTTTGAGGAAAACGTGTTATACAAACATCCCCGTCAATCACTTCTCTCGGAAAGTGTCATCGTCCCTCGTAGACGACCCTGAGCTCAGTGGGCAGATTTCTGAGCGTCTCTCAGGAGGATGAGAGTGTTAAGAGACTATCAAACCTCCTTGGCTCTCCCTGATGATGTTTTATCTGAGGCCCAGCTCCTCAGCAGGATCGTGCTCCTGTGTAGGAGGCCTCCTCCTGTCATCTTCATTTCAGCTTTTTTTCCCCTGTCGGCTGCCAAAGCCATTTCATTACTGCTGCAAGAGCGCCTGCAGCTCCAAAACCCAGAAAGTGTTGGACTTGTGTGATAAGAGAGAGAGTCTACTTACCGGTATCCATTAGGTTTTTTAATTTATTTGTAATTTGCTGAATCTGCTGGAGACTCCAGTTGTCCAATTGTCCTTCACGCCATTCAGAGCCGTGCATTGTACAAACACAGTCTCATCTACTCATGCTCTAATGATTGGGGCCTATTATTATAAACCTATTAATTCAGACATTCAAACTGCTGCTTTTAGCCTGGATCATAACTTTATTATACATATGTCTTAACTAAACTTATATTAAGCTTAATTAAGACATATATGAAAAGATATTCTTGGTAGATTTACCATCTACGCCTATGATGAGTCTTTTTATATTTATTTTTCGCTAGTGCACATAATAAATGAAGGAATCGATCTTTCTGTCCTTCAAGTTTCTCAACAACTTCAACTTCAAACCCTGCAGTTGTATCTCTGAGTGCACTGTTGATTTTTGGATGAGCACTTATGAATCTGATTGTCAATTTATTTCAAAATGCACTTCCTGTAACCATAATACATTTTTTACAACGGTTTTCTGCAATCTAGATGCTTTGTCACAGCTCTCTATCAGATTTAAAAATGCTATTAAATCTACGGACTCTAATCTTGTTCCGTGAGAAGATACAGTAAGAGCAGGGCCCCCGGTGGCGCTGTCCTCCCTCAGGGAAGGTATGCACCCTTGAGCCATCACTTTGAAGGCACCGGGTCCCCGCTGGGCTTGGTAGCATGCCAGCACCGCCGCAGGCAGCGCGGTTCTTTTTTTGGAAACCTGTGACTTAGCTCTGTTCAGCTCAGGGACTTCCTGAGATGCATGTTGGAAATCTTTGAGCTGAGGAAACAGAGCTGAAGGTCTTGTCTCATCTGGGGCTTTCGTGCCCAGGGGAGGAAGCTTCGAGGGCATGAGTGGATTGTGCTTGTTCGACCTGGAGAGACTCAGGCGGAGAGGTAAAAGGGCTCATGAATCCTTAAAACCCCCGGAGAGAATGAGCTGCATGCAGCCACTCGCATCAGCTCCTCCATAAACACAGTCATGCAAACACATCTAGTAAAAATAACAGTTATTCAAAATATGTGTCACGAAGCATCAATTGATCGATGTCCATTCATCCATCCATTAGATACACTGCTTGTCCTTTGAGAGAAGTGGAGGGCTGGAGCCACTCCCAGCTGACATTGAGTAAGAGGACTCTGGACTGGTCTTGAGTCTATCTAGAGTCCTGGTCTAGAGAATTGTTGAGTTTCCTATTGACCTAAAGTGCCTTCATCCATCCATACGTTTGCCATCCATCATCATCTATACCGCGTATCCTTTGAGAGTCACAGGGAGGGCTGGAGCCAGCTGACATAGGCCAAAAGGCGGGGTACACTCTGGAGAGGTCACCTACGTCTCACAAGGCCAACATATCGAGATGAACAACCATCCACTCTCACAATCACACCTTTAATTTAGAGTCTCCAACTAACCTTACCCCCATCTACATGTCTTCGGACTGGGGGAGGAGGCGGGAGGACTCAAGAAAAAGGAGAGGAATGTTCTGGGGTTTGACCACGACACCACTATTGATGTGATTAACGAAAAATCACCTTAAAGTGCTAGAACACTTCACAATAGAACCAGTCACCTGTCGAAGTTCCTCCAGCACCAAGGTGAAGACCCAGAAGTAGAGTATGATCTCCTGGGGTCCCGGGCCAGCGGGTGGCGGCGGGCGGAAATCCAGCAGGAGCACGTAGGTGAAGAGGAAGAGGAAGGCGAAGTACATGATGACGTTACCGAGGAACACGGTGACAGGAGCGCTCCAGAAGCGACGCCACCGGCGGAGCAAGAAACGCCACCAGACCGAGGCACAGCTCTGAGCTGCTGGATCTCCAGGTAGAGAGTCCCTGGAGGAAACAGCGGATAAGAGATGTGTGTTTTACATATTTTTAATACCTCAATGTTTTATTCACGTCTGTGTGTGAGATGTGTTACACTTTGCTGCCGGATAAACAGAAGTGAGACAAATTAAATCATGTACTGCAGTAGTCGTGCATTTGATTGTTTCGTTAAGCTGAATTAAGGTTGAGGTCATTGACTGCAAAGTAAACAAAAGCAACATATTCTGGAAAGAAATGATGCAAATGAGAAAAGGAAATGCAGCAATAACAGAACAAAAATAAAGCTTGAGGTTTGGCATTCAAAGCTTTACACAGATTTAAGTGAAGTAACTAAGTACAGACTGTAAACTCACAAAGGGTCGTCTTCATCAGTTAACATCAAAGCCTTTTCTGTGTCCAGACTGTCCAGCTCCACAAGCTGCTCGCGGCCATTACGGTTATCGAGCTCCTCATCACTTAGACACACAACAAAGTAATATTATATAATAATAATAATAATAATTAGACAGTTACAAGGTGATGCACAAAGTAAAAAACCAAGAGCAAAGAAAGCAAATCATACAAAAGCCAGATCTGACTCAGACAGGAGAACAACATCAAAACAATAAGATGACAAACAGACAAAAACATGATGACATTCAGTCCTTCCACATGTCTCAGGCAGAAGCTGAGGCAGCATGAGATCGATCACCTGAACTTTATGAGGTTGGTCCAGATCAGCGCCGGACAGAAGAAAGACACCACGAGTTTGGAAATGCCCGTGTCGGTGGTCATCGCCCCCCACCAGATCTTAGTGAGGAGAGCCTGCAGGGAGAGTTCAGAGGGAAACGAGGATCCACTTAGCTGAATGAGGTTAACCACAAGAGGGCAGCACAGCCATGGTTATATTTCTGCCCTACAGTCCTACAAGAAGAAGATCAGATTCCTCCTGATCAAATTGTTTCATATGATGTGTGAACTACTTGTAAACCACAACTGTCAGGTCACAGTTTAGGACAGAGTCACGTCCATGTCATGGTTTGTGCACGATGTCAAAAACCACACCAGGAAAATGCAGATTCTCTTGAAACGAGACACATCTACTGAATTATAACCATCATTGTGAACGGTGACATTATTCCATCTGTGTGCCTTAAATAAAATATCAGTTCCCTGTCAGGAGAAGTCTCTGTACGCTAACGTCCCCTGCTGACAGTGAATACCAATTAACTCCCAATGATGAGTTTCTAATGACAGGGACGTCTGCTGGGGGATGTTTAGTGAATGGAGTCCATTGAAAACCAAAATATGAATTAAAAAAATAGTAAGCATAACCCTGGAAGAAGGTTTTAGTAACTGCAGGGATGTAGTGTATTTCAGTATAGGAGGTATCTACCTACTAATTCCACACAACAAACCATTCATTGAATCAGTTTGACGCTTGTGTATTGTAAATTACCTGAGGAAGTGAAAATAGAACAAGTTCAATATTAATAATAATTGTATAAACAGGCAGCTAGCAGTCAGTGGTAGCAGGGAGCGGAACATGTCTTCTTCTATGTCCTTGGATAAACTAACTGCATGTGGTCGGCAACTGGGTCAAAATCACCGGTAGATCATTTAGATAAATTGATGTTATTTTTATTTTCTCCACATCCGACCGGCGCAAACATTCACTGGTGACGCTCGTCTCTGTCATGGCAACAGCATCATTAGAAAGGCTTTTTTTAGGGGGGGCAAGTTGTCTTCAAAGTAAAATCACAGCGCTTGTTTTTGCTGTGATGTTTTCGTTCAAGCTGAGTAACAGCTGCTACTATTATTCTGAAGAGCTGTGAACTTTTTGGTTTAGGATTGTGTTGCTTGCCAAAATGAAACTCTGCAATAGTCAACGTGCAATGTTTGAAGAAATAGCAACAGCTGAATAAATCATTCACACATGCATGAATAATAAAGAAACTTAATATTTATGAGAAACATTTGAGGATAAAATCTTCATTGTAGATGAACCAGGTAGGATGAACGCAAAGTTTTCAAACTTGTGGTGCACAAAAACAATAAAAAAGTGACAGTCTATTGTAGAACTGCTTGAGGAGGACTCACTAATGCCAAAGAATAATTCTGAAGTAGCTCCAGAGCATCATCACAGGAGACAAGAGACCAGCTCAGTCCAAACAGGCAGATTTAGAACATGCACAAAACTTTGAAAGGATTTGTTTGAAAGTAAAATGTTTTGCAGTCTTTGTTACCTGAACGCCATCGTGGGCAAAGAAGGCTTTGGCGTCAGCCTCGGTGGCCAAGTTGAGGACGGTGGATCTGCTCCAGCAGTGAGTTCTCCTCACCAGCAGAGCATAAGCCCGGTCTTCACTGTTGGAGTAACACTCTCCGAACACATCTGCCAGAGTTAAAACAGAATCAACCAATCGGTTACATTGCAAAAATCGACACATTTAGAATCATATTTTATTTCCCATCAGCAGGATCATCTTGTGCACGTGTTGTTTTGAGGTCAGTGAACGCACCTCTGGTTTTTGTTTCTACCTATTTTCTTTTTTCCTCCTGTGAACAGACCAAACGGTGCACGCACTCACCGAGGGCAAACTGCTCGTACTTGGCCTCCTTCATCCTACGTGCAGACTCCGCCTCAGATTCCAGTCGCGCCATCTCTTTCAGAATCTTACAACCCGCCAGCGCCGCCGCAACCGCCTCGGGGCCCTGAAGGATTAAAAGAAAGCTGAATCCAAGAAATTAGTCTGAAAGAGGGGATCTGAGAAATCAGGTTTGGAATTGTGAGGCGCTGTGTCTGCTGCACGTTAATGGCTGAACTGAGGGCGTCAGGCTGCAATAAATGCACCTCTCTGTGTTGGTTGAGGTTCACTGTTTGATCTGAACATGTAAACTGGGGCAGAAGCTCTGTGCAAGGTGATTGCTTACGAAGGAAAGAAAAGAAAACACAATAAAGAGACAAAATGATCCCAGGGCGAAGTGAAATCACCACAAAGAGACACACAATGATCACAAACAGCAGCAGGGGGACAAGACGCATGGTTTTTGGGATATAGTCCTCGGGATCACATATTTTTTTTCCAACTAATGAGTACTCAGTATACATTACTGCACTGAGTATTCAGTAGTATTTACTATTATTTTAATATATTTTCAACAATTATTATATTGATAATTGAATTTACTGGTTTTATTACCGGTGAACAGTCCAGGGAGGCTGTTTACCTAAATAAGCATAACTTAAAAAAAGCTGTATTGATCTTCTCATCAATCTGTTGTCAAGACGATAAGTCTGCTTCTTCACACCAGTGTTTTAACATCAGATTGATTTCTTGTCCAGGAAGGTGATGCTAAAAGGAACAGAGACGTTGACCAATAACCCATATATTCTTTTTTCACAGATAAAATCATTATTTGGCCCTAAAGAGATTTATTTGAATAGGCTGAATAATTTAAAGAGTCTATGATTCATAGAGGAAACATTTACCGGGCTTAACACGACAGTTGTGTATAACTGTGGCACCAACATACAAAAGCAGAGGACTCATACCCCTCTTTAAAAAAAAACAATGATCTCATGATATTATACTGTATAATGTCAACTTCTGGGTTTTTACATATGTACTTATTAAATCAGAGCTATCGGGCTGGTTGCATACGCCAGCGTGCAAAGATAATTGCGATGAGGCCTTCAACGTGAGAGATACTTCAAACAATAAAATTATGAATGCAGATATCCCAACCAGACTCCAGCAGCGGGGGGATGTACATACTCACACACACACACACACACACACACACACACACACACACGCACACACACACACACACACACAGTGAATACGATTACCATAATTTCACATTATGTTTGAAATAAGACATAGGAAAGGGTGACCGCGTGAGAGATTAGAATAATTGCTTCCCTTAGTTCAGGGAAGCGCTGTAAAGAAATGAAAAGATGCGGAAAAACAAAGAGCAATTACCACTGACTGGTGTCATTTAACTAATCACACAGCATCAATTACATGTCAGGATATACTCATTAATTTCCTCAGGACCTGCTGCTGGTTTACCGCTGCTTAATACGCTGCCCCCCCTGCCAACCGGCGTGACCTTCATTTGAATAATGCTCTTGGAGATAAGATGGCTTTTTAGTTCACCTCCGTTTTTTTGATAAGTTCGCCATTGGTCTGGCTCTTTTATCTGGAGTGACATTTTCATATGGCAGCAGTGACCTGTGCCGGCGCCACACTGGCCCCTGCATCGCTCTTGTTCACGCTGAATTCAGAATACAAACTAGCAGCGTGTAATTCAGCCCACTCAGGTCAGCTCTGAGTGGTGTTTGCCGATGCCGGGCACATGGAGAACCCGTTATTGATTGGACCGCACGGCGCTGAGACACCACGAGCGGGAAGTGAAAGTAGCTGACAAGACTGACCATGGCCCAGAAGTAGTTGGCCATCTGCTGTCGGTTCTGAAGCACGGCCCAGAGGAACAGGTCCCTCCAGGGATGCTCACAGCGCTCCTCCAACTCCGCCAGGTTCTTCTGGCTGTGGAACAGTCGACCCTTTGATGGCTTCTCCTGGAGCACACGGACAGAACTCTACGTGTATTACATTTCCACAACGTTTACACAACAGGCAAATGTGACATGAGTCACACAATCTATGGCGGTCTTTACTGGGGAGCCAATCACTTCCTCTGCCAAGAGGGTTATTTCTGCTTTGTTGTCTGATTGTCTGTTAACAAGATGTATACTGTAGGAATTTAAATTAGCATCAAGGGATTTCTATGATATACGATGAGGAAACAGACCTTCAGCCAAAAGACAGCACGACTATGTTGTTGTACAATATGAACAACACAACATAGCGAGGATGCTGAGGTTATACAGTGTTTAGACAGGGTTTTTCAAGGATGTGCCAGCAGGCTCGGTTCCTCCAGTTATGGTGAAATTATGGCATAATAATAAATAATGGTGATGGGAGAACCGGAAAATTACAGAGTTTTGATGCACAAATCATGTTCAATTTTCCCATTACGTCGGTAAACTGAGCACATAACCACACCAAGGCCCAGCAGTCCACTTCAATTCAGTCGAACACAGCCGGAGTTTGTTTCCATCAAAAACTGTAAATTATTCCCTGGGAGGAAACAAAATGATTAATTACTTTCTGCCAAGGAGGTAATGTATTTATTGCTCTGTCCATTAACTAGATTACTCAAAAACTGAGGAACCATGAAACTTTGAAAGGATGGAACCAGTTGAATTTTTGGGCAGATTATTATTGTCTTTCTTAAATGTGGCAGAGATGCGAACTCTGGGTGACCTTCAAGTTCACGGTTAGAAAAGTTTCTGGAGATAAGATGTGATGCAGGAGAAGATCCTTCCAAAGTTTAAACCAGTGGAAAATTCACTTTAGGGGAGAAAGACTTTATTTTATACGTTTCATCCCAACGAGTAGAAGATGAGGTCACATTTCACTGCATCTTCAACCTTTGGGCCTTTAAGAGTTTCAAACTAGAATGTCACTCAGTGGAGTGTTCACCTCCGTCAAGGCCCAGCAGTTCCCTTAAATTCAATCAAGCCTCAGCAAATTGCACAAAGTCATAGATGTCCGTCGCATAAATAAGCCTGATTTGAATAATTCCCAGCGACACAACGACACCAAATGGAACCTAATTTATCGGCTGGAATTCGTTTGCATGTGATTCACTGGCGCACACACTCACTGTGGGAATCTTTTGGTAAAAGCCTTTGCAGGAGTCATGGAGAAAGTCTTTCAGCACTTTGGCGACCTCGAAGAGCGTGAAGCGGGGTTTCCCCTGGTCGGGCGGATGGCTCCCGGGCGGACCCGGCGTCCTGGCAGCCCCGAGCAGAAGCTGCTTCTCCTCGTACTTCTTCAGGAGCAGGTTGTGGAGGAGGCTCTTCTCCGACACGGACCAGTAAAGCTCCTGCAGACGGCCGTAGGTGAGGAACTCGCCCAGGTTCACGCCGTTATCCACGAAAAGGCGCACGAAGTCTGGTTTGTCATTGATCAGTGCGTCCATCATCACTTCCTCCAGGTCCTGAGCCTGCAAAGATCATGTGTCTTTATTACAGTGACTCATAAATCAGCTGTCATCTCCAAGATGTATCCACTAATAACAGGGCTAGATCCCTAATCCCCATCTTGTGATGTCATCCAATAAGTGACGTCATAAAGAAGTCACAAAGAATTCACAAAATGACGTCACAAAAAATACTTTTTGAATGATTAACAATCACATTCCAGGTATGATGTCATCATGATGTCACTATGAGGTCAAGAACGGTGTCATACAATGAGGTAATAGGGTCGTATGTATGTGATATATTATGCTATGTCATATTGTGCAAGCAATGTCATCCTATGGTACAAGTGTCGTCCCTCATACCAGGAAATATTGTAAATTCATAAATACACACTTCACAGCATTAGCCGCAGTGAATGTAGGGCAAGGATACTTCCTGGAGTGTAATTAAACCTCTGAAGAAGTGTCTCTGTACGTCTCTCACCTTCCACTCCACGTCTCCATTGAAGATGTCACTCTTGGCAATGTCCACCCTGTTCCAGGCCACGGCCAGCTTCAGTTCGTCCAGGAAGTCCTGAGCCTCCTGACTCTGGCTCTTACAAGCTGAGGAACACGCACACACACACACACAAACACACATCACACGGGATCTTCAATGAGTTTTTTTTTAGAAAGTTCCTTGATGACTCGTCCCTCAGAAGAAGCACCTTACCCTTGACGAGAGCTTTGAGGATGACGGTGTCCAGCTCGGAGCTCTCCTGCTGGGGGTCGTGCACGGTGAGGAGATGCCCGTGATCGAGAACCTTCTGGATCTGAGTGGCAGGTGGACAGATATTCAAGTAAAGTGCATTTTTTCTTTTTGACATTTCAACCCCTTCACTTCAGCTTGAAAAGAATACGTTATATTGTCACTATTCGCCCTTCATATTGTTAATTAGGTCATGGCATACACATTTTTTCCCACTGTGCCCCATTTTTCTGGCAAACGCTGGAGCCTTGTGATGTGTGTATCTGTGCATGTGGCTGCCTCCATGCTGTGTGTGCACGTGGCTCTCACCAGCTTGACCCAGTTACTGATGTCTGTGCTGTGGTGGGCATTTGGAAAGGTGTCCAGCAGCAGCTCGCGAACGCCGTCCGCATCCCAGCAGCCGCTATTCATCAGCGTGACCAGGATGTCGGCCACGCCTCCCGAGCCGGCCAGAATCAGCCATGGTGTGGAATTGCCAATGCCTTTGTACATCCTCTGCAGAAGGGGACACAGTGTGCAGACGGGGCAGACGAGCTCATTGTTTTGGCTTAATAACTTCGCCGGTAAATATCAACAGAGGAGCGAATTGATCGGAGCAAGACGTCGTCTCTAATCTCCTCAGATATGGGTTATAGTTATGCAAATGAATGTGGTGTCTTGACAGGCTTTTAACTCGCAGAGATTCGTTTTGTGTAAACAGAAAGATTTGATCCGGAGCCAGAATCTTAAAGTCAGATGATGCACGATCACATGACATAGCAGATATCTGGCTTTTATTCTGAAAGGTGGCCTTGTTTACAAATCTTGCAAGTTGCATAATGAAATCCAACTTACTTTCAGGATCCTGGGCTCCCCGTGAACCAGGAGACACAGAACGGGGATCTCAAAGCTGCCTGCACCTGAAAGCACCAACAATTCATGATACTATTGTTTGCATCTTGCAAGTTATTGCCGCTCTGTTATTTCCTTTCCACTCTTGTGTGAATGATGCATCCATTTCTCCTGCCAACTGCAAAACAACCCATCTCTGCCCAAAGTGGTTTTTTCGTACTCATGGTGACAAATAGCTTTTATTCGCCTTTTTGCCAGTTGTGAGCAGTTCGACTAAAAAGATGATGGTACCTGATCAGATTGGTCAATTTAAGACAGTTTCTGAGGCCTGAGGACAAATATAACATATGTAGGTGAGAAAAAGGGTAAACAATAAACCAGTTTTGTGATATTTTGGCTTCATTTTTGTGTCTATATTGTTAATACACAAAGAAGCACAGCGATGGCCCTGAAACTGCAGACGACAAGAAACCAAGGTACACACGAGTTATTATAATTTGTACTATTCAAAACGTCTTTTTACAAATCTTTTTGTTGAGGAAGAAAATGCATTGGACACATTTCTTTAGACCTCGAGATAAACACGGTGAGTAAACAACTTGTTTGTTTACAAGGACAAACCCCCAAAAGTACCTTTGATTACTCAGACGCGTCGTGAAGTTGTGTTTGGTCCAACAGCTGATACCGAGGCGACTGTTCTGAGCACATTTACTCTTATCCCTGCAAATGTCTACAATTCTAAACCATATGATTTTTTTTTCCAACAGATGAAATATGAATCAGGCTCTTTTGAAGCTGGCAGTGAATAAAGCAGCTACCTGAACTACAAACAGCACCACAGTTAAATCATGGTTAACACATTGAATATTTAACACCATGAAAGGGACCATTTGTCAGATTGAGTACTCCCACTTTTAATATTTAAGCACATTTTACGGTTTATATTTTCTGTGCATTTTATATAAGAAACAGCCAATGCAGGACTTCAACATCTAATGGAGTCATTCTGCATTCTGGTATTTTTTTTATCGCCACTTGAGGAAACGATTCTCATCCTCTTACTGGTTCCCAGCAGTGACCCAGAGGGGCTTTACCTCCGTAGCCAGTGCGCTGCAGAGAGATGTGCTTGAGCAGCTTCACCCTCATTTCACTGGTGGCTCCCGGCCGGCTGGGATCCTCCTCCACCAGCACAAAGTGGGAGTGATGGCTGTCCAGGGAATACACCGAGCCGTGCGGCAAGTCCTGTGGCTCGTAGGCAGCGGGCTCATCCACCTTGAGAAGCAGGGAGACGTAGCTGTTGCTGCTTTGCTGTTTTTTGGATTATCTTTGTGGGTCTGTGTTTGTTTGTGTGTGTGTGTGTGTGTGTGTGTGTGGGTGGGTGAAACCTTGGCAGAGAGAAGAGCCTCTCGGTTGTGGATCATGTTCCAGGGTGCGATGCCAATGGCCACTACACGAACTTTAGAGGAGGTGCTGGCCAAGGAGTGATCTCTTACCGCCTGGCCCAAGTGCTTGGTGATGCCGAAACGAAGCCCATTAGTCAAAATCCAGGCCCCTGGAGAACAGAGAGGCAGATGCATATGAGTGTGTGAGTGTGTGTGTGTTAGTGTGAGTGTGTTTTGGACAGTTTTCTGTGGGGTCCATAAAAACTAATAATGAATATTTACTATGTTGGAAAGTTGCGTTCTGGTATATTCCTATAAGCAGCTGGTCCATTGATGGTGCTAATTAGATTTTAAGCCCTATATGGTTATAAAGCCTTCAGTCTCAGTCCTCCTTACATACATTAAAATTAATGGAAAAATATTTTTATAATCATGCACTTAAAAAAAACATGAAAAAACTATAAATTATTTATGACTCTTATTTTAGGCCTTTCGCATCTGAATACAGCTTTTATCTCTGAGATGTGTTTCTATATAAATCCTGCAGCCAGTCAGCAGATGAGGTTAATGGGACCTGTGCTCTGGGCCGCCTTCACCAGTCCCTTCCTCAGCGTGTCCCGGAGCCACGGCTTCATCTGGGTCAGCTCGTCTCCCCCCACCAGCGCCACCACCAGGTGCGGAGGAGCCAGGCCCCACTCCTCCGTCAGCATCTGGTAGATCAGCACCGGGTCGGTGTTGCTGGACACCCTCACGAACTGGACAAAGGAACAAGTTGATATGTCAGCGGTGCTCAGGGGCCAACTCCCGTTCTATAACCCACGGTATCTCTCTTGCTGCCTGCTCCTCACCTTTCCTCTTTTCTTAGTGGAGCCGGTGAAGTCGATGTCGCCCACTCGTCCATCTGCCCAGTGACTCCTCTCCCTCTTCATTCTGCTGGCCAGGCCTCTGGCTACTTTCTCCAGTGTTTCATCTGCCGTGGAGCAGCAGGAGCAGCCCAGCAGGACACTGACAGACACAAAGATACAGTCGGTTCTACGAAAGCACAAAGTTCAAAGAAGAAGAAGAAGAAAAAAAGATCTTCCTCCCGAGGCGCAGTCTCAGGTGAACTGCTCACCTGGAACATCGTGTCCTCGCACTTTCCAGGAGTCGAGAAAGTACCGAGGAACCTTCCGACGCAGACCTAAGACTCAACTCTCAGCTTTTTATAGTGAACTTAGAGTCACCTTTGTTATTATAGCTGAAAACCGATGTAGATAGGTTTTAAGTAATGTTGTTGGTTGATCCAAGTCTTTCCCCTCAATTCAATTTTTATTTGTGTGGCGCCACAACACCTGAGCTACAAAAGGGCATGTGCTGCTACTGGAGTCGTCCCACACAGGAAATCTAGATAATTTAAGTTTGAAGTTTTACTGTGATCTCTACTGTTCTCTAAGTCACAATCTCTCCTTTAACCACTCGAGAAGTAAAGTAAGTAAAATCGAGTTTCTGCATCAAAGAGGCGACTGTTTGCTTCTTTTTGCTCGTTTGCATGTTATCAGGGATTTAGCTTGATCGTTGTTGCAGGACAGTGAAGCTGTGGAGCAAAGGGAAGAGAAAGACAAATGCCCACCATGAAGCCATTAACAAATTCCCGTTAAATAAGTTCCTCCACAACAGAAAAACAAATGTTCTTTTGTTATTTTGTTTACATGTCAGTTTTATTCTTTCTTTTGTTTGACATATAACTGAATTAATCTCGAGTGTAATTTAATATTCACTTTCATCCCTTAATTGGGCATCTGAGGCTTCTTGCATTGAAGTGGATCCAGATGCAGAAAAATTTATTAAAAATCCAAACACGTGTTTGTTTCTTTGAGCAAAAACCTTGTTTGTATAATTTAGTTTCATTGGAGGTACTTAACATGCTTTATAGTTTAATCTACTGTATCAAGGATGCAGCACTTTGCTTTTCTTAGTATTTAACATTAGAGGGGAACATTTTATCCTACAGCTCGGGAATGATGTCCTGCTCTCATGAATAATTTAAACGGGAAACTCTACTTGGAATCAGCCTCTTATGGTCCATTAATCACTGGACTGATATGGACGTCTGTTTTCTGGGGTTCTGATTCTTTTCTTCTCTTTTTTCACCGTGAATATTGAACAGGGCCGTCACTCGCTTCAGATAAGAGCTTTGACCTATAGTCATGGATGTATGGTATAGATTGGTTTATGAGTCATTGGTTCACACACACACACACACACACACACACACACACACACACACACACACACACACACACACAGACCTGTGCTCCTCCGACCACTCCAGTACATCCCCACATCGGAGGCATCGTGTCCGCGGCTGCAGCGTCCCCTTGCACATGAATGTAAAACACATATATTAAGTCCAATCTCTTCCCTTAATGCTTTATGACTCACTAACCACACTCACTTATCACATATGCAAAGGTCCTTAGAAGTACTTGTGGTCAATGCAAAATGATCAGGATTTTCCTCCTCGCCTCATATGCAAAGAGCTTCCTGACTGAACTTTGATCACAAAATGCTGTCACTCATATATAGTAGATGACATAGGTGTCAATACATATTTATATATATATATAGAATATGAAACATTTATATTGAGCTCCAATAAGACCCTTTAAACATAACACTCTTCCTATACAAGTGTGCACAATGTGGTGTGTGCAGTGTTGAGCCTGAAAACAGCCACAGTCCATATTTCTCGCAATGATTATGTTCATAGGAATAAATGGCTCTGAGTTCAGAAAAATAAACTCATTCATTTTTAATAAGATTATTCCTTTGCCTGAGTAAACGATGACTTTCATTTTCCGGCCTTATTTGCATCGGGGCACTTGAGCCGCTCGTGAAAGATGATGAAAATAAAGAAGGTGAAGCACAAGTGTGTATTTCTCTGACAAAAAGCAGCAGACTCCTCGTGCACCTTGAACTGAAAGGAAAGTGTTTTAATAGAGCGGTGGTGCAGTGGTTAACAGGCACGCTGAGAGTCATTTAGTCTGTGGCCATCTGCTCTAATGTAAGCCAGCAGCTTGTTGTGGGAGCTCTTATTTGACTGCGAGTCCGGGTCGGGGAGAGAGAAGACGACTGGGTATGCAAACAGGACGATTTGCATGCAAAGGTAGAAGGAGGCAGGGCCGGGCCAACTGTGTGTGTCTGTGGGGCTTCACCATGAACTCCTCTTTTCTGGGGAGGAAGAGAAGCTGATCTGGGACGTCTGAGTCAATTTGTGTGACTGAAGCAGAAAACCAATACACAGCTACAGTATATGAGTCAATGTAAAACTGTGGGGCTAAAAAAGTCATGGTAAGACACAAGATCCAAAAGATGCATCGTTGGAAATAAACACAGAATAAATCATATCTACCTGAAGAAAGAAATATAAACTTTTGAGGAAACTATTGTTGTGATTCTTCAATGATTCTCCAATCTTGAATAAATCACTTGCCGCCTGGTATTTTTTCTTTTTGTGTCAATGCAATAAGGCATGAGAGTTAGATTTTAATGAATATAAATATTAATTTACGGACGTGATTATTGTGAAAAATACTGTAGGTGCAGTATTATTGGTCAGAA
This sequence comes from Pseudopleuronectes americanus, assembly GCA_038501795.1. Lineage (NCBI taxonomy): Eukaryota > Metazoa > Chordata > Actinopteri > Pleuronectiformes > Pleuronectidae > Pseudopleuronectes > Pseudopleuronectes americanus. The sequence continues at coordinate 25,786,871 of CM076716.1, read as the reverse complement.
AAACACAGAACCCACAACTTGGGCTTCATCTTCAAGTCAAAACCTTCAATGATTTCCTCCATAGAACAGAAATAAATAAAACCATATGCAATTTTACATCATGCAGCACATAAAAAGAAAAATATAAAGAGTAGACAAAAAGTTTTTAAGTTTAAACACTTATCAGTATAAACAATATATACTATTCTTTCATAGGCCTGTTTAAATATGATGAACACTCACCAGGGGTATTTCTTTTCTCTCCTGCATGTCTGGGAAAGATCACCTCCTCCTGCTGAGCCACAGCTGTGAGGGTTCGTTTTCCTTTTGTCCCTCAGGTGAAGTACCTGGGCCATTAGGAAGTGGGTCAAAGGTGGGACTCTCCCTCCGGCCAATCACGACGCTGCCTCGTCTCCGTTACTTTGCATGTCGGTTGGCCTGTGGCCACTTTCCTCTCATCAGCACCAAACGCTCCTGCTGGCCAAAGACACACTTCAGGTGTCACGAGACTTACTTCCGTGATTTTTTATACACTAATACACAATTTTATAAATTTATACAATTCAAATCAGTGGAAAATAGGAAAATAATTTAATCTCTCCACCTGGCCTCAATTCTCAGGCTCATGCACGCCTGAAATAAATGAGTATAGCTCTTCAATTACAAGGTCTATATGAATAATCCTGGTATCTACATAAATAGCACTTGTTCGATTTTTGTAAGCAGCAAAATAGATGTTACGGATCAGAGTAAATTAAAGTGGAACACAAAATAAATAAAAGATTTCATTTCAAGTAACTAAAGTTGACAAACAAAGTTGCAGCCCGTAGTGAACTCTGATCAATAACACAACATCTGAACGTTGTGTTGAAGCAGAACAAAGTTAGAGACGTGGTGAAGCTTAATCTCCAATCGGTCATTTTGGGGATCGGGGGTGTTGTGGATCGGTCTTTGTTTAGTTGTTATGGATACATCTCAGCATTGGAACATATCTGTACTTTCATTTTATTATTGTTTTTGTACCGTAGTGTTGTTTTTATCTTGTGCACCTGACTCAAGTCCAAGTTTTCAAGTCAAGGTGCCCTGGTTCAAGACCCATAACCCCCCATTGTGACCAGTGGATCTGCAAAGTGGTCAGAAAACCAGTCTGTGGTTTCACTGGGAGCTATGAGAGTCTGATAAGGTGAGTGAGGACAGGACCTTCCTCAAGTTTCTCAGTCAAAGTTAAAGAAATTGTTTATTACTTGAGTAGAAATTAAACTTTCAGATATTAATGATCACACACGTGATTTGGGTTTCGAAGGGAAATTCAAAAACATTTGTACAAACTCCAACCTCTGGACACTCGTCTTCCGATGGGAATGAAAAGCAATTAAAGCACCGACTTTTTAATTACTCTGGTCTTGACCTAAATGTAACTCCTGATTTGAACCAATTCTCATTTCAGACCATACACTTAGCTCTCAGTCTTGAGAAGACTCTGGCCTCTTTGGCCCGCAGGCAGAAATCCCGGTAGCGGCCACTTATCACTGCTCCCTGGAGGCCCGGCTGCAGTACTGCATTTTGATTCAGTTCACTGAGAAGAAGAAACGCACCGAGGCTACACAGGAACCGAACGACTGCAACAGGGAAATTAAATGAAAAGTAGGATGGACTCACAATGACAACACTTAAAAATGTAGATGTCACATGCACCAAGAATAAGATTAAAGACTCATGGTTGATCTGACTGTCTGTATGTGGAAACCATTCATTTTTTCTACTGTATTTAAAAAGCTCTGCACACAACGTCCAGCACAAACCATGAAAAGTGAAAGTATATTGTGAAGGACTCGCTAATGAAGGATTCATTCTCCAGAAGCTGCAGAGCACTAACACAGGAAAGTAAACAGCCCTTTCCAAACAGGCAGGTTTGATCCCTGACAGCAGATTCGTTTGGGCCCAGTCTCTGCCCCTTGCCGGGCTACACAGCACTAGGGTTGATGGAAATTGGGCCATAGCAATATCTCGTGTCAAATAAAGGTGCCAAACGTGGCCCACGTCTCTTTTGTGATATTTGGGGCTTTATTCAACATCTACCACTGGGGCCACTGGGATCCAAACCTAAACTAACTAGTTCATTTATATATAAACAATGCGTTTTATATTTATTGTGTCAATGGTCGTCATCACACAATGGATGACCCTCACCCTCCGCCCCTTTAACCTCCAATTCAGACCGCTGCAGCCAATCAGCGTCTTGCGCTCATTGTGTACAAACACGGCACCGTGCGTCCCGCCGCTTTTAAAACGCCCTGCAGCCAAATTACGCACCAGAACAAGAGGCCGAGACGGAGACAGCAGCAGCAGCTTCACTCATTCAATCTGCACAGAGACTCTCCAGCTCCACCAGGAAACCAATCTGCACAATGACCTCCATCAGCCGCAGGGAGTCGGTGTGCCGGAGTCTGTTCGGCCCCGTGGACAAGGAGCAGCTGCGCCGGGACCTGAAGCAGAGGCTCCGGGAGATGAGCGAGCAGGACAGCCGCCGCTGGAACTTCAACTTCCAGGCGGAGACGCCGCTGCCCGGCCGGTTCCAGTGGGAGGAGATACCATCGGACTGCGCAGCTACTTTCTACCTGGAGCCCGCGGAGCCCAGGGAGGCTGCCGATGCCCCGGTCACTGGGGATGAGGATGGTGCTGGGGATGCTGGTGGTGATGGTGGTGGTGGTGTTGGTGGTGATGAGAGGGGAGGAAGCGCAGGCACAAACCAGGAGAACTGTCCCCGCATCCTCAACACCAAGCGTCCTGCTGAGGTGACGCCCGTCCGGAGGAAGAGGTCTCTCTCCAAACCCGCAGCCAAACCCCGGAATTACGCACGAATTACAGGTGAGGAACAAATAGAAAAGTACAAATGCACAATGTGTTTGTTATATCCTCTAACATATTCTTAATTAGAGAACATGGACTCATCCTAACTTCTTCTTTCTTCTTGTTTTCCTGGCAGATTTCTTCGCAAAGAGGAGGAGATCCACAGACACCAAGATCTCGACCCACACAAGCTCCAGTGACGCAGCTCAGTGTAAAACGATACGATGAACAATCTGCCGAACAAAACTTAAAGACTTTTTATATTTCCACATGAAGAACATCTACCTGGACTGGACCAAAGGGATTTTACGTTATTTTAATTTAAAGTATTTCATTTTTATTTGTGTGTGTGTGTGTTCTTGACATGAAATTCTACAATTTTGTGTTATTTATATTATTTATGGGCATTTTTTTATTTATTCTAAAAATGTTTGTTTAATTTATCAAGATGTTGTTTTTCCAGTATTTGAACATTCAAACAAGAGAATATATTTTTGCTTTTGTTGACTTATATCTTGTGAATGGATGTTAATGTACGAAGCTGCTTCGATTTATGATATTTACAAAAAGCACTATTTTGTCCTCAATGGCTGAGGCACAAGGAGCTTGTAAATGTCTCAAATATTTCAGTTTTAATAAAACTGTTTGAATCCTTATTTTGTTGTTCTTGTATTTTCTGCTCCGGGGTGTTTTCCTTTCAGCATTGTGCACAGAGACTTTCCATTTGCAAACAAAAACATGATAAATTATAATTTGGAATTCACTTGTTGATTGATGCAAATTGTTTATTCACATGCATCCAAAACACTTTTTTAATGTGCAGAACTTTCTTCACCATTTGATTTGATTCCTTACCCCAACAGTTCTGAAAGTTTGCTTCAGTTCTCCAGTGAATGCCTCACAGTCAGTAAAGTTAATGCCTTCCAGGCTCCTGCAGAAGATAACTGCAAAAACAGTTATTTGTATAATAGGAAATTAAGCATTCTTATGTGCATCATGTCTCTGGTGCATTATGAAAATGTGCCTATGGCTAAAATCATGCACTGGACACATATTAAGCTTTTTAGTTCCATTCTCGTCCGACTGGTGTTTATACACAATGAAAACTTCAGCTGCTTTTCCTTAGTGTTCAGATTTTAAAAAACATCATAAAGCTTCAAAACACTGGTCTGAGATTTATAAATTACGCCGTCTGTATATAGATTTGAAGATGATTGTGTTTTTCAATATCGCTTCAGTCCCGTGAGAAAACAGATCGTTGGCTTTATGCTGACTCTGTGGCAGACACAGATGAGCACGCTGACAATGTTAAAGTGTCCCTTTGAAAACATAGAAAAAAAGTCAATTCAAGTTATAAGTTGGACACAACATTTTTAAAGTTACCGTGTGTTTTTATACTGCAACCACTGTGCAGGGGAGATTTCCCACATGGGTCAATTTTATGGTCTATAGTATATCATTACATCATATTATCTAATGTGAAATGCATTATGATGAGGTTTTATGAGATCTCTCATAATCACAATCCTAGTGACGGGGCTGCCAGTCTTTAAAATGAAACCACTTAATATGAGCTGTAGCTGCCAAATTAGCCCATTAGTGAGACTGAACCCCATGGACGCACATGCACCCCCACTGTGTGTGTGTGTGGAGGGGGGGGTGTGGGGGGGGTTCAGCTCTGAAGCACTTTAGGAGGCCATCTGGCCAGAGCACAGGACAATGGCCACAAAGCAGAGTGTGCCATCATTTCACCTGCAAATCTGCCTTTAGAGCTCCATGACACCCCCCCAGGTCTTTCCTCAGCTTCTCTCTTGTCTTCACTTTTTACCCTTTCATAGTCGAGGCAGCCTTTATCCCAACATGTGCCCAGTTTGAAGCTTGTGTGTGTGTGTGTGTGTGTGTGTCACCACCGCCAGGAGGAGGGGAGGGGGGGGGTCTGAGTTCATATTTACCCACGAGCGTAACAGAAAGAGCCAACATCACATTTGCATTATTAAATGACTCGGTGCCAAGGACAAACAATGTTAAGTGTGTTACGTCTAAATGAGGAACAGATGATGTGACTCTCTGCTCCGCCCCCGGTGTATTTTTTGTTTACCGGACAGGGAATCAATAATCTTTTTTACTTCCACTGTAAATATTTTGCCAAAGAAGTCATTCAGGTTTAAAAAAACAACCAAAAAAAGGCTCTTTATTTATTTAGTGTTTATGGCTCTACGACTAATTACCGACTTCCTCTGCCAACATCCAAAGTAACACTCATCACCGGGGGGGGGGCAACAACATTTTACAGCATCGTCGTAAACAACACCCCCCCTCACCCAACTCGGGGTCGGGACAAAGGCCGGACACCCTCCGCACACTTAAGGAGGGTGGAGCCCATTGTTGTGGACACCAGAGGCAGATGGTCGCTTGGGCCTTTTCTTCCACACGGCCACTCCAGTGAAGGAATGCAAAGGCACCCCACGGACGGCCGGTGGGGAAGGTCGCCAGCTGCTGCCCAAAGGTCACGAGTGTAAAGCCCGTGGTATTAGCCGTCCTACAGGGCATTTCAACAAAGTCAGCTCGGACTCCGCGGACACCCCCACCTCAACACAACAAAGGAAAGTCTGCTGCCGACACAGTCATGGTGATACGTGACTGCAAAGGAACCTCTGAATGGAGCCTCAAAGGTTAAACATCATTTTGACTGATGACATGAGGAGGGAGGAGAAAGAGTAAAAAAACATTCTGTTATTAATATGAAAATAAAACTCTTACCCAAGAACAAACCCCATCGACTGAAACTGAATTAATTAGCTCATTTGTTTGAGTCAGAGATTCCCCCGAAGGCACCGGACACAACAAGTAAACACTCGGTAATAATAATAATAACCACAATCATTTATTGCTACAGAAGAATATTTCTAAACATTCGCGAGAAAAGGTGAAATAAAATTAAAAAGGGGGAAAACAGCATTTGATTAAAACGATATGTGAAGTAATGAAATATAAGGCCTCTCCCCAAAGATGAAGATAATTAAAACGATTTCCAAAATATATATATATATATATATTATATTGATTCACAGAGCAAGATGCTGTGGCTTTAGCCTGAATAAATCTAACAGACGACTGCTATGAAACAAACCAACATGGAAATCACTTCATTTCTTTCTTCTCTTTCTCGTATAACAGTCTCATGAGATGTTTCAGATAAGAGAGATGGACGGATGGAATAAATATACGGATGGATGGATGGATGAACGAGTGGACACAGACGGATTGGATGGGATAGAAACAGCAGTGGATGGATGGACGGAAAGCTGGATGGATGGATGGACTGAGATGGATGGATGGGATGGAAACAACAGAGGATGGATGGACAGCCGGTGAGGGACATACAGGTGGACAGACAGACACTCGGAGTGATAGACGGACAGACGGACGGATCAGCAGCCCTCCTCCTGACTGGCGGTGGCAGTGAATCGAGAGCTGGAGCCGGCCGCTGTGCCAGGTACGTTGCTGAAGGAGACGGACGAGGGCGAAGAGGACAGCTGCTCGTAGCTTGGCAGGCTGTCCTGGGCGGGGGGGGCGACATTACTGCTCCGCCCGGGCTGAGGTCTCGGCCTGTCCCCACCTTCGCCCCCCCCAGCCACGTCCCTCTGGTCCCGCAGGAAGGACAGCGACTCGGCGATCCGCTTCAGAGTCTGGTCCACGTGCGTTATCTGTTAAAAAGGTCAATAAAGTTTGAGGAATCAAAGCATCCAGCTGGTGTACACAACAAATGAGTCTTTGTCATTCAAACTAAATTAAATATGTTAATTTGTGAGTTTTCAACACAGGAGAACAGTTCAGTTATATCCATCATATGATTTAATTACCCAGAAACTAACCGGCATCTAATTATTTTACAGTTGTGTCGTGCGCGTCTATTGGGATTGGATCAAACTGAATTACATTTCAAGGCAGTCGGTAGCAGCCCCACTAAATGCCAGTTTAGGTTTGATTTTATTTTCATAAGCAAAAGGGAAAAAAATCACTTTGTTGTTCGCAAAATGAATTTTTCAAGGAATTAAGTGCGTTTGATAGTTTTGCTCATGGCTGCGAGGCAGGAAGTGAAGGCACTTGGGGGACGTTTTATTTAATTTACTTTTTTCTTTTCTTTGCCTTGTTCTGAAAAATGGAACAAAGCACAAATCTCAAGGTTTCTATTTTCTCGCTGCAGAATTGGCACATGCTGTTAAAGTTTGATATTTGAGTCAACAACAACAACAGGAGGGATCTGGAAATAATTGTATTCGTAATGCAACAAAAAAGATTCTGTCTTTTGTTGTATTATCCAAAACGCTCCTTGTTGTGTTTGTCTTGATGAGCGAAGCCGCCGCTGTAAAGTCAATGTCCTCCTGAGAGGAAGCCTGTTCTCATAAAAGTACAAAACCATAAAAAACAAGACAAACACGCTTGTGTACATTCCCTCGCAACACAAAAACAACGATCTGAAAAACTGTACAAGAGAACCATTCCCAGTGAAATGGCTCAAATCCCACCTTGTCCTCCATCCTGTTGAGTCTGGAGCCGATGGAGTTGGTGCCTTTGTCCCTGGCTCTGTCTTCAGAGGGACAGAGAGACAGAGAGACAACAATCAAGTAAATAATAAGACAGGAGGATTAGGGCTGTGGTGTGTTGCTCAGCCACTGTTGTGTATTTTCATGGAGCAATGGAGTGATTCATTACCTGGGCCCGTCTGGAACAAAGTTATCTTCCCCAAAGACTGGTCCAGTCTGAGAGGAACAATGGGAGGCTCCGGTCAAAGAGAGTAAACGTTAACACATCTACACACTCGCTCTGAATCTCCTCTCGCACACACACGCACACACACCATCACTCAGGGGATCCACTCATCCATTACCTCCTCTGCAACTCCTTGATCCGCACCATGAGGTTGAGGTGACCCTGGGAGTACTGCTCGATCACGTCCCGCACGTCGTACGGCTTACGAGCTTGCTACGGGACAAAAGACAACATGCAGCAAACTCAAAAACATCTTAAAATCATAAAATATTTCCTGATATAGCTCTAGGTTTTATTTTTTTTTGTCTTGGAAAATGATGTCACAACAGGATGCTACGTTTTTAAAGGGGACCGGTCACTCCTAACTCTGCTCTGCTGCTGAGCTTCTAATGATAATAAGATGAAGAAGGGCGATAATACATTTGAATAATAATAATGATAACAAACTTTATTCAAATAGGAACCTTTCAAAACACTTGCGCAGCACTTTGCAGGTTAGAAATTACATGTTACAGAATGAGTCAGTAAATTTAAATATAATATAGAAATCAGACACTGAATATTAATGCTGCAGGTCTGTAGTCACTGTCACACAGTAACATAAATTTCATCCATTATATATTTTCAATTCATCTGGGTCGAGGGGGAGATGACGATGGGCGAGAGACGGAGGTTACACCCTGGACAGGTGGACATAGAAACATTCACACAAACAGCAGTTCTAGGGTCTGTGATTAACCCCCATGTGTCTGGACTGTGGGACACAGACACTGAGAGAACAGTCCTGTTAACCCAACTGCACCACCCATAAGAGTAACTATACCCTATATTGTAGTTCATTGATTAAAATGGAGATTGAACAAAGCCCATAAGCCCCGGACAACCGTTCTGCTCTGTGAGGCTGCTGCTGCTAAAAGGCTCATTTACAAAACGCTGCTGTTACACAACTTCAAACACTCGCTGTTAACACAACGACGCCATTACCCCCAACATCTGTCCCTGCAGGTCTAAAGGCACATTCAGTGCACACAGAGCACTATGCAGACGTCTAAGTGTACACTAGAATGGAACAGGAGGAGAAACACAGACCCTCGTTTTAATATGAATGGAAACATGGAAAAGTACTATACACTATTGATTTCTACAGAGATAAGAAGAATTAAGTTTGTTATTGTTGATCCCAAATCTCTGGAGTTTTGTGTTGTTCTGTCTGTGCTGTGACGACAGAGCCTACAAAGCTACAACTGGATATCCTCACTTGTTGTGTAAAACTGCGAATGAATGGAACCAGATGCTCTTCAGTTTTCTCAGAGTACAGATTTCAGGGTCTGTTTTGATGTGCAGCATGAAAGAAACTTTCTAAGCAAATGTTTTACAAATCGTTCAAAAAATTATTTTCAATTTACCTGGAAATTCCTCTTGGCCACGAAGTAGCGCATCCTCTGGATCACTCGAATGGCCTTTCTGTGCGACTCCGTCATTCTGGGTAAGAGACGTTTCACAGGGATGAGTTCATGTTACTCTGAAATTTCTCCTGAGGAAATGTAATGACACACCGAGGGCACAGGTGGAAAATATTGTTTGAATTGATTTTTTTTTCTTTTTATAAAACAGAAGTGTCAGACCCCGGCTTTATTTTCCCTTTGCTGAACATCGCCCTCGTACCAGATGAATATCAATTTAGGGCGAATATTCCGTGCAGCACAGTTTTTTTCCTGATTACTATTCCAAACACTGCTCCCTTATGACTCGTCTTCCTCTGAATGTGATCAAGGCGGCTTGATCGATTTCTGGGGTCTGAGTGTTTCTCTGAAAATCATTAATAAAAGCTGGGAGTGACTGTCGCACATTTATCCTCTGTTATACATTGTGTGTGTGTGTGTGTGTGTGTGTGTGTGGTTATTAAGGATCTATTACTTATTGGGGTCATTACCCTGGTGGAGCAGAGGATGAGTATGTGTGAGGCGGCGCAGCAGTGAGCTCTCTATCAGATCCAGTTAAGGGGACAGAGTGGAGTGGTCTCATAATGGACTTTTCACAAGCAATGGGACCGGCTGTTTCTCAAAACGCACCTTCTCAGGGCATCCATCATGAGATGTCAATGATGTGCTCAGTGAAATCCATTATGTGAAATCCAGTTTGCAGCCAAAATGTGATGCATGTGCTCATGTGCTGCCGATATGACCGGAGACAGAAGGAGGCCCTGTTGGGAACAGTGGGAGGCCGAGGATCAGTTTAACTGGGAGAGTTTCTTATTTGGTTTACCCTGACATGGGAACAATTATTAACTTTCTTGCAGATACAGTAAAATTACATCATCCTCTCTACGGAGGCAGCCATGTTTTTTTTAACAGAAGCCCAGACAGGACAAACTAATCCTTTTGAGTTGTTATGACAACTGGAGGCCTCTACAGGTTTGGAAGGTGAGGGTGAGGTGAGGGGGGTTCAGCTGCGACATACAACTTCACCACTAGATGTCACTAGATCCTACACACTGAACCTTTAAATTTAGGGAAGCCTTATTGATCCATACAAATACAGTGGGTCTGAAATCAAAATAAATACATTTCTGAGAAGGTACATCTCTAAAATGTCTAAAAAAAAATGTTTCCCAATATAAAGAGCAGGATTTATTTCTCTGCTGCTGTAGATAATATTGATAATTTGGAAGTCACAGAGATTTGACAAACGCAGTTCAAAGTAGCACATTTTTTAATCTCTTTTAATTCTGTGTTTTCTCGTTATGAACAGAACCAGCGGCAGCCTCTCGTACTGGCTCAATTTAGCACGACACTGGTTGTGGTGTTGCAGGCGGAGAACAGCTGGTTCCATATTTTGGTCGTCAGCAGAGCACAGAGTGCGTTTGGCACTCTGCATCATTACCCCACCGTTTAGAAAGATGATCCCATGGGTCGGAACTGTCGCTCCATTTGTTTCACTACTGTGCCCTTACATTGCACCGCCGTTACTTAACGCTCATTTCCTCGTAACGCTCTCGGCCTCTCGCAGTGCAAGAGCCTCAGCGAGCACCGGTGCATTTCCCCTAATAGATAATTACCACGCAGGAGAACGCTGGGGGTTCGGCACATAACAGAGGTTAATTACAAAATAGCAGGAAAAAAAACAGAAATGCATGCAAACATTCTCTAACGCGCTCGTTAAAGTATGTTTTGGCAGACACACATCAGTGTGAACTCACTGTGACACGGAGCTGACGGGAGCCAGCTCGCTGTAGCGCTCGGGCTCCAGCTCCAGGTCGTCTGCGAAGCTGCAGTTCCTCTGGAGGGGGCCGGGGGACTGAACATCCAAGAGGCCCGGGCTTCTCTTCACTGCACCAGCACACACAAACAAAAACACACAACACTTTTATCTGTGCATCCACAGCATTCACTGATGCTGCTGACAACAGTTTGCTGCTCGTGTTCCATACTGCTTTGCTGTATGCATGTGTGTGTGTATATGTGATCTACCCAATAAGAACAGAGAATAAAAAGAGTCTATATGTTCTATTAGTTTACTGAGAGGAAGGTCATTGCCTCAGTAGATGGCTCAAATCAATGTTATAAAACTAGGCAGCTTCTCAAATTCTCTAATGATTTTAAAGAAGGCTTTCTCAGTGTGGGAGTATTATGACCCTGACTATACATAGATCGGATTTGGATTATGTCTGAAGTATTATTTCCAGATGGGAACAAAGCATGTGAGTTTACCTCTGCAGTTATTAGGGCACTAATGCAGAGATTCAAAAGAGCTACGTGGGTGAAATAAGGGATTTATCATTTCCAGTTGTCGATGTGTTTGTCACAAAGTGAGAAAAGGTTTATTGTCAACTTTCTTTTTCTGCGTGAAAGCTGTTAGTTATTAAAAACTGTGTGAAAATCTTTATTTTTAGAGAAAATATAACATATTGTCAATATCCTCACTTGTTGTGTAAACCTGTTAATTATTTGAGTCTGAAAACACAGTTTTTTTTTATCTGTGGCAGCTGGAGATGAGAAAACCAGGATATATAACTGGTTTTCTTTAACGGGAGTTGAAAGGGAACAGATTTAATTGGCTCTGTCAACGGGGACAGATGTCGGATGTCATATGTCATGACATGTCCTGACAGGCCGACTGATGTTTCCCAAGAAGAACACACAGAACCGATTTACCCCCTCGGAGGGGATTGTGTGATACTCCAACACAAATAAGGATCTATGACAGATGTCTGGTTTAGAAACAGCATCAAACGCTTGAGGATTCTGATATTCTGCCCACGTTTAGGTTGATTATTTTAATTTGGGTTATTATTATAAAAGTTTACAGGGTTTAACGTTTACAAAACACGTCGCCTTCCTCAAGCTGTCCACTGCTGCAGCTCCTCTTTCAGCCTGTGTCTGAAACACTTGGTTTCATCTCCTGTCTCTAGAGCTCATTTTTAATCATCACTGGTTTACTTTACCAGTTGGTCAAGAGGGCATGCAATAGGTCAAACTGATAGTGAGCGCCCTCTGTTGGATCATAAGGTAAACTACCTCAGAAAGTCTGAAGCGCTTCTTGACTGCATATATATATATATATACTTTATATATATCTTGAATAAAATCTGATCATTAAACTTCTTATACAAACTACAATATCTAATAAAAAGTGGCAGCCCGAGCTGCTAGCGGTGCATTATGCAAACATGGGGCATCGCGATGTCACATGACATCACGATGATGCGCAAGTATCTGTCGGACTGCTGACGAGCTGCAGGAACAGTGTTGTCTGTGGGGGGTGCAGGGGAGGGGGGGGGCTGCCTATACCACAGACTTTAGGCTGTTTAAATGTTGCAGAACTTTTACATTCACAAAAAATACCTACATAGCCCACCAGGGTAAAGAAAAACCGAAAACACATCATATGTCTCCTTTAAATATTTATCCTCCTCATCCAATCAGTTGCGATATCAACACTTGAACCTGACGGTGCAGGCCAGAGCTTCACCTCCAGGGAAGGAGCAACAGAAAACCACTCAGAACAACACATTACCTGGAGGGGGGGAGCTGAACTGAAGGGAGGATAGAGACGTCCAGGACTGTTGATGATCTGAGGAGAGACAAACAACATAGATATGGACAACAGAGCATAAACTACAAAAACAAATAGTGATGTTAGTCCAAAAAAGTGCTGAGATGCTATTTTATTTATATTAGTTATTTAAAAGAACACCTCATGAGGTTATTGTGCAGATTTGAGTGTTAAAGTAAAGGGTAAGAAAGGACAGTGAGTTCACTGAGGACATGGGCAGGACATGGACACTAACAGCAGCTCACCACATCCTGCCAGATTGTGGGATTCTGCTCGACCACCGAGTCACAGAAGAAGAAGACGAGACAGGAAATAGAGACAGGAACAGAAAAGTTTGTCAAATCACAGGATTTTACAGTTTATCAATCATGATAATGAAAACCAGTGATGGAAGAACTCCTCTAATGAAACATAATTATCTGATTAAAAGATGCAAATGTATTTATAATGGGGCTTCCCACTTGACCACTCACAAGCAAAGTGCCTTGCCTGTGGACACTTCAGCACGCAGAACAGAAGAGCTGGGGATTGAACAACCACCCTTCTGGTAAGTGGACGACCCGCTCTACCTCCTGAGCCACAGGCGCCTACGAAAAGCAGGATGCGACTGACCGATTCCCGTATCTGAATCATGTATGCATATTTCCTGTGTCTTCTAATAATGTATTGATTAAGAACCAGTAAACAAAAACTCGACAATATGAAACCTGCAACTTTAAATTTGTCTCGGGTTCCCGGCTGGTGTCAAAGATAAACGTTATAAAACTGAGCAGAACAAACAGCGGGGAACAAATCAGATGTTACGTTTGTATATGTTGTTTGTGATAAAAGTGTCATTTTCCAAGTAAACAGACTCAGGTGTCCTCGTCTGCTTTGAACAGAATATCCATTAATGCCCTCCGTGTTACCATGACGATAATAATAATAATAATGGTGATGGCTCGTGTTATTTATTTAAATCTTTAGAAAAAAGGCAGGTTGATAAATTAATGGGAAAAACTGAAAGAGAAGTAAAGATCCGAGATGCAATCCCAAAGAAATTACAGAAAAAGGAAATGAGTGAAGTGGATTAAAAAGATAAAAAACACTCACTCATTCAATATCACATCTGTCCCCTCGGTCCAACCTTCTATCAGGTTATGTATCTTTCTTTCATATCTCTCAACATCCTTGCGTCTGCTCTCGGGAAACAAATGATTGATTCACAGCCGGCTGGGTACGGAGCAGGGTTTGTCATAGGATTAAATAAAAGCATGGTGACGTCACACTGCAGCTAGAATGAGATACCAAGGCTAATTAACCCCATTCTGAGAATCCTCCCAAGGGTAAGAGAGGGGCTTGAAACCATTGACCTGCACACGGCAGCAGATGAAAAGCCATTGAGTCTCGGGTTCTTCCTCTGACGAACACGAATGTCTCTTCAAAATGTCCTCGGCAATCCAACCAATAGCTGTTTGTATAATTAAGACAGAAGTGATGGACAGACGTTTCCGTCCTTAAAGGGGACAAATTATTTGTATAGGTTTGTTGTTGGATAAGTTCTACAAAGTTAAAAAGTCCGAAGTCGGCTTCCCCCCTGAAAACTGCTGAATCACCTCGTCTCTCGTCTGCATCGTTATGACGTCTTCCTTCACATCTGCATAATGCAGGCCGGGCAGCTGGAGCTGTCACTTTTCATTCCAACTTTTCCGACTTTCATTCAAACGTTCAAAGGGCGAAATTTCATATTCGAACTGTAATGACCTGTTTGGACAGAAGAATGAGACCAACTGGGGTCTTAAAGAGACAGGCTCTGTAAAACCAGGAGGGAGCTGAATGAAGGAAAGTGATGTTTTCTGCCCATTAAACCTTTTTTCAAGCAGTAGAATTAAAATGAGTATGAGCAGAATATGAGTCACGGTGCCACCAGATGAGGTTCAGCTTACTCAGCGCTGAATATGGTCCGTCTGCTGCCGATTGTCACTCGATTCCGGCGAGTTTCACGGTCACAGAAGCGTCCCGACATAATGAAAGATGGGAGGATACGGTTTATGATTTAAATTGCCTCTTTGCGTCACTCTCTCCATCATCGAGCCGGCGACTCCGTGCTGAGCTCGATGAATTCAGCTGCGCTCGGCCGGAGTTCACACTCACGAATGCAACCTCACGTTTTATTGCTGCAGTGGGCTCATCCATCTTTAATGTTTGGACTTTGTGCTGCTCCTGTGGCTACAACCCTACAACTCAAGTTCATAACTAAACATCTTCCTCTCCCCGACTTCGCTGGATGTGGGGTCTGCAGCAGGTGCACTGTGCATTATTGCTTTTTCTCTGCTCGTTTTGATTTTCCTTTCATAAAAACCCCTCCCACACATGGGAGGTGAACTGGAGCCCATTGCCCCAGAGCACTTCCCTTTGACTCGGTCCAGTACCTGTGCCCACGGTGCTGTAAACATCCGAGCTCAGCTCCCTCCCGCTGTCGAACACCGAGTCGAAGGTGATGCTGGGGATCGTGGGAGACGTCAGACCGTTGTCTTTGTCCGTGCTCTTCAGCTTCTTCCTTATCTTCACCTGCCAGAGAAATGCAAACAAACCTCCGCTCGTCAAACAGCTGCTGAGGAACAAACCTTCTGAACTCAGGTCGACATTTGACTCACACAACAGGAAACCATTATTTTACTATTTGTTATTTTTGCTTGTTAGATTGAAGTATTTTTTAAACCTTTTTTATATATTGATTGAGAGTCTAAATGCAGCATATGTATGTATTCATCAGAATATAGATGTGTGACCTATGTAGGGCTTCACCTTGAATTGAGGCCTTAATATAGAGAACACTTTGAAATGAATTTAAAACATATGCAGTCGTGTGGGCCTAGGAACGGTATTATTGAAAAAAAAATCAATAATAAACTCCTGCTGGCTGTTTTCTTCCATTTCCTATTTTTCTGTTCCTCTTTCATTTCTTTATGTTTAATAAAATGATGCCTAACAGATTTTCACACTGACAACTTTGGTAATGCTGAAGATGTTTGATCGGTTCTTAATCCTCCACAACATCACAACAATAAACTGTGACAAAGTTTTAATGGTATTAAGTAGTTTAGTGTAGAACCTTGTCCCTCAGCTGTCTCACACTGTCTTCTTCTATTAAGTCGAGCTGAGCAAAGAATTACAGACGAACAACTGTAGCTCCTGTAGCTCTCAATGCAAAAGTGAACAACTGCAGCCATTAGGCACTTTATTAGGTACAGCAAACTAAAATAAAGGTTTTGTCCACCAGATTTCAATGAGTATGAATATAATAACTATACCGCAGCCATCTTACGGTCTGGGCTTTAGTGATTCTGGTGTGTAGCCACGGTTTCAAGGTCCCGCAATACACACTCTCGACCAATCAAGAGTCAGTTCAGCTATCAATCAAGATGTTTCATTTTTAATCTTTTCAAATTTAACACTTTAATAAACAGTGTGATAAGAACAGCTTAAAAATACCTAAATTTGTTTTTAACATCTACTTTATCTTTTTAGATTGGTCCATGTCCCATGCACAAGATTAGAGATAAACAAATTCATCATCAACATTAACACATTCACATTCATCAGTGTGACAAGGGGAAGAGGAACAATTTCTTTGAAATGTAATAAATCTACACTGCGGCCAGCCACCAGGGGGCGCTCCAGATGATTTATGTTCATCTTTATACACAGTCGGTAATATCAAACAATAAAGACATGCACTGAAGTCGTCTGCTGGTTATCTGCTGGTTTAATACTCAACAACACCACAAACTATAACATTTAAAGTGTTGAATCATCACACAATTGTCGTGCATTCGTTGTTCCTTGTCGTACCTAATAAAATGGAAACTGATAAACAAGCAGCAGGCAGATTACTGACCGATTTCTTGGACTTGGGCGTCGACAACGAGGAGGCAATGAGGTGGGACCGCTTCTTCAGAAACATCTTGAACGTGGCCGAGTCAAAGTTCTCCACCGCAAAACATCTCCATGACGTCTGGGGGGTGGGAGGCAATGACTTGGTTGGATAGAACACATTTCACAGCAGCACGTCTGTCTAGCTGGAGAGAAGGTTTCACTGGCTTCCTCTGGTCAAATACCTGAATGAGGCGTGCGGCTGCAGGGATCTGTCTGTTGAAGTGTTTCTGTCTCTGCTTCTGCTGAACCTTCAGGGCGAAGCCGGAGCCCAGGATCCCCTGTGAGCACACAGCAGCACAGTCACTGCAGCTCATTCATTTAGTCTGAGCCTCATGTTCACAGGCAGCAGCACGACACCGACAGAAACACACAAAGCCGACTAAGCATCAGCACATTACTCCTTCATTTTTAAACACTTACACATATTTTTTTTTCCTTAGTCACAGAACCCAATAGATAGAAATGGTTGTCGCATAAATCACTATGAAAAATGGACCAGAGAACAATGTTTTTTGTTTACTTGTTTTTAAAAAGACCTCGACCAAGGATTGTTTGTTGGTTTCTTTGTTTTTCAGGGTTATCCAAAAACTACTGAACAGATTTCTATGAACCTTGGAAGGATCAGACACGGGCCAAGAAATAATGAATACATTTGAGGGGCAGATACGGATAAAGGGATGAATCTTGTAAATTTAATTCCAATTTTCTTCACAACATTGCCAGATGTTGTTTTATTTGACCTTTTCACCAATTTCCCAGGAGATAATTCACGGATCTTGATGAAAATGTTATTTCTTATCTTGCATATCTTAAAAAGGTGTGTTCAGGACCAGACATGTTCCATATGTGGACGTCCCTCACTATGCAGGATGTTTTACAGCAGGATTGAAGAATCCAACACAACATTTGAAAGCTGCTGAATGAGACCTCAGTCTGAAATATGACGAGGTTATACAATCCCTCTTTCCACTCACTGCAGGCAGGGCGAAGAAGGAAATGGCAAAGACTGAGAAGCAGGAGGCGATGGTCTTTCCAATCCAGGTCTGAGGCACTTTGTCTCCATAGCCGATGGTCGTCACCGTCACCTGAGAAACACAACAAATACATCAAACCACTACAAGATGCTTCAATTTGGCTTCAATTCATTAACATGCTGGAAGAGAAGAGGAACACAAACCAGCACCAGCAAGAAATATCCATAACATTGTTCATTATTTATCGAACAGTTGCAGAAGTATCGTCCTGAAACTTACTTGAGTCATGCATAAGTTAGTTCTTGCTGCTGTGCCACACCAGCAGCTCCAGGAGGGCACAGTGTGTACTTTGGCTAAATACTAAATAACCTCAGCATGCTGTCGTGCTCTCAGTGACAAAGCAACACAATGATCGAATCACCACCGGGCTGGGGGAGCTGTTATTTGTTTGAAAGGTATTTGCTCGTAATAGAGCTTATTAGAATAGAATCCATTCAAATAAATGACACCGGGTTAAAACACATTGTTCAGTGTTCATACACAATTTGACCAATGTATTTCCATGACTTTTCAATAACTTTAAACCAAATTTCCATGACCGAACGTTTTTGTGAAATATCGGTGCAATACGCGAAAAAGTGACAAAATGTAGTATTTAAACTAACAATGAGAATACCAAGGAATACAGTATACCTTAAATGACACAAACCCAAGTATGCCTGCTTATATTTTGAGCGTATTTCTTTAAAAGCATATGAATAATTTAAAACTCAGCGTAAGTGAACGACAAGAAAATATGAATATAACAAATTCCCATGACTTCCCCAAAAATTTTGCAATTTAATTTTTTTCCATGACTTTTCCAGGCCTGGACAAAATCTTTTTAAAATTCCATGACTGTTCTTCTCATGACCTTAGGAACCCTGATTGTTACTACAGTTAAACCTGAGAGAAGTGGGAAAGTTTTTCATATATAATACAAATTAATTGAATTGTTGGTGAAACGTCTCGGTTCAAAACTCAGTATGTGAATAATCGTGATGCAACAGCAAAGAAAAGACTTCCTCCATGTGGGAGTGAAGGAATGTTTGTACACTTATGGCGATCCAATTGAATTTCCATCAGGAGCAAAATGAAGGACTGACGACAGACACTGCAATTCACAAAGCAGAGTCGCCAGCGGAGCGAATAGAAAGGACGGAGAGGACATTTTAATAACACATCCGGCTTCATGAGGAAATCTTTAAACTTCTAAACGTCTGACGGACGGCTGTGGTCGGTTGTGACCAGATCATCTTTGATCCTCCGACCACGACTCACTGCTCTGACTCTTCTTTACATCGTCAGAGTGTCGGAGTGAAAACCTGACAAACACTCACAGTACAGCTGCTGTACAATGTGTGAATATTCAGATATAAACCTTTATTGATAAGAGAGAAGCTGTTATTACTCTGCTCTGCGTTTGTGTGTGAACATTTTTTTTTAATATCAGAGTTTCCAAGAAGCAGAGCAGCTGGTGAGTTATTGTCTGAAAATACATTTTCATCCCGTTTTCTCTGCAGCACACTAGCGTGGCTGATTGTATTAGCGGCCCACTTGATGTGCCCGAGGGTCTCCAGCACAACTCCTACAGCAGCAACTGTAGTGCGGGTAGAACACAGTCCATATCTGACCTCTCACTTGCCAAAATACTGTTTACAACAATGTTTTCTGATAAACCCTCGTTTTGGCAAGAGGGGAATGTTACTAATACAATATTTGGCAACCTCGATTTTTGGCTCCTTGACAAGTTAGACTTCAAAACACATACAAACAAAGAAGTGACTACGTCCCAAACAGCAAAAGGCTGTTTTTCTGTGGGCTCGTACAACTCGGAACAACAAAGACATCGACCTCTCAATCCGTTATTATGGACTGAGATGTTATTTTTATGTTTTCTCATTCCTCAACTCCTAAACCTCCTGATTCAGTATTTTTCGTTCTGGTTCAGAACTGTGGATGGTTTTAGAACGAGGTTTACTACATGAGACATTTGGGCTGGCATCGTCCTGTGTGTCCTGCATGTGTTTTTAACTCTATCTCTTCACACAGCACTAGATCCCAATAAGTTGTTGTCCCTTTACAAATCAGCACATTTAAGCTGAGATTCAGAAACTGGCCTTGAAATGACTGTTCTCCACACAAGTGGAAACGTCTTCATAAGCTTAAGAAATATATGAACAGGAAAATAAATCCCTTTTAATTAATTTAAATCCCTTTTCATGAACTTCGAAAACAGTGGGACTTTCTTTGAATTGATGTCGTCCATTGTGTTAATGTCTTTGTCCTGTTTGTTCTACACACATTGTTGATGTTCACAGTAACTTGTGCTTTTCATTGCTTCATGTGGACGACAATGCTATATTCTATCAAACATAAGTTACCTTTAAAGTTTTAATAAAGCCATCGTTATAAGTCTGACACTAATTTTGTAAATCATTTTAAGTAATAATATATTATATAATAAGAACAATACAGAAATGATAAAGAAATCAATTTAACATATTCATAATAACTTGGTCAAAGTATTATTTGTAAGTATTGCTTTTAATTAAAATAATATAATATCTCTGCAATAGGAGAGTTACATGAGATGATGGTAGAGCTGGCATGTTCCAGCAGGTTGTTAGCTTAGCTTAGCATAAAGAATGAATAGACAGTTTAAGTACAAATTAAACAAAGACACAGCGAGTGGCAGACGTGTTGTTCCCTCTATGGCCACCAGTCCACTAAGCTTCATATCTACTGAGCAAACACAAGAGGACAATTAATCTTCTCATCTTCAAATGTACATCCTGAGGTGTCGTTAAATATCGAGTCCCTGGTTCGACACTGGTGAACAACTAAGCTCCTCTCAAGCATGACACAGGGGCTGCGTTCCAATAGTCCAATTTGCTTAGGAACCTTCCTAATGAGAGGAGATTCAATGCTTCCTAACTTATCTCCTTCAGCATAGGAAACATCGAACCATCCTTTGAAATGCCAGCCCACAATTCCTCGAAGTTGCACCTGGATACACCCACGTAAATATAAAAAAGAAAAACAGATAATTTAATCCTCACATTATCAAGAACTGATACATGGACAAAATTAAAAAGTACATGTGAAAACATGGATTCTGTCATGTTGGGTAGTTCTCATCCCCCTGATGGATGGTCTGTTCATTTTTTGATTAAATTTGATTTAATTACTTATTCAATGCTTTTCAAATGTGGTGAAACATCATGATTGACAGCTGAGACCGGCTTGCTATTGGTCAAACTTGTGTGTGGGTGGGACCTGACGACCACAGTTCCACTCCTGGATCACTGCTGGTTTCAATCGTTAAATACATTAAATACCCTCGTTATCATCACACACACACACGTACGCACAAACACACACAACTCTTACCACTCCCCACCACAGAGCATCGGCGTAGTTCCCGAACTCCACGGAGCCGCTGCTGTCGACGGCGTCCTTCTCGGCCAGGTAGACAAAGTAGGAGGAGAAGATGAGGCTCAGGAAGCCGATGTACAAGGTCGTGATCAGCTCCTGAAAGAAGACACACGGTGCAAATGTTCATATTATTCAGACTCGGTAAACAAGGACAGATGAATAAATCAAATGTGGGAATTCAAATGATGAGGTGTCCATGTGGCTGGGTCTGGTCCGGTGTGGCTGTGTTTGCCGATAGCATGACATGTGGATGTGAATATTCATGTACATGTGCTGTGAATAAGATTATTAAAATATTTTATGGTTTATTCGTCTGTCACTGCCGCCTCGTGTCGTTCAGCTAGAGGTGGACTCACACTCTCTTCTGGTAGAAAGTTGTTGTGCTTAAACGATCAGTCTGGCATTATTCCATATTTCTGCTATTATGAGACCCACATGAACAATGCATTGGTCAGTTTTTCAAAACTTTCCCAAAGTGTAAGAGTTTTGAAGTGGTTTCAAAAATCTGGCCGTGAAATGAAGAAATAATGCTCTCAAAATGAAAGACTCTTGAATAATGATGCGAGGGGAAACTCCGCGGGGAAATGGCTGAGAGCCTGTAACACTTTCATCAAACACACCGCCGCTTGCAACTTACAAGAGCCTCATTCTTGGAAATAACAGCTCCCAACGCAGTCAGGTGCATCGTCCTTAAGTCGCCACTAAAGGTTTTAATAGAAGAAAACGCCGCGGCTGCTACGACCCGGCAAACACATTCAGGAGACGTGTGCCTCCCATCTGCCGGCGAGGAGCCAGGGTGCAAATTGTGTTTTGAGAAGCCACGAGCAGCAGAACGCGTCTCAGAGTGGATTTACGCTGATATAACATGAAGAGTGGATACTGATGAGACTGAATGAAACGCTGTGGAGTTTAGAAACTCAAGCTGTTAACACAAAAGGGCGGATATTCAGAAAACGTTCAGGTGCGATGGGTCGGTGTGGAGCAGGTTGATGGGAGCAGGTTGATGGGAGCAGGTTGATGGGAGCAGGTTGATGGGAGCAGGTTGATGGGAGTAAGTTGATGGGAGCAGGTTGATGGGAGTAAGTTGATGGGAGTAAGTTGATGGGAGCAGGTTGATGGGAGCTTGAACCCGCCTGCACCGACTGTCCGGAGATCGACTCAGCGTTTCCCCTTGGGGCCCCCGGGACTGTCTGGGGCCTCAATCGAGCTCACACTCCACGGGGCGGTGAAGGACGGGAACGAGAGAACAACACGAACAAGGATTTGTGGATTTATGTGACAGGTGTGCCACATTAGGGCCCGTCCCGAACCAGGCAGTGAGGAGTATAATTAGACACTTAAAAAGCCTCGGATAGTCTGCGGCAGTGCTCCACCACTCGCGGTGCGCGGTAAACACAGGTGCTGGATAATGGAGGAAACATTATGTGAATTTAAATTCTCATCTTCCCTGAGAAACTACACTGCAGGTTGTCAGGCTGCAGGTTGAGGAATCTGGATGATTCTTATTGTGATTGTGGGAGTAAAAAAAAAGGAAATAACCACTTTGGATTCTGGAACATTCAAATGAAGAATTGTTGAATTCCTCATAACTCAAACCTACAATGAGACTTTAACAGGTAAAGAGGGTTTCAAGCAGGCAGGAGCGCTGCAAGGAACTTTGGAAAACCTCAGGCAAAAGGGAGCAGGGGGCCCTATATCGAACAGACACCTCTTTTAATATCAAAATTAAGAGTCCATCCTTTATACCATTCTTTTCACCTGAAGTATCATGGAACCTTGTGAAAACTAGGACACAGAGAAACAATAACAGTTTTAAGCTCAAAGCCCAAAAACCACAATGAAAGAAAAATGTTCCTTTTAAATTGAATAACCAAACTTAATGAGTTTTTCCTGGTCGACCAGCAGTGAAGTAACAGGAACATGAAAGTTTGCCGTTTCTTTCGTCTTTTAACAGAGGAAACTAATAAGCACATTAACTGGAACTACACTTTATAAGATGTATTGTACTTGAATTGGACAAACAAGTGCACATTGATTCCCTGTGTAGTCGTGCACACACTGATCCCAATGGCCCGGATGTATCGTGGGGACGAAGGCCACACTGTGCATTTCATAGATAAAAGTAAAGTGGTAATGGTTAAGTTGAACTTTCCAGTGACACCTCAGGCCCGTCTGTCACCCACATTCAGAAGTTCTGCTCTTCAATCAAACCTCTGTGATTGACACGTTTGTGCAGAAAGCTCTCGTTAGGTGGTTTTTCCCACCATGGTACCGCTGCAGTCCCCTGTACAAAGCCGATTTATAGAAATTAAGGGTTCTCAAACAATTGCAGTTGCTGTGAACAAACAATCAGTCCTTGTCTGGGCCGCCCCCCCCCTCTCCGTGGCAGAGCCCCAAGCAATTACCTGCTTCGCCCCCCCATGCTGCAACACCACTGCAAGCAGGCATCTACCCACACCTGATTCTCTGCATAGCCTCGCGTTTGCCTGGCTGCTCGTCAAGATGTGAAAGCTGCATTATGTGAAAACCCTGTGGTGAAGGGCACCCTGCATGGAGGCTCACTTTCTTTACAGCTGAGGTCAACGACCAGTGACCTTCGTCCGCCGGGAACAACGTGGTCATCAGCCGAGGCCGACACGAGGAAGAACAGAGCGGCGTCCCTGATGCTCTGCTCACCTTCATCACCGTCTCTCTTTCTTACACAGACACTGAAGACAGCTGCTGAGGCCGGTGGGGATCATCACCACTGCCCTGTCAGATTCTACAGCCCCTAGAATCCAAACCTATTACACTGCAGCTCACCTCCTTTGGTTCGCTGCTGAATATTCTTTTAGCCATACGACAAATTTCCATATGAATACTTTGTTCCGCGCTGCACGGTAATAAAAAAGAATGACCTACATGATGAGGAGAGGCTTTTAAATCCCAGATGACAGAGAGCCCCCACTTTACCTGTAACAATCAGAAGCCTGGGCGTTTGAAGCCGTGTGTGTGTTTGTGTTTGTGTTTGTGTTTGTGTTTGTGTACCTGCCGATGCATGAAGACAACAGAGCCCAGGAGACGCCAGGTTCCTCCCTGCCGGTCAACGTGCAGCATGCGCAGGATCTGCAGGAAGCGAATCCCTCTGGAAGACAAAGAAAGGGCTCTGGCATGGATTCAAACTAAATTAATGTAGATATGTGCTGTACAGGAACACACACACACACACACACACACAAACTATTTCATATCTGTTTCTGCTCTTTGTAGAAGCGACGAGCTCTCTCACCTTTCTGTCTCACACAATTACAGAATACCGAATGACTTCATTCCCATTGCAGAAAAAAACCCAGATGTTATTATTAGGTGTTGGTAGGTTTTTGACCAGTGAGATAAGGTCAGTTTTAGAACGTATATAAAGATGGACGTTGGGACTGCTCTACAAAAGTAAAGCAAAAATCATCCTGATCGCTATAGTGGCTGCAGTATTGGTCATGTGTTGGCCTCCTCCATGTTAATGTTTTGGACATGGACCAAACTAAAAAGTAATTTAAAGGTTAAACCTTTATTCTCCAAAGAAATAGTGTAGTTCTTATCACACTGACCAAATCCTCACAGCCATTAGAAGATAAACCGCCCTCCCTCCAAAACCTGACAGAACAACAATCAAAAGCTATCGATGTACGCGCTCAATTAAAAAAAAACAAATACAATCTATCAATTTACCCAAACACACAATATGAAAAACGACTTGATGTGGCGGTGAAACATCAGGATCGACCGACAGGCAGCTGCTGCACTCGGGATCGTTTTTGCCTCATTTTCCTGCAGCAGGAGGGAAAGAGGAGACGTGTGGTCCATCTTTATTCACAGAAGAAGAAGCAGCGTCTCTTACCTCACAGCAGAGGTGGCGAACACTTGACCTTTGGATCCAACCGACAGAACAATCACTGAGGCAACAACCACGATCAGGTCTGTACGGATGGAGAATAAACGTAGAAATATAGAACTACTCATAAGCAAGCAGTTCTATGAACAGGTGTAAGGGTTATCCTACATCAGTGAAAGACCAAAATGTTGCCTTCTGTAAATCAGTTGAAATAAGTACTTTTACAAAAACATTGATATTCATTCCTGCATATTTAAATAACCCTGAAGCCTCTAATTTTATAAACGAAAGACTGAAGGTAGAAAAAGATCAGTGACAGTTTTAATTTCATGCTGAATTTGTGTGAGATCTCTCATTTTGGGATGCAGCTCAGGATATATTACACTTATTGTTTAAATGTCGTGCGTGGGCGGGGAGGTGATGAGAGGTCTGTTTGTGTGCGTGTCTTATGGAAATGTGTTTGCATGGATGGATGTGTTGTGTTGTTTACTCACCTATTATAGATATCGGCTTCCTGGCAAAGCGCAGTCGGCCCCAGATGCCGACGTACTTGCTGCGGCAGCCGGCCGAC
The DNA here is from genome assembly GCA_038501795.1 of Pseudopleuronectes americanus. Taxonomy (NCBI): domain Eukaryota; kingdom Metazoa; phylum Chordata; class Actinopteri; order Pleuronectiformes; family Pleuronectidae; genus Pseudopleuronectes; species Pseudopleuronectes americanus. The sequence goes on along the minus strand of CM076716.1, from coordinate 25,761,406 downwards.
CAGAGGCGGACGAAGTACTCCACGCCGAAGAACACCACAAGGACGATCTCCTGGCAGCGACACGGGGGACACACACACACACACACACACACACACACACACAGGAGAGGAGACACATGAAGGAGACGGACAGTTGGGGGAAGATAACAACGCACACAGCAACACCTGGACAGCTGCTCCGACTTCAGCAAAGTGAGAATTAAAAGAGATATTGAATGGATGCAGCTGTTGAGTGCAGCTCCTCACACAGACCTGGTAACGTCACTGTTATTCATTAAGGGTTATTGATCCTGCTTCCACTGATCCACCGTTTCTCAACGTGTAATTTGGTCCAAGCCATTGACTCATTCTGTAGTTCTGCTGCTAAATGCACTAAATGGACCTGATGGATGAAAACAGTGATTATGTTTTCGGACCAATACTTGAAGAAAAACGATTTTTCGATGATTTGGGAGCAAATGCAGTCGAATTTCCACTATAAAATAACCATATATCAAGATTTAATAATTATTATAGATGTTTGGTCACATTTATATCTGCGCAAAATGAGTTTGTTGTCCTGTAGACATGTTTTCCTAAAAATAAAGTATTGGTATCTCTAAAAACAATATTTAATCTGCACAAATATTTAATCTGCACAAATAAAAGTTGTATTTATTCCAATATTTTTAGTTTATATACGTATATATTTAGTTTGAATTTTTACTAACTGTCCTTATCCTTAGTGCTGAGATAAACAGCTGCTGGTAAATAAAAAGCTTCTTATTTACTCACACATCTGGATTGTCTGTCCTCTAGTTTTCCTCTGGTTGTTATTGTCCTAATTATTTGTAATTCACATGACAATTACGGGAACGAGCCACACAGCAGGTGTCCGACGCCAAACACGCAGCTAAGAGCTTCTCAATTAATGCATCATTATTTCCGCTCCATTCAGGTTTCCTCCACTTCTCCTCGAGGGCGAATGGATTTCTATAATAATGAAGTACGGCACAAAATCGCATTTAATGAACTGGTGTGAATGAGACTGCAATTACACCCCACGTGTCCCTTAATAATCGGCAAGCGTTTTGCAAATGGAGCCGTCTGAGAGCAAATCAATGGCCTTCCTCGTGGTGACATAATCCTTCTGCAGGGGATGATGGGAGGAGGAAAGTGGCAGAGGGAGGGAGGATGTGATCAGCTGGGAGTAGTCGGAGGTGTCTTCCTCCATCAGAGCCGAAGACGGTAGACATCAGTGAACTTCACGTCTTATCAAAGGTCAGAATGTGTTAAATTGTGCTCTTGGAAGATAATGTTTAAAATGTTTTTATTTCTTGATTTATTCTCCGAGGGGTTTGTACTTGAAGGTTGAAAAGGAGAGATAGAGGAGAATCTAAGGAAAAACTTATAAGATGGCATTCCACAAGATATTTGGTATGTTGATTTATTAATTAGCTCCTGCTTTGACTTGTTTAAATTTGAAAATAAACTGGTATGGATGGCAAGTATTCTCCATTTCTGTGAAGGACTTTGTAAACCTGCTTTCTAAAAGGTGCTGTATAAATTAAGTTTATCATTAATATAAAAATGTGTTTGTCAGAGGTCACATCACAAATCTGCTGAGAAAATGTGGAATAAGATATGTGATCATAATGTTCCATAAAAACACTGGAACTTCTTCCAAATCTGTCAGCTCTCTCTCGACCTGAAACCTTATTTTTCTGGAATGTATAATAGTTTATTTTTTCGATTATACCATCAACTCCTGTTTCCATGGTCAAACTCTGCCAGCATGACAGATAAATCTATTGCTCACAACAAGGCAAAGTCTGATTCCCAGATGGTAGATTGAGAAGGTGGTTGTCTTCTGTCCGTCTGTTGCCCTGTTGGCAAGAGACTGTTTTAATGGACTTTACGTTATTTTATTATTTACTAAAAACAAACATACTTGTTCCTATAAACAAATTACACACACACACACACACACACACACACACACACACACACACACACACACACACACACACAGAGAGTCTGATTCTCCTGGGTTCCTCTCCACAGCATCTTTCCACCAAAACCCATCATCCATCCCAGTTCGACATCTCAGGTCCTCCCCTCATTTCCTCGAACACCGTCATCCGTCTTCCTCCCTTTCCAATAATGTAATTTGCATCAGTGGGCGACTCTGTGGTCTTTGTCAGTGAAGCCACAAAGTTAAACAGGTCATGTTGCCCGGAAATGTAGAAACACACATTAAACCTTATAGTTCAAAGTCGTGGGCAAACAGACGATTGTGGGCAAACAGACGATTGTGAGGAGGTGAATCCTCAGGGCAGACTCTCAGACATCTGGCCAAACACTGTCGGCCGCTGCTGCACCTCCACGTAACGGAGTGAGAGCAGCATTAACCTTGAGTGTGAAGGAAGAAAGAAAGAGAGAAAGAAGGAGGGGAAGATGCTTCTGTGCTCGGAGATGTGAGGGAAAGCCAGGGTCAGAGCGAATCTCTTAACTAGAAAGCACAAAGTACAAACCGGCCCCCTGTGGGACGGAGGATTGAAAAGATGACTGTTTGAGATTCTGGTTGGTTTAGTAGACTGGTAAATATTAATTATTCATTAGCCGTGCGGAAGAATAAGAAGATTAAATATCTCCAGGGGGTGAAGCCAGGGCAAGGAAAAAGAAAACACATTTCACCATAAATATACATCTCGTTATATTGTGGTACAAACTCTTCTATTTAATTACAGGTCTGAGTTAAACACAGGAGCCTCTGCAGCAAAGTCTCCGGGAGCCCAATAGGATTTGAGATCCTGACGTGCCAGCTCGTGAAGAGCCATGACCATTTCATCCCATTATCCACAGGCCAAGGTGAACTGGTGACACGTGGCACGCTCCAGTCCTCCACCATGACGAACCTCACCCTCCCTCTCCATCCTTTCTTTGGGTTTTCTCTTGTCTGAGCCTCAGAGACTCACCCGTCACCCAAACAGGCGTCTCGGGGGTTAAGTTTTTTACTATTGATCTTTAAGAGGAGGTGCCTTTGCCCCCCTTGGGCCAGCGGGGTGCCTGAAATTGCTCATAGAAAAGAAAAAGCGGATGTTGTTCCAAACAATGTGTCCCTAAATTGTTTTCAGGAGGCAGTAGTTAGGTCAATCAATCCATGAAATTGCTTTTGAAACGAGAAAACTGAGATTTGATATTCGTTTCTATAGCAACGCCTTGGTCTTGTTGTTGATTGTTGCAGAGACACCTTTAAAAATATAGTCATCAAAAAAGGATGTGATAAAAATTAATTGCATATTAACCATCTGCTTATTAAACAGGTTTATCAACATCGAGTGATAATGACCAGTATGTTATCTGACTGCTCGTTTGAGCATCGTTCTCATTTCTAAATCATCAAAACGATTTATTGGACGCGAAATAGCAACAAAGCTCCTTAAAGGAAAAACATTATTCTCTTTCCCAGCTCTATAATTTTATTCTACGACTCCACTCCAGCTTCTTTGTGTGATTCACAGTTCAAAGAAAAAAACTTATTTATCTCAAACTGCCTGTTATGCAACGCCTCCGACTGAAATGAGCATCATTAGCTCCGGGCTCTTTAAGACCCCCCCCCCACACACACACACACACACAGACACACACACACACACACACACACACACACACTTTCTTCTTCCGGATGCCTCCTGAGTTGCTGCACCGAGTGCCTCCGAGCACCGTTTCTTACCGGTGTGGCATAACTTTTTAGTAACACAACATAATTCATTGGAAAAGGCAACTTCTCACATTCAGGTCTAATCTACAAGATGAGCTCGGGCAGGACGAACATCTGCAGCATCAACCGTTACAAACGCTAACAGCTGTTACATAAAAGTGGATTTTTGTCTTAAAATCACTTTGTATATCAATATTCTCTCTATATGCTCATGTCACTAGTTGTATGTAAGGGAAATATCTGCCAGGAAATAGAAGGACGACGCATCTCCACTATCTCCTTCTATTCAGAAAATTAAACCAAAATATTCCGTATACGATGAAGATGGATTTGAAAGTGTTTTCATTACATGTGTTTGGAAGTTAGTAGCAGGTGTAATCCCATCATGAGGTGATTTTACTTATACCTATATATATACTTTAGGTGCTGGAGCAGCTGTTTTTTTTTATTGTGTTTAAACTCCTTGTATTTGTGGCCATGTTCTTAAACCTCCCTCTCTCCCACATTTAAAGCAGATGATCAAGGTTCAGTCTCAGAGGCAGAATGGATCCACGTGTAGTTTATGCAGGACATTGACTTGAAGATTCTTTTTAAAAGATTGACGGAAAACTGGAAACGAGACACAGACACAGAGTCCAAAAGGAGAAAGCTATCTAGATGTCATTTTATCAAAACTCTGCTGGATTTTAAGACAAAGATGCATCCAGCTGTGAGAGGATAGTAGATACCTGTAGATGACTAAGTGAAGTTATTGAGCTGATAAACTACTACATCACCAGCTCCTCTGAGCGAAGCCTCCCTCTGATCTGATCAGTGCTTTTAAAACACTTCCTGGGTCACGATAATGTTTATTTTTTATTGTTTAAGTCCAGGTTTCACTTTTCAAATGAATCAAATTCAACACTCACCACCCAGAAGAGTGTGGTGTGAGCCAGAGCCTGGTACTGGTCGATGGTGGAGAGGACACTCAGGATCAGACAAGCCAGAACTATGAGAAACCTGGAGAGAAAAAGATTCAATCGTTATTAATATAGTGTTAAAGCTTTTTGTTCTGGCAAAGGTTATGTTTTGTTGCCGTTGGTCTAATGGTCATAATGTTTGCAGGTTTATGCAAAAACTTCTTGACCAATTTTATTGAAACATGCATGTGACCTTACGAAGAACCACATTTAGTTTTGGAGCAGATTCAATTAATGGGCCAGATCCAGGAGGGTTGTACATTTCTCGTGGAATCGTGCAGAGATTGTAAATCTATACTTAGAGCACGGATATGTGTCAGTGTCTGCAATTTGGTGAGGCTTGATGAATTTAAGGGGAATGTTGGGCTTAGACACAAATGTCCAAAATCATTTACAACACATATTTAAGGGTGAGATTCAGGATGTTTTGATTTTAAATTTCTTTAACATGTTTCAAGGAAAGATATTCTGATGAATGGATTATGAACAGAAACTAACGTGCAGGAATCGGGCGAAATTAGAGGGTTAAAATCGACAAATTCTGTTTTATTGCAAAAGCACAGCAAAAATCCCCAAATCCCAAAACAGGGGAAAAGTCAGAAAACCAGAACAAGGCAGTAAAACTTCCAGGACACAGGCAGAAACCAGAACAGGCCATGGTCAGACACAGGGGGGCTACATGAGGAATGAATGTCAGACATGAAGTAGTGCAACAACCTGCAGGGCAGCGGTGAACCAGCACGAGTCATTTACACTGAGTGAGGGATTGGTGCAGAGGTGCATGTGTGGTGGGAGCGGTGCTGGGAGCAATGGGAGGGAGTGAAGCTGGAGTTCATGAACCCAGACAGTTACAAAATGAAACAGGAAGAGAGGACGGGTCATCACAGAAACACACATCTTGCAAAATTCAGGCATAAGAAACGGTTTTATTTGATCATTTAAATCCAACAAACTGAAGTCGTGAAAACACAAATCTCCCCGCTCCACTCCCTCAGCTGATGTTTATGTCAACACGTCAGACGTTGATTAAAACTGAAATAACCTTCTTCTCAACCACTTTCAAAAAATAAATAAAGAAACGACATAAGACTACTTGATATTTTGTGCTGAAAAAGTATCTGAGTGAATTCAAGCAAACATTCAAGGACGTTCCTCCAGAGGAAAAAAGCTGTGAACCTGTTAAACTCCAGCATATGAATGCAAAGCACATGATAAACTCGACAAATAATAATCTAGAAGGTTCGCACACACACACACACACACACACACACACACACCACACACACGATCAACAAGCAAACAATTTCCCCCTCAAGGTCACATGTGTTCCAACGGCATCTGTAACTCCCCAACGTAGTTATGAGAAACATATTTTATTTATTCCAGATGAGGCTCCGTGCTGCATTGACATAAACCTCTCTCATATGAACTTTTTTAAATTCAAAATTCCATCAGAATTTACATATTTGAGGAGCAACAGGAATCTCTGCACGTCTGTGTTTTGATATTTGGCAGCTTAAGCGTCTGGTGAAGACATGGCAGTGATCATGTTTCACAGCTTCTCATTAAAGTTTCCTGTTTAATTTGACTGTGCTGGATGAACATGGGAGAGCAGTGCTGACGGCGATCACTCATTCTCAAACTCATAACCTTGTGTTCGTGTGCTTCAGCCGGCCGAGCCATGAATGCACTCGTTTTTTTGTATCCCTGTAAACGCACTACAGCCGCTGCTATTAGATCTACTGTACACTTTAGCTTCCTCTCGATTAACAGACTCATTTCAGAGAATGAAGCTCGACACGATGTGATGAAGAAACGCAGAAGACTGGTTGGGTCAAAGACACGATTTCAATTCACGCCGGTCGAGAGACGTGTGAGCCACGAAGGACGGAAGCTCTGAATGAATCCACGTGGCACAAACAGAACAAACTCAGGTGAAAGGGTTGTTTCCTCTTTAGATACAGTGTGAACCTGATGACTTCTCTTATTTCTAAAGCTGAGAGGCGGTGGTCTAGTGGCAGAAACTTGGACTATGGGCAGAGAAGGTCTCTGGTTCGTCTCTGGTTCGATTCCACGGAAAGACAACAAAAAGTAGAACCTGGATTGATCTGCCCAAAAATCCAAGAGTCTCTCTAGACCCTGTCTAGTGCCCCTGAGCAAGGCACCCCGAGCGCTGTACATAGTCGCTCACTGCTCTGTGTGTCCTGCACACAGATGGGTCAAAAGCAGAGATTACATTTCCCTACCTGCATGAGTGTGCGTTTGCATGTCTGTGCATGTGTGTGGGATAAATAAAATGCATCTGCATCTGCATCTGAGTACAGTGAGCACTTCTAATGCTGCATCATAATTGCATGAATCTACTTTATAGGTTCATAGACACACTCACGGCTCTGAGAAGGGTTGTTATGGACATTTGAGAAAACTTTGCAAGAACAAAAATACATATAAGCCTCTTCACCTTTGTTTGCTTCTTCTTTATGAAAGAAAAAGCTCAATAAAATATAAATCGCAGGAATACGGAGACAGAAACCTGGATTTTGACATGTATTTCTGGCTTGTTTTTGTAAATAGGGCACAGTATTTGTTTTGGAATTCAAAGAGATGCAGTTGGAAACGCAGCCAGACTCAAACCGGCATCCAGGTTCAAATTAGGGACACCGCAAATACACATTCACATCTTAAAACCTGTGACCGAGGACTCAGCCCCGAGAGCAGCTCACTGAGGCTCATGTACTCAGGCTTTGACGTAAATGCTAACATCGGTACTAACATGCTGATGTGTTAATGTTTTCCATGTTAACAGTCTCAGTTAACAGGTTGTTGGTATGTTGACGTTTTTCTAATTAGCACCGAACACAAAGTACAACAGAGGATGGTTGTAAAATCACTACTTATCTAAAGAATAAGCAAGAATATCTCGTAACGATTTCCAATTAAGTTAAAATATCTGAATCGCCCCCTGATGGCGAGGTCACACTTCATGCCTCCTCCATGTTTAGGGATGGGACAAGAACCACTTTCAAAAGTGAAAGTACAAGTTGACAAAAATGAGTTGTTATCACACTGATGTAAGCTCAGGTGCTCAGGTTTCTGATACCTTTGGATTTTGATATTTGATGCTAAAAGCTGAGATTGACTAGTGATTGGTCCGTGACGCAGACGCCAAATGATGTCACTAAGATAGCCCCGCCCCTATCCAGGATAATTTGGCTTCAGGAAGTGGAGACGTGACCTTGATCTACTTTTACAGTCCCTGATCTGAACCAAAGTTCATGTTGATCCGGTGGAACTGTGACATTGAGGAAACCCAGAATGGAAGTGAACATATCTCAACGTGTGCTGGTTGGAAGCGTTTTGCTCCACAATCTTCTCGCTGATATCGTTTCAAACTGTTTCTGCAGACACAACTAAACAAACGCCGTCTCGTGCCCATATGAGCCGACCCGATGGAAACTATGTGCACGGGGAGTTCTGGTTTCCAGTCTGTGTTTGCACCGAGGACGCCCTTATCACCACACGCTGCAGCTCCAGTTTATTGAAGACTAGCCAGGAATCCAAATACCCCCTTTTAAAACTAACACACACACACACACACACATGCACAGGCGGACTTGAACGTGCACAACACACGTCAACACAGATAAAGGAGCGAGGAGAGAGACCCTCTCAGAGAAGACGGGCCGGTGTGCAGTGGAGCTAACAAAGCAGCTGGTCCTGTCTGAGAGAACAGAACAAGTCCACAACACAACGCTGCACAAACGACTCTGTGGTTGTGTTCTCCTGCAGAACGACATCAAAACCAAGGCAGCCCCCCCCCCACCCCCCACCCCACCCCCACACATGTGTAAGTAAGCACCCCATTTGTCTGTTGAGCGGAGCAGAGCAGGTCACAAGTGAGGACGCTTCCCTAAAATCTCCTGCTCCAATGTGACACAAGCGGCTTGAGAGAGGATCAAAAGAAACGCGAACAAACATCAAACTTGTAATTTGTCAGTGATGCTCTGCTTAAATTATTTCAGAGCGTTCGAGACGCCAATAAAACACAGACTCAGTATGCTGAGCGCACACTTCTGCTCCACGTTTAATCCATCTGAGACTCTCTGGCTCGTCAGCGGCTCCCTTGCAAACCGCTGTAATTCCCCGCTTTACTTTCCAGGGCCTATAGATAACACAAGGCCCCGTGTCACTGTCTGGCTCCGGTGGGCTCAGTGCAGCAACAGACAAAATAACACATTGGCTCGGCTACACACAGGCACCACTGAACTCCAAACAAAAAGCTCAAAGCGTGGCTCCTATCTATTATTGACGGAGCCGCTCACTCGCAGTCTGCTGTGCAGCGAGTGGAAAGACAAAGCCGGAGCACGGGGATGAGAGTGAGCGGTGACGCTGCTGCTGCTGACCGTGTCACTGGCTGTTAACATCAAATACCCCTGTGTGGATCCCCCCCTTCTGTTTGAGATTCGGACCCGTCACTACAAGCCCTGTCCACGGCCTGAGCCAGAACTGTGGCACGCGTGGGGGGGGTTAATAGCACAGAGATAAAAGTCGGTAAACAGCGAGTGACCTTGTCTCTCCGCTCCGGTAAGAACCTCCGCTCCTGTGCCTCAAATGAAATGTGTTTGAAGCGAGGCAGGAGTGTGGAAGACGAAAAAAAACTAAAAAAAGATAAAAGAGCAGATTCATTTGCCCCCAACTTTGTAAAATATAGGATAGAGCACAAACGGCTCGAGTCGGAGATGTAGCTCGAATTGAAAAAAGAATAACCAGGCGTGAACTCTTACCCCTGCTTCTTAAATCATTAGAATTATGTCGAGCGTTTACTTCCTGCAGCTTGATACTGTTTGACATAACATGGGCTCTGAAGAAACACCAATCCGATTCGGGGTTTTCTCTTAACCTTCCCGGTCGACTCGTCTGCAAGCCAGCAGGTGGGAGGCATCCATGCTGTTCCACACTAAAAATTGTGCGTTTACTGCTAAGCTGCAGCCCCGTGCAGACCGACAACAAGCGAGTGGTGCTAAGCCAGCAAACAATAAAACATGGAGAAATGCTCTTTCCTTCCAAAGTGCTAATCAAGAGAGCGTGGGGGGATTTGCTTTATTAATTGTACAAAAGCCTTGTTCTTTTATTCAGGGAAATGAACCATTGCTGCCGTTTTAACAATAATAAAACAAACTTGGGAAGTCTCTGTATCACCACACACACACACACACACAAGCTGACACACATAGGCATGTGCAAATATACTCACGCACAAGGGTACCTCTGATAAGCCTCTGACGTTGGAGTTCTGGGTCAGTGATAAGGCCGTGCTTGTCCCCAACTGATTTTTCTCCCACTCAAACAAAACAAGGCACTGAACTGACCCCGAGGAACCAGGCGCACGTTTAAAGTTTAGAAATATAACTAAACTATAAACTCTGGAGTGAATGAACAGCAGCGGGCGTTTGTTCTGTAAAGTTCTTGATTGGATTTCAGCGCCGAGCTTCCTGTCGTCTTTTGTCGGTAAAGATACGATCACATGAAAACTTCAGTCCATGAGAATATTAGCTCTGTCTCCCATTCACGTGGACTGACAACACAACAGACACATTCCAGACGGCTCTTTCTTAGCGGAAGCAATTTCCTGGATGGTTTTTTCGGCCGACTTGATGTCTGAAGATCCGCTTTGTTCGACTTTCACCATTTTGCATGTGCTCGCTCAGCCGTGGGAAACAGGGTTTGGAGCGTGGATCTCTGTGTTTCTTCAACCATCACAGATGAGAGTGACAAACTGAAGGATTTGTTTATAAAAACAACAAATCACAACTTATTCGTTGAGCTCGACGGTCGAACGAGCCGGACGCTTGGTTGCCGGGTTGCAAGCTATCGTGTGGAGTAAACCTTTGCTGAACTTTTGTGTGTGTGTGTGTGGTCGCCCCATTCACAGTGAATGAGCATAGTCTAGCATGAGGGCAGAGTCACACAAACACAAATGTATCTGTGGTGAAACTTCACCTTCAGCACCAATTGCACTTTTGTTGTTTTAATTTATTTCTCTCTTCATCTTTATTTTCTATTTTAAATTTTAATATTCTATTTTATACTATTTATATTTATATTTGTTTGGTTGTAATTACTTGAGTATTGCTAGAAGAGAGCCTGTGACTCAAGCATTTCATTGCCAGTGAATGCTAAATGTTATTGTGCATTTGACAATAAAAATCTTGAATCTTGAATCTTGAATCTTGAAGTCCAACCTGAGTCCAACTTTGGTGAACTTTGACCTGTGTGGCTTATTTTGAATATGTACGTTTGTGTTGTCGTTTCTCTAACTTTCTTAAAATCAGTATCTATGAAGGTAAAAGCGTCTCCTCTCACTGGTTGATCAATTTAATATTCAAAATGTTGATTCCTAAACAGAAACTGTGACCCAAGCAGCCACTCACTGCCCTGTTACTGTGTGTGGAACAGTTAGACTACTGTATGTGAGTCGCCCCGTGTTGCCTCACGCTCCCTTCGAGTCCCAGAGACTCTAACCTGCTCCGACAACCGGCGCTTCCCTGGTTCCCCCCCGACACGGCAGGGTCACCGGGTGGCAGCTACCTCCTCCACAGCACACGCTCACTGCCAAGTTTAGCTGCCTGCTATCAGAGGCAACAAGTGGGGACAGGGGGGTGAGCTGGGAGAGCACATCCCACATTCCTGACCAGTCTGGATCCACTGGTTTCTCAGCTGGACGCTAAAGCTTCACTGGTTCCTCTCTGCTTAACTGGTGCTTCATCAGATAACACCCCACCACCACATAAGCTTTATCTGCATTACCTGCTATTTTATTTATGTTTGATTTCCCTTCAGCAGCAGGTAGCCTCACACACCTGTCAGACTGTCAGGAAGGAGAAGTATTCTTAAACCCTCCCTGTCAGGTTGGATTAGTTTTAAAAGTTCTGTTGCTTCAGTCTCGCTGAGCTCAGAACACAGACCTGCTCTGGGACATTAATTGCTCGGTGATAAAAGATCCTTTCGTGCTCCAACTTTCTTTGTCTCAGATTCAGTCTGTGATGGATTATATGTCTTTTTTTTTAATAATCTGCTGTGACTGGACTCAAATATCCCTATAATACCTGTAGAGGGACCCCCAGCTGTGCAGGGGTATCTGTGCAGCATCTGTCTCAAACTCACAGGATTAGCAGTTCTTTGGAGGGAGCGCTTCAAGGCTCTACATGCGCAATTAACTCCCTGTTTAATTAGGATCTTAGAGTTGCAATTATATCCTTTAATGCCCCATGGATCAGGATGATTATGAAAATGAAAACACTCACACACTGAAGTGGTACACGAAGCATTTCCAGCCAGACGGCCTTTCCAGAAAGTTGTACACGCGTCCCTGGATGTAGGCGCGGGTGAGGGGCGGTCGGATCCCGGTGCTGTACACCGACATCCGCATGGACATCCGAGGGTGGGAGTGGTAGGGGTGCAGGTGGATGGGGGGTGCCTCACTGGGGATGTTATCGTCCACTGGCATTTTGAATCGAAACGTGCCCTCGCCCAGCGGGTTCCCCGGCTCGTTGAACGTGGTCTCCAGCAGCTCCAGGTCCGGTGGTCTGTTCCCACGTGCCAGCGCAGAAGACCTCCGTGCGTTCCCCGGACAGGGGGCGGGATCCGACATGATGACCTCCCGCTCCTGTCCTGTCGGTGGCTCAACTTTTTCTCAGTTCTATTTGGCGGTGACTGACTCAAACGGAGGAACGTGCGCCCATGTGCGCTCACCTGCTGTTGCGCGTCAGATGGCACCAGGGCGCGTAAAACCGCAACATAAAGCGTGTTATTACTGCTCTAGATCTCCAGGATGGTGTTTCTTTCATTTCACTTTACTGCTCTCTGGGCTGCAGAGGATGTGGCGAGTCTCAGCCCTGACTGGATGTCCCCTGCCTCCGTCACAGCACTTATCAGCCTGGAGAGCTGTGGGCGCTGCGCTGTCAGCCGCCAGCTGCTCACACGTCTCCCTGTCCTCAGACCTGAGATCTGCTCCTGAGCCTCATCCATGAATCAGATCTGCGTGTAGATAAAAACACACACCTTTGACTTGTCCACTTAATTATTAACAATCACACAACATAATTGTAAACATGTAAACACAACTGAAGCTTTAAATATACACTCTTATACACTAAACTATGCTTAAGTGTTTAATTTACTCTGATTGAATTAATAGTACTGTACCTTATAGTATAGTAGTATCGTATTCTAGAGTGTCCAGTAAAGTACAGTATCCAGTAGCGTATTGTATCAAATTGTATCTTATAGTATAGCTAACATGTCATATTGTACAGTATTGTATTGTATATAGTACATTATCATATTTCTATAGTACAGTAAAGTATTGCATCTTATAGTACAGTATAGTATAGTATAATCGATTCCATGTCATACTGATATAATATAGTATTGTATAATATAGTACAGGATAGCAGTGTGCAGTTTTTTAAGGTTATCAACTTCAGTTATATAATTATTCTCAATAATGCTCTGCAATTATATGTGTGAACAGGTTTGTATGTGGTTGAAAAGAAAGGTTTTGGGTTTTAAAGTGAAATTTGGATATATGAAAAATACTTGCAGTGTAAAACCACCAAGGTATATTATTATTATTCTGAGAAACATTGTGAGAGAGAAAGGTAGATTTACTGGTTTTTTTCAACATCTTGGCCTCGGTGCAGTACAGCTGAACATATATGCACACAAACCTAATTTTATACGGAAACACGTGCATAATTAGCCATGTATTTATAACATATCTTTAATTTTTAATTGTTGCAATGTTGCAATGTTGTGCATGCATCCATTTATTATTCAGGAAAGATTATTATCTCCAGAACATGTGCTCATTGGCTGAATTCGTTGGCGCAGAAGTAAATGGCCTCCTTTTGTATGAGATGACTTTGAGATGTTAGTTTCAGGTTAGCATCGCTGCCGCCGCACAGTGAGTAGGTTGAGTCCTGGTTTGCCGGAGGTCTTTATATGTGAAGTTTACATGTTCTTCACGTGTCTGCGTGTTACTGCTTCCTCCCACAATCCAAACACTATCAGTTTCGGTTCAATTCCGCTGTTTCCCTCCTCTGAACTGTTCAGAACATTAAAAAACCTCTGAATAAGTGATGAAATATAGATCATATGACATTATTACATACCACAGCAAAAGTCATAAAAGATATTACAGCTTGAAATTTCCATAAAACCGCTCCCTGACTTACGGGTGATTAATTATAGTTTGAAAGTAACGTCACCCACCCTGGAGTTAGTCTAATCTACAGAAACTCTGGGGACACATGCAGCTTAGTTCTGACAAGGTGACCCTGAGGATTCTTTTCTTTTTTTTCTGCGATGACCTTGGCCGAGCTTGTGTAAGGAGCAGGAAACAAGTTCACTGCAGCAGATTTTATATTAGGAGTCAAGTAGCGACCACGTGATGACAGGATCTGTTGCCAGGTAGATATTAAACAGGACTCTAGCCGGCTCCTGCTGTTACCACCAGGACACGCAGAGGTCACGGAGGTCAGACGTGCTGCTATTTGACAGTGTGAAGGAAATTAAGTAATGTGGATGTTTGGAGCTGGAACTGAATCTCAGGTTGGTTTGCTAAAACAAACGTACAAGCAGCCATGGTTGACCGTGGACTCAGGTGTTTCACATCTGTTATTTTGGATTAAGTCGAAACTGAACGTTGTGAACATGCCTTAGGTTTCCTAGCAAACAGAACACGTTGGGGGTTAAACAAAACAAGGAGAAAGAAATCACGTTTCTCATGCAACAAAACCTTTTGTGTTCAAAGAAAATCTTTGTGAAATGCATTTTTCAGCTAATTCTTTTATTTTGAGTCTAGAAACATTAAATAAATACATTTATCTGACAATCAAATCATAAAACTTGCAGCCGCATGGTTTCCTGAGGACACCCATGTCATTTCACCTGCACTACTTTCTGATGTTATTTCCCAATAGATCCATTGATTAAATAGTTAATATGTCAGGTAGCAGAGCACAAAACTCCACCAAGGCCCAACAGTCCCCTTAGATTCAATCAGGCCACAGCTAATTACACACCTATAGATATTAGTCCCCTTAATTATCTCCTGGGAAAGTTGTGATAATGTTAAAAGACAGAAGAGACTGGATCTGGATCTGCACCAGTATCTAATGGCGTCGTCCTGCTCCCGTTCTGCTTCCCTCCACCAAATTCTGTGATCCCAGAGTAATCCTGAGAAGCAAACCAACACAGAGACAGGGGTGAAAAAAACACATCCTGATTGTCAGAGATAATTACAGATAATGAAAATAACAGTTGATTGCAGCCTCTTTTAATGTCACACACATTGATCTCATATCTCTGAGAGTGAGAGCACATCATTATGAAGGAGTGGACTGGAGTCTGAATCCACTATGGTTTTATTGATGTTCCCCAGAAGATGATTTGTTATTCATCTTCAATGTATGTCTTTATTACCCCAGACAGCTATTATAAGTCTATTGACAATTCTATACTCTGCAACATTCATGCTGCATCATCCTTTCTACTTTCTCCTCCCACCAGCGATTGTTGTTGTGCATTTTAAACCACATTCAAACGAGCACATTCACCCGACTGACCGACTGCGCCCTGGCAAGATGAAGCAGCCACATACTGAAGTTGACACCAGGGGGCAGTCAGAAAGCTATGGGCCTCTGGTGTCAACTGTTGCAATAAGGAAGAGGAAAAGCAGAGGCTCATCTCCCCTACCCCCCACACACACAGACACACAACCAGGGCGCATGAAGCAGGCGCTTTTATTAACCATTATTTACCCCGGCTGATCCAGATGAGATAAAGATAATGTCTTTTTTTCTATCTGTGCCTCAGCTGACACAGCAGCAACTCATGGTTTAATTTGAACGGTGCAAAGAAGAAAAAAGCTGAATAAATCAACAACATCGTATTGTATTAATTGATTAAAATGGAAGTAGCAGGGGGCACAGAAATAAAGCATTACAGGAGTAATGTTAACAGTTAAGTACATTCATCTTCATAAATCACAGCTTTGAGAAGCGTAGGCTGTTCCATCAGGGGGAGGCGTATCAGCAGGCGACGCCAACAGACAGCCGTCCCAAACAGGCTCCGTCCACACGATCGGGCCAGTCAGTAGAAATCAGTCACAGGAATCTCAGACTGTATCGTCCCCTGTATTCATGAGTAGCATAAAGATATTTAAGGGAAGGAGAGCTGTCCCGCAACGGCCTTTCTACATGAGGGTCTAAGCCTGTTCATGTAATGACGTGGCTAATCAAAGCACGGCGTATAATGTGCCAGGATGGGCGAGGGGTTCTCTGCATCCTGTGGTGTAACTCAATTAATAATGATGAAGAGTCTCCGGGGTGTGTGCGTCACCGAGTCGATGCTGGTGTGCGTTTATTCACCGTGGCCCAGTTCAGCGGCTGCATCCTTTGAAACATGTGTTTCTTGACCAAATATGACAAGGCTGTCCTCTTCCAAAAAGGTTTTCTGTGAATGCAGGCGAGTGAAAAGAGTCCCCGGCTTTCACCTGCATCTGAAGGACGGAGGCTTCTTATGCAACCCTCATTCTACGTGCAGCACATTGAAGGCAAAACAAACAGTCACAGTCATGAAGCTCCCATCCCGACGTGACAAAATCCTTGTTGGTGAACTACCTTGGCTTGATTTAAATGATGTACATGGGAAAAAACACCTGTGTCCTAT
The DNA here is from genome assembly GCA_038501795.1 of Pseudopleuronectes americanus. Taxonomy (NCBI): domain Eukaryota; kingdom Metazoa; phylum Chordata; class Actinopteri; order Pleuronectiformes; family Pleuronectidae; genus Pseudopleuronectes; species Pseudopleuronectes americanus. The sequence continues at coordinate 25,745,011 of CM076716.1, read as the reverse complement.
TATTTGTGTTTCTTTTGTGATGTTGCAGCTGCATCACAAGCCAATCACTTGAAAAGTGCTGCATATAGAAGCCCTGTTGGGAATGGATCAGTGTGACTTGTGCTGTGAAGCAGCTGGAGCGTCCATTAAGACTAAGAAAAGGACAATATAAACAGAGTCCATTCATGCATTTCAGACCCAAACGGCTGCACAGATGCAATTATCATAAAATCTACTTATGGGACACATTCATTCACTGGAGGAACCAGGTAGTTAAAGGAAAAATGTGAACACAACAAGAGGAGAGAAGGTGGTGATACAAACAAGGGTGAAGATGTGTGTAGTGTAGGAAACTGGTCGTCTGGCTCCAGACACTGCTGGTGGTTGATGGGATGGAGAGATGCTGAAGATCTGAACGAGATGATCAGTGGACTCGGCTGGAATTCACCAGGGCTGCGTTAGAACAGTCCATTTAGTTTTTTAGAAGTATTCATATTTATATTTATTATATAGGATTTCAGTGTGAGCCTCAATCCCCTGATAGTGTAATGGACACAATAATTTTTTTCTTCACCCATGTTCGGTTTTCATGTAATCCTCAAATTATTGTCTCATTTCAACCTTTCAGTCCTGTTGGTTTCATTATTATTTTCATTAAAACCCATTTTGTTTTTCCTTCCTGTGAGTAACTGACGTTCCCTCTGTGTGAACTAAAAACATCTCCTCTCAGGATGTGTCATTCTGTTTTGGAAACTTCACTCAGCTCACAGCCTTCAGCACAACCACTCAGACTGTGTGTGTTCTATTATGAATAAAGTTGGTTAAAAACAAACGCTGAGTGTAAGTTAAGGTTTCCTCTGCATCGTGTTTCTCCTTTCCTAACTCCTAACTCCTCATGGCCTCTCCCTGACATCTCTTCTTGACCTTGTGACGTTTCCCATTGGGATCGAGGGAACTGGGACTGGGGACTGGGAGAGGAGAGGAGATTATTAGGATTATTCAAACGTTCCCCCAGGGCTCTGGATTTAGAGACTGGAGGTTATTGGGCTGGAGGAGGAGGGGCTCATCAAATCACTGAAATGACAGCTGACAGTGAGATTTAAATGACATGATTGGCTGAGAGATCCTGGCAAAATCTGATTGGATACTCACAGTCATCTGATTCAATAAGGGAGAGAATTGTAAATGAATGGGTCATAAAGAAACGCTTGTTTTATGAGAAATAACTCATTAATCAGAGGTTTGTTGGCCACGGAGATGCAGATGAGGTCATTTTAAGACAAATATTTTAAATTGATAAAGTTGTATCACATAGCATTACCCTCAAAGCACCACTCCCTTCCCACAGGAAATGAGCGAACACGAACACGATGCTGTGCTGAATGAACAAGTTGGAACACACACTGAATATTTACCATTGCTGCCAATTAACATTTCATCTTGACACATTACACCTCATCACCGCGATTTACAGCAGAAACTTCGAGGAGCAGATTCAACAAAGGGCCGTTAATTAAACCTCAGTCACTTTAAAGTCTTTATCCGTCCCGACTTTACGGTGTAGCAGGTTCACTAAAGATTATTTTCACTCCGGTTGTAATTCACCTTTAAGATTCTCTGCCTGGGTGAAACTGGACGAGTGGGGAGGAGATTGGAATTAAGATAAATCTCTGTTCTGATGCTTTTTGTCTTCAGTGAAGTATTTATTTGGAAAATGGGTAAATGTACGTGAGTGGAATATAACGACTTGACAATATTTTATAATTAATCAACCTTTTTACTGAAATACTGTATGTATGTGTTCTAATTATGTGTTAGTATTGTATGTGTTAGATTGATGCTAGATATCAGAAAAGCTAGTTCAGTAAACGTCTTTAAAAGAAAGATTTAAACATTTGTCTTTACTTCAGCCTTTAACTAGTTTGATCTTTTCTCTTTTTAAGTATTTTCAGATAAAATGTTATTTCCTTTACTTTAAATTTCATCTTAACATGTTCCTATGCTACTTAAAATCTGTTCTCATATGATTTACATGTTTTATTTATATTAGCATGTTTTTTTTAATCTTTATCCATATTGTCTCTACACCACTTTGATCTCCTTTGCTCGTATGAAAGGTTCTGTAAAAATAAAGTTTATTCACATAGTGTAGGTGAGCAGCAACAGCTGTGCAGGAAGTTACTCACAAGGGAAAACACACTGCAGGAGTAAAGTGGACAGGTGGGAAAAGTCAGCATCTGTAAAAGAGACATCAACACATACACAAAATCACACATTGGTTGGTGTGTGTGAGACTGAGGATCAGTGTGGAAACTAAAGATATTGTCGTGTCATCAGAAATCATGTGTGTAGATTGAAACTGGGTTTGTCTGCACGCTGGAGGACAGTTCAGTGGAAAGGCTCTGGATCCGGTCCAGGGTGAAGCCGCCTCTCAGGTGATGGATCTGTAACTGAAGCCTGCATTTTATTGAGGGCAGTTTTTAAGATTAGCAACAGGAACAATTACCCTTTATGCTATTGTAATGCTTTGAATGTACACATTACATTTCCTTAAATGCTCTTAAATTTGAAGTAAGACATTTTAAATCCCCTTTTTAGGCAAATCCACTTCTTTCTTGTGTAGCTCCAGGCGATGTTTTCATCGCATCGTTCTCCCATGCAGCACTTCTGCATGTTTTATGTTTTTGTTTATGTAAATGTGAAGCCATTTCAACCAGAACCAGGCTTTAGTCTTCAGGGACAGTATTGACTATCACACTAAAATAAAAGAAAGCTCTTTAAAAGTTGGAAGAAATATTTATAGTCCTCACCAAGTTTGTGTGTATGTTTTTTGATCATTAATTCAAACCGCAAACTTCTGAAAGATGATAAGCATATGTGCATTTTTTTCTGACTTTCTAAACATCTGAATACTTTTAAGGGCAAGAACTTGCTGTGCAGGATCAATAAATATTGATTCACTGACTTCCGAGTACATTATGTGAATGTTTCCACACAACCATCCACTCTGGAGCCCCGTCCATGGACCTGATCAAACTGGGGAGGGTTTCAACATTCTGCCCTTGAAATCAGACCCGAGGAGCCGTGTATCTATTCCACAGCTGGAGACTCAGTAGTGGTAAACCCTTCATCCATGCCCATGTTGTCTCATCCAGTTAGCATGCTATGTCTCAGAAAGATGATTACCATATTTGTCGAGCCCCACAAAGGAGAAAACAGTTTACGTTCAAAATAGCAGCTTGCTTGTTGTGCTGGTGCCGACTCCCTCACAGGCGCCTGAGGCAAAGATTTCTGCACTTAGCATTACAGCACTCTACAGGTTATTTCTGAATGAGTTTCCTTGTCAAGCCAAGAGTTAAGTGTAATTGCTGCTGAGGTGTCCTCGGGGTCCTAGGGCTCCCCCCCACACACCGCCCGTGCTGTGTGGCCCTGCAGAGAGGCAGCGAGGGCCGCCCCGGTGTTTGTAATCCTGTCGTGAGAGCGATGGACGCCGGGAAAGCATATGGTTCTAGCTGATTTGATTTTATGTGACGCTGCAGGTCCTGCAAGGGTGAGGGAACGGCCGCAGAAAAAACAGGAAATCATTAAACTTGACAGGTTATAAGAATATACAGTGGTTACCAGGCGGTGACAATTTGGTTGAGCTTACAGGATAGGCCTCTGGGAATTCTCTATTTTTCTTACTCTCAGCAAATGAAGTGAAAAGACAACAGCAAAAATAAATTGATGCCACCGACAAGTATTTCCTGTGAAAACAAAAAACCTGTTAACGCTTAATTTTCTGTGCCACAGAGCTCCATAATAACAATGAGAACACTTCAGTGAGCCACTCCATTGCTCCGGGGGGGAAGTTCCTTCATGATGATGAACATGGGCATTGTAGTTTATTTTGACTCAGGAGCACAAACACCATTCCGCTGCTGAAAATACTCAGTGGAGCACAACATTTGTATCAATCCTCAACAAATGCACTATTCCCTCCTGTTTGAGTAATATATTCAGGGGGGTGGGGTGGGGGAACTAAGGTCTCCTGCTGTTTTAAGAAAGGAAAAAGTCAAGGAGGGTTGTACTTACAACTTGTCACATGTTAGAAACCTGTGCACGTGTGAAGCAGTTAAGTGTAGTTAGCAATTACCTTGTCTATTTGACCCTTACTGACATTTTCAGAGATCTGCTCCGCTGCTGGACGCTTGCATTCTATTATGACCTCCTCTTAGCGGCTGTGGCTCAGGAGTAAGAGTAACCCCCTGGAGGGTTGTCCAGGTCTGCAGTTTGAACCCAGCTTCCGCCTCTCCATTTGCCAAAGGGTCCTTGGGCAGCATACTGAACCCCATGAAAGTGTAGATGCACCATGTGAATACGGATAATAGTAAAACCGGAAGGAGCTTTGAGTGGTCATCAAGACTAAGAAAGGATACAATGCAAACACAGACCATTTATTAAGCATCCGATTTCAAAAACTTGGATTTCCCCCTGAAAATACAGAGTTGTTATGAAAATAGATGAATCGATAGATGTCATTGGAGATTTCGGTTGTAGCTAAGGTAAGATAACTATTCACGGAGCTTGAGCATTTCTCTTCTGTCATCATTAATTGACTGTATTGTCAAACCGACACCCTGGGGTAATGATGAGAGCACAGAGCTGCAGTAGAGAATACTGTCACTGCCTTTCTTTTTTCCAGACACGGTCTATATTTAGCTTCGGCCCTGTGTTATGCAATGTGAATCGCATAGAAATCTTGTATAAGAAAGGAAGGGAATACAAAGGGCTGTGTGGCATTTGCTAAATACTATGAAAACTAAATATACGATGCGATAGACTAATTGTATTTATAAGTATTCAGTCTTTGAGGATAAGGTAGTTCAGGCTGCTGCTGATTTTCTTTCTTGTCGTCTCGATCTAGAAGCCTGTGCAGCTGATTAAACCACTGTTAAGTGCCAAGTGTATTTACTTTACATTGTATTTATCAAGCAAACACAATGTCTGATCAGCGTTGTGCTGTGCGATGACTCACAGACACTTAAAGAGCCCTGTCACTCCAGGCAGTGCACAGCAAGCTCATGCTCACAAAAGGACAAAAGGAAAACGTTGTGTGGCAGATACAGGAACAACATCCGTTCAGGCGTTTTAAAGACATCCGTCAAATTTCACAATGAAATCTAAACCATCAGAAGGTTGTTACCAGTAATATTACCAGTGTCACAGATACTGAAGAGCAGTCAGGATAATCGAATCAGGGCGATTTAAGAGCATCAGTCTTTGTCTTTGACAGATGCAATCTGATTATGTTTCCAGTAGGATAGAATGATGTGTCGGTCAAAGCCTAACAAGAGACATGTGAAGGTTTGCATGTCTGTCAATCGCTGAAAATGATATTATATTTTTTGCGTTTGAGGCACTTTGCACTTAGAAGACTTGATGGAACAGTCACTGGAATAAAACAGTTTATGGGCTGTGAAATGGCCATTTTAGGACACATCTGCGATTCAGCCTGTCAGACTCATGCACATAAAAAGGGATAGTTCACCCAAAAAATGAAAAATCCACTTGTTATCTACTCACCACTGTGCCGATGGAGGGATGGTTGAAGTATTTGAGTCCAGGAAACACCTCTGGAGTTCAGGGGTAAACAGCGTTGCAGCCGGATGGATGGATGGATGGATGGATGGATGGATGGATGGATGGATGGATGAATGGATGGATAGATGGATGGATCTGTAAACAAAATTGCCTCAGTTTCCAGCATTTGTCTGGGGTTAGAGGGATTATGATTGCAATTCAATGTGTTGTCCTCACAATGATGCAGTGGATTCCACTTATTTGAGATGGTATCCAAAATTCTCTACATAGAACAAGATGCAAGATGTTCCATAACAATCGGGGTACCTCTCTTAACATGTGCTCTCTGGCACAGTGTTAACTCTCAGTGTGACACAGATTTTGTTTTATTGTGCTGTTCTGCAAGAGTGGAAATGAGGGAAACAATGCCTCTACTGCTTGGCAGAACAATTTGTAAGACTCTGGGCCTCAGCCCGGTGAAAGCCCGGTCCACATGCTCAGCACTCTGAGACTTGCTTTGTGTAGGGTTTTTCGTCCTGTCTTGTGCCGTGGACCAGAAGTAGTCCCTTCCTTGTCCTGACCTCACACAGCACTGTCCTATCCGGGGTGAGAGATGAGCATCTGCGAGAGGGAGAACGAGAGCCAGCGACGAGAGGAGGAGCAGGGGTTACAACAAAGAAATGGGAGAGCGTTGTATAATGAATTGTGTAAAATAAATCACAAAATGAACAGAAAAACATCTAAAAGAGAGAAGACGGGGGAGAAGGCAAGCGCAGCGATTGTTTGCTTGAGATATGTACTGAAGAAAAGTGCAGCCACAGAACAAGAGAGGGACTGAAGAGACTGTGACTCACAGTGTTATCACCGAGATCCCGCTATTCCAAACTAAACTAATTGGATCAAGTCAGTATGTGGTGCACCGGCCGAACCTTTCACAAAAAACTCACATAATCCGGGGTGCTGCTGTAAATGTCTTGAATATTTTCCATGGCACTGGGTTTCCTGATGCTCGGAGCCAGTAGCATTTATTCCTCTTAACAGTGTTTGGTTTTGAAACTGCCTGTAAATGTCACAAATGATCAAAAGCAAAAACAAGAGAACCGTCTTGCACTGGGATCAAACCAGCGATAACAGCGATTGGTGTTCCAGCCCATTAGTCATAACTACATTATTACATGAGAGCTCAGTCATGAATACAACATTATTACATGGGTTCTCAGCTCTCATGGGTTTGCTCGCTAGCCGCCTTTGCCCTCATTCCGATCTCGGCTTCTCTCCTGTAAAGTTTCACGATCTTGCACAGATGTGACGTTATCGCGGCGACAGAATGTATCCACGGACGGACAAACACGTAAAAGCCTGGCACAGAGCTGAGCAGGTGGAGAGAAATGACACCGACTCATTTCTTTCCATTTTAATGAGTGTTGGAAGAGAGCTGGTATTTATATTTTTGCAAGTGGTGCAGCGGAACTGACACTGAAGCCGTTTGCAGACATAAAATCCAGGAAATTGGATTTGGACACTTGGGTTCACAACAACAGGGAATGGGTGGAGAACACAGGGGACTAGTCAACATCTTCATCTATGTCCATCTATGTCATCCATGTCTGTAGCATGTTGGAAAAAGTCAACATTTTCCTGCTGTATTCTGATGTGGGCTGATTTGGACATTTTGCGGACATTTGACTAAGGGCCTGATAGGAAGAAGTTCTAGAAAATGTAAGAAGTAAAACTGATTAGAACTTTTGCGTTCTCACACACAAACCATTTGGAAAATGTCCGGAACATGACCAGGGTGTGCACTGAGCAGGTCTGAAAGCAGCTTCATATCAATATCTCTATATCTGGTTGGCCCAGGAAGTGTTTGCAGCTAAATTTAGCTTTACTACACAACATTATCTGCATTCACAACAGCCGCCTCGTCCCAACATTGTTTGGACCACAGCGTTCTTCTCTGCAGACTAAAGACACATCTCTTCCGACTAGACTTTAGTTCATAAGATGACGTCCAATAGCCATCGTCAACTCTGGTGTTTAATTAAAATTTTTAATAAAAAATGTCTTTGAATGGTGAAACTGCAATGGTATAGATAAGGCCCAAGTTCAACCAGGAACATGTCAAGTGGAAAAGCAAAGGGCTGACAGGGTTCAGCTCATGCTTAGGGTGAGCATAGTTATACTTGTAAGTCCACACTATAGGACGTAAACGTTTATAACGTGATAATAAAACATATTTATTTAACTCAGAGTCCTCTTCAGTGAATCTATTTTAGAAACTATTCTTTCCCTCTGGCTACATAAAATATCCCCAATTTGCAGACTTGTAAGGCCCTTGATATATGCCAATATGTCCACATGATGAAGGGTGACGAGCGGACATTTGCATATGCATTTTTTTTCAGGATTAAAGGCTGTCGTGTTCTTTTGTCATCCGTCACTGGCTGTTTAAGAAACCATTCACTGCTCCTTTCAGGAGTGGTTCTCCTCCCAGTTGAAAAGGTCAGTCAATGGAAATTCAACTTTGTGCCCAGAATTGGGTGAGTAGAGGCTTCTAGTTCTCATCTGATCTGTCCCATCAATGTCTGCATCATTTAATCAAATCTGTAGTACAAATATTTGATGTGTAATCATTGTGCACTGCATTGGGTCCATGTATTAGTACAGTGAAGCTTAAGAAGTAAGACTATAATCCTGTAAAATGGTTTTATCCCTGCAACGTGAAAAATGTGTCCCTGTCCTCGGGAGTTCTCTCTTCTTTCCTGGATGCTGTTTGAACGATCCACAGTTTTCATCTTCTCACAATAGGAGAGGCAAACACGTATTGGTGTACGGCTCTTGTCATACATTGTTAACTGTGGAGTCAGACAAAGATTTTTCTATTTAAATAAATCAAGAGATTGGATGTGTCTCACGGCTTAAATACTTAATGGATCTCCCAAAAAAAGTCTATATTTGTGATTCGTCTCCAAATTTGTCAAGCTGTGAAAAAAAAACGACAATGAGAGAGAGAGAGATAGGGAGAGAGAGAGAGAGGCACATCTTCCCAAGTATTAACCAAGGAAAATAAGCTTTTATTGTGAGACAGAGATAAAAAGTATATATAGTCAGGTTACGGTAAGACAATTAATTGTTTTGGTTTATTCAAGTAGTTCTGTTCATGTGAGCCTTTTATACACAACCTTCTACTCATGATTAAAACACAAACATCTCGTACCCTCAAGAAACTAACTTCTTTCCACATGACAAAATAAAAACAAAAAACATCATCGTTTGGGACTTCAGGGCTTCCGTACACTTTTCCTCAGGATGGAACGTTGCATCAACAAGTTTTACGGAACGCTAGAAGCCCCGCCCACTCCCGAACTCTTTTCATTGCTGCATCACATGTGCGCAGAAACACCTGACGTCAACGGAATGAGCCAATCAGGTGACCTGAGGACTACACGTGGCGGAGGAATATCTGGGCGGGTTTATTCGGTCCTGGACGTCGTTGACTTATCGCAGAGTTCTTCACTACAAGTAGGTGAGCTAGCTACTTGGTATTGTCTTTGCTAGCATGGTGGATATCCAGCTGTGAGTTACTGGACCTGCTGTTAATGTGCTGGAGTATTTTACAGTTTGATATCAGTTAATACAACTGGGGCTTAGGTGTGAATTGTCTTTTTCGTGGCATAAAGTTTTTATTTGTCCAGGATTTATGATTTGCTTCATTGCGAACTTGGGTTTCTTGTTTAAAGAATTCTATAGCGAATTGGCCAGAGGGACAGATGAAGAAAATAATTTCTCTGCCATATAGATTTTTTCTCTAACACAGACACTGACTGAGAATAAGTCACTTTTTACACCAAAGACTTCACCTAGCCGGCTGCATATTAGAGAAATATTTCAACTCAGAGCTACAGTTTTATTTATTTATGTGACAGCTTGCTTTACTGTTCTTCATATCTTAATTACATCTCCACTTGCCGAGCCCCCTGTTCTTAACCTGCCTCTGCACTGAAGCTCCTATCCATGTACCGATCGTCATCTGCTGCTTATCAACGCAACATAACATCTCGTATGAAGACGCCGCCTGCCCCAAGCCGTGGGTTGTTGGGATTTCGATATGCCTAAGTGAATAATTATCTGCTGCAGAGCTGGTGCATCTCCGGCTGCCGCTGCGTATCGGGTGGATTTCAGCCGTTCGATTTTTCCGTCTCGCTCCGGCGGATGCTGCAGATGAGTGACAAACGAGAGGAAATTCCAACATTAAGTGTCTTAGCAAGGTGTTTGCCCAGCATGTGCAGCCGGAACAGCCTCAGTGCACCTGGGAGCATTGATTCTTCAAGCCTCTGAAATGCCTTTTTTCCAAATGATAATCCCCCCCCCCATTTGGTGAAGAGCATCTATCCAAGATCTCCTGTAGGTGTTTGACTCGGGGTCAGATCAGGTGACCACCTAGGCCATTTTCATACTCGTACTTAAACAGTGACAGCTCATGCAATATGTATGGCGGGCATTGTCATTCTGGAATAGGATAAAAATGCCTGGAGCCAGTGGATCTCCTCAATATTGGGGTCAGGCATTCAGGCCTGTACTATTCTCCTAAACAACACTAAGCAAACACGTCTCACCCCTGTCCATTTGTATATACGTACAAAGTATTTAAGGGAAACATATATCTGTGATTGCGTGCATTTTGGTGTACATTTAAAGTATTTCAGTGTGTTTTCGTAAGGGGTCTGTTGGGCCTTGGTAGAAGTCGGTACTCTACTGACTGCCAGTCTAGTTTACTTGTCGAGATTACGTTGGAAGGATGACTCATTTGATCATATCACTGTTTCCCCTGCGTCTCTGTTGTTTAGTGAACGCTCCACTTACTGATCTCGTCCAGCTCCTCTGTTTGTCCACACACACACATCTCGCACTAATGCATGGGCAGCAAGGTCATCGAATGTGCAACTGTTGACCACGGTTTCGGTCTCTAAATGCAGATGTCCCTTGAGTCAGTGTTCCTGAAACAGCAGCCTGCTCCCGCCAGCCGTGCCACAGACAATGAAACCTCTTTGAAAATCACAGAGATCTTCTGCTCTTGTTAACTGGATAGAAAATCGGAATCAATTGAGCCTGCTCAGCAATTTGACGCATGCCACAGAGCACGGTTGGATGTTAATTGCTTAATTCTACTGTGCACTGCACCTGTGTGCAGACATCTGTTTCTCCACTCGTTTCTTCAGGTTTTTCCTTTAATTTGCTCCTAATCTGTTATACTAATGCTGACTGGGCAGGTTTTATTCATATATACATACTGTAGGTCATTGGTTAGGAGAAGTTGGAATGTTAGTGGCTAAATATGGGTTGTTGTCACCGTCATTTTCTTCATTATGTTCATAATAATTAAAATCATATGTCTAAACAGATATATCTGTGATAGGCCCATAAGATCATACATATGTATTTTTTGTGATCTGGCCTAAGCATCTGATTAAGGGTTGGTTGGCAAAGTGTCCATGAGCAAAACGGGCAAAATGTGATTCCTATATTTATTTTTCATAAATGCAACAATTCTGTCCTGTGAGCTATAAGTTAAAAGTTATGGCCCTTATGGTTTCCCCCGAAATAGCAGTTAGTGGCGCTGTAAATGTCGAACACCATAAAAACTTCTAAAAACACTTTTTTTATAATTACCGCCATCAATTATCCGTAAAATGGTCTTTAGACGAGGATGATGGTGAAAAGTTTAAAAGGTTGGTGTTAATTACCAGCTCCAAATGTTCACAATATTTCTTAAAAAATGGTTAGTTATTAATCAACAGGAGTGACTCCAACCTTGGCCGGCCTCACAGATGGGCTCATTAAGTCAATTAGTGGATGTTGGCCGCTGCAGAGGTTGTTTTTGTGAACTTTGGTTTTGAAAAAAACAGGATGTGTTTAACCCCTTGTGATTGGTCGGCTATGTCAGACATATCCAGTCTTGACACAAAGGCTTCGAAGTGGAATTAATTCATGAATGAACCGGCTTTCAAAGTGGGTTTGGTTGTTTGTTACTGGTTTGAGTGGGCTGGAAGTCTCTCCGGCTGAGTGTCTGCCTCCTGACAGGACTTGCAGCCATGTTTGTGAATCCATAGCGTGCTCTGTTGATTTGCCTGCTGTCTGTGTCTGAGAGGTTCAAATGAAACTAATTGGTCAAATGGCAATTAATCACTGTAGTGACTGCAGTAATCACAATTTCATGGGAACAGCCAGTCGACAAGCTGTAAATATTCGAAAGTGTTGCATGATATCACACTGTCTGTGAACTGCACATTGATTGGTTGATGATTGATTGAGCTTGTTTTTGCTACGGGGTGTAACTTGAGCAGCTCTTCCAGATTCCATGCACGTTAGAAGAATATTTTGGCAGCAAAAACATCTGATAGGCTTAAAATATATTTTTAACAGGGTGAACAGATTCATAATTACGTCTGCCAAGGATGTTGTGTTTTCAGCAGGATGACTCAAAACAATTTAATATCCATGAAGCTTGGTGGAAAGATGGGACGAGACCCAAGAAAGAACCCGTCAAATTTAAGGGGACATCCAGGTATTTCTTTGCAAGATTGACATTTCTATATTGGATTTGACTTTAAATCAGATTTCCTGGGATTTAAGGCCGTTTGATGAGGAGTATCTGGCATAGGGGTTATCTATGAGAGTGCACATCCAAAATAGAAATCTGGATTTAGCAGATTTAAAACGTGGATTCAGCCGCTGTACTGGGGGAAAAATGGAGCAGGTCTGTCAATTCTTTCTTTCTTCCTCCAACAGTCCATGATGGGGCCCCTTGTGGAGGTGGGCACCCTACTGAGTGCAATTATAGTTATGAATTGGCCATAAAAATGACCTGTGCTGGGATTGGAAGAAATGTCCACCTGACGAGTGCTGTATCTGAAACAACTGTACTCGTTTCGATAAATGATTGATTCCCTAAACGCATTTCAAATGTTTTTTTTAACTGATGCATATAAACGGATTGATGAAAAGTGCCATGTCCTGCCTCTCATTAAAAAGTGACCGTGGCAATCCATTGTGCTCAGACACTAACCTGGAAACCTTCAGCTGCTTTGTGCTGAGAAAAACCGTCGTGACTGCACCTTCATCTGAGGATTTCACCTCACTCTTGAAGATGCTGCCCCTGCTCCTCTGAACCGACTTCAGTTTTTTTTCTAGTGCCATGAAATGAGATGTGAGGATGATATACCATGTGATATAAAAACCCTGACAGGGACAGGGCAGGGCCAAAGTAACCGGAGACAGCCCCGCCTGACAGACAGGCAGTGGCATGATGTAGCTTGTGAAATACGGTACCGTCTACTTTATTTTCAGAGGGCTGAGCTCATGCAGCCAGGTTCTCATATTTTCAGCAGAAAACCATGAAACCGCAGTAGTAACGCTGTTCTCCATCTCGAGTGCAGAGTGCTGTTGCAGGGAGATTGTAAATTAAATCATATTTCAACCATGGGGATGATAGCAAGTCTAAATTATTAATTTCATAAGAAAGTAAAGCATTTTTATGAAAATTACTGTGTATTCTCATAATAAAAGATAAGCAGTTAGGCTATTTGTTTGAAGCTAATGTTCTTCTTCACTGTGCAGTTTTGATTGTTTTTGTAATTTTCATAGAAATTATGGCTAGAAGCTTGAAACAGTGTATGTAAAGCAGATGGGGAAAGTCAGGGATGCCCCTTCGCTATGATTAATGTCTGTGATTAGATTCAAAAGAGGCCATAAATGAGATCAGTTTAAATAAAATATTATTCTTTTCTTTTATTTAGTAAAAAATGGGGCAGTCTAAATAACTAATTTGAGCACAATGGTTCATAGAAACGAAGCAGAGTTTTTGCCTTTCAGACAAATTTCCCTCTGCAGTCCCTGGCAGGTTGAAACCTGCAGCGAGCACGTAGTCATGTGTAAATAACACATGAGCACATGTTCAGGAGCAGAGCGCAGCCGGTTGATAGAGCGATGACAGACATATGATTTGAACTTTCAGAAGACAGAACCCTGGAACCAGCTTGCTTGAAGTCAATCCACCTCGTAGTCATGATTTGTTGCTCAAGTTGTCTCAGTCACCTTTCATAATTCATATACTGGGGAAATGAACACGTACAGGCACATTTGTTTTTCTGATAATCAGCATCATGGTCAGAGTTATTACAAGTTGCTTCTTCCAGCCGATACAGGGAAGTCTTTACCACTGGGAGATGGGGTGTATTTCAACATTTTATTGATTTTCAGGAAATTAAAGTAGTTCATGGATCTTGATGAATAAATATAGGCTTGTGCAGATCCTAATATAAATCTAGATGTAGGGAATTTAAATGTTGTTTCCTTCCATTGTTTCTATCTGAGTTTGTTTGTTGGGTTATTTATTAACAGGATTAAGAAAAAAAACGACTCAACCAATTACCTCCAAACTTGGTGGAGAGACGAGGCCTTGATGCCGATGAAGAAGATCCACATTTCTTTTTGTCACTTTCTTTTACTATAGGTTTATAAAAAAATAAGTAATCTGGGTTCAGACCACTTCCTTTTCACTTTCATGAGACAATTTTAGATAATCACGTGTATGACTGTTTGGCCTCGGCGGAGGCGTGCGCTGGAATGAGTGCCATTCTAATTTTGAAAGAGATGCTGTAGCTTCACCGACACTGGCCTTGAAATGGCAGCAGCCTGAACAATCTCAGTTATATCTACAGTATTAGTGCTTTAATAGTATTTTGTAATATCAGACTTAAGATCCTGCAGGAGCGTGTGGTGTGTGAGTGCAGCCCATAGACATGATCCCTTGTTAATGGTGAAATATTGATTTGCTATCCTCAGTCTACATCCTTGAATCTCGCTCTTCCCGTCTCCTGTGTGTAGATAACTCAAATCCATGTTGTGCAGTCAAGTGCAACATCTCACTCTTCAGCTCTGCTCCCTTTTTACTGATTATGATGCGCTGTTATATCGTGATGAAAAGAGCGGTGCTTAGATTTCAAGTTGATGATACGCTACAGGGCTTACACAGTGGCTGTTCAGCATTTCCCTAGAGTGACTTCTCCTTGTATCTCAGCAGAAAACGGACATATTCATTAGGGCTATTGTCTCTGAAGTGGTTCGTACATGAAACCCGCTTCCTTCACAGAGGAGTGTGGAAAAAAATAATGCATAGAAGTGTAAAGGAAAAGGGATTGTGTCCTGATGGTGGCACTAGAGGTCACCAAAGTTAATAGTGCCTGACATGCCAAGCAAATGATGTCAATCAACCTATCAAAGGGTCGGTCAATCCCGGTGGGGGTTGTCTTAGTTTAGACAGTGACATTAAAGATAAGGTCAAAGTGTCCAAATAAACAATGAACAGTGGGAATAGGATGGACAGCCCGTTAGCTCCCATCACGCATTACAATTACAGAGCATGTTCTTGTAGCTCCGCCAAGTTAACGTAAAGACAACGGGATGGATTACTGTGAAACTCGGCTGATGAATGTGATATGGCTCAGTTAGGAACCCTTTACATTTTGTGGCAGATCTAGATCGGGGGTCAGAACCAGTTCCAAAATTTAGTGGAAGCATTGTACGATATCTGTATGGATCTGAACAAACGGGCAGATCCTGGGATTTCTTTTCATTTTCTCTTGGACATTGCGCGATTGAGTTTTAATCGGTATAACTCAGTAACGTTAAGTTATCACCTCTGCTAAGGAGGTCATGTTTGGGGCCTAGTGTGGCCTAGTGGTTAGAGTGGTGGCTCTCCAACAAGAAGGTTGCCGGTTCAAACCCCACTCTCTCCCATCTGCATGCCGAAGTGTCCTTGGCAAGATACTGAACCCCTAAATGGCACCTCATAAATGTTGAGTGTACTAATTGTAAGTCACTTTGGACAAAAGCGTCAGCTAAATGGCATGTAATGTAATGTTTGTGCCCCTATTTCATTGTAATATAGGTTGGTTGGTATTTCCATGAAGTCTGGTGGAAGGATGGGACATGGGTCAGGAAAGAACTCAGTAAATGCTTGCCCTTTCTTTAGGGCTGTATTTGACATTTTCATGAAGAATTCATGGATCTAAAGGGGAAAAGAATCAGATCTTCAGGGGACTAATATCTATGAGTTTGCTGCTTGAGTGAATTTAAGGGGAGTGTTGGGCCTTGGTGGAGGTGTGTGCTACACTGAATGTCATCCCAGTTTGACTCTTTTGTTAAAGATAGTCCTAAAGACTCCTCTGTGCAATGATTACACTGCTCGGCATCTTTTCCAGCTTTAACTGATGGCGTTTAGTGTTGTGCAACAGCCCTGCAATAAATCCTTGCTTTCATAAAGGTTATAATGTTTAATAGGTTATAATGGATAGAAGATGGATGAATAAATGTGTAGAGTACTTTATGAGTATTAATATTTATTAATGCACCATTTATAAATGTGGTGTTGATCCAGGCCCTAAAATGATAATGAGTATGCCATGATAATAACTAATATTCTTACTCACACACACACACACACACACACACACACACACACACACACACACTCACACAAACACTCTGCAGCAGCAATTTTATATGAATATTACAGAATAAGATTTACATTTCTTTGTTGGTCTGACAATAGGATGTTCTGAGTAGCATCTTCAGAGGAAAGCATTAGTCTAACGTCAAACTCTCTTCTCATTTATTCTCCCTGATAATCATAAGTTTAATGTATGAGATTTCCAACATTTATGAATTCTTCTCTTGCATTGAGGAGTCTCTGATGTGTGTGTGTGTGTGTTGCTTCTTTCTCTCCTCTTTGATTATTCGTTGTCGTGACTTAATTTGTACTTGCTGTATTTCAAAGCCTCTAAAAGGGTTCTCACAGATCTAGCAGAACTCTGACACATCTCTATTCCCATCTATAAAAGAGATTTCTACATTTCAAGCACTTGATTGAAATCAGGGATCGGCTCAACACAGGAAACACTGTGGACCCGGCTGACTTGTCAGAGGCATCACGGCGTTAATGCAGATTTGTTTGCCGGATAGTGATGCTGCAACAATATTCGCCCTCCGGTTGCTGTGTTGTGTAGAGATCTGGTGCCTGTGTGTGGCATTTTAATGCACTGAGTCCTCTGTCATGTGACTGAAATCATATTGATACGATGACAGTTTTGTGTCGCGCTGTGTTATCCTGCTGAAAGCGTCATGACAACATGACACTGAACCTGGTCCACAGCAGCAGCTCGCTCACCGCCCAAGAGGGGTTTATGGGTGTGTCGTCAAATGACTTAATGCTGAATCCATCATCAACCCCCCCCAACCTGGATATTTGACTGTTGACATGATGTATTCATGACTAACGCTTTTCAATGGAGCATCATCCTCATGTCCTTGGCTGTCAGGACTCAAACCCAGCTTCCTCCTCTGCCGCTGTCGCCCCTGTGCGTCAGGATTTCAGGACTTGTGCATTCAGAGATGTGCGTCTGTGCACAATTGTTGCCATGAGATGCTTTTTGTGTCAGGTGCGTAATAATCTGACCGTTATCCGATGGTTTCCGTCATCAGCAAGGTGTCTTTGCTAACCGAGCTTCTCACTAACAGTAGGTTGGTTTTGTTTACTGTCCTGTTCTTGGTAAATGAAATCCAGGTTAACTGGCTGAAACCAGTTTTCTACATCTACCAAGAACGACAACAAAATCCTAGTCCCTCACGTCATGTGTCTCACCTTCCCTGAGCGGGAGCGTAGATAATTGGCATGTCTGCATTTTATACATTAGATTCAGCGGTTTGACGTTTGAGGGAATTGCCTGTTAGTATTAAGAATTAGACACCACAGTGTGTGTCTGTGTATGTGTGTGTGTGTGTGTGTGTGTGTGTGTGTGTGTGTGTTTGTCTAGACCTCTGAAAGGATTCAGATCTGCCTCTTCACATTTGGTGTTGGCAGTGAAGGTTTCAGAGCTCAGAATAATCAGAGAATTGGTCCTTACAGCTGAACCTGACAAGCATGTGACGTTTTATGCGAAACTGCTACAGCAGAAACACATCTGCTTACTGTGCTTGGGTTGTTTTGTTATGTTCTTCTCCTTATCATTTTACCCAAACTCTCAAAGGATGTGTCACCTTCAAAAAGTCTTAGTATTCAATGTTTCCACACCGTCATATCCTTGGTTGCAAATTGAGTTTTTAAAAATCACCCAGATGGATCATGATAGTTTATCTGCCCGGCTTTGAGAAAACAACACTCTGCTCCACTGTTAGCTGGCTGCCCAGCCTTTACTTAATTCATCCTCTTTGTGCCTTTACCCAGCACCTGAAGTAAAAAAAACAAAAAAAACAAGATCAGTGTCCAGTAGCTGAAGGGTTATGATTCATCTCCCCCAATTACATTACATTTCTGGTTTATTCACTGTTTCCACAAGAAGAGATGTTGGAGTATGATCATTTTATCAAAGCTTTTATGCTTTCAGTTGAGATTGTTTTATTTATTGCGATGAGTAGAATTTCATGTTTGTCTCAGTGTAGGAACATGCTTGCAGGAATTATGGTAAAAAAAACAACTACCAACCCTGGTCTTGGTTATGAAAACGAATAAATATTCAAGTTCAGCAAGTTCTTTGTTGACTGTAAAGAGTCCATATTCTGAGTGCACATGGACGTTTTGAGCAAGCTGACTATCTTCTGGAGAAATACTCAGAAATGTTTTACCTTTGCAAAGCAGCAGTTGAGTTTGCAGATCACACTCATATTTGTTTGGAGTGACAAATGTTTGCAGGGGAGCATCTGTACCTGAGGTGTTCACAGCACACGGGGGTCTATTTCAATGAAATATGAAAGTTCTTACTCAGAAAAAGTAAATCAGGCGTTAATTTCTCTGCTGCTCGGTCTTGTTGAAGTTGTAATGGTTATAGGGCTGAATCAATCCACATTGTCTACGAGTACAAATTTCAAACTAAAGCGAATTTGTCACATTGAGTCTTTTGCTCTCAGTGGTTTTCTAAAGCAGCCGGGCACCGTCTAGAAATCTGAAGGCATCGAGAAAGACCATTAATTCAATGAATTTGGTTAATTACCCTGCTGCCTCATGCCAAACCCCTCGATGAAACACCCAGGGACTTAAAGTCAGTGGCTGCAAATAACTTTTCCAATGCAGCGATGCCCCATTTAAAGGCAGGATTTTCACTTCAGTGTACTGGGCTGTTTTCGATTCATTTAGCGGAGGATCGATGTTGGGGCCTGATTGACGAATATTGTCAGTCAAACAAGCTGTGAAGGTGATTTCATATTCAGGATCTCCAACTCTTCAGCTGAGGGGTTTAATTCCTGATCCGTCCCATCTCTGGGCTTACAACAAACCTCCTTCCACTTCCTGCTTATGCAAAATGATCATAAGAAGCAGCACATCAGCTCTGGATTCAGGGCCTTGTATCATTTGTGTGCGACTGTGTGATTGTGTTGGTGGAGAGATGTTAGAAAAACAGAGCACTTAACCCAAACCATAAACACTCACTGGCTGCCTGACATAGTGTTTTAATGGAACAAAACAAAATCAGATAACAACATGTGCATTACTAATGTGAAATGATGTATAAAAGGGACAACTGCCCAGATGAAACCCCACTTACCAAGCTGCAGTGACACACTCGATTTTTACCTGTTAGCTGTCACTCGGGAAAATAAACACCATTGCTGATTGTGAATAAGTGTGGCAGATCCTCTAGTGACCACCAGGGGATAGTTTTAAGAATATGGATTTTTCCATTTACAGTATTTTAAAGAAGAACTATTGTGATATTGGGTCATTTTATAGAAAAGTCCAAAGTTGCGTTGTTCCTTTTCTGTGAAGTTCATAGGAGTTGTAGTTTATTTTTGAATAAATCTCACACACCCCATCTATCTTACTAGTAAATATCCAGAAGTGCAATATCAAGCTTTTGTTTTGTACAATTATTTTTATTAACATATTTCAAAAACAGGAACCTCTTAAATAGGATTAGGGAATAGAAGAAATCAGTAGACTCTACAGAAATTAGCAGAAATTGCATCTTTATAAACAGGTAATATGGCAAATATGTGTTAACTGTTAATTTATGCATTTTAAAACGTTTCAAATATGTAAATACTGAGTGTATTCTTTAGTAGAATATCTGAACTTGCAGTTCAACATCCACTTGAAGGGACTGCAGCATTGTGAATCCTCTGCATGGTTATGTTCAGTCACTCAAGGCTCATGGTCAAGGTCTGGTTTAATAAAGAAGAGAGTAGTGAAACTCGGGTACGTATGTGTGTGTGTGTGTTTGTGCCAAGCCCAGTAGCTAAATCATAACGCTGGTACTTCACAGCGTAAACTTTTTAAGTTCATATTTCTGCCTCCCTCCGTCCTGGAGTAAATTTATCATCTGAGTTTCCTCTAGCTGCTACATTTTCTTCCTATAGTGCAAATAAATTTACCTCAGGTTAAAAAGAAGGCAGCGGAGATGAGCTCCAGCTAACCTGTGACCTTTTTAAATATTTACATTATGAAATATTTACCTACATGTAATGCTCGTTATTAATAATTTATTACGAGATCTGCTACGAGAATAGTTTTGTTTGTGATTATCCATCGCTAAGAAGAAGAAGAGGAAGAAGAAGAAGAAGAAGAAGAAGCAGAAGAAGAAGAAGAAGAAGAAGAAGCATAAGGCAGCTGAGATTCCCTGTGAGGCAAATTTTGAGTCACCGGTATTGATCAACAGCCCAGCCTTACCTCGGCAGCAACATCACAGTCATTACACAAAAATTGCACACCACTACAATTTATCTTTTTTCTAAATCTTCTTGCAATAGAACCTCAGACTTGCGCTGCATTTCTGTAGTTGTTTCTAACACCTCCATTGTCTTCCACCCATCATCCTCATGGGAGTTACTCTGAGAGCCTTTTGTGAGCGTGTTTCTTCCAGAGCCGAGATTCTGCAGCACGGAAACAAAGAACAGGGGAGCAACTTACCCAGAACTCATCGCTGTCACTAATTGTTTCCGTTGCACAGGATACAGCGGAAAAGGACATGAGGGAGAAGAAGCCGAACTTAGACGATCTGAATTAATGTGTATAAATGCATCCGGGTTCACTTGAGCCCCTTGAAATGCTCAGGTTGTTGTTGTGGCTTTGGCAGATCAGCCACTGATGCTGTACCTTGAACTTTAGGCCGTGAATCCATAGCCAGGAATGTTTGTGTACTTGTTGTTGTCCTCAAACAACTATCGTGCAAGAGGAAACACAGGACATTTGTGACGTCAAACACAAGTCACCATTGGGGAATAAAAACCCCAGAAAACTAAACTCCTCTCCTGGCAATACAAATGGACTTCATCATCATTTTTCAGAAATTTGAGTGCACCCATTACTCAAATGTTCGTGTAAAAGAGGTTTTACACGTTTAGCTTTTATCATTTCTTATCATTCCCAATTATGAGGCCTGCTTGCGGGCAAGTGAGTTCCATTCAAGGTCCTTTGCTCCATCGTGTACCCACTGCTCCCCACTCTGCTGCTCTGGAATCAGCCACTCACAGTAAGAAGTGTGCTCCATATTACCCAGTGCCAAGGGGGAAGTGAAGGATGAGACGAGGGAGCAGCACAGGTGGGCATTTCGAGAGAGAGAGATGAGCAAACCTGAAAACCCAATAACACACTTTTATTCCACTTTTGGCAGATCTATATTTACAACCCAATAATCCAGGTGTCCATGTGTGAAGGTGCTAGCTGACTGGCTCGGTTTCAACAGGCTTCACAGCAGGCGTATTGGGTGTGGGTCAGATGCCTGCAGGCTGCTAACGATTAATGAATTCCATCGATGTCATCCTGGGAGTCTGGTCACACAGAGAGAAGCTGTCGGTCTCACCCGGCTCCTCTCACTGCAACACCCACTGGAGATATTCACCGAGCGGGAAGGAATGGGGGGAAAAGCAAAGAAACAGGCGCTGGATTGTTGTTGAGTTGAAGAACAACACTCATCGCTGATTACTGGGATAAAAATAAATTGAAGCCGCGTGCCTCTCACGTTCTCTTTGAAAATCCAGCAGCCGTGTGCTCTGATTCTATGATTGCGGGTTGGAAATTTAAATTATGTTATTTTTCCTATTCATTTACTCCAGCAGCAGCAGCAGCAGCAGCAGCCCTCTCATCTGCTTATACGTTGCTTCGGTCGAGTGGTTTCATCAAACGCACTCTAAAACAAATGGTTGTGTTTCGTACACTCCCTCTGTTCTCATTTGACACGGAAGCATAGGGAAATATGATTGTTGTTCATTTCATTAAATCCTATTGTTGCAAAGGACTTAATTTTCCACCTTTTTTATCTGCTAACCTAATATCTTATCACGTACATGATCATACTCTCATTACCTCTTTGATATAACATATATTTATTATATAATATTATGATATAAAACCCTTGGAAATAGACGTTGGCAGCGCTGCAATGAAATGAAAAATGTAAATGTCTTTGTTGAATTTTGCCCTAACAGAAAAAGTTCTCGAAGTTGTTTTTCTCCTGATTCATTTTGTCTGAAAAAATATAATTTTAGTGTCAGATTCTTTTAAAAATCTTTGACTTGTGAAAAATGGGTCCAATATTTGCTTTGATAACTAATTTGGTTGGCTGTGGTCACTTTGATCCAAAGGTCGTTCTAATTTGTCTCCGACAGATTTTTCCATTCAAGTATTTCTTCTCCAAGTCGCCTCCAAGCTAAACAACGTTGAGCACAAAGCAGGTCTCGCCATTGTGCGTCGCTGATGTTTAATTACTTTCACGATTTAATGAGGAGAAAGTGAATTGCGGTGTAAACACAGTGTTAAATAGAAAAACGAGCCGCTATCAGTTCAGTCTCATTGAGCATCCACTGAGTGATTTTAAAACTGTGTTTGGAAAGCTGAAAAAAAACGGTGAAATATCAGTGCCCTACAGAAATGTCACAGTTAGAAGGCCACCCCCTTGTACAGTGGTTGAATGTTAATCAGTTGATGATCTGTATGTGTTTAGTCCTTGAAGAACATTAAATAACTGTGTGTCTGTGGTAACATTAAAATCCCATCAGGGGTTGGCTTCCCGAACCCGATCTCCTCTCCCCTGATAGGGTCGACTTCTCGTCTGACAGGTTTTCCCAACTTTAATTCCCACATTTGGTTTTGCTTTAATTAAAAACATAACTCAGAACTCCTGCACTCCTCTCTCACCCTGTCAGTATTCATCGTCTTTCTCTCAAACAATATTCATCTTCCCCTTTCTCACTTGAATATGTAGTGTTTTCTCTTTTAAAGATGAGTCTGAAGATGGTACATAAGGTACAAGCATCACTATTTTGCTTAAAGATAGATTCATTTGATTGACAATCATTTGAATATGTAATTTTATATATAATTAACCAACATAAACATTAATAACCTTGTACGTTTGAGGTCTTTATTTCTACTGCTCTCATGTAGTGCTGATGTAAACTCTATCTTTATTCCTGTCAGTCAGTGGAGCCTCAACAAATCTTTCTCCTGTGCCATAATAGGTGTGAAAGGAAAGTAACTGGAGACAGCAATCCCCGTATCATATCATATTAGTCCACGCACATCCTAACCTCCTAAATACACACACACACACACAGACACACACACACACACACTGTTTCTCTCTGATCTCATTTTTTTTTATTCCCCGGTTTCTTATATCCAGTGGATTTGTGCTCGGGGAATTCTCAGCTTTTAAGCAAACATGAAGCTGCGGTGAAACCTGAACCTGAAAGATATACTTTAAAATACTCCGGACTCCGGACTCAGTCTTCCGGAAAAATGAATAGTCCGACCGGGATACAGCAGTTTGCTTTTGTTTCCTCCACTTCCAGCTTGCTTTTTGCTCAAACAGTTTCTGAGATCTGATCCATTTCTATTTCCCTGTGGTCAAACATAATTCAATTGCAATCTGATCCACTAAACGTGTTTTAATGCAACAAATAAATAAGTTTAAAGGCAACATCCTACTAGGTGGGTAAGATGAGGAGTTAGTAAAGATGTAGAGCTGTTGGATATGAGTTATATAAGTGAGCCCCAGCTCCTCAGTCAACCACCGCATTCACTTACCAATGAGACAGATGTTTGAACTGTTACTGTAAGATGTCAAATGTAAGAGACTAATAAACATTGTCATCAGACTCTCACTCTCTGTAAAGGTTACACTTTCTACTCTTTCAGAAAAATCTGCCCATCTTAGCCTGTTTCTCAACTTGGTAATTTATTCTTCAAACACCAGGACCTAATTCTGGTAAACTAATCGAGGCCGACTCAGTCTCGCGTGAATAGAAACCCAAGTAATCTTTGCCGAACCCAATCAGTTTGTTGGATGAGGATCTTGCATGTTGATCAATGCACCAGTCTAACCCCCACTATTCTAGAATTTACCATTAAAAAAAAACGTTTTTGGCACCTATCATATTTATCCATTCGCTGTGAAATCCATCTAAACCACTTAGCGTCATATCCAAAGCAGAAGCCTGTTGTTGCCATGAGGATGTAGACGAGCTGTAGGAAGCTGCTGCACAATGAGGTCAAACTGTGAAGCATGTGAGGCCCCGATTTACATTAATGTCAGATCATGGGTGTCGTCTAATGGAGGCAATGCAGCACTTGAGTGCAATGAAGTGCCAATCTGCTGGAGCTACGAGGAATGCTCAAGGTTGTTGTTTCCTGCTAGACGGAAAAAAATCTGAGGTGTCAAAGATTCTCTCTTTGTAGGTTTGTATAATCTGTGATCTTTTATAAAAAAAATAAACTCTCCACGAAGTCCTCGGTGCCTCAGAGGAAGTTCCTATCGCCTATCATCGCTTTCCTGAGTTCTACGACCTACTTCTGTCACAGGCTTCCACCACAGGCCGCTATAGATGGAGATGACGGTTATGTTAAAGGAAGTAAAGATGTCTTACTCTGCTTATTTCTGAGAAAAAGGACATTTCTGAAACGGAAATGTTACTGCTATCAAACTTAAATATTAAATATTTAAACTGCATCTGTGGTGGCTGACCTATGACCTCTACACAATATGTGCAGCCAAACCCAACCCCCTCTAAAGTTGGTTGAAGGCAAGGGAAAAGTTTTAGCTGAACATCATCCCCTCTTTGTCTCTTCGGAGAAAACAAAGTGTTTTTCACAGCTCGCCAAACCGAGGTGAATTACCAACGAGGTAATTTGTCTTTCTGCTATCTGTGTACGAGTGTGGAACTCACGAGTGAAAAACCAAACTTGTAAATGAGAAAATGAGAAGGTAGCTAACGATTCAGCAAATTGGATAGCTCCAAACTTCTTCTCAGTTAATACAATGGGAGACTCCCTGCAGCAAGGAGGTTCTATCTGCTGGTTGGTTGGATTGTTTGCGAGGGGAATAAGTAATGCATCTTGATAAAAAACAAAACTCATACACATTCAGGGAGCTAGTGTGTATGAGCGTGTGAAATGTGGTGCAGCATGATTGGATTTAAAGAGCCGTCCTGGTTTGTGCTGCATTGGGAGACACCTCTTTAGACTTTCAACCATCGTGCCAGGAATACAGACAATTTTGCACGAAGTTGAGAGCATGAGAACGTTGGACGGCCCCTCTCACAGGGGACCACTGAACTTCTGTGAGTAATGTGCAACTACGTGGGCATCGCAGCGCTCTTCATTACCGAGCAAAGAGAGCAGCGGCGTCCCCTGACTGTGTAAACAAACCGGTCTCTCTGGTAACTGGCTGCATGTGAAGGAGGGCCGAGCCAAACTGTTTCTATGGACTTAAACATTTAACATAACACAATTATCTGCAGAAGCCTTTGCTTGTATTTGTTTTGTTTTTTTTCATATTAGCGATCCCCGGTTAAAATTCAACTCGACGGTTGAACATGGAGCTAATTACCTTCTAAGCTCAGGATCTTAACGACGTTGAGGGTTTTAAAATACAGCACTTGAGGATTTTGTTATTATGTCTGTTAGTGCTTATACAAAATATGTCTTTCCAGCTGAGTGGACTTGAAATCCGTAGATTACATGTCTGGATATAACTATACTTCCTTCGCTTCTACATCAACTTCATTATGATCCATTTTAATCAGAGCCTGATTAAGTTGGACCTTTGGGGGGGACACCAATGTAAGATATACTCTTATGAAAAAAGATGATGTTATCAAACCCTAATGAGAAAGAAATGTAATGGAGTCTTTTATATAACAGTTTAATCATGAACTCTATGAATGAAAAGAAAACAACAACCAAAGAGAATAGAAGTTGAGAATAATATGGATTTTTCTTTAAATCTGTATTATTAAATGTTTCTCCCTAACATCGGTATTGACATTTTCCCCGGAGGATCCATATCCGTCGGGCTCTGAAAGATTGCACCTGGATGGGAGACAAATTAAAGTTATGATCTAATGGATCGAAAACTATTGATCAGATAAATCAGTGGAATTCTTGGCCAGTTTCAGTTGTTTTTATCGTCCCATATTGCCGACGCACTTTTAAATAGATTTTTGTTTAAGGGTTTCTCGACAGCTCATTTTAGTTTCCTACATCCAGCTCCGGTTTTATCTGTCAAAGGATAAAATCGCTGCCTGCTTCATTATTTACTTGTGAAAAGCCTTTCGTTTCCTTCCCTTAGGTTATTTATTGGCTGTGCTATTCATCTTAATCTGCTCTCCTCTTTGTTATGATGGAAATAGTCAACATTTTTCTTTTCCAGAAGCGTTACCCTTGTTTATGGCCGCAGCACATCTCCAGACAAATTGATGCATCAGCCGTGAAACTGTACATCAAGTTGCTCCAAATTAATTTACAACTTAAATCTTAGCAATCCTTCAGTGAACTCGGATTAATGAATAAATGCACTAGGGAACCATGATGTCGTTTAAAACAAAGACGCTGTGGCTAACGTCCAGTTTGTGCATAACTCTACCACCAATTAGTTGCCTTTTGTTGATAAGGAATAAACACCTCATTCATCCATATCAGCCTCTTTAGTGTGTTTCTCCACACACGTTTCGTTCCAGAATTGATTTTAAAGTTTAAGTGATTATTTGGCTCAGCGCTGCATCACAGCTCACTGCTCGTGTCTTTATGATCCATAGTGAGGCTGTGATTCTATAACGTGTGGTCTGCAGGTGTCTCTTGCTTGAAATTGAGACATAAACAACATATTATCCTTTTTTGAACACAGTCACAACTCCGCTGCTGCAGAGCCTCTCGTGTTTCCAGTGCAGCTGCGATGAGGTTCGGTGTCAGCCCATCAGAAATACAGAAAATAGGTTAGCCTGATAAACATACTATTTTTAAACCTGCGCTTAGCTGTCATGCAGGGAGACTTCCTGTAACGGAGGTAAGAGCCAAAAAGTTTCTCCAGTGACACAACAACAAATCTGTTTTATGTGAGGATGCTTCCTCTCTCTCTCTCTTGAAACTCCTCTTCACCACTGCATGTTTCATTACCACTTGTTTGTGTGTTTGTCTGCAGGATTACTCCAAGACTACTGAACCGATTTCATTAAAATGTTGTAGTGGATTGGTGCATGACCCCAGGAAGAACCCATTGAGAATTATAACTGATCGGAGTCAACATGAGGAAGTTGGAATGTTTTTCAGATTCTTTGTTCGTTTTGTTTGACATGAGGAGACAGCGAGTTGACCTTGGCAAAGGAATGCTCTCCTCTTGTTTCCTTAGCCTTATTTTCTCCACATGGGTTTGTTAACCTTATGAAAGTTACAAAGTGGGAGGTTATTTCATGTGTGTGAGTTTTGATTAATTTCATACAGACCTTCACTTCATAACCGTATTCACGCATGAACTCATAATAGTGAGGACATTATCTGGAGCTGCCTCTTCACACATCGAGCCAACTACAGGAGAATGACCGACACACAAATGTTCTCACCTCCGGGAATTATCTATTCATTGGTCGTGGGGTTGAAGAGAAATGTTTTCAACACCCGCACTCACTCTCCAGACAATGACCAGCTCTAATCACACATAGGCTCTATGAAGTACAACATTTGTGTTCTCGCATACAGCTCCTCAGAGTAAAGCCTGGAGAAGTTCATGTTTGCAGTGCATGTGTAAAAGCAGCATATATTTGGTAGTCAGGTCAAAAGGTTGTATGCCTGAATTCAGATGCTGGACTTGCAGTCAATTTCACAATCGCAGTGTTTTCAATGTATTTGTAATGAAATGAGACACATTCAGGGATGTACTGAAGTCTTCAGCTTAACTCTCACATCACATAAACTGGATGCAGCGTCACAGGATGTCATGTTTATTTCATGTTATAAAAAAACGATAAGATATTTACAGACCTGTTCACAAGCAAGCAAGTTCTTTTGAAGTCCTTGTGTATATTTTTTTGATGAGGCTGACATTTACAGTACTGGTCTAAATCCTGACCAGGCGTGTTACCCTTCAGGATCTCATCCCCAGTGTCAGGATGACACTGAAATTATATCTTTCAGTTTTGATTGATTATCACTGCAACCCAAAATGTTGCAGCACTCGTGACTGCAGAGTTTTCAGAAGTGCTCTGTGTTGACTTGGGGTCGCAGATTGTCCTCTGTTAAACTTTACTCTCCTCACCTTGTGACCTGGCTGGGCCTGAATAAACTATGGGATTTCACGGCCACATTGGCAAACACCAACATTAGAAGACTGTGGTGAGAGGAGTGTTTTCAGAGGGTTTCTAAAAGTAGGGCTCACCGTGTCTCTGTTAAGTAAAGCCGTAGGATCTGTGAACATTGCTCGCAGCACAGATGAAAAATGTGTCCTCACATTCACTTTATAGTAGATTAGCATAAAATAAGCACCCCTTAGTATAAAACGTTATTTATTTTAATAGAATATCCATCTGCCCAACCCTTTTTAAACAAGTATTGTAAGAGTTAATGAACATATTATCTTCAGAGCAGATTTTGACTGTGAAATTAATTAGACAACATAAACTTCTTATGAGGCATAAAACGTAATTTTAAACGTAAACACCGGGTATTGCTCAGCTGAAAGCTGGAAAATGGGCGACTTAAGGCAACAAATTAATATTGTCACAATTTTGGAGATGCACTGGTGACAATGTAACCTGGGGACTCCGGCAGAGTGCTCACGCTTATTGAGCTGCCAAATGGGAAAATAAATTAACTTTTGTTGCACTCGATGATAAATTGTTAATGTGATGATTTTGGAAGGTACCTCTTTATACACTGCAAAGAGCAGTTGTACTCTCTTTTGGTTTATTTACATCAGAACTGATAATTGAATCTGCTCTTCAGATGGTTATATGTTCACAACCCCACAGCCATTAAAAGCATCACTATTGTGACATAGCATAATGTACAAGGAAAGAATAAAGTACAGAAAAAATATCTATAGCTGAACAAGTCAATACATTTAATGACAAACGTCCCTTTTGTTGGCAGACGGGACCACACACTGCAGGACTGGGATATTTATCTTGGTCAGTGTGTTAACATGCACACCTTTAATTTGACTCTTACAAGAATATTAGAAATGATAGACAAAGCAAAATTGTAATAAGTTCTCTGTGACAATTAAATTAAGGTAAAGGCTAATGGTTGAATGTTTTGTTTTGCAGAAACCAGCACAAAAATTGGCAGAGAAAAACAATAAGTTTGATGTTGGGTGATGAAGTCAAACTTTCTTTTTTTAAAACATATTTTATCGGAACATAACGAATCCACGAAACCATCACTTTTTTGTTAACAGGACCTTATTCTGAAAATATATTTCTTTAGTCTTGTAACAGATTTGTCTCCCTAAAAATATGGACTATGATGTAACTGTGACTTTTCTTTAAAGTGCAATCTTTAATCTCTCAAAATCTCTCTTCCTATTTTTTGAATCTGTTTAAAAAATACTTGTTATTCACTTGTAATGTGACCAAAGAAAAACTGAGAAACTACATTCAACTCAGGATTTCAACTAACAGATTTTCTTTTTTGTTCTTATACTGCGTTATTGTGCTTTGTACATCCATCAAAACAAGCCACAGCAAAATGCAACACAATCCAAACAACACAGTCATTCTCTTATTTTGTGCTGATAGAGAGATGAAACCTGGAGAACAATCCCTGCCTCACGAAATCCCTCCGATCCGTGTGCTTCTCTCAAACTATTACCTTCTTAAATTTGGTTACACACAGTAATGGGCTTGTCGAGGTGCATGTTAACATACTGATCTGAGTATTGCCGATACAAATTTACAGAAATGGTAGTATTTGCAATTCAACACTTGTTTTGAAGAGTCAGTCCCTGAAGTAAAAAAAATCTATGGTATATTGTCAAGATGCATTTGCTGCTGTGCAATTTCTATCGCTCGTGAACCGAGTACATATTCGAAGCGAGGATAGGATGCATCCTGACTGCAGTCTGTAAGTTGACCTCCTTTTAAAGGTTCACATGATCTTCATGTTGAATTGTACGGGCTCCTCAGTTGGACTGGCCTCCTCCGTTTCCTCTTTCCTCGGCACATACTCGACCTCTATACTCGACTTGGTGCTGTCTTTCCCTCTGCTCCAGAGAAACAGTATCACCAGACAGAAGAGGACCACTCCGAGGAAAGAGATAAATCCCATGGTGGTGGCGATGATCAGCGTCTTCACGTCGAATGGAAAGGGGACCGTGGCCCGGGTCACGTTAGCACCTTCGTCGCTGGGCTGGTTTGAAATAAAGGCAAATGTCTTGTTTGGTTGGTGGGGCCAGTTGGGGGAGTAGCTATGCACAAAAAGGTGAGCAGCTTTCGTGGCGTTGCCCGCTGCGTTGCTTGCAATGCACAGGTAGGTGCCGTTGTCCTGGATCTGGGCGTAACGCACCTCCAACGTGCCATCGTTAGACACGGAAAGTCTCGACCCCGCGGTTTTGGTAGTGATGTATTCCTTCTTGGGGGCGAGCCACATTATCACGGGGACTGGGTCACCCTCAGCTTGGCAAGCGAAGTGAACCGTGGTGCCCTCGTCCACGTGGCTTTCTTGAACTTTATAATCCATGATCTTCGATTTCTGGCAGATGAAATAGTCAGAGGGGAGGATGTCTGGAAAGTCCTTGAACTCTTTTCCTTGCACCACCTCAGGAGAAGCGCACGTGGGCTGCTGTCTGTTAAAGTTGAGCCTCCACCTCCGGCGGAAGACCCAGAGCAAGCGACAGTCACAGGCCAACGGGTTGTCGTATAAAGCCAGGGTCTCCAGGTTCCCCACCGAGTGAAAGACAGACTCCTCCAGGGTGCTCAAGCTATTGCTGGATACATTGAGAACACGGAGGTGGTTGAGTCCTCGGAAAGAATAGGGCTCAATGGCAGATAATCGTCCACCAGCCAAATGAAAGGCCTGCAGCTTTGGTAGATTTAACAGTTGGTTCCCTTCAACAGTTTGAATGGGATTGAAAGACAAATTCAGAAACCGGAGATATCTCAGGTGACTGATGGCTTGGTAGGGGATGGCGGTCAGGTTGCAGCTTGTGATTGACAGCGAAGTAAGGTTGAGTCCAAACAAGCATTTTGGGGTCATGGAATCCAGGGCAGGCATATGCGAGACCTCCAGCTCCCTGAGCCGATACAGCCTCTTAAAGGAGTAATCCCTTATGACAGTGACGTTCAGATAACGCAATCGAAGTGACACCAGGTTATGCAGATGGCTCAGGGCATCAGTGGGCACAGAGGCCACATTGCATCCCTCAATGTCGAGCTTTTCAAGGTTGCTGAGGCCATGAAACGATCGGGGTGAGATGAACACTAGGTCATTGTCGCCAACTTCCAGAGCCCTCAGGTTGTACAGCTCCTGGAACATATAGTCCAGCAGAATGACAATTTTGTTCTCGCTGATATCCAGCTGGGTGAGGTTGGTCAGGCCGGTGAACACGCCCAGCTGGATGAGCTTCAGCTGGTTGCTGCGCAGACCTAGAGTTCGAAGGTTCATGAGGTTGCTGAACGCCCCCGGCTCAATGGAGGAGATTATATTTTCATTGAGTTGCAGCTCTTCCAGTTGAGGGTAATTAATGAACTCCTCCGGCCCCAGAGTCTTCAGACGGTTCTTGCTGAGGTCCAGCTGCTTGGTTTCCGTGGGGATGCCCTCTGGTAGCGTGGCCAGTCTCCGTCGATGGCACACGACCGAGCGCTCCTGACCGCTGCAGTCACATCGGGAGGGGCAACCGGTGGTGGAGCCGGAGAGGACGGTGCCCAGCATCAGGATCAGGATTGGCTGCCAGCAGGCCATCAGGTAGCTGTGCCCTCCCGCCTCCCCCGACACCATCCTACTGCTTACCTGCGGAGACACAGACAAATAGAAGAGTTGAGAAAGTGGAATGATGGTCCAGAAATTGCTTTGACAATTGACAAAACGACAACAACAACAACAACAACAACAGTATTGTATAGGACAACAGACAGAAAAACAAGAAAATGCTTTTGTCATTCGTTTCCAAGGGAAAAAGAAACAGCAGCAGCGAAGCAGGATCACATTGAGCCCTTTGTCACAATCAGCTTATTAATGAATGCATAAATAACTCTAATAATGATAAACACACACAATTAAACAGGAAATGTTTTCATATGGAAACAGATATAGGTAATTAAAGCTGCCCTTACTTTTCACAATAACAAGAATATATTGTGGCTCCACTTTGTTGTAGAGATTTATCATCACAGCTTTCTTTGGATTAAATGGAAATATGTGATACTGTTCCAAAGCAGATCGGTGAACCACTATGTTCTTATTGTTACCTTGGGTTTGATGAAAACAAATCTTTATTTGTAAATTGCCAAATCACAACATATAGTATCTCAAAGCACTCTACACGGAAAGGTCCTTACAATATTATAGAACTATAATAAACAGCTTCCACAATGACCAGTCAAGGTGAATTAAAACTCCAATGACTTCAAAGTCAGTGGATAAAACAATTTCCCCTTGTATCGGTAAACCATTAAAAAAAGCTATAAGCCACCTTTTCCCCTCTCGCTGAATAAAATGTCATTATTTTCCTCACAAGTAATGAAATCAACCGATCAATACCAGGGCTCTGTCACAGAATGTAAGCACCCTGCTGGGGGCGTCTGTCTTCTGATTGGACTGAAGACTCTTCCTGCCAGGAGCTGTGACACATCGTCTCGGCTCATAAAAAACATCTTTAATTAGCAGCCCCCAAAAAAAATCCCTTTGTTGATCTTCACATGTCTCCCTGAAACATTTGCAATCCTAACGCATCCCGTGCCGCGCTGAGCTGTTGACCTTGCAGTGATGTACTGTAAAACAGAGATTGCTGCCAAGCGGTGATAAATGGAGACAGGGGGAAGTTTAAACCCCCTATTTGATTTTGACTCAGGGGCACGGTAACTTGCTAAAACCTTCAAGCTCGACTTCTCACATCAATCATGTGATTTAAGTCACAGCTTTATCAGCGGGACACACTCTTAAAGAAGCCTCGTGAAAAGTAAGAGAAACGATGCTGTGATTTGTCTTCATGCAAAAAAAAATGGCTTCTCCACTGATTTGTTTTCATATTGTTCAACTTAGACTCAAGCTAATGATTAATGTTCTTACTTCGACCTTTTTATCTGAACACAAAATAGTATAAAGACATTAAACTGTTTAAAGAAAGAACTGAAAATTATTATATGTATATTTTTCGATAAAACAAATATTTCAATTTAAGATTGATGCCAAGCTGTCAAACTATATGATACTTTTAATATAACTTTTTTTATAGTAAACCATGTACTTTATTATAAATAACTATAAAAGCCACAAACACAACTAATTACATAGACTTTTTTTTATGAAAATAGTAAACATAAATGCATTGTCTTTTCTTTAAAATAAGAGTTTTCCTATCCGCACATATTGGCTGATATCGGGCAATATCATTTACCAACTAATAAGTCTGTAATAAATTACCAGCTCTAGAAATTGCCTTTTGAGAGGGTAATATAGTCTCTGTACCAATATAACATTGTCCTGAAGCCATCGAACAATGGATTCTTGGTTAATATTTGTAAAATCGCTTCAAATGACCCACGTGATGCTTTTTAGAATCTTTCTGTCTTTCATCTGCTCTGTTGTCAGTTTAACAAACTGATGAACTTGACGGGGACGATCAGGATCATTCCCCTTTTTATTGATCCACCTCAAATTACACACAAATCCCTGTTATTGAATTAAATTCATGGGCCTGCGACAGCTTGGGCTTTCGTCTGAGTAACAGCCAGGAAGCTTCCATTTTCACTTCCACCAGAGCTGTTGATTTCTGTTGGCTGCCTCTCTCAGACATGTGGGGTGTCAGCCCACTGTGTGTACTGGGAAAAATCATAACGTCAGAAAGAAAACTCAAGTGCAATAATGTGAATTTGAAAAAAATACTAGATAAATATAGAACGTGTAATTCCCCAAATCCCCATAGTGTGTTTTATGTATGAGATCAGATGCTAAACCCTGGTGAAGTGAGCCATTGTAGAGATACTGAAAGCAGGTGACATGTTTATCTGTTTGACACAGTGCACAGGTTTACATTGTAGAATCAGGACTATGAATGAAGGTGAGGTCCTTGCTAATCGGGAAACAAGCAAATGCAAATCCAGCGGTGAGTTTCTTACCGGAGTTCCATGCATGATTTATGATATTCGCTGTAGTAAGAGCAGGGGGCTGCTATCTGTGTAATCTGGCCTCACAGCCCAGTTCTACTCATCATCTCACCACTTCGCTTCGACCTTGAGCGCAGATGTGAAGAAAACAAACCCTCTCAATTACAATAGAGCAGCACTTCACATTTTTGTCTTTACAATTTCAGTGCCGTGCTATAAAGAATCATCATTTCTTAAGAGGAAAGAATCCCTTACACTTTCAGCTTTTGATCTATCGCTCCATATATTCTTTGTACCCTGATTCCTTCCACTTCTCTTATGAAAGCATTGTGGAGAGGGAGAATACAAGTGGACAAGCCCTTTCCCCTCTTCGCCCTCGATGACTGTTCACATTTCCGCCGACCTCTCACCCTGTCACCGTCTTGTCTCAGGAACATGTCCTGGCTCACCATTAGCCTCTCGTTGCCTCGACTCTCTGCCTCTCCTCTCTCGTGACGCTGTGCGGTTTGATACACGGAGCAAACTGAGACGGAGGTGTGCATCGTTAATGGGTCACTGGATGTCTGCAAGCAGCACCGGGACAAATGAGCAATATGCATCAGTGCATTCAGGGCCCTTTGGTTTGTTTTGTAGATATTGTCAAGTACCTTTTTTTGAGGTGATGTTTGTAGGACTGTTGGGAATTTACATCAAAAATAGGCAAATGAAAAATAATGATTTCTGCATCATTTCCAGACGGGGGAGCAGGCGAATGAGAACGAGTCGATGAGAAATGACTTTGACTCGAAAAGTAACCGATATGTATTTAGAAATAGAAAGATTTGTCACCACCCGCACACTAATGCACATTGTTGGTCAGTCCCCTATAAACTGTGAACCCTGTTTGTCTGTCGTGCTCCTGTTGGACAGTTCCAGCTTGTGACCACTGTCATGAATCACTGGTGCAGCTCTAGCGCTCAGATTTCTCCCCCCCCCCTTGATATATTGAATAGTTGAGCTTTTTGTTTTGATCGATGTGCCTGCAGTTTGGGCACAGGAGACGTGTCCATGTTTGCTCTCCTTTATTGCACAAATTGTTGCTTTTTGGGATTCAATAATATGACCCCGGCTTTTGTGACAGTGATGTTTCTGATCAAAAATTAAAGTATTTTTATTCCTGAAGGTCTTGCGTTATTTTGCCTCGGCCTCTAAACCTGCGAGCATTCAGTGTTGCAGAATTAGTTTTTCTTTGTAAAGTAGAAAAAGCAGTTTTGCAAATGTGGGGCATCGTAATGAGTTGTGTAATCTCACATTCAGCTTTTAAATGCAATCGTACATTCGCAACAAAAAAACAACATTTAACACATATCTCCTTTTAAGCAAGTCAGACATACACAATCCATAACTCCTCCTGTGCCCCACACATGTTTGAGTCAGTGATGCAGCGGGATCATTACCACCCCCCCTCTCATCCACATCTTGTTGTTCAGTGGCAAACGCATCCCAAAGAGCTTTTAATCATCCTGCTACTGCCTCGGAAAAAAAAACATGAGGATGAAAACAAAGAGGAAGCCACAGAGTGACAAAATTAATATGTATACGATTTAAGAGATGACGATTGCTTCCGATGGTATGTTTGTTTCAAAAGCAAACATTTAAAAGTCAAAAAGCAAACAAACAGGAAGAGCTTGTGGGCAGCGACTGAAGTGACAATGTTTGTGTGAGATCACAGCGGAGAAGACGTCTTTGAAATTATCCAGGGACTCCTGAAGGAGACCGAACTACACCTGGATATTTAAAACGGCAAAACAATTTCAGAGAGCAATTCAATTATCAAAAAATCCACACATCATACATCTGTTTATTTTCTTAGATATTCAAAATGAAGTATTGATGTTTGGCCTCTAATTATTTGCAGCCCGATGGGAATAGAAATCTCAGCCTCTACAGATCTAGACATGCAGCAGCTTTACATACTAGAGTTAAGGATAAAATAACTTGAGAGCAATATGATTACACTGGAATAAATACTAGGTGAACCCAGATATATGTATTGCAGCAAAGGTTGCCAGCTCATCCACATCATCCAGAGGAGAGAAAGCAGTCAGATAGGAGAAATCCAATGAAAACAAATCCTCCATGAAAGCTTAAGATAAAGGTAACAACCCCCTGCAACTGTAAGAAGGAAACTGCACGATGTGATCATCCACCATGCCAGGATCAAATACTGGGAGAAGGACAAAATGGTTCAGGGCATATCAGCGAGTCCCGCTGCGATGCAGAAACACACCTGCATGGGATCAGCCAGCTCTCCATCTTTGTTTTTCTTGACAGCGGTATCCTCCGGTTCTCAGGGCTCTCAGCCAGAGAGGCATACGGTTCTGCCTGGAGAAGTTACTGGAGCCGGAAGATGCCCGGATTCATATGTGTTTATGGAAGGAGATAAGTGTCAAGAGACCGGAGGACACTGGATAATTAAGATGATCATTTTAGAGGACAAACGTATCCATAGAAGGCTTTTCTTTTTTCTTTTGAGGTTAAGAATTGTTATTGCAATGAAACTGTCATACTGTAGCTTTGTGACAGTTTACTTGAAAACAAAAGGGCCATGCAGGGATGCTTATAATTTTTATAAGTGGCAACTGAATGACTCCAAACCTACTCCAAACACCTCATGGCTCATAATCCAAAATGACAAGTGCTATAGAGCCGAACAATTAGAGTCCAACATAATCACATCAGTGTTTCCTCATTGAAATTTGCCCTCTGGAGTGTTTTTTAGCTGTGTGGAGTTTGCATGTTCTCCTCTTGTCTCTGTGGGTTTTCTCCGGCTACTCCGGCTTCTTCTCATAGTCCAGAAAACATGCACATTAAGATTAGGTTCCTTTGAGACACCTCTGAGTGAGTCTCACCTCTGGGTGTGTCTCACCTCTGAGTGAGTCTCACCTCTGGGTGTGTCTCACCTCTGAGAGAGTCCCACCTCTTGTCCAACGTCAGACCCCTGAAGGATAAACAGTAGAGAGATAATGGATGGATGGAACCAGCTGCTTGGCCATTAAAAAATATCAAAACTCTATAACCAAATGTGTAGTATTGACTTTTGAGAATCTTGAATTGATGCCCAGCAGTGGTCAGTAAGTATATGGAAATGAATAAGTGAAACTATAAAGTATCCTTCAAGAGATAATGAAGTATTGCCGTACATGTTGGATAATCTTCAGCTTGACATATAATTCGCTGAATGACTGGCCTTAAAAATAACAATAACAGTAACATGTACAACAAGTACTAACCTTTCATTCACCTAAACATCCCCAACAACTGTGGTTAATGCAACTGGAAATAACCGTTTCCGTTATTGCTTTCCATTTGACTGTGTCTGTCTCTAAGTACCTTTTTACTGCCCTGACGGAGACAGCCTCCGTCCATGTGTCAGCTGTATAAGAGCTGCTGCTGGTGGTGGAGGCTGGTCAAGCAGCTCATTGGCTTTTATGATGTGGCAATGTAATACTTACTTAAAGAGAAAGAACTTAAACTATCGATCATTGCATGAAAAGATTTAAAACATTTTTTTTCGAATAAATAACTGCAATACGTGTCTTTTTCCTCAAGCGATAATGTTATCATAATTTGTAGGTCTTAAATAGTTTCAAATATGTTAAAATGTTCTTTGAATTTATTATTTTCATACATAAAATAATATTGTGCTGCTATTTTATCAAACCTAAAATAGCAGCACAAACTGCACTCTTAATAGACCAGGTTGGATTTTTTTGGGTGTTTCGAGTGCTATTCTCTACCAAGCTACTTAACATTATCTTCAAGTATTGGGAAAGTGTCACTTATTGTGGAAGTTCAAGACTCCTTCACATCTTTTGCACTTGACATGGCTCTTAAATTCATTTCATTATGGTCTTAAAAGTTCTTAAATTGAACTCGGTCAAACGTGCAGCGACTCTTTAATGTGAACTTTAAACATTGAGCACTGAAAACCCCATTTTTACTTTTTACCTTTTTGAAAATGAATTCTTCATGTTGTACTCCTGTGGGCCATGACCCCCTCCCCTCCCGCCCCCCCAACCTCCCATGCAGACTATGTAAGCACCTCCACATGAGCAGCACGGTGTTCAAAGTCACGCCAGGAGTGATGGTCAGTAGCGAGTCAGTGGGAGTTGTGTTTTTCTCACATCTTCGTCCTCTATGAAATGGAAATGCTCTGTTTCAAAAGGGCCCCTCTCATCCTCTCGCTGGACAAGAGTAACCTAATCATCTTTGATCCTCCACTTTCACTTGTGCACCTAAAAACAATTCAATGGACCCTTTTTTTCTGTGTGAATCATCTATAAAACATCAGTTCTCCGTTTGCAGCCACATTTCTAGAGATGACTTAGTCCCCTGGCATCACTATTTCCTGTATTTTTATCTCTCCACACCAGTTTTCTATACATATCACATATTGCAAATTTGTCTCTGGGGCCTTTACAATCTCCAGCATCTGACACCCTGTATCCTTACACCCTTGAAATTATATGAAGAGACCTCTTTCCCAGAAGACATTTATCTGCCCTGAAAACAGCCTATTATTATTCCCCGGAGTAACACAAGATAAGCTAAGTGATGTGGATCACTGCGAGAACAAGCGCACTGTAAGCAGGAGACAGAGCACCACAGTGGCAGGCACAACAAAAAAACACATTACAAAACAAGATAAACATAAATGTGATGCACATCAGCCAAACAACAAGAGAAGGCAACACAAGACCGACTTCACAGCACAGCTAATGTCTCCACCACAGACCGACACACTCACAGACACAACTCGACTACATGTGGGTCAATGTGCCACAACAAAATTAAAACATGTCGCACAATTCTTCTTCCAATTCCTCATGCTGCTCTGACTTCAGATAATGTTGTCACACATCTTGCAATGTTTTTTTTTATATTTTTGACGACTGGTCTAAACCCTACAGAGAGAGAGAGAGAGAGTGGGTTTGTGTACTTGCATCTCTGTGAGGACCATTTGAAGCATTGACCTAAAGAGTGAGGACATATTAACCGGTCCTCACTTTTTCAATGGACTGTTTAAGTATTAAGACTGGGTTTTAGGGTTAGAATTAGTTTTAGATTAAGGTTAGGTATTTAGTTGTGATGATATCCTCACAACTATATAGGGATGTATATGTATGTGGGTTCACAAAGATCAAAATTACCAAAACACCACAAACACATGCAGTTTTGCCACAGACGGCACACATAGGGCCTGGATCCTCAGCCATGTGTGTAGACAAAGACCCCGTCCGACAAGATTATATGTTTGCGTCTCAGAAACGATGAACTGCCTCGCTGTATAATAATAACAACATCAAAACTGTAAAAAAGAAAGATGCACTCTTAGTAAGTAAACTTTCTGGTTGAAGTCGAGGGTTGGAGACTTTTTGCGGAAACAAAGGAGGAATCCAAAGCACAGCGAGTTCTCGGCTGACACCTACATGTCACGCCCCGATGAAGACCCCTGCTGAAACACGTGGGCGACAGCCATGCTGGAATAAAAGCTTTTCACTACGCACACAGAACTCTGAGTTCTCTGGATTTCTCAATCTTCCTCTGTGTTATGTTTTGAATGTATGATAATGAAGACATGTTTTGTTACTGTTCCTCTCAAATTGTAGGTTGTCATAGTAATAATCCAGTGTGTGATTAAGTTCTGTTCGTAGATAACTGGTTACAAGGTGTAACTGTCGTGTAAATTCTGCAGTTTCGATCAGGTTAAATATTTAATGTTGGTTTATTATGAGGAATAATATTTGTATTTTAAGATGATATTGATCGTTTGGTTTGGATTCTGTAAGTTTAATAAAGATGGGCTTCATGTTCCAGATCAGGATTTGTCATGACATCTACTTTCAACCACAAAAAGGAACAAAACAGACTAGAATCAAAACCTTGAACATTTGCTGTTTTCTAACTTCCCACTTAGCAAATTTCCGATGAGTTGTGAGCTTTTATTTATCAAGGACACTAGTTTTGACTTATGAATCAACTGCAGAATTGTAGAATTGTTACACAGTTGTAATAGATTCAGCAATTTAAGAAAGAATATAGTTGAAAACAAGGCCATAGTGCAAGAGCCTTTTTAAGTACTACAGAATTCTTTCAACTCATTTGTTATCCACTTAAATTCTTTCGGGCTCTTTGCCCGGCCCGAGTGAGAAATCGTCCTGAAACCACTTTCTTTGAAGCACTGGTTCGGTCTTTTATTATCTGGGTCTCCTCGATGTTGGACTGTCTTTACCAGGCACTCGAGACTCCACACAAGAGACCGGCTACTCTGCTATTTCACACTGGGCAGGTAGAGTACAATCAGTGTGTGGGAGCTTCTGAGCTGGGAGTAGCTGCCCACCGAGCCAGAGGGACTGAACTGGACAAACTGGCCGAACCAAAACAATTAATCGGAAGAAGCTGCACTGAGCTGCAGACCGGACCAGGCAGCCTCTGAAATGCTCAGTGCTAACAGCCCCAATGAGAGTCATTTGATTCAATGCTAATGTGGCAAATGTTGCTTAATGTGCATTTGATTTGCCATGCACAGACATTTCTTTAAATATGTCTTTAGATAAGTGATCCATTTGTCTTTTACTATCGTTCCTAAGTATTCATTTCCATTATTTTTTATTATACTGGGATGTAATTAAAACCATGACTGGCATTTTCTTCCCGTCCTGTGGGACAGCTAATAACATCCAGTCAGATCTGAAGCAGCTAACGGATCCTGGTGCACGTGGGAATCCTCAGGAAACAGGTCCTGAGATGAACCTGCACTGCACTAAGCCCGCTACACAGTTTTTCCATGTAGATCTGTTTCTTGGTTCATTGACAAGCGTCTAACAATAATACCACATGAAGAGGCTTCTCTGCTTCATTAACACCCTTTCCTCTTGAAAGTCAAGCAGGATAAGCTGGAAATTACACAAACCTTTATCCCCTACTCACCATCGGGGAATTTAAGATGTTTTTGGACTGCAAGTGAAAAGAAAGAGCTAAATGCCATGCTGAAGTCAATTCTACCTCCGACAAGCCTCTTACCGCCTCCAAAGAAAGCACAATGGGAGATTTTGAGAGCTTCACACCAAATCACTCCACCAGCTGTTTAACATGAATGTAAAGTGTCATGGTATGTGAATGCTGACGCCCAAACTCGGAGTCATTGTTCATAAACTGGAAGCCATTTTATTCACTGAAGGTGTTCTTCCTTTGTTGTTTTTTTCAAATCCTCCCTCCTGGTTGGTGTTTACATTCCGCCTCAGGCCAGAATAGAGCAGAGCAATTTGATCAAAATGTCACATCCCAATGGATTTCATTTCACATCATCTGCAAAGACAGATATTAAGTTATTATCTCGCTCCATCTTCATTATTCTGTGCCATATGGCGTGTGGCAGGCAAACGCATCCTTCAGCCTGTGAGTTTGTTGTCAGCACTCTGCTTTCGTGGCTCTCCCTTCGAAGACTCTTCGCACTGTTTGATATGAATCTTGAATAAATGGTGAAAGAGGTTGCCAGTGTTCAGAATCTGCTGTGGGGATCGGTCTGTACTGCTGAACTACAGACTTGTCGTACCCACACCACATGTTAGAGAAGCCCCTGTTTCAGGCACGAGGCTTGACTGAAGTCCTTTTTTTCCTGAATTCCCCCTTCGTGTGTCACATTCACTCTTCTTCATGTCTATTTGTGTAGCCTGCATGTACATTTCCTGCCTAAATCCATGTTGTGTAGAATAAAGGCAAAGCTGTTGAGTTTTGCAAAACATTATGCTATCAGTTTTTGGTACAACAGAACAAACGAGCAAAATATGAAGCAATAGACATTTTTCTATCCTCGCACTTTACTGTATATGTGTATCTATACATAACATTCGGACTCGCTTCATATAATTCTTTGGAACATAAAGAAAACAAAATTAAACAATAAAGACAACAAATGGTTCCACCGGGGATGATAACACACTGGGCCACCACTGCACATTCTGGAAGGAGCATATCTCTCTGTTTACCCGGGCGGCTTCGGGCACTTTAATCACTGCTTGGTTCATCTCATTCTATTCTATAAGCAAAAATTGAAATATGCAAAGCCTGTGGTCAAGATAGAGGAGGAAAAAAGGACCAATAAGGCGCAGCAGGGACTGAATTTTGTTTTTTGACTGCACCAATCGTAATGTTTTTGAAGCTTCAACTGGCAACCTCCATGAACTGGCTGACACAAGGCATCTAAGCCGGGGTTCACTGCCAGACTAAGACAACTTGGTCGGGGCCAGGAGGGATGACTGCAGCCGTCGGGACTGAGCCGTGCACAAGGCCTGAAACTCACTGACAAAGACGATCAGTGTCTCAAATGAGCTAAACAGGTTTTCAGCCAAGGCCCTGCATCAGTTGCCCCTGTTAGACAGGCATCCTGCTGCACCGCCCTTAAGAAACCCCATAGTTGTGACGCCTTTGCTTGATTACTGTGAACCAAGCGAGGCAGCACATTGCCGTCCCACTGTGTGCGATTTTTAGATAGCTCGCCTTGCATTCTGGAATCAGAGGCGTGACGTGTAACACAACAGCATCAGGCTGTTCTGTCATGCCAGCTTTCCCTTACACAGACGTAAAGGAACCCTAAATGCCGGTGCTAAGGCAGAACAACAATGTCACTCATTCTGCGGCGAACAAAGCTCTCGCTGACAACCTTCATGTTTTCTACTGCAAATGTGAAGAGAACATATTCACTCCCCTCTCCCACTGCAGCCCAGCGACAGCAGCCACAGTCTCACCTCTGGCAACCATCATTATTCAGGCCGCAATTAAGATGTGTGAAGGGGAGGAGCTGGATCCGTCAGAGACTGGAAACCAGCACAGTTATGATCCCAGACAGTGTTTTCCTCTCTGGTCTTAAAGCCGGTGTGGACTCAATTGGCTCAAATCTTAATACAGACGTCCAACAGATCCCTGGAGCTGTGTGAAGATCCTTCCTGCTTCAAACTCATCCCAGCCCACGAGAACCCCCTCATCACTGGACTGGATAACTACTACTGGTGCTCTGTCATCAGAGGTCATACTGTCCATTGAACGACTGATGAATGTCACAGGACACCTGCACTACACCCTGCAACACCTAGAGTGCCCAGGGGGAAGTGCAGGTATCCAGTTTATGGGCTTCAGCTCAAAATTTAACACCATAATTCTAGAAATCCTTCC
The DNA here is from genome assembly GCA_038501795.1 of Pseudopleuronectes americanus. Taxonomy (NCBI): domain Eukaryota; kingdom Metazoa; phylum Chordata; class Actinopteri; order Pleuronectiformes; family Pleuronectidae; genus Pseudopleuronectes; species Pseudopleuronectes americanus. The sequence continues at coordinate 25,701,679 of CM076716.1, read as the reverse complement.
CCCCCCCCAATTTCTCCCCGGCTCACTGTATCCCCCTCTGTCTGTGAGTGAATCACCAGCTTCCTGACAGACAGGCTTCAAGTGAGATGGGGGTGAGAGCAGGTGAGGCAAGGGGAAGTCAGGACTGTTAAACGTCTGCGATGCAGTTTCACAGCGGCGGTTCAGACAATGGCTGACGACCTGAGTGATATGTGAAGCAGAGAACAGACGTTGACTGAGTTAGACGACTTCGGACGGAGACTCTGATGTGTCGGCTGACCTGCCAGCCAAGGCTCCGGGTGAGAGACGTGAGGGAGTGGGGTTTGTTGGAGGATTGTTTTGGTGAGTAAGAGTCAGAATCACTGCGAAGCCTGCAGGTGGAGATTGACCTGGTTCACTTCGGTTAGGGGATCATTAAAACTTTTATTTCTCAGCCTTCCGACACATGAAGTGAAACCATTAAAGAGCTTTAACCTTCGGCTTTTATTGTACGTCATGCTCATTAACATTTTTATACCACGAATAAACAGCGGAAATTTAACTGAAGTGCTTGTTGTGCAGTCGTATCCAGCTTCCAAGGCAAAGGCAATGATTGACAATAAAAGCCAAAGGTTTAAGCTTTGAGATTCTTCTTTCACCTTTTTTCTTTAATGTTTCTGAGGCGGAGAAATAAAGATTTTCACAGAGCCCTCGGGTTTGAGCAGGTTGTTTTTTAACATTGCTCAGGTTTGAAAATGTTTTTTTTCTGGGGCACCTCAAGTCTTAATGGGTTAGGAGACGCCCCTCAGCATTATTCCACCTCATACTTTCCAACCGAGTTAACCGTGGAGATCTGCAAGGTTCTGGAAAACGACCATTTCTTCAGACCTAAAGCGAAACACTAACAGCAACACCTTCTTTCAAAAAAAGGCTGAGCAGAGGATGTATTTTCCATGGCAACTGAGGAATTGTGGTCCGCCACAGGAGCTGTAGAGCCAGTTCCACAATGCAGTTATCGAATCTACCCTGTGCACATCAATCACGGTTCGGAGCAGCCACCGAAAAGGATAACCGACAGCACGAGCTGTAAGGACAGCAGAAAAAAAACTCATCGTTGCTCCTCTGCTCACCCTCCAGGACTTGGAGTCTTTAAAGAAGCAGGAAATGGGCAGAAAGAAACCGTACAGCTTCTTCACACCACGGACACAATGTATGTGAAGTGAACTCCCTGCTGCAGGCGCCACAGAAACCTGTTAGACCAACACTGTCAAGAACATCTTTACTGATGTCTTCACCTTCATAGGAATCATCTACTACATCTAATTCTAGTTACTTTAGTTAGTTATTATAACCTATTGCCACATGATGCTTATTATTTGCTCTCACACACATGCTTGCACGATTTTTCTATATTTTGTGTGTGATCTCAACTGAATATTGTGTGTTGTCTGTACATAATATGCAAATTGTCTTTTTATATTTCCTGTATTGCTGGATTGTGAACATACTTGGCCAATAAATCAGATTCTGCTCCAATAGGCTTAATTGCTTACTACCCGCAGCCCATATTCTCAAATCACAATTTGTCTCATAGGGCTTAACAAAGTGTGACATCCTCAACTAGAGTGAAGAAAAACTACAACGAACGTATCTATTAACTGGGGAAAAATCACAGAAACCTTCCAGAGAGTCACATATCAACACAATTACACTGTTTAAGGTAGAACATGGCTGATGAAGGGAGCAGCAATGACACATGAATTGAGGAGTTATTGTATCGTTGTAATCATTGTTCACGATCAGCTGCCACCAGGATCAGGATCCCTCATCACCAACTAAATCCACCATCATGAGAATACAGAGCAATGATTCATCCTGACCAGAACACTGTTGTTAGACCTGATAATAAAACCAGCCAAGCAAATCGTAGGGATAAAAAGAAAGGACACACTCCTGTCTAATCAGGTCTAGTGAATAATATCGTAAGTACAGCTACAGCTATACTCAAGCTTTAGCCCGGTGAGCACGAACATGAGGCACCTCTGTCCTCCATCCTACTATAGACCCTGACGGTCTCATATTTTGCATGAAGCTGTTATCATTAAATTTAAATGAGGGAGGCTGCAGCAGAGCAGCATGGCCGTGACCTTCTAAATACATTTGTAGAGCGCCAATTCCAGTATCCTGTGACAGATCTGCCTCCGCCCATCAGCTCGCCATCCAGCAGACACTGTGTAAACACGTGGCCCCGGCAGTCCTCACCACACTCTCTCTTTCCCCATTTCCTTTTCAAGGTGGCTGATGTTATCCATTATGTGGCAGTGACTTGATTCCAGATGGATCTTGTTTCAGAAAAAAAGGCTTTAATAGTAACACCCTAGATGATTTCTGGCCGGCAAATGCAGCGCTCCTTTCTGGGCCATCACAAATGCTCTGTTATGTTCAGGGCTGCCCTGATTCGTAGCTGTAAATGTAACGAGCTAAGGTTGGCACCCAAACTTAAACATGAGAAAAATAAACCATGAAAAAGGTGGAATTATTTATAAGAGGGTGAACTCTGAAACAAATCGAGCTCTGCTCACAACACAAAAGAAGCACATGACCTTTGTTTTATAACAAATAGTTTCTTCCTTGAATTTAGCTACGAGTAATGCTGATTGTAACTTCCTCTACAACATGGGATTTCACTATTATTCTCCCTGAGCTGTAAGGAAAAGAAAAACTTGAATCCATCCTATGAAAGCACCACCTCGGCTTTGATGATCCCCATTTTATCCCACTGTGAGAAAATTGGCTATTGTGCAGTATTTTGTATGGACCACTGCATCGCAGAATATTAAGCATGTGACAGCATGGGGCAAAAAGCTCTGTGAAAAAAACACATCACTCCTGCCTTAGTTGTGTTGTGCTGCTTTGTTTGTTACAGACTGAAGGCTCAGGCCTTTGTTTGCTTGTTTGTGGTTTGCCTTTATAATTGTACTGGTATTCCTACTAGGATAGTACAAGTACTTTTATATAGATTGATGATTCACATATCGTTATCATTTAAATAACTTGATTTATTATTCTTCTTCTGCTCACCTCATTCTGTTGGGTGTTTGGCAAAGATACTTTGAGATGCTCTCAGATCCTTTTACCCACTGGACAAACTTCAGTCTCGTATGCAGCCGTCATGTGTTACCAGCTCCTCTAATCCCTTTTCACATATGAACAAGAACTGTCCTGAGTTGCCCTCTCACACAAACGCACACACACACACACACACACAGCACACAACCTGAGATTGTTCACACCTACTGGAGATATTCCATTTGGTCTCGGCGATGTGGAGGTGCCTGGGTAGAGCGTGCAGGAGGCAGCAGTGATTCGTCATTAACACGTCCACTGGCTCGATGCGAACTCTCCAGACGGATTCAGATTCTCCAGATTCACACGTTGGTTCAATAAGACATTACAGAGCTGCTCTTCAAGGAAGCTGGGGGGGTGGAATCTGCTTAATGTCTTGTTCAGATGTTCACATTCACACACGCATCTCATCTGGCTAATGTCTAGGAAAGTTAGGGGTTGCAGTGCTTGTGTGAAATCAGCTTTAGCTAAACATGTTCTCACTCAGCACATGGATCATCGATAATAAATGCTGAAAAAAAGCTAATTGTATAAAAATCATTGAAGGCACCATAATCAGATGATATTGATCAAAAAGCTTTTAGGGGCAAAGGGTGACACAGACTGATCACATGAACAGCATAGTTCCCTTTTATGTAGTTTAATTACACTGTTTCTACTGGTTTGGTTCAGCATCACCACTCATCAGTCTAGTTTCCAGCTACATCAAACAACTCAAAATAAACCCACTGGATTCTATCTTCAGACTTTAAATAAAGTTGATGAACACAAGGTAGCTTTCAGCAGCTTAACAGCCGGGTGTTCAGAAGGTGGTGGTGACCAAAGAGGAGCTAAAAGGGAGAATATCAGGTTCATATTCATGATGGAGAATAGAATGATTCCAATTGGAAGCTAATGCTGCTCTGGATCTGTTGAGTGAGTAGATATCCCACCTTCTACATAGTTATAATATATCTGTGCTGTTTGTTTATTTAAACCCTCGTTAGCTTCTGTAAGTGGAATTTCTTCACCCTAGTTCTGCCCTATTTGCCTCAAAAAGAAAATACATAATGGAGGTTATTACGCAGACATAGGTTTACATCACATCCAATCAAATCAATGTTAGGTTAATTCAACTGCAATGGATGAATTATATATTTCCCCAGGTTTTGATATTCAGCTGTAATTTGTGCATAAATGCTGCAAATGTGCAACTGAACAAACTGAGGAAACTCATTCTGACAATATGTAGATTGTTGAAAACAGTTTGCCCTATAACAAAGTCTTAATTAGTTGTTCACCAGATGTAATCATAAATTCCATTCCGGAACAAGCTCATTTCAGTCCATTGAAATTGCGTCTGAATGCTTATGAGCCGCAGACGTGCGCACACAGCAACACGCATCAATAACTACAGCCAGAGATTCCAATCAGCCATCATAACCTGAGAACAGGGGCCCAATTAAAAGCTGTGTATAGCTCATAAAGCCTTGATGTGAAGAGCAGACCCTTCACTTAGAGACTGCTGGGGGGTCGTGGCTGGCAGAGGTTGTTACTGCGCTGTTAAAAAAACCAAGAGGAAGAGTCCCCTCATAGCCGTCTGCCTGCCGGAGCGCTGCAGCCATGATTAGGAAGATGCAAATACATCAGGCAATGGAAATTAAAGTGTGAGAGATCGCATCCGTAAATGATTATACAAAGTCACCCTGTCCTCCCCATCACCATCTACCTAACCTACGGCAAAATCTGAGAGCTGCATCGGGTGCCACGTCGCCCACCGTACATATGCCTAATGGCACAAGACTGCTGAGAATGAATAAGTGTGAATCTGGAGAAGTTTACTGGTCTTTGAAAGAACATGAATGTTAATGAGGGCAGATTAGGAAGCAGCAACAACACTCGGGGAGAAACACAAAACAGACTCTCTCCTGCTCAGCCTCACACCTTCAGCCGTGATATCAAAAGGTACAGGACCAATGTGTGTGTGCTTGCTTCCGTGCACACTCACAAACCACATCATATTTACAGTGTATGCCTGCATTAATTTGCATTATGAAAAATATCTATGCAACATAATGCACATTCAAATGTCACACAAACGCACACATACACACAATGTGTGTTTGTGTGTCCCATCAGCACAAACCCAGATTTCAAGGCACACAGCAGAATGAAACCCATCTGGATGACAAAGCACAAATAAGGTCTGGGTCCCTCTTCAGTAAATCATTCTTCTTCTCCCTTCTTCCCATTTGCTTATGTGACAACATTTTGTTCTTGACATTAATTTGCTCCCCTGCGAACCCCTGGCCCCACCACTGCACCATAATAAATCAGATCCAGAGCCCTCACTTCTCAAAGCCCACCACAGAGACTGAGTACTTACCAGGACTGTCATGCGGAGAATTCTAATTCAGGCAGCTCCATGTTGCCAAGGAAATTCAAAATGCCTCCGAAAGCATGGAGACAGGGAAGCAGGATTCCAGACGGGGTAGATTCAGATGGGAGAGAGGGATGAATGCAGCGATGAGAATCCCTTGTCTTAGGGGCATTGGAGAAATGCCTGTGTCCTCTCCAGATGCGCTAAATCCGGCTGCACTGATAGGCTGACATGTAAACACACAGGCTGGCTCTGCTGGCTCACACGGGCTCACATACATGCTGCACCTAGCAGAGAGACGGAGAGAGGCAGAGGGAGGGGCAGCTGATGAGAGAGGTGGAGGGAGGAGCTGCAGTGCACTGAGAGGATGAGGAGGCACACAGCTCCGGCAGCAGCAGAGGGGAGTTGAGAAGAAATATGCTCTGATTGCGCTGGCAGCATCTTCAGATTTTTTGTTTACTGCACAGTTCCTGTTTACGGAGGGATGGGAGTGATATCTGGTTTGCTGGGATACAGGCTGCGGCGTGAGAGAGGAAAACAATCAGTGGTGTGTGTGTGTGTGTGTGGTTGTGTGTGTGTGTGTGTGGTGATGGAGGGAAGGAGGTTAGAGAGGGAGAGGTATAAACATGCAAATAAAGCAGAGGGATGAGGATGAGCAAGAAAGTGAAGGCAGGGAGGGCTATAAAAGGGAGGGGGAATTAAACTGCACGGGGATGGAGCAGATGAAGTTCAGCTGCTGCAGCATGCAAATCTCCACTGGTAATGAGAAGCACATGAACCCTGTGGATGGATGAGAACTTGTCCTGCTTGTTCACATCATTCCCAGAGTTGAGGATTAGCGTCGTCTTTACCGCGGAAGAGAGGTGATCATCCAACTCACCTTCTCCTGTGACGAGTTTGGTGGTTTGAGGCAGAGGCTTAACGGTGCTAATGGGTATACTGGGCTGGCACAGAGATGCTGGCACTGCCAGGGAAGCTCCCCCAGTCAGGGAGTGTTTATGGGAGATTAGGGGGCTGAGGATTTAGTGGAGTGGTGGTGGACATGAAGGGCTCCTGGCCCCTGAGTGGACCTGATGCTGTGTCTGTATCTGATCCGTATAATTTATTTTTATCCATTTAATTCTGTTTTTTTATCGTTTTTCATCAATAAATTTACTTTATTTTAATTGAATTGGTTTTGATTTTCAAAGTTATGGCCCAAACATTCCACCAGGAAGTCGACCCCGATGCTTTTGTGCTAAATCTGCGAGACAAACGGCGGTACACAGATCTGAGGACAGCCGATGGTGGCTCATCTCTGCCGGACAATAAAACACACAGAGGGGGAAGAATTATTCAGGCAGGTGGAGAAGGGGGAAGCACTCTACACCAATGCAACGTAAAATTAATTGATGGCTCATTTCTCCAACTAGGAGTTAATCTGAAAGAGATGAGTTAAGCTTCACTTAAGACATAGAACCACATGAAAGGTGTGTGTTGGAGAGATCTGAATGGATAATGCTAAAGATAAGAAACAACCCGACACGGAGAAGAATGATTCCATTTCTCTTTTTTACATTTTGAATGCTAGAGCCCCCTGTTCAGCCACTTATAAAAAGATTGGACAGCTGATTCATAACATCTGCATTTACATCCAACGGTGCAATGAATTTTTCCCTCTGTGAGTGTTCGTGGATGAGAGGCTCACAAACCAATGTGGCTCAACAGCGGTGATTTGTGACCGATTTCTCCCAGAGGACGTTCAAAAAAATATGATTGCATCTCTATTGTGGTGTCGCAGAGTTCAATCCATACCGCGTGGGTGTTTGATTTTAAATGGTGGGTTTTCTTTATTCAATCGCCAAACGCTCTTCCCCCCCTGCCAATAAATATGTCTGAACATATTCATACAACTTTATCCTATGAGCGTTTTTTCTCGAGGATGTGAGCTCGGTGGCACAGCGTTGACCCCCTTGTTGATAGTGCTTCCTTCTAGATTTCACATGCATTAGTGTCTGTCTGCGGCTTTGCCCTTGGCCAACTGCTTGCCCACATCAATTAAACCGAAATATTAAATTCATGTGGCTGGTGATGCCGCATAAAATATATATTAGACCCTAATGGTTCAAAGTCTCGACAACCAACCGCTGGTTAAGCTCCACACTGAGCTTCTGTAGAAGTCATTGTTTTTAACAGTGATGAAAGGGGCAGAATGATTCTTGAAATTAATATTATTTAAGTAAAAGTCGGTTCTTTATGTGAGTCATGAGTAATTAATGCCATAATTAGTAGAAAATTGAAAACCGCACAGAGATGAAAGAGGCTACTCATTTCTCTATTGTCAATTTATGATGTTTTAACAAAACAAAGTCGATTTTATCAGCAAATTAACCTAACTTTAACTCGTTAGCTAATTTAGTAAGCTGGCTGTGTGCAATATAGGATTTAAACCCTGCGTCCTCCATGTTAGCAGATGGGACATTGACCAAACTAAAAAGGCAACGTACATGTTAAATAAATGTTTCTTCTTTCTGTTATTCTAGATCACTTTTATGACACTGAAGATAAACATTTTCTGGTAATTCTGGCATGATTGACAGTTCCCATTAACATAAGCGCCAGATGGCAGCGTTCGTCTGTGGGATATCTTTAGCTTCATATCTAGAAAGTGGAGACACGTCATCCATCTTTATAAACAGTCAATGGTTTAAGCACTTAATGGCTTTTATCCATGATATCACACTTAAAGCCTAAAGCAAGTCGTAGTATTGATGAAGACAAACGGTTATTGTCCCAACAGAATTCAGACAAATGACCAACTGGCTGAACCTTATCTCGGGGTAACGAGGTTGATTAGCGTTGCTGTGTCGGACTCCTGCTCTCGTGCTTTTACTTTTGAAAGGCTTGCAGTAGATGACCTGACTGTCAGATAGACGGTGTGCTGCTCTTACTGCCTTATCACCCGAAGCATTAGCGGTCGGCTGTGGGCGAGCTGTGGGTTGTTCAGGAAGAAGTGAAAGTGAACAGTCAGTTCAAACATTAAGTTTTGAAAGTGTTGGACAGTCAGGATTCTTTACGACTCACTTTAAAGGCACTTCACACATGAACTTCTTTCCTCTGATGACCCGCAACTTTACATGATGGCCACTCTACTGAAATCGCACTGTCCCTTGGGGGCTCATCGCCAACTGATCAGCTGCTGCTTCCTAACACCCCCCCCCACACACACACACAAACACACACTCTTAATTCAGAATCTTGATGAATGCTGTGCAGGAACACAAAACAGCTGTGTCAGCTTGTTAACGTCTGCGTCTGAGCTTTCCAGGGGCTCCAGGGTTTGTGCCTCAGCATTTTAAATGCTTCACTTAAAATCATCTGCAATAACAAAAAAGTATACACCGTCTGAGACTTGACTAAAATAATAAATTCCTGCTTTCATGCAAATTCCTTGAGTGGAGTTATACAACAAATAAATCTACTCCTGGAGATGCTCTTTCCAATTCCTACACAATCGAATATTTACTGTAAAACAACAATAAAACCTTTTTTTCACATTCGTGCATTTAAAAAGCACTTTATATAAATGTAGGAATTTCCTATCAAACCACCACTGCTGGTAGTGAGTGCTCTAGGTGGACATGTACTTATTACATATTCATGATTGGTTGAGTGGTTAAATCGCTGGCACGAGACACGGTGAAGCTACAACCTGGAAGGCTCCTTCCACCTCTCAGCCAATCACAAGTCACCCCGCACCCCGAGCCAAACATATGAGCAGGTTTTACTCGCCTTTTTTTTTCAGGGATTATTGTGGGCATTTTGAGAGGAATGGTTCAAAGCATGACAGCTAAAGTGGAAGAAAAATAGTATGTTGAGAATGAAGTGCTATATAATATATCTGTCATTTTGTTTTGCTCTTAGTTATAATAAGTGAGAAATGAAGGCACAGCCCAATCAGACAAGCTGCCAGTAGCAGCCCTTAATTAATTTGAGCTATTGAGGAAGAAGAAAGATTAAATAAGAAAAGCAGGATATCAACGTCAAGCAAGTTTTCTTTTTTCTTTCTTACAATCAAGATACTTTCGGACATGCACCGACGTTTTCCTGAAATACTCTTGAGAGGCTGCATGGGAGAAAACAAATGACCAAATCAGTTTCTCTGCATCTTTTCTAACATAACATACAATTTGAAGAAGACCAAAGATCTCAGGATGAAAAATATATCAGCTCGGGGTATATACAATGAGATTTAATAGCTTTACAACATTCTTCCAGATGTTGTGAACATGTCTGACCTGGTTTATCTCCTGATGCCTTCCTCATATGTGAAAGGGAAACTGTCTAGATCCAATTTTCTTCGAGTTTTCTGTAGTTTATGTCTGAACAGCTTTATTACATAACATCTCAAACCCTACAAATATGTTGACGTGAGATTATTTAGTTTACAGCTCAACAGAAGTAGGAAAATAAGACCCCACAGCATATTGGTGAAAATAAAAATATCAAGGGTCCAGGCCCGTCAGTGTTTGGTTTGTGTTTGTGCTTCAGGGTTAATTTTTCCCATCAAGTCTGATCTGTGAGGACCTGACACCAAACCAAGTTGTTTTCAGACCTGCTATCTCAGGCATTAAGTGTCTCTCACGCAGCCGCTGACACGTGGTGGTGTTTTCCTAAAATACACACAGCAGCTCGTCCCTGAAGTCTGCGTGTGCAGGAAGCCGGCTGCAGCCCGACAACGACCCGAGCCAGCCAGAGAGCGTGAGGGGTCAGCTGTGAAGAGGGATCCGCTGCTGGCGCTCCACCGTCAGAGCCTGAGAGGCCTAAAGAGGCATTTTGACTTGTTTATGTCATGTTCTATCATGGTGATGAGGAAGAGGAGGAGGAGGAGGAGGAGGAAACTCAGGACTTTAACGAAAGCTTTAGAGAACAATAGTTTAAAAGGCATAAGAGTCGGTTGTGTCCTCGCAGCACTAAATCTGCCTTTCTGTTCATCTGACACAAATAAAAACACATAATTCGTCCTTAAGAACTGAACAGAATTACACTCCAGGACTACAAGAGCTTTATTTTCCTCTGGTATCGACGGAAGGAGCTGACATCTCCAAACATCAAAGACTCCTCACCCTTAATGAGAGCAAGTCGGAGTTTGTCATGTTTGGCCTCCCTGACTTCATCATTACCACAACTCCAAACCTTGTAAATTCAGTGGTGACTCTCAGACTCGGTTGCAGCTCTTACAAGCAAATTTAACTCAGCAGTTTGCAGTAGTTAGCTCGCTCTTTTGTTCATCCAGTCGAGGAGGACGTCTGGAAACTTCTCACCCTACTGTGACTGTTATTAATGTCTTTGTTTCCCGCTGACTTGGTTTGGTTGTTAGACTCTTTCCTCTCTCTCTCGCAGCTGCATCTCCGTGTCAAATAATGCTGCTGCAACAGTTCTCACTGGCGCCGAGAAGAGAGAGCATCTCTCTCATGTGCTGGGTTCTCTTCACTCGCTTTCCAGTGCATCATACATTGATTTTTAAACATTGCTATTTTTTTGAGATACCTGCTTTGTTCTGTGTCTCTCACGTCTCCTCACCTGTCGGCTCCCGGAGGTGCACAGCAGCCCGGTGCTTCTCGGCCTTGTTGCAGTGTTTGGTGGATTTATCATTTAAAGTAAAAGCATAACCTTGCTGCACCCGGACTTAATTGAACTCAACCTTGTCTGCAAAAATGTTCGACTACATTTAAATAATTTGGTAGTTTTTCAGCTTTCTGTTTATATAATATATATGTGTGATTTTTACTTTAAGACCCTCAACTTCATCTCACAGCTTTCATCCGTGTGTCTTCCATCAACAAAGGTTTTGGCTCTGAAAAAAACTTTTCTGCTCTCCACAGCAAAATAACCAGTTATTTCCCTTGTGGCCTGTGGAGTCCAAAACAGAACCAGTAGGACAGTGGATGTAAGACTTTCATTTGCCCATTGGCCAAAAGTACGACTCTGAATTGAGGCTAATATTTTTTTTGTGGTGTGTAAACAAGCAACTCAACCAACACATCAGCCATGTCAACTTGCTAATGTTGTATTTAGAGATAGTTGCAATTCTCCCCAAAAAAAATCTTATTTTTAAACAAAATATACAAATAAAAATGTATCACATATAGACTGTACTATATTTAACCAGAAAGGTCCCATTGACGTTGAGAAGGACTCCTGCTCAAGATCTAGTCAGCAAAGGAATCCAAAAAGTTGTAAACATACAAACAAAAGCAGGAACAAATTATGTACAAATCATACAAAACATTTTGCAACATTAAAAAATGGCGATAAAATGCATCTTCACATCAAGTTTCTATAAAATCTGTTTTGCGTAATTTTGCGTAAGAGAGCAAACCAGCAATGGAACTTCCTTGGCTGAGGAAATAATGATAGTCCAATAAAAAGCACACGTTATATAGTTCTAACTGATTCATATTTAAGATCTACCTACTTAACTCTGGTACAGTTAAGAGTTGTTGTGATTGGTTATTAGCTCGCCCTGTAGCTCTTGAAGAACTGGGACTAATCCACACAGCCTGAAACACAGGAAATCAACCATCACTGTTTCCTTCCCCGACACATCGGGACGCAATCATCACACACACTTTCATCACAACGGGATACAATGCACCTGTGTTGATCTGTGGGCCATTTGTATTCTTGGAAATATTCGTCACCGCAAAAGGTTCTGTGCAGCTACACAAAGATCCCCCGGCTCGAATCACGTTTTATTTTAAAACAGAAGCAAGCAGATGGACTAATTGGAGCAAATCCAGGAGATCTGCTCGTGAACAAAGTGTCTCACTCACACGCAGCAATGCTTCTCTGCCGAGTCGCAGAGACACACACAGTGCTAGAGCCAGAAAAAGAGAGGGGAAGTTATTTGTGTATAATGTTTGCACCTCAACATTCTTATGCACAAGCTTAACGCTGGGAAAACACGAATATTAGACTATAAATGAACACCGGTGCACTTTCCTTTCTTTTTGTTCTGTGGCTGGATTTTTATCAGCATCAAAGCACAGTTAAAAAAAAATACACAAGGCCGACCGTCACAGGACTTTGTCAGTATTTGGGTAAATCAAATGTTGAACAGCGGTAGATACGGAGCTCGATCATTCAGCTCCCGACAGATGGTGTCTAAGAAAGCGTGAAGAATGGCATCGGTGCAGCCGGGTAAAGAGACGGGATTGGATGATTGGCAGCCAGATATGCATGGAGTAATGAGGCCAATGCTTTTGAATGGTTAAATAACTGCATCCCCAAACAGTCACACACAAAGCAAATGTTCATTAACGTCCATGTAGCGTCACTGTAGTGTAAAGGTATGAATGGACGATATGCGTGAGATAACTTGAATTAAACTTCCACGCAGCGTTTTTCTTGGCTCTGACAGTTTGTCTGCTCAGATGGATAAACGTGTTCCCCAGTGGTCTGTCAGATCTGGATCTGATGAATCCTGTCACAGTGTTGAGACAAAGACCAGAGCTCTGAATCTTTTATTAGCTGACACCTTTTGTTCCGGGGACTCTGTGACTGACATGATATTATTTGGACAAAATCAATTGTTGGCCTTAGATTAGAAAAGTGTCTGTGTGCAGTGACCAGTACAGAGCCAACAAACCCGAGTGAGGCTGTGTCAGTTTCCTAAAAACTTCCTTTTGACTATACTATGTATTATTGTTTCTGCTGAAATTCATTAATAATAATGATAACTTATTTCATGGCACCTTTATAGACACCCAAGGAAAGAATATATCATAAATAAAAACATGAATAAATAAAGTAAAACTAAACCTTTAAAATTAAGACACAAACACCTGTCAGTTCCACATACACAACACATTAATAGAAGTAATAATTGAAATACAGCATATTTGCACTAATCAAGTGATACAATCCATAATCTAATACAATGACAACAGGATTATACAGGAGTTATAATCATAAACACAGGAGGAAAACAGGTCTGTGTTTTCATTCATGATCAGACCAGGAAGTGTTTTATCTTCTATCTTCATGTATTCACGTGAGCAGAACTGGTATAAGCATCGTCAACAAAATTAATTAATGGTGCCTTCAGGTGCTATGAAATAAAATTGTTCATTTGTTGAGAGAAGCGATGAGCATCCTCTTTTACCAACCTTTATAAAAGGGCACCACCCTGTGGATTAGAGCAGTAATGACAACAGTAGAATTTATTTATTGGTGTCATATATAGTTTTTATAATTTCCTCAAACATTCAATGGTCTTTCAATCTTGAATATGTGAATTAATTTGCAGCTCTTTACCAAGGCCTCAGGACTGAAACTCATTACACACACAAACATTATAATTCTTATTATCACACAAAATATACTTGATTTAATTGCAGGACAATCACACATTAGTATTATTCTTTTCATCACAGGCGTTGAAACCATCGCATCACAGCTGATATTCCCTCACGCAGCTGAGGAATCTGAGCTGGGACACGTGCAGACTTATTCAGTGAATAACCCCCGAACCAACAGATTCCTCTGGCATGATGCTGACTGCTCTGGGAGCATGTCACAGAACAGCCTGTGTGTGCACTACGTGAGCGTGACATATTTGCTGAAGATAGTTTTACCCCCCCCACACACACACACACACACACACACACACAGACACACACACAGACACACACAGTTTTTCGTTATTTTTGCCGCAGTGAGGGGATTTGAAGAAGAAAGAGAACACCTGTCCCTAAAATTACAGAGGAAGCCAGTGAGCACAGAGCTGATTTTATTCAAAGTGTGTGTAATTGTGTCAGCGCTGAACCATGTCCACCTTTCATGCTTTGGCAGTCATGAGCTGTTTCCAGTGACCTTGCTTTATACGTGAGAGAGTAGAAACTGTTTTTTTGTGTGTTTTTTTAAACCCATTTCGCTCTCTTGTTGAACTCTATTCAGGATTTATTATGTTTGTTTGGAGCCGTTATGTTTAGATTCATGCAGCATTTGTATTTGCTGGAGTCGAAACTCTGGCTGTGTGTGTCTGTGTGTGTGTGAACTCATTTTTGCTTCGTCCTTAGGACCTTTTCCAGCAGAAACACTGACCTTGTGAGGACCAGACGACCTCATGGGCAGCAGAGCTCGGTCCTAATGAGGCAAAACACTATTTTCCAGCTCCTGGTTAAGGTCAGAGGTTAGGGTTAGGGTTAGGCATGAAATGGTCATGGTTGAGTTTAGACGGTACACAATGGATGGAAGTCAATGCTAAATCTATGGAAGGTATGGAAACCTGTGTGTGCGTTTGACCTGTTTTTGGCAATAACAAAAAAATGTATACACTTATTATGACACAATTTAGTATGATAAAATACACTTTTAAATAAAATGTTACTGTGTCCAAATCTATGACATGAGATCAGGACCACTTTCCTCTGATTGACAGAGGCCTACGAGAGTGAGGAGGGAATCCTTGTTATCCTAAGTAAGATGGGATCTTTCTTTGGTACACAACGTGCAATTATTCTTTATCCATTGAAAGCTGTGTAATCATTTAGAGGCAGCTGTCAGGTACACAATGAGAATGTACAAGCGAGATCTGTACTACACAACCTCAACAAAAATAATCCAGACACGGATTCGAGGGAAGCTGCTGTCAAGTGGGTTTTAAAATGTCCTCAGTGCATTTCCATACAATGAGAAGCTGCTGTGCTGTAGCTGCTCTCCATTCAAACTTGTACACAATGTCCTGCCGTTACACACACAGAGAAGGGCGGATGACAACTACTTTAAAACCACATTTTCCAGCCATGCTAGTGGTTGTTGAGGCGGAACCACAAATTGTTTATGGAGGACATCACAGCCCCTTGAGCAGCCCCTGGTGGCTGGCTGCAGTATAGGTCACATGTTAGGTCTATGTTAGGAGATGGACCAGCTAGTCAAATTAAATGTTAAATACATATTCTACATTAAATTAGTTACACTTCTCACATTTTTTTAGTTTGTTTGGTTGCAAAAGGCAGTGATTGACAGCTGAGAGACTGATTGGTGATTGATTGAGTGTGTTTATTATGTGTGTGGAATCAAAGAGCAAGTTGATATGCTAACAAACTCTCTGTTACGGTTTGAGGGAGGAGAAGATGGACCCAGGATGCGGAGGTTGAAAACAAAAGGTATTTAATGGAAAAAGGGCTTAAAACAAGCCAAAAACAAAACACTAACAGGTAAGTTCAGGCGTCACAGCGCACGGAGAACAAGGCACGAGGTGCAGGAGAAGCTGGTCGAGACAGCGGAACAAACCATATCTCACCACGTGTAGAACCAAGCGTGAGGAAACATCTAACAACGAGTACGACCCGACACCAGACAAAGGGAAAACAGAGGCTTAAATACACAGGAGGAAGGCAGGGGCAATTACGCACAGGTGAGACACATGAGGATTGGAAATGACAATCACAGACAGGAAGTGAGACACCAAGAAGCTGGAAACAAGCCACAAGGAAAGTGAAGCTACAAAATAAAACAGGAAATAGAAAACACGACAGAAAACCATAAACATAAAGTGACCGAGCGTCACACTCATAATCTTTTCTTATTTAATGTTTTTATATTAATATTTCCCACTGGTGATGGTGCTTTAACATGAGAAGCGAAGGGAAGACACCCAGGTCATTACACTTTATACTGAGAGGAACATCTGTGGATGTCATGGCAACTCGTGCAGTAGATGTGGAGACATTTTGTCCAACACTGCTAATGTGGACCCAGTGGTAGCATTAGTGTAGAAACACAGAGTCATCAACGTAAATAGGCTTCATCCTCTTGACACCAGTGAAGTCTGTGTATTAGTTTCCAGCTGTAAATGTGTTTATTGAGATAATTCAATCCAGGACCATTTCTAGAATTGAGCTGCTCAAGAACAATACCACGTGAAAGACAGTGTATTACACACAAGAGTTCAAGGTGTTTCATAAACAGTGTTGTTCACGTTAAATCTTTATAGTGTTGTAGCAGTTCCATATAATTAAATATTATAATTTCTTTGTCTACTACTATATTACTACCCATCAAAAATCTGCATTGAAAAAGTAGTATAAAAGTATTTCTCCATATATATATACCAGTTATTACCTCTGCAGGAATCTAGGCGGCTAAATAGGCCACACCAAATGATGACAACAATGGAAATAGATTTATATATCAAAGCTCATTTACATCCAAATTATTATGCGATACTTGTCTCGCTCTACAGAGGCTGTTGTCTATGAGAGAAGAAAAACAACGACTCTCTTGTGCAAGACAAAAGAAAGCACAAGGCCAAATTGTGTAGTTGTAGGAAAACAATCACCTCGCACTCTTCACAAAGTGCTGGCCAGTGATCCATGAGCTGAGCGGAGATTGAGTGTTGTGATGAAGTGGGCAGGACTGCTGACTTCTCCTTTTCTGTCTCCTTAGCTGGAACAAAGAGCTTCGGTAATGCCTCATCACTCCTAGAAAAAGCTTTCTCACACACACACACACACACACACACACCACCATCAGTATATGACACCAACTGAATTACATGACAGCGGCTTCGGGCCACTTGTTCTCAGTATTTCTCTCCCCATGTCAGCGAATGGGCCCATGACTGCTGGTGAGAGCCACAGGGACCCGTCCGCCCTCAGAACAGTTCAGTTCTGTGGGACCCTCGGGGCCGAGCCACAATTTACTCAGAGCTTTCACAAGCCACACAGCAGCCGGGTTGTCGGGACGTCCAGATCTCTGCTGAAGTGTCCTTAATACTGAATTTAAGATCCTTCCTGGTGGTGGGACAAATCGTTGAACAGATCGAGGAAGAAGTTTTCCATGTTTCGAATGTAAACTCCTACAAAATGAGCAAAACTCTTGTTCTCAACATCTCTTTATTTGAGGTTTTTCTACTGATTGATATTGATAGTTTGCATCTTGGATTTATTTGTTTCAAGACGAGCTGAATTGAATGCAAATGAGCAAAAGAATTGTCCTGCTAACGTGACATATTGTCATGAAGAGCCTGACAGAGCCTGTTTTGTGCTATGTAGTTTATTTGTGTTGCAGTAGAGTGAGCTCCCTCTCCCCCCAGTGAAGCACAGTGGTCGGGTCATTACTCCTGTAGCATTGTTATGTTGTGTGACACCATGATGCCCCATATTTGCATAATGCACTCCCAGCCATGAGCGGGACACGCCCCCCTGACAAAGCAGGTAAAGTGAGAGAGCGACATTTCCCACTTGTGCAAGAAGTGGTTGACCAATCAGAGCGGACTAGGCCTTGTCAGAAGTGTTTAAGTGGCTAACAAATAGAAGCTTCAGCAATAATCAATATGATTTATACATTTTTCATCTCATTCATTCAGCTCAGGTCGTGTGAGCATCCTGCAAACGTATGACCCCCCTGCTCTCGATTTATTATCCTACTTGTTCATTAGACTAAAACGCTTCCTCTTCTCGCTGTCAGCTCGGCCATTATTTGTTGTCTCGGGGTCCAGTGGAAATAACCCACAACCTACTGGTTCAATCAGTATCACATATATTTTTAGACATGTTTTCTGCATTATAATTAACTTACACTTCACATGATTCTAGTGGAATTTTAAAAATAATCGTAATTAGAAGTAAGTTATAGAAACGTAGGTAAAATATCTGATACAGTCATAATAATACAAACAGTAATAAACTTAATACAGAACATTTTAGGACAATTGTACTATGAGACATTTAAATACAATCAAGCGAATACAGAGAATGTTTAAATGAATCTTTGAAATCTTAAATTTTCCAGTATTAACAGCAGAATCTTCTTTACATATCAAAAGTAAAAGTCCCTTAACGTTGAATGGTGTCTCTTCCATTATACTGTAATGATGCATTAACCTCCAGGTGGCCCTTGGTCTGACAAAGTAATACACTCCCACAATGGAAGGAGTTGAAAAGGTTAATGAACATGCAGAGTTTAAGAATAACTGTTTAACAATGTAAAGGTTCTTTAAATAACATTTACACATCACCCCCTGCTGTTTAGCTTCCATCAACAGCTGCGAGTCCTTTCCCACCCACAGACAGTGACCCGTCACGCTGCCAGCTGTGTTCAAAGTAAAGTTCGGTCGTGGAAACACTTATTCAGAAGTGCAGCCTCTCGGTCCCTGGGGCATCTGTTTATTTTCAGTTTGTCTTTGAAGGGCTCTCCCGGGGGATGCTGCCACTGTTTCCCTCCGAGCTGCCATCGACAACACAATCTGACAAAAACAATCGCGAGTTGAAATCTCTGCAGCACATTAACTGGTTTTCTGCAGAGTCTTTATCTCTCTCCTCCGAGCGGCGCAGCTGCACTTTGTCAGTCTCCATCATTTTGTCAAGCGGTGCTGCTGCTGGCTCAGAGATGCAGAGATAAACCTGCATGTTTGTGTCCTCCCGCTTCGTCCCTGTGGTTGTCGTCCTGTTTCTGTTGCAGCCTCAGATCATCTCCCAGTTTCTAGCTCATGTGAATCCACTTTTTAATTGTGCAGCTCTGGTTTTTACGCCCGTGTCAGCATTAGTCACAGATTTTTTTCGACATCTATTTTTCCCACATTTTGTCTTCACTGTTCTCCCGGTTGGTATTTGATTTTCTAAAACCTGCCGTTATAGCACAATCCCAACGACGTCCTCTTGTCAGTGTCTCCTTCCTGGGACCGTCCTCTGTGAGATGTGGATGCTAATGATGTCTGTTAAACAGACATTCACAGCTGCCTTGTCTACACTGTACATGTCAGAATTCAGATCAACGGTTTTCAGTTTCCTGATCCAAGTTGGATTTCCTGAAGCATGACTTTCCGCAGCTTGTCCACATAATGAGGAAGTTGTGTTGGGTAGAGATGCTACCTCCTTGTACCTGTGAGTCGAACACACAGTTTAATGTGTGATGAGTCCACACAGATGACATTAAACATCACACTCCACATTTTGATCCTCATTTTGTCAATAACATAAATGTTTGTTCCTGATCTGTAACTTAGAATAAGGAAGATAAAAAAACGATTAATCTACCTGGAGGCCCATGCACCCATTATCTCTACCGCTCGTCCTTTAAGGGTCACAGGGAGGCTGCAGCCAATCCCAGTTGACATTTAGCGAGAGGCGGGGTTACACCCTGGGCAGGTCGCCGGCGTATCCCAGCAACGCCATTCAGAGACAAACCACCACATTCACAATTCATGGTCCCCAATTAGTCTTTGACCTGTGGGAGGAAGCAGGAGAACAGGGAGAATACTGACACAGACACTGGGAGAACATGTTAACATCACACAGAAGTACCGCAGGATCGAACCAGGAACCTTCTTGATGTGCCCTGCACCGCCTAGACATATTATTACTATCAATGTAGTTACTTAATTTTTAAGAGATGGGATATAGGGATGATGAAAGGTAATGTTGAAGTGTGTTAAGTGAGAGTTTATGGTCATTTTAAATTGTGGAGTTTATAGTCTTGAGAAAGAAATCCCAATGTGAAACTAAGAATTAAACATATCTTTTCATGATACAAAGCCTGTGTCCCTGGTTGTGTATCTGACGCACAAACTGCAGTGCGTTGTTAAGACTTCTGCCTCTGCTGCGTTTTGTTTATCCAGGTCAGACAGCAGCTGTTTACCAGAAGCAACTCCATGAGGTCTTAAAGATGCTTCACTGCCCTTTTGAGATTTTGAAAACAAGCAGTGGAGGCAATATTAACAAAATGTATTTAAGCGTGTTAGTTTTCACCTTCCTGCCTTTTGTTTATTAACTTGCAAAAGTGAAATATTGTCCCTTGGGTTTGTTTCTTTGGTCACTTGTAATCCCAGGATCGACCTGAGGATGGCAGTAAAAATCCACCAGTGAGTTTTAAAAGTCCTCTGAGTTACTCGTCCTGTTAATCCTCTCTCCTCAGACCTGCTTGTACTCTTGAAGAACTTCCTGTTTCAGGGGCCTCCTCCCACGTGATGGCACATCCAGTGTGAACACCAAAACAATTATTTGGGAATGGGGGACACGTATGATAATATTCCTAAGAGGGGGGAACCTCATCTCAGTGCAAAGTAGATGCAAAAAACTCTATTATATGCACATCCTCCAATTCTCTGCTATGAAACAATTCTTATTTGCAGCGTGACGGATGAGAATCTTGGCATCAGCGTTTTAAGAAAAAAATACATATATTTAGAAATTGAAACTGCAATTTGACGTTATAATATGCAAAGTGATAAGCCAGTGCCCACACAGAATGAACAAAAGCATGTTATGTATTTTGATGAATGCAATACATATTTTAATGAGTTCAACCAAGAATAGGAAATCACCATAATAGCTTTCAGGGAAACCATGTGCCTTAACCATCCCGTCAGGAGTTAAGAGGAGTTAAGCCTCATTTTACAGTATATGGGCTCTAAGCGATTCATCATCACGGCAGACCTGACGTTAGAACCATTTCAGAACAATGATCCTCATGAGCGGTAATGGCCCAGTATTTGTCCTGTGGGTTCATCCTGTGAAGGCCACAGCCCATTCCAGTGAGAGCAGGAGAAGGTGAAATGGAAAAACACAGGAGCCACAAATGGTCATTTAATGGGACACACAACCAATCGGACATAGAAAACACATACACACACATGTGTTGGAACATTAAACCTGGGGTCGCCACATGGCAAAGCTGCTGACATTACAGAAACTAGGAAATCTATATGTTTATAGATCTGGAAATGAGTGGATTCCTTCGCCTGGAGCTGTGGCACAGAGCAGCAACAAGCAGGTACTTGCAGCAAATGGGTCCATCTCTCTTTGTCTCCCAGGCAGGAGGCTGGAGACGTGGAATAAGGAAGCACAGGGAAACTACCAGCGTTGATATGAGCACATTATGGTTTGTTACATCTTCACATTTTTTGAGCTTGTCTCATGTAAGATTGTGTGGAGAGTAGTGTGGATGAAGTTAATATTGCACTCCCCAGACGCCTACATTAACCGCCTACGCTGGTGCTGATATGTAGAGATGCTTTTATTTTTTGTTCTAGAATAACACTTTATTCATCTCAGGAATACTTGTTTTAAGTGTTAGATTCACACATGGAGATACTGCTCACTTAAATGTATTTTTTTTTGCTGTAAAATAAATTATATGACTCTTCTTTCATCGAATAAATGAATGATAGTCGTCTTATCTTATTATTTTATGGACTTGGACTATGTAGGGCCAAAGTTTACATAGAGTGAATCAGTTCAGACGTCTCTACATCATGACACTTATATCTATCTGAAAAAGTAAAGCCCTTTAATCAAAGGTGGTCAGCCCGCCACCAGCAACCACGTATGAGTGGGAATCTGCAAAGCTGTGCTCATTTTCAAATCTGTGCTGAAACTAAAACCCTGCAGACCAGTCCTCTGCAGCCCCTCGACTGTCTCTCTCACACACATCGTTTGAACAGCTGTCTGTTCCAGAGGTTTGTTCGGATCGGGACCACAACGTTCCTCAGACAAGGTTCAAACCTCTCACGGGGATGGAGGGCTTGTCCTGTCGTGAGGGTCAAGACCCAGGAAGTCCTCTTCTTCATCCCACATTTCTGTCAAAAAAGTGCATTTGTGCTGCTACTGGAGTCGTCGGTTCACAGCTACACAACCTAGACAACTCGGCTGTAGCAAGATAATTGGTGCGTTAGTTCAAAAGTCATTTTGGCACTTCAGAGAAGCACTTCATCCAAAACATGACGTGAGGTTACAGTTTAAGTTTGCTCTTGGACTCCAGTGTCGCAGATGCAGGACGATAATATTATTCTGCTGCGAGTTATTTTTAGCAAGAATATTAATAACAGCTCTAAAATGTAAAAAAAAAGTATTTTCAGGATTCCCGGAACTGACTTAATTAATAATAGTCTTATTATAACAATCACACGGGTGGATATTTTGTAGAGAAAGCTTCCCAGGCTCCGAGGATGCAGGCTAAGTAGTTCACTGACTAACAACCCCACAGAATCACAATAAACCAAAACACAATCCCCCTTCAGATGCTTCTCTCCAGTGGCTGCAGCACGGTGGTTTGAAGCCAAGGCTCTGCTCCAGGGCTCTGGCAGGAACATTGCATTGCATTGGAGTGAACAAAGCTCGACAACAATGACTGAGCCCGTCCTTAGTGGTCTCATTTCAGGGGGTGGTGGCTCTGCACCTTATTACAGTCTCATGCATATGCAGTGCATCTCTTGTCTCTAAAGCACAGGCTGGGTGTCTTGCTGCTGTCTTACTGGTACAAGTGGGCGTCCTGGCGTCTTACTGCAGCTCCATGTGGGTGGGCTGCCGGTTTGATCTGCCTTTAAATGTGGGTGTCCTGCCCACGGTGCCTTCCTGTGTTGCCCTGACTTCACTGTAGTTATGCAACTCCTTTGACCAGCACCTCTGTGACATGTTTACAGTGTCAATGTTTAATAACTTCTCAGGATAAACTTCAACCTTCAGAACACAATTATTTACTTAACCTGAGTCTTAAACATTCAAAAACAAGTAAACCTTATAGTTTGATTGTTTAAAATGATCTAAGTTTTACTCCCACCGTCAATCAGAACTATATGACCCTTACATTGACTCAGGCTGGTTATAAGTTGAATATTAGGGCAGCATTTTTTCAAATTTCATTTTTAATTCAACTCGGTTTCAACGAGGCTATCAGCGTGTTATTAAGAAGGTTCAGAAAAGAGTTCTCTAAGACTTCTGACATTATAAAGTGCTAATTACCTGATATTTTTTCTATTTTTGTCTACACATCATTATATCCTTTTTCTTTTTTTTTACATTTCAATAAAGGTAGTGAGCTGTTAACAAGCTGTTGCTATGGTTACAGATATGGTTTACTCAGGCCCAGACAGACTTGACTCAGACTTCCTGGAGCTGGTCTAATGTACAGATGATTCATAAAGGTGCTGTCATGGACCTCAGGAGAATATCTCAGTGGGTGTGTCTCGCTTACATTTCCCAATAATTGATTTTTGTTATCTCGCACGTGACGTTTCTGACGACTGTATCTGCAAGAGAAATTAATTTTTATTATCACAGTAGGTTTTTCCCTATACCAATCTGTTCTGTGTCCTATCTAGCAACGCAGATTTAATTAAATTAAGCACCAGAGGACAAAACTTCAGGGCTCGTTAATCTATATATTTAAATTGAGAAGCCGCGTCGCTGAGGATTTAAACTTTTTTTAAACTTCGAACACCCCCCAGCAGTTGTATGTTATCAAACAAAAACACAATGGGACGTGTGTTGCGTGTGTGTGTGTGTGTGTGGATGCAAAGTTAGTGACGAGCCGGTGGAGAAAGGTGAACATCTACTGTGTTGGTGAAGCTCGAGCAGCCAGCTTTGTTGTTCTTTTGCCCTCAAGTGGCAAAAATAAATAATTTAAAGAAGTTTTTAATTAAATTATAATTGTTTCTGCGTAAACAAATGTTGCTTCAAAGTATATTCTGATATTTTACTTTTTTTTTCTCAGTATTTCAGGTACAAGGAAGGTCAAACTATATTTAAAACAGTTTTGTGTTGACATTTGTTTGACCTCTTAAGAGGCGGGTGAAATTCTGTGTTTATGCCTCTGCACCAGCGATAGCCTGTGACCAGAGGCAGAATGTATTTTAGGTTGTCCGTCTGTCCGCTGTCCGTCTCTCCCATTCTTGTGATATCTCTAGAATACCTTGAGGGAATTTTCTTCAAATTTTGTACAAATATTCACCTGGACTCAAAGATGAACTGATTTGAGGAAAGTTAAAGGTAAACATGTTTTTGGCCTCTTGAATGTGATATAACACCTATTTGAGGGAATTTCTTCAAATTTCGATCAGTTGTCAGTTGGACTCAAAGATAACGTGATTACATTGCATAGGTCAAGGGTCACTGGGACTTAATATGAATCTGGAGGTTTTTTTCAGTCGAAATAT
The DNA here is from genome assembly GCA_038501795.1 of Pseudopleuronectes americanus. Taxonomy (NCBI): domain Eukaryota; kingdom Metazoa; phylum Chordata; class Actinopteri; order Pleuronectiformes; family Pleuronectidae; genus Pseudopleuronectes; species Pseudopleuronectes americanus. The sequence goes on along the minus strand of CM076716.1, from coordinate 25,677,317 downwards.
GAACACGGAAACTGCACTTGTGGGCTGAAGCAGTAATTCTAGTTCTGAAAGAATTTAAATAAATTCTTCGCCACTGTTCCCTTTTTTTCAATAGCCAACAACATTTCCTTTTTTTTGTTTTTGTTTTAATGACTTAATTTGTTGTATGGACCTTATTCACAACAACTAGATATTGCCATAGCACCAACATTTCATCTTTCATCAACCACATAATATAAAGTTGCGTTAAACCCAAACGACAGTACCTCCTGTACGAGAACCAACAAAATTTGAAGTTGGTTCTCCTGTCATTGTCTGTGTGAGATGCTTCAATTGGTAAAATAATGTTTCTACGAGTTATTCCGGGACTCTGCTCTTTCAGCCCTGAGTGGTGTCAGTGGGTTGGCATGGGGTCTAGCAGCTATAGCTTGGCTACCATGTTTAACAAATCCTTCCCATGTGTGTTCCTTAAACTGTGTAAAGATAAGGTGCAGCTGCAGAGTTTTTACAGCGACACAGTCCTTAAACACTCAAGACGGAAATTGATTTCCACTTGGGGTTTCATGTTTACATCCGTGCTGCAGCCATCTTGCTTTACTAGCACGGTTTCACGTGGAGGGGCTGAGATGTTCTGAAATGCCCAAACCAGCTAACAAAACCTAGAACGTATCATAACACACACACACAGAGTGTGACCTCACTCTCTGCTCCGGACGCCATCGCTCTAACATACCTGTACATGGAAAATAATTGCAGATATAAGTTTTAATGTGCAAGGTCTCGTGTGTGTATGAACTTTAAGGATATTTATCCTGTATCTCTGTAGTTTGTTTACTAACCATACGTCACAGAACTAAACATTCCAGTGATGATGATGAGAGCTTATTTCTGCAGCAGTTCTGTGAAAGCACATTTCCATACTCCTGCACTGAGAGAATGAACCGACTGACAAGGAACTGCCTTAAGCTTCAGCTTTGCTGCCAGACTTTCCTCTTTCCTTTTCCACACACAGTGTTGAATGGCACTGTAGATGTTGAGCATGGAAATTTATGCAAGGGAATGCTAGAGTTTTTTTGTTTTTTTTTACCTCTTCCAATGCAATCCCCCTGTAAACACACGTAATAGACTATGGAGATTTGAGTACTCGCTAACTTATCTTCTTCAGCTTGAACTGCATGCAGGGGAAAAGCAGAAGAGGGATGAGGAGCATCTTTGCAGAAAAGCAAACAGTTGTCAGAGAAAGACACAATGCTGCCGACAGGCCATTAATTAGGCTGACTCTGAAATCCCAATTTCTTGATTTACTTAGGCAACTGTCAGTCAGTATTACGTTGACCTTGGAGATGTTATTGCAGACGAGTGCAGATGCTGCCTGCTGGCACCGTTGTAGCCTGGAGGTAAAGACAGGGGCTTGAGAGATGAAGGCAAAAAGAGAAGATTTATGGACCAAAAGGACAAGAAGTCATACCATGCAATCCCTCAAGAACCGATAGATAAGTGTTTTTATCAAGATCCTGACCCAGTTTGCCCACGTCTCTCATATGAGAGGGACATGAGTATCTACTGTTTTGTGCTGTATGCTGCAAAACCCCTTCATGGATAAATAAAGGGTTTAGAGGAAAACAAAAACATCGAGACTCCTGACCCTTTATGCTGGATTCAGCTGGAGAATATATGGCTTCAAAAGGTTCAAAGACCTGTCAACCATGCCCACCATATTTTGACAGCTGGTAGGCAAGCTCTGCCTTCTCCTTATTTAAAAAAAGATTCTCATAAAACCCTGCAAACACAAACATTTATGGTTTTATTCTTGTGGGAACGCTCACTGACATGATGCATCCAAACCCCCAAAGTCTAGATAACACATTTCACAGACGATGGCAGTTCCAGGTGCATTTCAAAGGACATTATACGATAAAGTGGACCTGTTAAAAACCAGTTAACACATTACTCACCACCTGCTGACTTCAGTCTTTACCCTGACCTTAACCTAACCTGATCCTTAAAGTCAAAACCAAGTCCATAAAACCTTCCAAGTGAGAACCAGACAAAATGTCCTCACTTTGCAAAAAACCTCTCAAGGTCAGTGGTCCATGGTAAGACAGGAATACAAGAACACCCTCACAGATACTGAAGTACTTCATAGCAACAAATATATCACAATTAATACTGAAGTAAGTCCTCTATGTCCCCTCTGGATTATGCAAACATATACTAGAGTAAACCTTTCAAACGTGTGACACCTGCAGTCTGATTCTGCTGCTTTATTCCATTATTCATCATTTCTTCCACACTGACAAAAAGCTGAGACTTTAATTCCATACTTTTTCAATTGGTAGCCAAAATCTTCAAAGGTTGGATTGATAATTGGTCTCTGCAACATTTTTTTTATCTTGTTTGTTAAACAAACTAAAAAGAGCAAGTGTCTCTTGCAGGACTTTAATAAACACGACCCATCATTTTATTCGTGGCTAATGAAACTATTGTCTCGGGACTCTGGTGCAAATCTTTCTAGGGCTGTCGTTCTTTTTCAGATGGAGAGACAGACGCCGCTGAAGCAAAGACGATGGCCAGATGTTGGTGAGCGAGTACCGGTAAAGTCGGCTCCTGTCAGTTGTCAGTCGGTGCACGTTCATGTGTTTTAGGGGAAGTAGCTTTGACGAGAGGACGGGATATATATATCGGTTGCATATTTTCAAAGTGTGGCCTGCTCTTGGTTTTCCAGGATTTCCAGGAAGTGTGGCGTTAATTGGCTGCATAAGAACAAAAATGTGCATCGTTATTATATATCTTAAAAGCTTTACAAAGACTCAACAACAGCCTTTTTAATCTTTTAATTAAGGCAACATACTGTGGGAGAGTAACAGGATCACTCGACTTCTCTATTGATTTAGTAAATCCTTCCTTTGTCATGCAAAACAGCTTTAAGGACTGTAAACATACAATGAATCAAAGAATGAATCTTCTTATGTTGTTGTGACTCAGTTCAAATGTGCGACTATTGTATAAACACACAATGGACCGACAGAATTGTGTTGTTGTCTATAGAGAATTAAAAATGTCAACACTGACTATAACCAAAGCGTCACATTTCTGGGCACAGATCAAAATTCAAATGCCTCCTTCGTAAACAAACACTTCACGCGACATGCAGGCTTAGCTATGGGGATTTATCTCAACGTAATCTTGTATAAAATCAACAATTCGTGCTCATTTATTGGTGATTATTCTTCATTACTATAAGATGCTCAACAGGTTGGCTCGGCGCACGAGGACTAAGTTCCTAGCTGACGTGATACGTGATGGAGACGGATTACCGAGCTCCGCTGAGATCCGCTCTCTCTCCAGTAACCAAGGGAAAGCTGCGGTCGAGCGGACTCATTACAACTGGTCACTATGGGGTTTCCATGCATGAACTTCTAATTAGACCCAATAAATGGATGGAAATCTTTCAGTATGGAAAATGGCCCGGTGTTTGGGAACAATAGACCTGAAACTCTATTAAACCTGTAATGGAAATCATTTATCATGCCTGTGGTGTATGTGTGTATGACCTCCACCCTTTGTGTGGACTGCTTGATATTCAACCTGGATCACATGGCTTACAGTCTGACTTGGAACCTGCTCCACTCAGTTCTCCACATTTTGCTGCTGAGCCGTGCTTCCTTTCATACGGTTAACCTTGAATTTTCAAAGCGATTCACAGGGCAAGTGAAGCCGGATGTGAGATGATATCGTCTGTCTATCTTGCTCCGGGTGTTGTTGATGTAAATAAAAGAAGCTCTGGGTCTTAGTTTAAAAGACTAAAATCCACTTGCATGAATAATGGAAGTAATGTGAGGAAAAGATCTACATCGACCTGTTTGAGTGATAAATGTATTTTATTCCCACAATAATATATTATGGCCAAAAACTGAAATATTTCAACTTCCTGGACAATTTGTCTCTAGCGTAATTCTGCTCGTGACATTTGTTTCGTAATAGAACAAAACCACAATAGATATTTCCTGTCTGCATATTGAATCCATTAGTAGTTTCTGAAAGTGCATTATTACTGTAAACTGCATATCAATACCTTGAAGCCCCGGCCGTACAGTCCATCCCGGACTGCAAACACAACAGAGGCACCTGCATTAAAGCTCAATGAACAGCACATAACGCTTATTCATAATCTCTGGTGATGTCCATCAAACTAATTTAAAGCCCAACTGGCTGAAATCACACCTGCAGCTCAGGTCTATTATAAGAGGAGAACATGCGCTTGATGATTTTTGGTTCGAAGTCTTTTCAGTTTGAATCTAAACTTATTTTGGTCATATATGCGATACTCACCGCTACTAGATGTTCCCACAACTCCCCCCTCTCTTTGTGTTATAATATTAATAATAGACAATCCATAGCCTGACTTTTTGGGGTTTAAAAGCAGCACAGTTTGCAGGTGAAAGGGTTTTCACAGAGTTAGTATGTCCACCGGGGTCGTTCACATCACTGTCGAGAGGTCAATGGGTTTAAAATAAAGTTTTCAGATCTAGTAACATTCAGACACATGTAAACTAACGCTGTGCATCATTTTATCTTGACATAGAATATTGTTGTTGGCTACTTTAGCTTCTTAGTGTGTAAAGTCTCAAGCACTTTGTTGTTCAACTTTAATTACACTTTGTTCCATGATAAATAGTAATTTGTTTTCCTACAGATATAAAATATACAGAATGCTATTCATCACAATAAACCTGACACTGAATATAATATAATTGTATCAATAGCTCCATATTTTGCTGCGTTACGGTTCATTTAAATTTTACTTTGTATAATTGATGTTGAAAACATCTTCTTTTTAAATATTTCAACAAACAAACTTTTGCTCAAACTTTGATAGCGAGCATATTACATTATTCTATTAAATTATTTCGCTTTAAATGTTTTCAATGGTTTTTTCTCATCTCTCATTTCCGTCCGCTTATCCGGGGTCGGGTCGCGGGGGGAGCAGCTCAAGCAGGTTTTTTCTTTACATTGAAAATGTCTGTTTTGTTTTTAAAAATAAAGGTTTCTACTGGATTAAACGATTTCCAGTTCACTTCTGTATGAGTGGTCACAACTTGTAATGTTTGAGATACAGACAAAACATTAAAGCTTTAAAATAAGACAAAGAGCAAAGAGTAATAATTCCATTACATTCTTCCCCCGTACGGAAAGTAATTAATGTTATTTTCATTTTTCTGCTCTCATCTACTAACGACTTGACCTTTCCTTATGTCTTAAGTACAGAGCTAATTACACTTTAAATCTATTAGTGTTTTAAGTGAACTGTGACTTTGCAGTGACTGATCTGTTACCCCAGAGTGTTTTCCCCACTCCTTCCACTAAATGCTGCTGTGTCTCCACCAATCAGCCCAGTCCCACTATCCTGGGACTCACTGGGCAGAATGGAATGAACAGGGGTGGTTTATTTTGTCCGACCGGCACCAAACAATGGCAAGAAAGCATCTCACCAATAGCCGGAGCTGCACGTGGCGCTGACATCACATCACTCCCACATCTCTCTCTGTGTTTCAGCCCCACCCGCCTCCTCTCCATTAGCAAGTCGGTCCGTGTCCCTGTGTTATTTAAAGCCAGAGATCCTCCCTCTCTCGCCCGAGCCACTGTGTTGCATCTGTCTGCCTCGCTGCTTTGTGTGTCTGGGTGTGCTTGCGTGTGTTGTGTGTGTGCGTGAGTGTGTATGAGAGTGCGCTAGCCCAGGCAGCCAGTGGGAGAGCTAGAGAGCGAGGAGAGAGAGAGAGAGAGAGAGAGAGAGAGAGAGAGAGAGAGAGAGCGACACAGGGGGGGGAAAGGCAGAAAGCATCTGAGAAGGCAGAAGGAACGGGAGTGTGAGACAGCTATGAAATTCATCCGAGCTATTTGCTTACTGCTTCTCTGTCCGGCTCTGAGCCTCAGCACCAGGTAAGAGACCAAAGCCTTTTCTTTACTTCTCATCAGTTTCACCCTGATGGGGACTCTGGAACAAAAGGGGGGGGTGTTGGGTTCAAAGCATGCAACGGGCAACGTTAGATCACTAATCTGAAGGTTTGTTCAGTGCTGCCAAACGCTGATGCCTTAATTCACCCTGGCAGCGATGCTCTGTGTGCTCGGCATGTTTGGAGAATGAAAGACTTAGGAGGAAGGAAAGAGCTTCTCTGTGGAACTGGGCTTTTATCTCTCACCAGCTCTGCGCAGGCTGAGAGACAGTTGTCCTCTTGTGGTGGTAAGTCCCTGAGCGCCATGCATCTTGAATAGTGGTGACTTTGCTTTTTGCTTTTTGGGGGGGGCACTTTTTGCTGCCTGCCGGTCAGGGAGGGAGCAAGTTGAAGTCAGGGGAGCCGAGAGAAAGGACAAGGCTACTTGTGTTGCAGGGGGAAAAAGAGCAGGTGTGTTTCTATCTGCGTGTGTGTGTCTGAGTCTGTGTGTGTGTGTGTGTGTGAGAGAGATATCAGCCTTTGGAAGAAGCTCAAGGAGTGATGGGCGAGTGGAATGAATAAGAGAGAAATGTGTGGAGAGAGCGGGAGTTTTGATGATTAATTAAATCATTGATAAAATCATCCTTCTTCCCTGCCGGTGCCTGACACCACTGCCTTAATGAGAACCGTGAGAGGCGATCCAGGGCTTTGACTATACCACGGAGACATCACAGGCAGGGAGGCATGCATTATAAAACTTGCCTTTTCCTTTTTTCTGCTCGGTGCCCAAAAAACATTTGGATTCCGTTTCCGTCGGTGTTCTTGGTGAATTAGTGAAATGCGGTTGCAGAGGATTTTGAAGTCACAAACACACAAATACCCACATGGTTAGTTTTTTGTTGGTGCTGTGTTGCCCAGCACATGAATGTACAGGATGTGAAATGTGCCTTTTTGCCTGAGGAGATACAACAGATCGAGATGTGCAGAGAACAAAGTCAAGGTTATTGCCCATTTCAAACATTTTGGTAAATGGCAGAGAGGAACACTGATTATGATGATGTACGTAGGACTGTATAACAAAGGGCAGTATTGATGTAATCCCCTCCAGCGTGTAGTCATGTGCAGATTAGGCACAGACACACCCTTTAATACATGTGTTAATAACTGCATAAAGCAAATGTCTAAATAACCTTTTAGGAAAACTTTTCAGTCCATTTTAACATCATCTAATTGGTTCATTGGGCATATTTAGAAAATATTTACCCAAATCTAGGCTCATTATATCCGTGTCAATATTTATATTTTAAACGGTGTGTGACATCATCAGCCTCCGAAGTGATCTTTCAGGTGCTAATTGGAGGAGGAGGCATTACTGTGGTAATTTGGCAGGCCACTGTAGATTGTATGGAGCCTCTTGAGGGGGGAATGTCATGGAAGTAATTACCAGCAAACAGTGACACAGATATAATCAGTGTTTCATTAGTTTGTTTCCAAATTCAACATCCAAACAAGAAGGTGCTCAGGAGGCGGGTTTCTGTTAAAGTCAGAGGGACGTTCGAGGTAAAAGGTGAAACCTCAACTGTGACCTACTGAACCATTACCTCTAATAAAGTGAAAGTACACATGATGTGCAGGGCCGTCAGTTCCCGTCTGCTCTGACACATCTGCCTGTTCTGCCCCCAGGAGGCAGTGGAGAGAACCAGCCAATAGTATCATGTCGGAATAACTTCAATTATAAATGGGCTCTGATTACAAGTGAGTGTAACAAGTATTTTTGGATCACTTCTTCTGTTTCTCAAACTCGACCCAAACAAGATCTGTTTGTCTTCATGGTGCATAAAACATATAAACTAAAAATACTGAACAATCCCAAGGAGATGGTTTTCCCTGGTAGTTAATAGGATTATGCAAAAACTACCGATACAGATCACTGTGTATCTTGGTGGATGGATCCAGATAAGGGGTCCAGGGAACGTTTCTCACTGTCTTTAACATTGCAAGATGCTTTTCCGTAAACGTCTCAATAAATTATGTAGAGATAGTTATGAAGAAAAAAACATGTTTCAATGTCATATATCTCTAAACAGGAGGGATTTGCTGCAGATCCATATCGTGATCAGGATGTTTCTGATCTAAATACATGTACAACCAATTAGCTTGGTATGGGTCTGTGCTATCAGATTAACCTTTTAGTTCAATATATGTTAACACAATTTACTGAACGGTTTGTCAAAATTAAACAGGCTTCTTACCCCACAACCAGAAACATGACTTTTCTTGGCCTGCTTCCTCAGATTTTCGTCATTTTGAGTTATATTTGTTATTTATTTTTATAATAAACGGCCATATGGCGGAAAACTCTATCAAGATAAAAAAAAAGGTCATATCAGTCGATATTGAAAGTTATCATGGGAAATGTCCATTTTGGAATTTTGTTATGTTGCTATTGATGAAAATGACACTATGCTCTATTAATAGATATTGTTTTATTCCCCAGTCCTACTTTCATCTTTGTTTTTAAACTACCATTTTCAAGATCAGCTCTAAACTTGAATACTCATTCTGCACAGAGGACAGGTGAATAGCTTTAGTGTTGGGGACAAGGTTCTTCCTCAGGACTCTTCAAATGTCCATGATTTAAATTGTAAATTTTAAAAGTGTAAATTTTAAAGGACTGCCGTGAGACATCCGCAAGGACGGCGAAAGGTTATTTTACACTTCTAAAAGATTAGTCATCACTACGAGCAGCCATGGATGGATTAAATTAAAGGTCCTTTACTGAAACAGGAGGAAAAAAACCTGCTGATCCGTAACACCTGTCCGCTCCATCGCTGATCCACTTCTTCTGCAGAGGTTGACTTTTGTCGACTGCTATCCCCGACAAATATGCAGAATTAGCTATGCCTTTAATAGTCGGGGGGTAATTAGCTGGTGTATTATCATGCCATGCTGTCTTTTGATCTAGCTCTGCCCTAGAGTGCTTCGACTGAGGCGGTAACAGTTGGCAGCGATGCATTTAACATAAAGCTCCTGAAATTGGTTTTATAATTGCTAACATGGTCAGAGATTTTTGATAAAAGCAGAACATCATTTTTTCTCTTTGCGTTTGTCTTTTGTTTTGATGTGCCTCATTTCCACCTCAACATCTTTCAGAGGTGGTTCGGCTTTACTGTTTTTTTTCTGAATCATCAAAACCACAAGCAAGGCGGAATTTTTCATTTTTTTTGTTGCTTTGGATGAAGCTGGCACTCGAAAACTTCTCTCGAGTTGATTGGGTCGTCGCATCTCCCTCGGATTCCTGTTGTTCTCCTGGAGGTCAGGCGTCCACACACGGCTCATCGTTTGTGACACGCTCATTCCTGGTTGTGATAGTGTAACTCTGAGGAGGAGGCCTGACTGGGAGGTGCCTCTGCTGCAGCAGAATGAAATGTGACCGGAGCCGTCTCCTCTACATATTGCTCTGCCGCGCTTTGCTTGATTCACTATCATCACATCAGCGGTGCGCGAGGGAATCCATTTCACAAGGTAACCGCAACCCTCCGCTGCCATCTACCCCCCACCTCCCCCTCCTCCCTCCCTCCCTCCCAAAAACTCGTTCTACAAACATTCACAATTTTGATCAATTGGCGGAATTTAATGTCTTATTATCTCTGTACAATGTGCTGTTCTGGTGCCAGTACCTGCTCCCGTGAGAGCTTGATTAAGATGGATCTGATTTTAATGAATTGAGTGGGTTCCTCTGGGCCACATAATGGTGCTGCAGGGCTGTATGTCATTGCAGAAATCAATTGGTACTTAGGGAAGAAGACAGGGCTGCATTGACACTGGTCCCGTGAGATATGACCGGCCACCTCTGGGTCAGGGTTGCGAGGCGACTTTTTGCGTTTGATTTGTTTTTTTTCTTTGTCTGTCATTCCACGGATCAAACGTCAAATATTCCCTTTCAAGGAATTTCTTGAAACGCATTTGACACGTTCTCCTTGATGCCATCTTTCATGTCCCTCACCTTAGTGTGCTCCTCTATCTGCTGGGATTTCCACCACATCAAATATTCATGAGTGTTTTGGACAGCAATTAAAAAAGACGACAGAGAGCTGTGGATTACACACGGGGTGGAGACACTGCTTTATATGTTAATATTTGCCTTTTGCATACAAGCATATTCTAGATTACATGTCGCTTTAGTCATGCTACACAGGGTCAAACATGTAAAGGAAGATAAAGGGACTAATGACTGAGCTGTGCAGGGATTAGTTATTTATGATATCAGTCACCATTTGCATTTCTCTTGTATGATAATATTTTGTAATAACAGTATTTTTGCTGCCAACAATCAAACCAAACATTGCATAAAAAATATCATCTCAATTTGTGAGACACTTTCTTAGTAATTATTCATTTTTCTTGTCATAGAAATTTCTCTTAAGTATAAAGCAGCATCTCCTTGTTCAACTGGTTTTCTTGTTATGCCTCCAGCCGCAGGAACGTGGAAAGGTGCTCCGCCTCTTTATATTAATACATCACAACAGCAGATGCCGTCTTTGCTCACTCCGTCACATGTTTGCTGAGTTGTGAACATTCCTCAGATCGTCATTTACATCAATCAATACTTTCCTACACGTGGCGCTGAATAAATCCCATCAAGACATTCGGCAGAGAGACAGAGAGAGAGAGAGAGAGAGAGAGAGAAACTCCCCATGATATCTCACTTCCAGCCACTCACAGTCTGCATGTTGTTTTGCTTTTCCATTTCACAGGGTTGAGATGAAACTCGAACACCCACCACGCTGGGTGGAGCGGTGAGCAGCGACTGGAGGTCAAGTGTGGAGCAGATGCAGAATTAGACCCAACTATTGACCAGGGAGAGACGTGCTAATGTCAATCTATACAGTGATGGAGTCTGAATGATTAACAGGGAGTCGGACTGAGGGGGAAACAATCCACCTCTTGTATTTGGGCGTTGTTTAGCATTTAGATGATGAAGGGGAAACAACTAAGAGCACTGGCTGACCTGAGTGAGCGTGAAGAGCTGATGCTGCAGATGTTTTCCTCAGATGTGGCTCGGCTGTGTTTTCATTGGTCCTAATCTGATCGTCATCATGAACTGGTGCTTCAATTATATCGAAGGTCATCAGATAAGTCTTCCATGTTGGATCTGACACCCGTGAGCAAACATTTATCTCCGGGTGGATCAAGGGGTGGGACCAGGGGCGGGAGGGGCACTGGCTCCAGCTAAGATCTGATTGGCCAAAGTGTCACTACAGTTACTTACAAGAGCTCAGGTAAACAGGCAATGACTTGAATGTGAGCCTTACAGAATGACACAAAGGACAATCTACTATATACCCTGGTTTTCTTGCCATAAAATAACCTCTGTAGCAGATACACGATTGCAGATTATGACCTTTAGTGGATGGGTTTTGATAAGATAAAAAAAATGATATTTGTGCAGCCCTGTGACGTCCTCGGCTCAAACCCGACTGTGAATGATAATTGAAATTCAAAGGACGTGGCGTAATGGCCCCACCATGGCAACCACATTGGCCACATGACAGTAATGAAGTGGGGCTACAATAAACAGAACCTTGGATGGCTCCTACAAACGAGAAAGTAATTAAAAGGACCACAATCAGCGGGGGGGGGGAGTAGCCAGACGTTTTTATATGCAAGGCCACATTTCAGGTACCGGGCTGCTGCTCTCGGAAGACGTTTGAAACCGCAGCAGTGGAAGTGTGTGTCATGGTTCACTTGTTATCACGCTGCTTGGAACACAAGGTTTTTTTTCACTCACTTAACTGGGAAGGATTTGCTTCCTTTGTAAATACGGATGTGTGGATGGTGTGATTGAGGGAATCATCACACATTTAGAGGCCATTACCAGACTAATAGTCAGAGATATTCATGAAGGATGAATTACATGTATCTTTCTGGTTTGACTCGCTAAATGAAACCTGTCGTTATCTTGACTCTATGGTTTTTATTAGTTATCAGAAATACAACACGGACGACCGCAATCAAAGTGACAACCTGTTGTGAATCACTGCTCTGACATTTCAAATAAATTTACATCAGTAGAACAACTGAAAGGCCATTTTTTCTACGTTAAAGATGCACGGATACGTCACGCTAGATCATAGCTTGTCCTACGTTAGTATTCAATAAGTTGGCATAACAACTAATGCACACAACAAAGCTGAGAATGTATTATATTAGTCTAAACAATGAACTAATATGCTGTGAAGCTGTTAAGATAAGACGATAACATGATCCTTTATTCGTCCCACACTGGGAACATATACCATGTCACAGCATAATAGTAGTATTAATAAGAAGAATGGGTAAATACACAATAAGTAAGTAGACATGTAACACAATTATACAGACGAAGGAAGGACCAGGAAGTACAGGAAATAGTTATTCTATAATGTAAACAGGATTTATACAGTTTAATAATTGTTGTTGTTGTAAGAAATGGATCATATCCGCTTTAAGGAGACTGTGTTTAGATTGTAAATCTATAATTGTCGATCTACCAGGATGTGATTTCCCTCCTTCTTTCCTGTGCGTGGAGACGTGTGCTTGGTTGTCACCGTCCCTGTTGTGATGCAGGTATTTAATTGCTCGGTCCCTGTAAACATGACGTCTTCCTTCTCTCGTTAGTGTCGGGATTGTTTTCTTCTTCACGGTGAAGTGCGAGATGTACGACGTCATAAAGAGAAGCTGTGCACGGCTCCTCGTCTCGGTGGCACCGCATTAAAACATCCTCAGTGAATTGTTGTCGAGCAGCTATGAGTCAACTCCCTGTGAAACTGAAGGAGAACGCCTCAGTTTAGTGAGGCGGGGGGGGGGTAGTGTGACCTTTTTTCACGTTATAATTTCAATCATGGATCGTTACAGAGTATAAATAATTAGTTGTGTGGTTTGGTTATTTTTAGCAGCTCCTCCACCTCTTCATCGTTTGTGTAGCCCTTTTTTTTTGCCATTTCTTTGTTTGCAAACAAAGCAGCATGGGATCTCACGTTTTCCAGACCATTGGCTAGCACAGGCTGATGATGAAGCCTGTGTTTCCTACTGGTTGAGAATTTACTGCTGGAGGGGTGGTGATTCACCTTGTAACTGATGCACGAGCAGATACTGATGCAGGTAACATGGGGAGAGTGTAACCCAGGTCATTTTTTCCTTAAGAGCCTAACATGCAGAGAGTAGATGCTGCAATTTACTCGTAGTCCCTGAATGCCTCACGTTAAATATCTCTGGTAGACGTTTCATTTGTTCTCACTCATATTTTGGAAATCTCAGTCAAGTTAGTTTGACAATAGTGAGATTTTATTCATGTGGGCGGGCCGTCTATATATTGATGTACTCTGGATGTCAGTCATTAGATTTAAGTGAATATATCTCCCATATTTCATTGAGTTTGATTCGGACACCTGTAGCAGAGTCTCAATATTGCTTATGTTAATTTATGCCTTGCATCGGCAGTTGTTTGTTGGTCAGTTCGTCTGTCGTTCTGTCTGTCAGCCCATCCCATTCCTGTGAACACGTTATCTCAAGAATGCCTTCAGGAAATTGGATTCAAGACTGCTGGAGGGAATTTCTTCAACTTTTCATCATCTATCACTTGGACTCAAAGATGAAGTGATAATGTCTCAGTTGTCAAAGGTCACAGTCACCTTTATATGAATCTGGAAAAAAAGTATGTAAAAATATATTTACAGAAACACCACTGGTTGGTGGAGGCACACAACCGCAGTGCAGTAATTGTAGTTTATTCCTATTATTTGAAAAAAGAGAGACAGGCTTTCAGTTCTTCAGTTTAGACATTCATTGTAATGATGCGCTCTGAGCCCCAGAGACGAGTCACATCAGAATCACTTCCTCCATCATGATTACTGTTCTGTGCAGTGAGGGCTGCGACAGGTGAGCAACATCCTTTGTGGAAGAAAAAACTCAGTAGAGAACATTTTACACTTTTGCTGAAAAACATTCTGCTTGGATGATAATTAAAAGAAGAAAAAATCACGATCCAATTTGTTCTATTTGCTTTTTTTGGAGTGAATATGCACTTACAAATAAAATTCTGTATATTTTTTAATTATGTTGGTTTGGCAGAATTACTGAACGATGCCTTATTGTGTTTCCACGGGGTCTAAATATAAGAATGTTAAAATTAATAAAGAGAAACGGATCAAGCTGACATTTTAAAACAGGCTTTTCTTTACATATTGCATTTGAAGCCTTGTGTAAATATAAACACATTCTGACGAGCAGATGTATTCATTATGTCTGCAGCATATTAATCTTCTGGGAAACTATTAATTCAAACATCCACAGTGCAGTGGGTTCAAATATCACATGTAAAAGAAGAATTTATCTAACATTTGAATCATTCTCTCGTTTCCTTTGCCTCCCAGTTGCCATTTTTCTTTTCTTTTCTACCTTTATTCAAGTCCATTTGATATATGAGCTGCCCTTCACACATCACATGCTCCTCTGTTGAGCAGCTCCACTGAAGCTTGGTGCTTGCAGACCGTCTCTAGACATGGAGTGGGGGTATTTGTTCACCTTGCTCCACATTTCACCAGCCTCTCTCTCTTTCTCTCTCTTGCGATTCAGCTCCAAGTCGTCAACTCTTTTTTTCTAATCATTAAGCTGCCATCACAAATCTGTCCGTTCCCCCATTTTCATTCTTTTCTTCAATTTAATGGCCCATAATTGGTTCAGTATGGAATGAGGCAAAGTGCTCTGGGTTTCTGCATCGCTCACAAAACATCACCAGAGATCACAGATTGTTGGAGGTGTTTGTATCGGCGTAAACAAAAGAAGGGAGATCATTAATAATACAGGTCTACACGGAAAGGCTTTGATTATTTAAGAAAACCATAGAAGGAGCTCAGGGGTTTGTTGTTTTTATCGACTTATTCATCGTGTCACAGCGTTTTGTCTGAACTCTGTCAGTGCTGTTATCTTTAGTGACTGCTTTGTGTTCTTAAAGTTGTCTTTAATTGCGACTCTTTCAGGAGTTTTACCCCATCATTCACTTTAAAATGTTCTCTGATTATAAAAGACACTTGTTTAATACTTGATTTTCATCTCTGAAAAACATCCTCACTCTTGATTAGTCCACTGCCATAATTCAGGACCTTCTTTCTTTAATTGTTTGATTGTGTGAAGTAAAGATTCATCTATGTTATATGCTTCCAGATTATTATTAGCATATTGATGGTTCAGCTGGAATTTAAGCCCAAAGACTCAACAACAAAAGTTCTGTGAACAAAGGGAGAAGTGACACGAAATCTATCAGCCAAGTCTCCGGCAGATACAAGGAGCTGCTGCTCAAAAGACACCTGTGTTATGAATTCAGGGTCACAGCCATAAATTATTTATTTTTTTAAGAATAGGGAAATAACACCTGCACCTGAACCGTGTCCTCGCTTTCAGAAATACGATGCAAAAAAAAATCCTCCCTTTGTGTCCGGTGGCATCCTGCTCCCACAGAGTTATGCACCGTGCAGCTGAAAGGGTGAAATGATGCATCATCTTCAGTTTTCTCAGACTTTACCTTTATAGACCTGGCAAGTGCACAAGAAACATCCATCCACAGTGTAACGTACAGTAAATGTCAATCCAAGTGAAACAAATTGCATAACTCTTCTCTATTTACTCTCTCTGTCTTTTCTCTTTTTTCTATTTGAGTAATTCTCCGAGCCTTTTCAGCCTCATTCCTTTCAACACGGTGCAGTTGTACAGATTCTCTGATTAACATCAGTCGATTAGTCTTGTGGTTAGAGATCAGGGTTTGTGGTTTGGGTTTGAAATTTGAAAATTGAATCTCAATATCATCTGACAAGCTTCTAAACCAGTATCAAATATGAGGAATCTCTCATTTTAAGCAAAAATGGAAAATTCCCAATCCCGTGCCTCAGATCTGACCATTCACCAGAGATGACACTTGTACCGACGCCGTTAAAAGATTCACACGGATGTGTCACACACTCATAAATGTGTAATATATGTAAAAATTGAGTCTGCTCACAAACTGGAAAAAACACAAGGGAGTTGAAGATTGTACGATGGTGGGATTTACTTCTCGGTCAGGTAAAGTGTTATTGTTATAAACTGGGCCACAAATTGTTTCTTCCAACCAGCCAATCCCAGGAAGAACAGCCCCTCCTTCTTTGGTCAAATTGAATTCTGGATAGTTTCAGCCTCACCCACCTGTGAATGCACTTCCCCTCATCCCAGTCGATAGCCCACTATGCTGCAGGACACATATTGGTTTACTAACAATCATTTGAAGGCATAAGTTTCCTGCTGATTCAGGTGATTTGATTAATTACAGTCCAGGTACTTCAGGACATTGAGATTGAGCTTTCCCTTTATCTTGTGTCTTCAGGTATAAAAGGTTATTTACAAAATCCCTATCACAAGTGAACAAGCACCTCCACCTGCCTCGTTCTGTCGGGCGAACACATCCCAGTACCGAGCTGCAGGGATTTGCTTTTGTTCCAGTGCTCAGAGAAATCCATGTGCCCATCCTGCAGGAATTATAGCTGAGCAGACAGTTTCAGGTGTGATCTATCAGATTAGTCTGCGCCGGGTGTGGAGTTTGCTTCTTGAACTGCAGTGGAGGCTCGTGTGGGACAGTTGTCCTCACGTGTTACAGCAGCTGACACTGAGGTAGATCAGAAGTTAATTTGGCTGGAGGACTTCAGGCCGAGTGTCAGCCTTCATGTAGGTACCATGTTGTTGAGTAATTGAAGTGTGATCAGTGTTGACAGCAGAGATTGGATGAGTGTCAGAACTTGCCACAGCTGTCGATGGTGCTCAGTGTAATTCAGCACATCACTTGACCAGTTGAGCTCGTTCCTCTAATAATCAAATGACCTACCGAGGGAAACCGGGCCAATCAGAGGCTTGTGTTTCCCCTGGTGTCCCTCCCCGTTCTCACTGGTTTCCATTTGACCTGGGACGACTGGGTTTGATATGATGACTGACAGGGAAGCGCCGCTTTCCGTTAATAACCAAGATGGCTGCTGCTGCTGCTGCTGAGGCGGAGAGGTCTGATAGATATGCTGACAGGATTAGACAAATGCCACATTTCCCCAAAAACTGTGTTTCTTCCTGATTGGTTGTCAGTCTATCCACTTGTGTCCAAACACCTTGAGAATAAAAGATGAGCTGAGTTCCCATTCTCATTCATGACATGCATTGATCTGATGATAATACAGATCTCACTGTTTGCTGTATAATGTAATTCAGTATATGTCCATGTCAGAAACAAATCTGTCCCACAGAGATGTACCGTCGATAGTCAAGGACAAACAAAACACACGTGGACGAGCTGAAATTGATTTCCAGAGATATCACGTAAACCTGCCCAAACTACCGCTGTTTTTCATTTCCTGTGTTTGATTAACCCCTGCATGTATTTGCTCTGTGCTCTCTGCCGGTTTTTTTCTGTACATCACAGCCCCGGCTCCCGTGTACCATTTTTCCAGAAACATAATATCTGCTCCTTTTGGTGAAGGCTACATAAATCTGAATCCGTTATCAGCTGCCAGCACACCTCCTCGAAGACGCCCTGGCGGATTTTGTTATTTTTATCTAATCATTTCCCGAGCATATTCCCGTGTCAGGATCCATCTTGGCTGACAAGTGCTGGTTACATTTGAGTCCCCTATCGCCCTGTTTTCACAGTGTTTTGCCGTGACACCTGACTGATAAGTGTGTAGCTCAGTGTGTGTGTGTGTAAAGAAGGGACGGGTTTCAGCAGTTTAGCACAAAGGAGCCTATCAGCGGGGCCCTCGGTGGCAGTTTATCTCCCGAATGTTTTTGTTTTATACTTTGATCGAGGGTTTTATGCCCACAGACCTGCAGCCCTGGATGGCACGTTCGGGACACTTTTCTTTATTCACTGCAAAAGAAGATCGGTGTCTTGAGGAAAGATGGGAGCGTCAGAGCTGTTGTTAAAGTGCAGACTATATATGAATTGCATGAATCCATGGAAACTGTCAGGTTAAAATAAGTTTTTTTTGTTCTACTTTTGGAGAAACTTTAGTTTATTGTTCATTTATTGTTTTACATCAGCAATGTGCCATTTTGAATGGATTGGCAAGTCCCCAAACAGATTGAAAAAGACTCTTCTCTGCGATATATATTCTGAGATTCATATTCCTCTAACGATCGAACCAGAAACGATGCTCTCGGGATGATGCTCCAGGATTAAGGGGCCATTGTCACTTGCCAATCAATTGTAAGTGTCAGGTTTGCTATCAGGCAACAAATGGAAACTCACTCATGCAGCTCAACCTCTTTCTAATTTCCTGTTTTCTTCTAATTTCTTCCGAGACAATTTCCAACATCCGGAGAGCAAAGATGAAGTTCAGGTTTCAAAAGACGGCGTTTCTTGTTTTGTGTGTTTTTTTGTGTACATGTGTGCTGAAGCTCACCGGTGGACACAAAGAGGTCAGAGAGGGGGGGTGTGATGCTGCTGACGTCCACCACTCCCGTTTGCCTGTCTGTCAGACGTCTTGCTTGGCTGAGCTCCACACAGAGATGGTGTTGACAAAATGACAGGATGGGGCGCTCACTCCAGTGAACGTCCGTTTGGCTGCAAAGCACCGTTTCCGCAGGAGGGCTGAAGCTCCCACACACAGACAGAGGAACAAGGGGAGAGCTGTGTTTTATTTAAGGCCAGTCCCACACACTTTGGTATTTTTGGACCACGTAGGAAACAACATGCGCTATACAGTCACCACACTTAAAATCTGCTGACGCAAAACCAATTACATCCCAGCAGCTGCAATTAGCCAGCTAGCTTCATGACGCGGTGGTGATGGTGAGTGTCTCGGGGCACAGATTCGGTGTTTGTGCGTTCCCACAGATCCCGTGTTCTCAGTTTGTGTTTGCTCGCCTTGCTTACTGTCCCGACTCCACTGCTCGGATTAGGGATGCATTCTAATGTGTGCCTCTAATCTCATAATCTGTCTAATAGGGGCACAGTTACACTGGAGCCCCTTTAATGTATAAACACGGATCAAGTTGCAGACTGATGGAGGTCGTTGAGGACGTTCAGAGCAGAATCTATAAGGCAGACATCAGAATGCACGGAGTAGTCCTGCTCCCTAACTGCATTAACCATCTGGAGTTGCCTTCACAGAACTCCCCTCAGATGTGAAGTGAGTTACACCAAACACCCTCCTCACCGTGTTTAGCAAATTAGCATCTGATGACAGGTGTTTGGATTAACTCTGATTTAATGAGCTTTATGAAAGTCCCCGGAGGGATGAATGTGGGGTTTTCAGGATTACCTGTTTCCAGGATACTGTTAAAGACAGGCAAATGAAAGTTGGCTGCTCCAAATCCATTAAAATGTGTCCATGACCTCGTGTGTCCATGACCTCGCATGTCTTTCAGTTTGTTCAAGAGGTTCAGTAAATTTTTTGTCATACGTATGTGGAATGATAGAACAACATGTGTGTGTGTGTGTGTGTTTGTGTGTGTGTCTCCACTATAGTTGTGACAAAAGTGTGTTGTGCGTGCTCACCTGAATGCATTGTGTGTTGTTGGGGGCGACATGTAATAAACCAATCGGAGTGGTGACCTCCCGCTCTCTTTGAAAGCAAGGAGCGCTTGAATCGTGGTGGATTGGTACGACAAGGGCGAACGACAATCCACCAGGCCACGCCTCAATATACAATCAACACACTCATGGTCGCTTTGCTGTTTAATCAACGTTGTCTGGATTGGAAAAGGACAAATGACAACATCATCGTCCAAAAATGATGAATCGAGAAGGTCATAAACAGATTATAACCATTAGTCTACAATGTTAGAAGCAAAAGAAACTACTAGCACATGATTATGTTTTCAATTATTTGAAAGAAAAAAATGTCAGAAGTGAAAAATGTAAAACAGGCTCAGCTCATCACATAAAAAACGAGTTGAAATGATAGAACAACAAAAGGTGCTCTCCGTGTGATCCCATTCAAAGTGTGTGTGAGAGAATGTCCGTGGCTGGCGTCAAGCTGGAAAGCTGACAGGTTTTAAAAAAGACGGGAACAAAGGGAACCCATTGGGAGTGTTTCCAAAATGCCTCCTCTCAACACAGCCTTGTCAATCTCGTCCTTATCAGTCTCAGTCCAGACAAAGCGTCTCTGCTGCCACCGGCTTTGACCATTGACTGCGACTCAGTGGGAGAAACTCGCCGTGCGCTCGACTGTCCTTGAACTTCGAGAGCAGGATTTAAAGGGTCAGGTGTTGAAATCTGCACAACACGATGCTGCACTCGATATAAAAGAAGAGGAGGTATTAAAAAAAAAGATACTTCAAAACACATAGGGAGTGTTTGAAATCCAGTCGGACATTTTTCTGTTCTTCACTAGACGAGAAACCAGAGTTAAGTCGACAGTTTTCTCTGAGTCCATTGTCATTGAACGTAGCTTCCCTCTCAGTGTTTAGCAGCGACTCGGCTGCACAGTTGTGTGTTTCCTATCTCTGACTGTTCGTCCCAGGAGTCTCTCGGAGCGTCTGAAATATGCTACACAACTTACACCGCCTTAGCATTAATCCAACACCTCCCAACCCGGGTTGACAACAGGTTTCTCTGGATATAGTGCCTGGCTGCATAGCGAGCAGAATCCCATTACTTGAATGGATAGGACTAATAATAAAATATTACTTCCAACCTGAACCGGATTAAGAATGATCTCGTGGCTCTCGGGAATTAGTTGAGCTGCCTTTTTCCACATACACGTGTTTTATATACAAAGTGTAGATGGTGCTTTTAAACAAGTTTATTTTCACTGCTGTTGCTTTGTGTTCATGGAATTGGCGGGATAATAAATGCATGGGGGACAAATAAGAAGTGGGAGGAGGGGGGAGGCAGGGCTCTTTAAATAGTCTGTTTATGTGCTAACTGCTGCTGCATCTCACTGTATCGCTGAATTAATGCAGAGTACACACACACACAGAGACACACACACACACACACACACACACACACAGGGCGGGTCAGTGAGAGAATGATTTGAATAGAGAAAACAGGCAGTTTGCAGACTTCACGCCAGAGAAAATGCAGATGAAAGACAGAGGGTGAGCTTCTCTGAATCAGCAGCCACGGGACGCCGGTCCACTCAGACTGATTGGTGTCTCTGTGTTTAATTACCGGGTCCTGAGGTTGATGCTTTTTGGGGGGGGGTCTATAAAATAATGCAAAATGAATCCAGCGGATGGGATCATCACTTTACCACAGTGTCCCAATGCCATAGATGTGCTATAGTGTGCTATACCTCCATGGTATATAATATGTCAGCAAATATGAGGCTTCTCCAGACAAATTGGATCATCACATTTTATTTCTAACAGGAGAAGATGCAAGATAAAACAATATTCTAACTCTGCACCATATTGCACATTTTTCAAACTACTCCCATTCAAAGTAATATAAATTCTGTTTATATTAAGGGTTTTCAAAATGCACTACGTCCTTTGAAAACAAATATGTTAAGAAAATTTCAGATCCTTTCATCAAAAACATTTCTTTTTGCAATATTTGCTGGCACAAAACCCATGCATGTGTTTGTGTATCCTCATGTGAGTGTGACAAACAAGCAAAACAGAGACGCTCTCGTGGAAGCACCTCTTAGTAGCTCAAACCTCTGCAGGGTTTCTTTTTTTAAATTACACACCAAAGACACAGAGGAATGAGCCGAACCGTGGGGAACCATCACCGCCCTACTCTTCATCCTACTATTCATCAATGGCCCACAACACAAATTCAAGGGAACTTCCTATGAATATAAAACTATCACAATGGTGAGTTTCTCACTTTTTCACTGTGAACTCACCACAACCTTTTGCAGAATCTACAGTAGAATTGTGGCAGTGATAATGTGTTTCAAAGTTCACCAGCTCCCAGTGGTACTACAGCATGTTGTATCGCTGCTGATAACTTTATTCTGACAGGTAAAGGTGTGTTTGTGCTGCAGAATCTTAACTGAGGTGGAAAACTGCAGAGATGCGTGTTTAGCATTCCAGTCACAGAAATTCCAGTGGGCCGGCCCTAGAGATGGAGAGATACCTCCAGGAACAAGCGCAGTAATTGGGGTTGAAGATCGACCACCCCAGTGTTTGGATTAGCAGGTTTTAACCAATGAGTGGGACTCTACCATGGCACACAGATCACAAGTCCTCAAACTGAAATATAAGGAACCAGCTTCACAATTTTCAAAAAAATGTGTATTGTATTATTGGCAGCTTCTTTGTGTCCACATATTGTACAGCTTAACCTCAGCTCAGTAGTGCTAGTGTTAGAAATGTACTAGAATCATCTTAGAAAATTACAAATTAGAGCAAATGATTTGCTATGACGTGTGTTTTCCCAAAACAAAAGACAAATGAAACATGGATTTCTACATTTATTGAGGGAAGCTTGATTTATTCTGCAGTTTTGCACTGTCGAATGCTGAATCAAAACCTTGGTAATCAGCATGTACTGTGTGAATGAATTACTGATGCAATGAATAATGGAATGAAAAATAATCTTTAAAAAGCATAAAGTGAGAAAAATAATGTAAAGTATGAAATTAAAGAGCAAATTATAGAGCAAGATTTGCGCTCCATTTCTTTTTTTTTAAGAATATATTAAGAGACACAGTTTCTCAAATGTCTCTTGGCCTAGATACAGTATAACTGACCTCATAACGGATATTGGGAAAGCACAATTTGAAAAAAACTTTCAATTGGTGAAAATGTCATCATGTATTAGTCACAGACATTTACAGAATGTTTTTATTCTGTTCACAGTGGAACATTTTACTCATAAATGTATGAATGACCTATTTTGGGCTTCCACATAGTTCCACATAATTTAACCATAGCAGAAAAATTATTTCCACACAAGCCATTTAAATGATAGTTTACTCACTATTAGCCTCCGCACATATTTCCAAAATCCTGATTTCCAGAAAATGTTAGCATTGTTAGTCATTATTGCTGAAACTTTAACAGTTAAAAAGATCAAATCCTTTGTGTTTATGAATAAGAGGAAATAATGTGATGCAAACAATTGTACAAAGCTGGTAATTCGTATTATATTATTATTATTAACTCCGAGAGTCAGGCAAGGACAGTGATACAGTTTTGGGGGAAATACAGAGGATGAGAGCTGAGCCCCTGAATTATATTTAAAACAGGAGAAGGAAATAAATGAAAGAACAGGGTGAGTTCAGTCTATCAATGATTAATCTGCCAGAAAGGAAAGGAGTGTCTAAAGGAGCTGAAATAAAGAGCACAGCGCATTAGTGACAAGACGGAGAAAGACGCAGATCTTTCGAGGAAGGTGTAGAAAGAGGGAGGACGTTGGGACAGAGCGACCAAGAGGGGGCGCTAGTGCTGCAAAGGACTACAGCAAACTTAGACTATAGACGATGTATGATAGGAGATTTGGGATTTTCTTTAAATGATCATTAAATGAAATAGCTGATAACATTCTATGTAATAATACAAATAATACAAATCCTATTGCTGTATCTATTTGTATCTGCATTTAAACAAATCTCGCATTAATAAATCTTTGGAAAATATGTGAAAATGTCAAAAACAACAACAACACTCACAATGTTAAAGCACGTACCAGAGAAGTTCCCGGATCAACGCCTTTGCTTATTGTTTGCATAATCCTGCGGACAAACAAACAGACACTGGTGAAAACATGAGCTCTTTGCCAGAACTATCTAACACTGGAGAGAATAACAAATCCAAATTCATAGTTTAAACTATTATGGTCTCATCTCATGAATGTGAAACATGAACTTCACTGATTTCAAAAAACAAAAAAGTCAGATTCTCCCTGAGGAAGCTGCAGGTGCCTCCGCCCTTGTCTCCCGGCACATGCCACTAATTGCGGTTTTCCCATTATCGAGATGAGACGTCCTACTGGTCTGCTCTCCCAGTGACACTCAGTGGGTGATCTGACGCGTGCCTCTTAGCATTAACCTTTTTATAGGTTAATTTCTGGTTAATTTCGTCATCTAATACAGGCTTTGACTCACAAATGGCAGCGTCACATATGAAACATCTAGTGGATGTAGAAATCGTTTCAGAAACACGATATAATTAATACATCCTAATGAAGGTGTGAATGAATATTTATAAAGGGCAGTTCATTAAGAATTTCAAATTAAGGGAGAAGGCAATAAAGATCAAGAGAAATATAAAAAAAATTACAGATACTGTGTTCACAAAGCTAAAGAATCAAGAAAACTAAATGTGCTCCATATGACCATAACTCAATCTGTTTAAAACAAGCTATATAACTCACTGTGCAACGGAAATTAATGAAATTCAGCTGATCTTCAGATTTACCCCCTGCTAGAAAGGCAGCAGTTACTTTATCAATGTTTGTGATGTTGTAAAGTCCAACTGTCGTCACTGTAAAGTCATTTCTGGTTTTTCTTCTCACGGGAGTTGGTGGCTTGGATGAAAGTAGTGAAAGTTCCAATGTTTGGTTGCTGAAACAACCTTCACACTTTTTGCATAATCCTGTGCTATCACATCTGGATGCAGAGATGGTGTCGTAGAAATCCAGCAGATAGAAATGCCATGGGAGGCGCAGAGGAGGGTGTTGATGATGATGATGATGATGATGATGATGATGATGATGATGATGATGATGATGATGATGATCATGATTATAACGATGATAATTTTGATGATGTAATTATTGGCAGTGTTTGTCTACCTCTTTCAAGACAATGAAATAAAACAAATTGAGGAAACAACAAGTAAATCTTAAATTTAATGTAAAAAAATTGTCATAACTAAGCTGTGATTGTATCAAGCAAATGTACATTTTTACCATAAACTGTAGATAAGCGCCTCTCCACCTCATCCCACTATCAAGAGATGAAATCAAATAACTAATTCAAACCAATCCTACTAGAACATTTTGCATGTGATTAGAACTGACATGTAATTTGACGTTTTTGTTTGCTCCATGTCTCATCTGCAAACATGGAGGAGGCTTGGTTTATACTATCCTGCAGCCAGCCACTAGGGGGCGGGTTGATCCAGAGACTTCGGCTTCACGTCTCTGGAGCCGTCCTGTCGTCCGTCTCTATGTTCCGTCTCTACTTGGACAATTCAAAGGTCATTTCTCTTGATATCCCTGTGAGAGGTCCGTACAGGAGATGATATGATTCATCACAGTGAAGAGCCCGCCTGGTTCCTGAGTAACGGCCTCTGTGAGTCGTAACACACATGAGCAGGTCGTAGTAGCAGCCGGGTGAAGACATAATCACATCAGTCATAAAGGGCGCTCGCACTAACACGGCAGCCATTATGACTGACAATGTTCTGCATTAGTAGAAGTGAAATGTTCAGGTGAAGGACGTACACATGCTGCAGTTTGTCATCTTCCTCCATCTCCAGGCGGAGTACAGTACCTATCAGACTCAAGCGAGGTCTGTTATTGAATTGCTGTTATTAAATGTTCATCGGGGCATGAAAAGCTCGTTGCATGTTGCGGCGGCTGTATTGAAGTTCAGTGAAGAATCCAATGTGCTCGGTATGAGACATGGATTTGCTTCTAATTTAATTCTTGTGGGAGCCACGTGAACGGGAGCATTGTCTTTTCACAGCCTGCAAACAAATAAGAATTCTCAACTGCTGCAGGCCTGGAGTCATATTATTAAGACTTTTTCTAATTTTCTGCAAAACCAGATGTTAGAATAAACAGGAACTGGGAGAGCAGCTCTAGAGAGGAGGTGAGGTACAACACTCACACAACAGAAAACTGCAGTGGAATGATTGAGTTGTTATTGTCCAGGCAGGTCCCTAAATCACTAAATAACACCCCCTCAAAATCGAGACATATGTGCTCGTTCCACGGCTGCGGAAGCATTTTGTCTTTAGCCGCTTTCCGGCCCACCAGGGTCCCGACTCTTCAGAGGATAACAGGGACGACACCGCGGTGCCTGGCACTGCCGGTAAATATGGAATAATATGGAAACACAGCAGCCAATACTCTGGTCTGATGAGTATTTACCTCCGGGGGGTATGCTCATCCCTTCCGTTTTATCTCAGCAAGCACATATGGTGCACTGTTGCTGGCGCCTCCAACAGGAACGTCTGTTTTTCCGGAGGATGCCTGCAGTTAATTCATTGGGTTTTGTGCACTTGTTGTGTGGCTACGTGGTGTCAGACAAAGAGCCTCTCTGTCAGGGTAAGGCAGATGGTTTTATTTGTTGCTGCTGCACTGGTTAAGGTGTGCCACGCTGTGATACCGTCCCTGTGTTTATTTCAGTCACAGTGAATAACACATATTTCTATAAGACACCATTATAAAGCTCAGATTTGCTGCCGCCCTCTTTGTCCTTCAAGGGGGAAGAAGTCCTGTGGAGTGTATGTGTGAGCCACTGCACTTCATTCACTTAAGTGACGCTTTTACACTGACATCTAAGGTGACAGCCAGTCCTCGGGGGGGCATTGATTGCACTGACCCCTCTGGGACTAAAGGAGACGTATTGATGTTGCAGGAGACAGCTGTCCCTTGGCATAATGCAATGGGAGACACCGCCGAGACAGACACTGGCTGAGAGACGTGTCTCCTCCCTGGATGTGGCTGCGTCATCACCTTCAGTTCAAAGCAAATTAAATTCACTTTGAATAAGTTTATCATCTCGACCTCGTGGCCGACCGATGATTGAAACGCGCCCTCGATCTATTGTATTTACATAATGAGATTTCTAATGTCAAAAGCTTTTCGGAGACAGCTGTTCCAAAATGTCTTTCTGGAGGCGTCGGGGGTGAAGGGGGAACGTGTCCAATTCCAGGAGTCCAGCGTCTCGTAATTGTCGCCGCATTAAAGATGACCAATAATCATGTGGGCAATTTGTAGGTCTTTGTAGAGGACGTCTTTGAAAGCAGACGTTTGTCCTGAGGACGTTTTGCCAGATAGAGCAAAGGAAACACATGTATATAACTAAATTAAACAAGGTACATTTAGGATCTATCTATATAACAGATTCCTGCAAAGTGATAATGAGTTAATACTGTCTATCTTGCTGACTCAGTACCTGTGAACAAATGCCAAAATAAAGTGACATTTCAGCAGATGGAAAGTAGGCATGATTCTAATCTCAGGAGACAACAACCCTTCAATTGTGGGAGACAAATGTCCTCCACATTGGTGTGGCTCCATATCGCTGTGGCATTTACAATAAATCTGCTTCTCCTCAGAGATTCAAAATGCCTCAGGGCCGAGGAAAGGTCGCTCACAAGCTGAGAAAATCATATACGTTTCAAAACATCAGCCCCAGATTTCTTGAATTGCTGTATTTTGACATGTATTAATGGTAATGTTTGAATTCAATACTCAATGTTTTTAAGTATTCAATATGTAAGAAATGGTGCTATGAAGAAACAGTGGTGAGGACCTTATGACTTAAAATTGCAGATTATATAAAGATGGAGGACATGACAGCTCTGAAGCCAAACAATTTGGATCTCCCCCTGGTGGCTGGCCGCTGTATATGCCATAAATTATCCATGTTAGTATATGGGACATGGATCCAATTAAATAAGTACACGTTAACATTTTTATTTTTCAAAGATAGTTTGTGTAATTGTAGTTCTTATCACACAGGTGTAAAATCAAGTGGCAGCACCAGTATCAGGGATTATTTTAGCCTCATTCGTGTACTATACAAAGTGGAGCCTTGTCGTCCATCTTGGTCTATGGTTAAACATCTTTACCTCTCACTGCAGGCACACCCAGACGCCTAAAATGAATGTCACAGCTCCAACTGAGTTGTTGGTTTTGAGAGCAGTAACCACTTAAACACAACTCTTGTTGCAACAACTCGGCAAAGACTTATCTCCCACTGAGTTTTCACATTTCACACAGCTGACGCTCTGAGGTGGAACATGTTTCTTTGCATGTCCATTTTGAGCTTTGGCAAGAATAATAAAACAAACACGACTGTAATACAATCAAATTCTTGAAGAGAATATCACAGACATATCATAGCAGCCACCCCCTTCACAGAATTATCGTTAAATACTTAAATACAAATCCAGTGATGTCATTTTTTACCCTCGGATGTTAAAACCTCACATTATTTATCCCTCATACTAACAGTGCTTACAGAATATCCATCATCACCATGGCAACCCCTTAAATTGTCCAAATATCTTCCCACATCGTTAAAACACTGGATGGGAGAGGGTTTTGTGAGACTTTGATGGTTTTGCTGCTCATCATTTTGACACGGTCGCAGTATATAAGACATAATTCTGAACTTTTCATCGTCAGGATTAATGAGCTGCATCTTAACTTTCGGGGAATTTGTGGTGAAAGATGATTTAAGATTTCTGGGGCTGACATGTTTTATCTTCCTTTTTGTGGGGGGGGGGTATTGACTTGGATCATATTATAGTCAATGCAGTGATTGGGGATTTCACAGAGATTCACATTTAATTTGTGAAGTACCAGTTTCTTGAGATGCACATTAGAGCTTCCTCTGCACCTATGACTATAACAGTGTTGCTGCAGACACAACCTTTGCCTGCAGATGCTTTTCTTTCAGTCTGTTGTTGGTGACTGTGTGATATTAAAGGGGAAGCATTAGAGTAGTCAGATGTGAAACACATTTAATTGGAAGACAGCGGCAGGATGTTTTTCTGTCTGTGTCTGCTGCAAGAGATGGCACTGAAATAAATCAAAAAATACAGCTAGGTTTAAATTATCTTGCTCCATCGTATCTGCCCACTGACTCAGACTGGTTTGGGAGTAAGCTGAATTTCTTTGTGCCAACATTAGCAGAACAGTAAAATGTATTTCTATATATATTTATAGTTGTTGTTTCCGACGAAGGTGTTAAGGATGTTGTTCGTATATTCCCGTTCCTAGCAAGACTCTGAGGAGGGGGAGGAGGAAATTGGTTTGGTTGTATTTAGATTCGGTTGTAAATCAGTGGGTTGTGCACGAAGACGGTGAAAAAATAAATATCTGCTTTGAGGCGAAAAAGGAAAACATGGTTCTTTCGAGGGACGGTTGTTAGTTTGAGTGGGAGCGCCGAACCTGCAGCTGTTGATTTGTCAGATTGGGTCAGCGAAAAAGAGAAACACACAAACTGTTGCATCAGGTTCATCACTTCAGGTCCTCTGGAGACAATTACTGGGGGAGAAGCTGCCCTGACTCTCAGTGAAAAACAACCAGCTTCCAAAACCTTTTAAGACCCTGTCACCTGCTGCCTGTGGCCCATCAGGGTGGATCTCTGAACGAGAGCCACTTGGGCTCAGGTGGCGTCTCTCCTCATCTGTATCTGAAGAGTTCTCAGCAAATATCAAATCTAATTCCCCCCACCTCAAACTGCATAATCCAAACACACAGGTTCCTGGTGGAGATGATTCACAGACAAACGTCACGTCCTTTGGAACTGACGACATTACAGCAGAAGCGTTTAGTACAAAGACATTTTGAAGGGTACATATTGTGTTCTTTCAGTTGTCCTCTGGTGTGTAAGTGCTTTTCGGTGAATGTACGACTATCTGTCTTGACAAAAACACAACCTGAAACGCCTGTAGTTTGGCCAATTAAAGGGACAGGGGCTGAACCCATGTGTTTCAGACAGAGGCTGAAAAGAGGAGCTCCAGCAATGAACAGTAAGAGGAAAGTGATGTTTTCTTAATTTGAGCACGTTAACATTTAAAATGAATAGCCCAAATTTACCTTTTGGACCTGAATGAGTAGAATAAGTCTCCTTTAAAGGGGAGGTCAGTCACAAGGTTCCAACAGTTCATGGAATTAGAGTCCTCACACAGATGTGAGCAGGAAGAGACGACAAGTGTGCAAAGCATTTCTCTAACACAACAAGTCCAGAGCTAATTTTAACGTTATTAAGACGAGTGAGAGGAACATGCACCGCCCCCTTCACCATGCACAACAACATTAAATCAAGAAACTCACATATTGGGAATAGAGGAAGCTGGAAGTCGCTTTTAAATATTACAAATATAAAAATAACTAGATAAGGGATTAAGTCGTAAAATTTGCTCCGAGAGATTAAAGCAAGAAAGACGAAGCTATAGAAAATATCAGTTTTACACAACAATGACTCAAAGAACATTTGCTATGTTACGAAAGAGGAGTACAGAAACTGTAAAATGATTAATTAAGCCCAACACGCCTGTTGCCAGGGACGGTGCTGGCACCGGCTCCACCAAGACATTAATAGACTTAACAGCACTGAATACGAAGCCATAAATTCATCTCTCTCTCTCTAACTATTGTATTCCTGCAATATCCCTCACCTCTCATGTGTGTTCCCTATCTCTCCAGTGTGAGGACTAGATATCAAGCACGTCTCCAAATTACTCATATTTTTAATGATGGATGATGACACCCTGTGAATGAAGCATGACTGATTTGCACCGTCAACTCAAACAGTGGGGACTCGGAGACGCTGACGGGCTGTCACCGAACACCCAACCCTCCGGCTGATAGATTTTTACTTCCACTCTCAAGCTGTCTCAGCGTCATGTAGCACCCGGCTCTCCCTGGCTTCACCCCCCCGCTGACACCTATCAGATGGGTTCAGGTACGGCCTCCCTGCTTCTTGGAAGGATTTATCCTCAAATCTTCATCCCTGAAAGATGAAGATTTTTAGTAGATGGTTAATTATTTTGAAATCTGATATTTTGACTATTTTCTCTCACCAGACTCTGTTTCCCCCTTAAGTCTGTGCAACATGCCAGTGTCCATCCATCCACCGATTATACAGCGTTTATCTTTTGAGGGTCGCAGGGGAGCTGATCCCAGCTGACAGTGGGTGAGAGGCAGGGCACACCCTGGTCTGTCTCCGGGCTGACGTGAAGAGACAAACAACCTTTCACATGCAGGACATTCAGAGGCTCCAATTGACCTAAATGTCTTTGGACTGTGGTAGGAAGCTGGAGCACCTGAAGAAAGACTCACACAGACCCAGTGAGAAAGTGCAAACTCCATCATGCCGCCCACATATTGTCTCGAACCTGCGCAACCAAACTTTTCAGGTTTAGACCCTTTCTTCATCGTCCTCGTCTGTAACTCAACGTTTCTTTCTTCGTTCTTTACCTTGCTCCAGCTAGCACAGTTTTTTTCACTTCAGATTTCAGTTTGGTAACACCTACGTTTTGTAAAAGTAAAAGTTTCTTCCTGCAACAAGACACAGTTCTCCGTACATATGACAGTGCACAATGTCCTCGTACAGTAGAGACGATTAACACAACACAATGTCACAATGGTTTTGTCTTATCAAGATTTTTCAGTTCTCTGCAAATTTGAGTTTTAACACAACTTTCAGCTCTCGCAAAACTAAACTTTCTGCCCTTGTGAGTTCAGAGAGAAAGGTGGATACACAAAAACACATTGAATAGGAAAGAAACAATACATGGATCAACAACACAATGTTTTGCCCTGATTAAATCTTTTTGGTAACTTTTCTAACCCTAGATGTATATTTTGATACTTATCTAATTTGATAATTCACTAACATCAGTGGGTAGAATGAAGCTGCTCCATGTAAACACAAAAACAATCTTCTCCAACACAGATTAAAAAATTATAAATATAACAAACCTGTCATGCTGTTCCTATAAATTTTTTTTAAAGTTTTATGTTATTGATTTGTATTTGTTCATGTCAAAAGTTTGCAAGCTTTATTTCAATGAAAAATCTGTTATTTAAATTGTTTGCAAGTTCAAGCCCGTTTTTCGAAGCCAGGCTCATTTTGACTGCCAGCAGATCAGAGAACTGTGCAGAAAGCCAGACTGGGGGGTGTGTGACACCATTGGAACAATATGAATCCTGTCCAGTGTGTTTACTTCTTTTAAATTGTGTCTTGCACTCATGCACCACATGAGACTGGATTTGTTTGGTATCTCGCTAAGAAGAAGAGAAGCCAAATGTTTTGTTATTCCTCCGTGCACAGTTTTTCTCTGTGAGCTCAGCAGCAGCCAACAGATCCACTGACCACAGTTGAACCTTCCCAGTGAAATCATTACACCCGACAGATGCTGGAAGTGATGTGATCTGCTGTGGCAATGATCGCAAAACGATGCAACTGGTTTAATAATTCCATGAGTAACACTGCAGTGAATTCCCTCAGGACGAGTGCACGTATCCTGCCTCCGAAAAACCACTAAATCTCTCTTCTATTTCAGAAATATGAGCCATAAAGTATTTTTTCCCAGGGTTATATATAGTCATTACAAAGTGAGAGCTATAAACGGCAGGTACTAACCCCTAGGCTACTGGCTACTAGGAAATAACATTTATGCTCTGTGGTCTACAGACTCTATTTAATGAAACTGGGAAAAACACTTTCCTCAGTCGGATAATGAATTCCAGCATTGTAGCTTTTAGATTTACTGGAGAAAATTAAAGCACATCTGTCCATTCGGTGTTGCATGGGATTAACATACTTCAGGCCGATAAAAAAGTCAGTGGTTAATCTGGTCAATCTTTCACAGGCCTGAGAAACTTCCAAAATATGTTTTATTCAAAAATAATGCTGTGCTTTTATCGGATTCAAAACTGTAAAGCTTTAAAGCTGTGGGTGGTGAGGATGAAGACTTCGGAAACATCTGGATTGAGCTCACAGTAGAACTGCTCCTCTGTCACATCGGAATGGGACAGTAGTGGTTGTTCTGGGAATCCAGTCAGGAAGCCTCCAGGGGGCATTCCCAGCCCGGGACCCAGAACTCATCTGGCCTCCGAACACCTTGGGATCCCTCAGGAAGACGTGTAGAGAGTGGTTTGGGAGAAGGACGTCTGGGATACCCTGCTTGGCCTGCTACTTACTTAACTCACGCCCACTAGGCGGAGGAGAATAGATGGAAAACCCTCCTCGTTGATAACATGCAGGATGATTGATATCAGCTTCCTGAAAAGTAATAATTCACTCTAAAGTAAGTAAATGGCAGCATCGGTCTAACACGGTGCCATGTCGTCCTGTGTTTAGCATTAGCCTGTGTGTGTCCCCCCCCCCTCGTTATGTATCTGTCTTCTTGTCCCTGTCGTCCCCTCTAACAGATGCTGGAGTATTTATCCTCTCCCTCCTTGTATCCTCAGCGGATTGCTTTGTCCTAATTGGAAAGCTGAGTTAATTATGCTCCAGCCTGTACTTGGCACATCATCCCGACCTCCCTGGAGAGACTGTTAGGTTTGACTCATATTTAAAACAGAATCACTGGGGTGACGAATGGAAACGTGGGAGCAGTCTGACCTTAATCCGGCCCTGGATTGATTGATTGATATGGATTCGGCGGCTGGAGAAATGAAGACAGTCCGTCCTAATTTCCATCTGTCAGTCAGCGTTCACCTGGATTTCCTGGAGCTAATTGGAAAGGCCGGCATTGTGTTGCAGGTTTTCATTTCGCTTCCCTCAGGGTTTCACAGAAAAGCAGGTTTTCTGTTTGCTTGGTGTTAATGAAGTCAAGTCACCGGATGCAACAGAATGAGAGGAAATGCAGGAGACTAAGTAACCTGGGGGGATTTAGTCACAGGTGCTTTTCCACGGGAGACAGGAAATATGTTAATAGCTTTAATGTGTTGATGTTGTGATGTTAACAGTTTTCAGCATGAGGCAGAAATCTACCCATGGTCTCCCCACTTCGTATTCACAGGGGGAGCTGAGTCGTCCGGAGTCTGAGGTTGATTTGACATTGAAGTGATTGCAAAGCGAGAAAACACCCGATGGCCTCGTGGGCTTTGTCAACCAGAACATGAAGAGTTGATCATCATCTGATTTAGTCTTCGTGTCTCTTTGGGGACAACTTGTATTAAATTTTACAAGAAGAACTGACATTACATTTTTGCATTATGTGTCGATGATGGATCCTGGAACAAACCTACAAAGATTTAGACAACCCTGCATAAAGCATTTCCTTCCGATGCTCCTCTCCTCCACGTCCTCTCCTATCTACGAGCCATTAGTCGGCTCGGCTCCTAAAGATGAATGATATGTAAGAGTCCCTTCTAAAAAATGAATGACATCTCAGACTCATTATAGTTTAATGGAGCTCCAAGATACCCTCATTGTGCCATTAAACATAGGTTGAACTCAGGTTTTTACTCTCGTCACACTCGGGGTGAAGCATTGAGAGTCGGAGGAGCGGTTTCAAATCTTCGGGTTGAAACACCGTCCTGTTTATAAGCATTGGCAGCGTTTCATTGCCGGAGCTATTAAATGTGTCAGGATTGGTTATCTCTGTCACGATTGGTCCAACGTTCTCATTTAAAACAAATCTGTGCTAAACGTGTCTCACTGTAGACTAATACCGTTTTACATAATCTCTGTGAAGAAAAGTTTCAGTCAAAACAAACACCGAACGCAAAGTTGTCCCAGAACTCAGAGTGAGGCTGTTTATTCATTAGCATGAGGTGAAAAGAGAAAATAACTATATCGGAAAAATCTCTACGTTCTGCTCATACCCACAGCCTCCTGTAATATGTCATCGATGATAACGAGGACTGGGTATCAAATGGCTGATATAATAATAATGTAGATAATTCCTTATCGATGATCTGCCAGTTAATTGGGAGTTAATGGAGGCATAAACTTTAAATGAATTATCAACGTAATGGTGGATTCATTTTCTGTCAATCAACTAATTGATTTGTTTTCGCTCGTGTATAATAGGTCTACGTATTTATTTAATTTTACATTTTAATGTAAGCTAGGGGAAATGGTGAAACATCATTCATGACCTTTTATTTTCTCTTGTGACCTTTAAACATCTGGGGCTACAGATGTGATTTTTACAGATTCTATATAAGTGACCTGAAATCACCAAACTGAAGAATGCAATGCAATAATCCACGAAGTAAGAAAGGAGGAAACAAAGTGAAGCAGGTCCGACTCACCTCTGTAGCACCAGATCAAACCGGGACCCCCGGTCAAGACATGAAGTACAGTGACTTCAAAGAAAACCCTGCAGGGGGAAAGTGAGGGGAAGGAATCCTGAAGTGGGCAGTGGGTGCTCTGAGCACGTGGCAAGAAGCAGTCAATGGATATATGAGCTGTGAAAAGGAAAAATTGTCCAGCAGCAAATACTTGTAATGGCCCTTTAGATTTAAAATCACTGCGTCCGTGCTGCTTCTTCACAGGGAAAGTGTGTCCCGGCTTCGGGTGGAAGTTTCGAAGCTGCACACTCTGGATAACTGATCAGATGCTCAGCGCTGCTCGAAATGTGCATTGACAGTTTGATAGTGCGTTGACTATCTCCCTGACTCCAATGAAATCACATGCTTGAGCCAAGTTAAGAACCCTGGAGTGACAGTCTCTTAATAGAGGAGTCCTGTTCAAGGAGCTTCAGAGATGCAGCGGAGGAGATACTTGATAGAGCGACTCGCTTTGGGAAACTGATGAGAAGGACGAGATGCCTCGAATGTGATCCACATACCAAGTCGGCGGCTCGCTCCCCCGGTCACAGGCAGATTCCTGTGGAAATCGGAGCCGTGTAAAGCCGACGGGCCGGGGGAGCGAGGTCCTGAACGAGCGCCGCCTCACATCGGTAACTCATGTACACACGCCACGTTATCATGCGTGCCGATGCAGCCAGCTGTGAATACCAAGTCTGATCCTCTATAAACCTAAAGACTCACCTAAGAACTGCATTACCAAGGTGAGATGTTCGCCGTCCTCACTCGGACAATCCTGCAAATCAATCTGCCACAGGCAAGGAAGCAGATTTTTCACAGGAGGGAAACTAACCAAAGCTGAGCTGCTATCTTCCTGTCCTGCTGGACTGACTTTTTTTTCTAAAGTGATAATAATGCATTTATGAAACTGGTGGGTTTGAGCTTTAAAGGTTTTATTCTGTTCATTTATTTCATGATTTACTCTTTGCAGCCTTCAGGGGTTTATTCTTTTTTTTTCGGAAATGACTTCAAACTGCTGATCACGAGAATGTAATGTTTGTCTTAATAACTCTGCTCTCGTAGCCTCTCGAAAGCAAATGGATTCAATTTAAAAGATAATTACTTTGCACTGGATGCACATTACTAAACAGGGGACATCCTCGTTGGTCACACAATTTTAATTTGTAATTTAATCACTCTTATTGTACCATCTGAAAAATCATCTGAAAATACTCTGCAGGTTCCAAAATTAAAACCAGCAGATGGAGGGACTTGATGTGATTATAAGTAAGAGTTGTGTTAAGAGTCTTTCCAACACCTTTTTGAAGATGTGTTCTTCCTTCGGTCATGACCCCAACCCCTCCGTCACTTTTCAATAAAATCCGTAGTTAGAGACACAAACTGCAATAAACACACAACATCCTTAATGGAGGTAATTACATATTTTTAAGTATTTTTAGAAACGTCACAGTGGTTTTACGTGACAAATCTCTCTCAACCCAGTTATTTTCCTTCAGTAACGATTGCGTTGCAAGTCTGTGACAAAAAACATGAATTACTGCAAAATTAGTCACGTCATTAAATTGCCATTTGGTGAGGCAACATACCGTTGTTAAATTTTACGCCCTGCTATCTTTCCTTATATGCAGCCCTTCAAGCCTCGAGTCGGGTTTGACAAATTGTGATTAACTTGCATGGATGTGACATAAATTCCAGGGGCAGGAACATGACTGCAGTTTATGACAGGATGCACACAACCGATGGTGCTTGTCGCCAGCGGGCTTCTGGAACGCTACACAACAGGCCAGCTGATGAACACAAACTGTGATGCTGCAGCACACACAAATAAACTGGAACCTTTTAAATCTGAGCCTGTGAATATCTAATCAAATTTGTATGGAGCTGTTGATGTAGTAGTTTTGGATCCATGTGCATTTATTTACGGGTAACTTGATGCATTACTAACCTAATAACCATGAACATTTATTGTTGGAGAGTATAGCAGATAAATCACACATTGACGTGCCGACCAATTAATGGAATTATACTTAACATTCTGCTCAGATGTAACAGTTTGCCTACAAATCCTAGGCTCCCTTCTCCTGACGTAATTTGGTTTTGAACCCCGGCTAACGTCGGTTGATTAGATTTCTGTATTGATCCGGGAGGAGCTGTGAAGGTCAGACCCATCTCCTGACTCACAGAGGCTGACCTTCAGGGGAACTCTCCCGCAGATCGCTTTTTACAGGGTTTGAATTTTCTAGGAGAGGAGCATCTTCTAGCATCTTTTAGAAACATGAGATGTATATTCAGGGGTAAAGATCTTACAAATAAAGATGAATTTACTTGTCACAAGTGGTTTTACTCAAAATGAAAGTCACATAATGTCCTCTGTGGTTTTCTTCAGAGTTGAAACGAAAACCTTTGTCACTAACTTAAGTATATCAGGTGAAATCTGACGATAACATGTTGTTGGTGTCTTTTGAACTAATATTCAGATTCATGCATAACTCACATCTGTAATTTGTCCTTGCACGCTGACAAACGCACGACTCTCGGCCATTTGCTTTCTCATCAAGCAGCGAGCAGGAAAAATTGCTCCGAGCTTCCACTGTCATCCAAGGAGCCATTTCAAGGTTAATGGCAAATCATTTTGAGGGATTTGGGCAACGTGGGTGGAATTCATGCAACGTCACACTGGCTGTTATAAAAGATTACTGCCCAAAGACAACAGTCGTAAAAAGGAGAAAAGCCCACAGGTTCCGGCAAAAGCTGTGATCATGACAGATGGAATCCGGAGGTCAAGCAGAGCAGGTTTATTGTCCTTTTTCTGAAAGACTTCACTTGGCCTTCGGATTTAATTTAGCAAAATGTAGCCGACGCTGTGAGTCGTCCGCCTGTCACTGACATGAAAACACCATTTGCACTTTGCACTCGAGTGTTCGAGCCTCATTTAGCTAATGCATATGTGGTTGGGCAAACTACAAATAATGGAAATGTGGTTGGTTGTGAGGCTCATCTCATCAGAGCGATGCAGCGCAGGCACTTTGACCGAGGACATGTTTACGAGAGTCGTTTACCTTCTCATATAACTCAAACATGTGACTGCTTTACTCCCTGGTCTCTGTGGGGTTGCACTCTGACATATGACGGCTGTGTACATGTTATTCAGTGTAATGAGTGGGAGGAACCTGCGGATGTGGGATCTTCAGGTTGAAAAGACCTTTACACATTGTTCGAGTGTGGGGTTACAGGAGGGAATCAAAACAGAACATCCTCGACGTACAGTATCACCTCAACCTGCCGGTTCAATGCATCAATAGTTTAATTAGTATTTTTTCAATCCAGTTGAATTTAGCTCGTTTCACTCAATTTCACAGTTTAATCTGACTCTTCATGGTCGGACTGGAAACGCTTCTGTCAAGCTTCATAATGATATAGTGAGTAACACAGTGTAGAGCTGTCAAATGAATGGAGGGTTCCTCCAACCTCAACTCTACTGATATCAATATTAATACTAATATTAATGATGATCCTAATTTGAATGGAATTTCACTGCCATTGGTTAAAAGTAATGTTTCAATTTGTTATGACAATGTATTTTTCAACAGTTTAGAAACAAAATAGTTGTTTTGTTCATTCATTACTTAATTGAGAATTATTCAGGATCAATTATTGTGTCATTTATAGCAGAAATACCAAAAGAACATCCTCAGCTGCAGCCTTTCAAATGTTCATATTTGTGTGTATTTATTTAAGAGTGGAATTATTCATTTTTGAATAGAAACATGAATAAACATGTTTGCTTTAGTCCAGCATGTAAATGAGCCAGATTTAGCTGTGCAAGCTGTTTTTTTTTATCTACAGTCTCTGGCAGGCGGATGGTAAAAGACATAAATAACACATAGACACGTATATAAAATACATAGAAGTACATACACTTAGCGAATAGATCAATTACATAACTGCATGGCCTAAGAAATGGAATGCACAACAGTACGAATAATTAGTACAATTATATAAAGACACGGATGAATCAAGTAAAAGCAGCTAAACGCTAAAACAAAACAACAATTAGTCAAATGAGTAGTGAAACAACAACATAGCCTAACCCCATGCTACAGACGATTACATGTTTACTATAAACACTTTATTGTAGAATTAGAGGAGTTTACAGTTGTGATGTTCCTTCTTTCCTCTGGTTTTCTATGTATGAGCTACAAGCTGTACTCGGTCTTCTGTGTTAGTAAACAGAATATGTAATATTAAATCGGACATAAATAGACATCTATAGACGTCTTCCTCGCCTTCTGACATTTTATCGAAAAAGCAAATAATGCAGAAAATATTTGGCAGATAAATCGATGCTGGAAGTGATCCTTTACTCGAGCCCTAAAACATGTATGACTCCGGCTACGTGAGAACCGACTGGATGCATGTGTTTCAGGCTTTTCTTATATTCATCTGGGTTTTTTTATAAATGAAAGGAGAACATTCAGTTAGAGAATCACCTACAAAGGGGCTGGAGAGAAGGAGAGGCAGAGCAAACCACTCCCATCTCAGCTGAATCCACATTTAAAGGTAAGAGTTGGTCAATAGATCTTTTGGCCAACACACTAATCTCATGAGTGTTTTCTGATGAAAGAAGACAGATACAAATAACTGAGCTCCTCTTATCACGAGCGCCCCGTGATGCCTCATCTCGTGCATCGTGTCTCTGTTCCTGATGGAGCCATCTTGCACTGCATTGTGGGCAATCAGACAGACCTGAAGACCAGTGGCTCGAATGGGAATAAAAAAAAGCGGGGGCATCAGCAGTGCACACACAAGCACAGAGCTGGAAAATCAATATCCAGCGCATTCCAGATATGCTGTGAAATCTCTTTGCTTCACTGCAGGTGAATCTGTGGTTTTTTCATGGATAAAAAGCCTAAGGACTGTCACCATCTGTTTCATGTCAATTCTAATTATTATTGTAGAAATACAACATCTTCTCGTGCCGTAGCTTGTCTCTAGATATGTCAGTTTGTCTCTCAGTGCACCAGACTTGAATATTTCAAATAATACAGGATAGATTGCTGTGACATTTCCTGGAGACTGTCATGGTCCCCGAGGGATAAGGGTCGATCCACTGTAGGGGTGATCTCCTGACTTGTCATCGTCCCATCCAGGATTTCACCTTTTCTGTCAAATGTCTCAAAAACTCCTCCAAACTGTGGGCAGACATTCATAGTTGTATGTTTTCCTGAAACTTTCCAAACTGCTTTTGCTATAATTTGAAGCCAAAGTCAGCGCAGGTGTGATCGTTGTGTTGAGGTCCAATCATGAGTAAGCCTCACCTGTCAATCATGACCTTTGACTCGTCTGAAACATGAACACTTAAACAAACATTACAACTATGTAAAACGACAGAAAACATATTTACTCTGACTTGACTTTTTAGTCTGGTCCATGTCCCATCTGCTGACATGGAGGGGGAATGGTTTTATGACCTTTACTGCTACTACCACCAGGGGGCGATCAAGATAACTTGGCTTCACTTCTACTGGGGAGACCGCCATGATATTTTTAACTGACAGTTATGTTGCTATCATGATAAATAATGACAACTCTATTAGAACTCATAACTTTTAATCCAACGCCCAAAATAATGTCATGATATTATCATCAGCTGCTGTACTTTGTGCTAATTAGCAAATTGTAACACACAAAGCTAAAATTGTGCTTACTGTAAACATTAGCATGGTTTTAATTTGTCAATATTTCATTGTATTTTTATTGTTTGGCAAACACACTCGACAAAAAGGATTCCACGAGGTGCAGTGATATAAACATACTAGACAAATATTTGAAAGACAACACAACACCATTTAGAAGCTTCACAAACTGCAGCTCTCAAACTGACCATCAAATCAAATCTCTGCCTCATCCTCCGTTATTGAAGTTTGTCATGGGGGAGATTTTCAAGTTTTCTGGACTTCTGTTTATTACTTGTTGACTTGAAAGTTGAGACTGGGGTCAAGAGTGGACTTTCAATCCCCACCCTCCACACAACTGAGCATT
Organism: Pseudopleuronectes americanus; assembly: GCA_038501795.1. Taxonomy (NCBI): domain Eukaryota; kingdom Metazoa; phylum Chordata; class Actinopteri; order Pleuronectiformes; family Pleuronectidae; genus Pseudopleuronectes; species Pseudopleuronectes americanus. Next base: position 25,636,433 of record CM076716.1, on the reverse strand, counting down.
ACAACTTTCAAAGGAAGAGGATTTATTAAAAGCCTGTTATAGGGAATTCATTTTATCTGCAGGTATCTAATAAACTGGCTAAACTAAAACGTTTTTCGTCTCGGCTGAGCATAACTCGGGCATTAAGAGAAATCTAAAAAATAAAGCAAATTGGTGCTTCAGGTTCGTCTCTGAGGTTGTTTTCTTGGAGACTGAGAAGCAGATGGCTCCGTCAAAGAAGAAGAAGCAGAAAATTAGAACTGATATTACAAGACGAGCAGGAATGAAGAGAAGGGTACCGATTAGATTCTGCCAATCTTTAAAAAACTCCATTAATCTTCAACCCTGTCCTCTAATAAAGGAGGAAATGCGAAGGATAATAATATTTACCTGTTAATATAATGCTGATAGTTAATGAGATATGCAGCTTGACTGGGGATAAAAGATGAGAAAGTCATTACACTCTCTTTCCTGTAATGCCGCCACAATACCTGTTGTTTGTTGGTCTCTGTGTTTCTACCGTATTCTCTCTTTGAGCTGAAATACCTGAGGAATCACTCGACTGACAAAACAAATACTTCTAGTTTCAGGATTTGAATGTAAAAATGTGCAGTTTTTCTTAATTCCCCATTCGATCGAGCTAAATACGCTTTTGGATTAGAACTGATAGTTGGACAAAACCAGACACTGGAGCTGCTTTTAGACGAGCACTGAACACCGGACCTTCTCCAGAGTTCATGTCTGAAAACGGCTTTGGAAGTTTGGAAAATTGTATTAACAACTGTCAGTAGTTTCCAACGTTTCTATATTTTCATATTAAACTTTCAATTTCTAGTAAAGGCCCATATAATACAAGACTCTGGAATCTGCCCCTCTTCACATTCAGCTGGAGTTCCAAGGCCTCTGTACTTAGTTAGACTTGCTTAGTCTTAATGTCATGTTACTTATTTTAGAACTGGGAATGCCGCACATCCGAACAAGGTCAGCGCCGTGCTGTACCGGGGATTTCATTTGTGGATAGCGTGCCCGGACTTCCATGCTCCTCTGGCCCGCTTCCTGCCACCAGCAGCCGTCTTCATCCAGGTGGATGAAAGCTCACGCCCTCTGGCCACTTCTCACCTTTGCTCCTCTTTTCTTTTTTACACCTGGAAGAAGTCTCACACTGCATGGGAATCACTGGCATGGTTTGTTGAGGCTGTAACACTAAAGCTCTGGATTCTTCTGTGGCTCCTGACATGTTTTTTTAATAGATCTTCTGAATGCCAACACGAGGAGGGACAAAATAATACGTTAGATGGAAAACTGGATTCTTTTTAAAATTGCTTGTTCTGTGTGTTTGTCGCTGTAAACACACAGTATTACATCTTCTATCTAAAAACAATGACTTTTGTTAATGCATGAACATCACGTCTCCCCGCCTCTATGCTTTGTCATTTAACTAGAAGCATTTTCACTTCAAGTGCTTTTGTGTTTAAATCCAAAACACTGAGGATCTACATTATTTGCCAAGATGCACACAGCTGACAGGCACAGAACTAGCACTAATCTATATTTCACGTGTTTGTCTTTATTCTGAGGGTAATTTGCCGTGAGTCGACTGTTTGGCAGGAGCCTAAAATATACAATAGATGTTTACTGCCTTTTAAAAAAATGAATCCGAAGTAGCAGCGCGCGTCTAATCCTGTCCAAGAGCATGAGGATAACATGGAGGGTTGAGGGGCCGGAGATGAAACAAATAATCACACGGTGGGAAGTTAACTTTTCTTCAAAGATAAACATCAAGAAGTTAATTTCATCAGTTGTCTTCAGTGTTACAGTCTTAAGAGGCGAACAGGACAAACACGGTCTGACATGCTCAGGATGAATTCTTATTGTTCAGTGAATGTCGACTGTGAGAGACTGGGATTGAAGCAGGTTACTCCGACCGGCCTCTTTATGGGATTTAACAGCTGCAGCGATTTATTGTAAACCCAGTATAAATAAAGAAAAGGCTCCAGTAACTTCTGGTTATGTGACACGTCTGTGTTAAACCAATTTTAGAGGGTTTTTTTCTCTCATCAGCGTTTCACAGTCGTCATCAGTGAATAGAGTCAAGAAGAAGAATTATTGTTATTACAGTAATAATCTGTTGGTTTATATTGAATCTGAAATAACAACAGGAAACACTGTATTTCACGTTATCAATCATTTCCTTGTCACTTCTCTCACTCGACTCAAGTTACCTTTGACGGAAACATTGTTGACACAGCTCGTCTCTCTGGGGACTCTGAACATTTCCGGGAACAAACGTGTACAACCATCTCTCACTGACAGTTTGTGAGACACAACAAACACATAGGAGGCGTGTGTGTGTGTGTGTGTGTGTGTGTGTGTCTAAGCAGCGGGCAATCAGGTGAATCAGTTATTAATATTTATAGAAGATTAAAATTGATACAGACACACCTACTTAAGCAGGAGGAGATTTACACTGAGAGTTAGAGGCAAGATTTAGATCAAAATGATTAATTCACTAATGTGAGAAAAATATCAAACAGAAGTTCCTCAGAGCCCAACGATAGATTTTAAATGAATCGCAGGACTTGCACTTTGAGATCCGAGTGAATAAGTTCCCTGTTCTCTTGAAGAAAATGACAAACGACCTCTGCTGACGTGTCGACATGTGCAGACATCACAGCTCCTCTGAACACGACTGGTCAACAGCAACATGGCGGTTGCTTCTGCCTGATTAATGCAACTCGGGCTCGTTCACTATGATGGAACCTCTCACACCGGGGGGGGAGAGGTATTCAATCATTATTGAAACGTTTAATTGTTTTTGTTTTGATGCGGATGTCTGCTTTTACTTCAAGGGTTAAATATACACAAGATTCAACACATTAATTAAGTAGCCAATAACCAGACTGATCTCGGTAGAGTGCAGATCTCAGTCCCCTTTAAATTCAATCAGGCTGCACCAAATTGCTCACAGTCATAGACACCAGTCCTCTAAATATGCCTGATGTGCATTTTTCAATAAGATCCATGAATTATTCTCTGGGGAAAGGGTGAAATATTGCATCGAACATCCCGCCCCCTTTGCTGAATCAGTGGAAAATGTAGTTGCTTCTTCATTCACGTACTTGCAATCCTTAAACTGAATTTCGTGGATATTTGTTGTATGTGTTTTTGTGTCATCCAGTCAACAAACAAAACAACCAACCAGTGAACAGTGGAAACAATTGGCCCTTTGTGTATTTTTAAATCAAGATGGCTCGAGTTGTAATCTGCAGTGATGGAAACCCACAGATGTATTATTCATTTGTATTTCACCAAATCCTAACATACACTATCTACAGACACTTTACATATTAGGGTTGTGACCTGAAACCCAACAGTTCCCACAATGAGCAAACAATTAAAATGTTCCCTCCCTTTCCGAGCTGTGACACACCTGTCACCTGACTGGGCCACACACAGCACAGCTCGGCTATGCTATGCTAATTTCATGCTAACTAGCTGTCATGAATGTGCTCAGCAGGCAAGTTTTAATAACAGAATTTTAATGATCAAACCGTCAAAATGGATGCTTCCACACTGTCCCAGTCTGCACCAGTCTGCACCAGTGTGCAGGGCAGCTAGCTGGATGGTTCTAGTGGTCCCTGCAGGGCATCTTGCTTCTGATTGTGTGTTCAGGTTCTACTCCTACCGACCCCTTGTCACACCCATGCCCTGTATAGATAACACCTTACTGAGAATCTTTTATGTTTTGGTCTGACATGTGACTACTGAATACTAGTGCGGAATCTAGTAGCAATTAATATTGTATATATCGATATCTATATTTATCCTTTTTAATCAGATCAGAAATGTTCATGTAACATGGGAAACTATGTACTTTGATCAAGAAGCTGAAAAGGGAAGTTCATCACCTCCCTGCAGAATTCTGCTTTGATATTTTTTTCTCTCCCTTATGAAATAAATCAGCTTTTATTCATTCTATTGGGTAGAACGAGGATCTGAAAAGCTCACCTTGGGTCTGTGTGAACTCTCTTGTGTCAGCTCCTTTGAGTTGTGAAGCCCTGCACCTCAGCGTGGTCTATTAATGAAATGAATGAACACACTTCCATGCATGTTGTTCATCATACATTCCAGTGAGCCCAAAAGGAGGCTGAGCCAACCTTCCCAGTATAGTTTCCAGAGATGCTCTTGTCAGATCCCCAAGGGTGTTTCTCATTACATGAGTTTACTTTTTTCTCCCATTACACTCAATAATTAAGGGTTTTGGCATCACTGTTTTCCCCCCCACCCGCTTGAAGGAATTACTACAAAGGCGATATTATACATTTACATTAAGAGCCAGCCCCCGAGCACGGCACACTGAAGGCCTGATGCTGGATTTAGCTATGAAATCCATCCCCTGACATATTTAAACATGATTTCATGCAAATTTCAACACTGGAGATTAGCAGCTGAATTTCTCCTCTCCCAACTGTCCCTCATTAACATCTCTTTTCACTGGGTGCTTGCTTCACAGCAATGAGGGATAATCCCCTTTTCTCCCCCACTCTCACACCCGGTGATAAGATGCAACGTTTATTTGCACAAATGATTAATAAACGGAAACAGATCACTCGATAACGTAGATTTGTCCGCAGATGGGGAGGGAGAGAAACGCTCCAGCTGTGTGAGTGTGTGTTTGTGTGATGGAGGATTGGACAAAAGAAGGTTAAACATACGGTAACACGTGTGAATAATGTATCAACAGCTTCCCCCTGACACACGCGTTGTCGTCCAACCTGCTGTCTTCTCCTGGAAGCGGTTCCTCTCCCGAGGGGCCTAATCATTTGGATGGTTTTCTTGTTTTAACGCGAGCAGTCTGCTTCAGATGTCTCTTACTTAATTAATAAAATGGATATGAACACCTGTGCACAGGCTCATTAGGAGGATCTCTTTAAGAGCCGGTGGCGACCAAGAGTTTACAAATTAGTCCGAGAAGTGTGCGACTGTCAGAGTCGTCTGTTGTCCTTGACACTCGAGTGGCGTAAAAGAAAAGAGTCTATTTTCGTCAACTTTTGCTTCTCTTGGCTGTGTGGACTGTATGTAAAGTCATGCAAATTACATGCGGAACAACAAAATGTACTTACCTCAGCAAATGGGGGCCACACAACCTCTTGTCTTTGGAGACCATCCATCAGCAATTACAAGATCTATTTTGAAAGTGAAAACCATTGTGAAACCATTGTGTGCCCCGTGCCGTCATGCATTATAAAGCATCAGCTGCTGGGAAGCTGTGCCTCCAACTTTCTAGTTCAGACTCTTAACAAGAGTGAAAAGTTTAAAATGGTCCTCAGTGTCTTGCTACGGGTTCACTCTCGTTAAGGCTGTGTTCTGCAGACTGCTCCGTGTTTAGTTTCTCAAGCTGCTTCGCCATCAGGTCCAAACTCCACTGTTTCTCCATTTGTTTCAATAGCTGGTTGAATTATGACAAGAATGTTCCTGACTGAAATTAATATATCTAGATTGTTTAAACCAAGATAAATCAACAATTTTATTCAAGGACACAGAACATCATTTTGATCGCCTTTTAATTGCATAATTTCAAGTGTTTGTATTGGGCACTAGTTCAGCATCAGGATTATTCATTTCCATTTCTGCATTACTTCCGGATATTGTGCCTGAGTTGTCTCACAGAGATTTTAACCTGCAATGGTGGTAAAGACAACAATTCCCATGATGCCATGCTGCTTCAAGGCATCCTCAAACTAGAACTTCTGTTATTGTTTTGATGGAGAGACCCCTGGTGGCCTAAGTGACATGTTCTAAGTTTAATTAGAACATCAGGATCCAAAATCCATCTCTTAATTATCCTTTGGCTGCTCGGGACATAGCAGAACACATTCCTCTCTCACTGACGGGCTACAGGGGCAGATTATAGCAGTGTTCTACCCTCCCAAGGCTCAACATGGACCTGGACACTTCCACTTGAACAACTCTGTTCCGTGTTACTCAGTGTTTCCCCTTTTTGTCTGCTAAACTCTGCCACCAGCTGAACAAAACAATGTAATTTAAATAAGGATTAATCATGAATGTTGTTTTGTTCGCCTTCTTTCTGTTTGCCACCCTCCGCTGAGGCTCTCTTACAAATTGCAGCACTGGCGAGCTGGCAACGCTCCGCTCTCGCTCTTCGGAGAGAAGTCGATCGGCTTAGCACAAAGCGGGGAATAGTTTTATAGTTCCTCGGCCGGAAAATGGTCCAGGACTTCGAATTTATGTTTTGATCCCCGCAGAAATCACAGTGTAACAGTGTTTCTTGAGATTTCATCAACACGTGTGTAACTGTTGTTGTGAACAGTTTGGACTGTCGTGTTTGCAACACATTCAGCTTCAGCTTTGACGAGAGAAGCACGTTAAGAAAACATTTCCGCAAATGTCTCACTCATTGGATGTCGGTTATTTGTTATTTGTTACCATTGGAATGAATATTCAGTTTATTATCATTATATTTTGCTGACTTTTATCCTCTCACTAGTTCCAATCTGATATAGGCGGATGTTGATATCGATATTTTATATATATGCAATCCCTTATCACAAATAAATGCAATTTAGCCCTGATATTTTACAGTTAACTATGAAATTCACAATAAATAAAATTGAAATATTTACCTAAAATGCAAGCATAGTTAATATTTTTGTAAAATCATTGAAAAAACTCAATATTAAAACAACAACCAAAGCTTTTCCTGCATTGTTTATTATGTGTTTTCATATTGGTGCAAATCTGCAAAGATCAAATACATTATGTTTTGTCTGTGAAAGGCTCAAATCGGCAGGTTTTCATCTGCACTCTTTTATTTTTGGAAAAGCGTGGTTGTGTAGCTGGGTAATTGTGTTTGTGACACGATCATAAATTTGAAACAAGATGTGATATCGTTCAAACTACACGTTTCCATTTCCATGCCTTCACGTGACATGACTGTTGCGTGTAATACTCATAATGATAATTAATATGTCATTCAGATATGTGGGTTTTCAGAGTGACATGGTAATTCAGTGTTTAGTCTTCTCACAGTGGGGGAAAGCAAGTGGGGAGAGACTTATTGACAACTCTGACTAACTGGTTATCTGGTATGCAAATTAGGAGACGATATTAATTAAGACGACAAGCTTAACGAATGGAATTGATAAAGACGCACCGAGCAGTCGTCACGTGACCAACAAGAGAAGTGTTCGAGTGTCGCCTGGTGCCGTTCATGAATTATCATAGTGGACCTTGAGAGTTGTATCTTAGCAACATGTAACAAAACAATATTTAAAGGATATCATTTTATTGGTATTTATCAAATTAATAAAGTGATAAATAAAACCCCAGCAGGATGTGCACATGACAAACTGAATGTCTTTGACTATATTAAATTGTATTTCTCATCAGACTGAATAGCTAAAGTAAACAAACCTAGCATTTGGTGAATATCTTCTTATTCCTGCAGGTTCATTTTAGTTTTATGAACCATATCTGCTCATATAGAAACATGGAGCCTGCCAGTTAAGACAGCGAAAGTAAAGAAACATTTGACTGTGCGTCTCTGGGGTAAACCTGGAATCGATTTTTCCGCCTGTACTGTCGAGGCTCCTCTGTTTCAGGTTCCTGAGCACAGGAGGGATGAGGAATGTTGGGCAGTGGCACTGAATCCACCGATAAGAGCTTTGATGATGCTTGATTGTGTGAATCTGGCAGCAACGACCGATTTATGCTTAATTACACAACAACAACAAATCTGCTGGAATGCGTGTGATGTTGTTCTCTTGCCAGAGGCGAATGTGCCGTCCTGTGTTGTTTTATCATTCTATCACAGCTTGCTCCATCAGCCGGGCCCCTTTACTCATCACACCTATTTCTCTGGATTGATTTACCCAATCATAATGCCTCATCTGCACACCAGGCCACTTTGAAGATCTGTCAATGTTAAATATTTAATCAAAAAACCAATGAGCAAGAAACCGACGAACAAAGAAACACAAGGCAAAAGGGAGAGCGTTGAGGTGAAGCTAACACTTTGTGGCTTATCTTTAATCTTAAAGGTCATGAATGGACTGAAGATCCAGAGCAAGGAGAATATAAGAGATTCTCCGCTGACTTTGACAATCACACGGAGAGACGTGAGAGCCGAGAGGGATGGAGGCAGGGATGGAGGGATGGAGCAGTGGAGGGAGGGATGGAGCAGGGGAGGGAGGGTCAAGCCCGAGCCAGCTCTCCCTGCTCTGCCTTTGTGCACAAGTGGAAACAGTGTGAGGAGCTTACAGCCTGAGACATGTTGAGAGAAGAACTCAAAATCCAGTGTGACAAACAAGGCGTTCTGACCTCCCAACACAGTGCGAGCTGAAGCCATTATCTCTCTCACTTTCATAACGGGCATCGGCTTATTCTCTCCAGTCCTGCGTCTGCATTTATCCAAACGTTAACGGTCTTGGCTTCGCGGCGGCAATAAAAAGCCTCAGCGTCGACAGTGGCTCAGCCGACATCTGAAGTGGAGGGCCAGGACCCCGTCCCGGCTTTCAGCAGGGCGGGTTGGCTCCGTGGAGAGAGGAGCTCAGTGCTCATAGTGCCTCAGATTGCACATGACATATTCAAATAGCACGCCTGTATTATGAAAATGAGATGCAGCAACAGAAGAGGGGATTAGTCGCCAGCAACAAACAGAGTCCTTTAGATTCTAATTATCCCAATGGGACTCTTTTAATTTGATATGATTCGATACAAGTGAGGATATAATGACTTTTAGTTTGGTTTTCGGATACAAACGTGTACAAAATTAATCAAATGAAACACAGTTTATACAGTTTCATTGATAATATTCATAATCATATCAGGATTATATTGTTAATAATCATAACATTATTAATTCAAAACTCAAAACTATCAAAAGACTGGATAAAAGAAACAACCATTACTCAAACCATTTGAGAATTAACAAGTTTTTTGTTCAGGGCTGAAATGAATGATTGTTTTCATTAGCAATGAATAGAGTTATTTGTATATGTTTATTCCCTGATAAATTTAAAGATTACTCCGCTGTGTGAAGTAATGTGTTGATAGATTCATTGTTTTTATTATTAATGTTATTATTTGGATCGCTATCTATTGTTTTTTTTGTAATTATATTTATTTAATGTTCCTACCGGAGCACTTACCTCCACAGCCATTAAAAAACAAATCAACCCAAAATAAACAACGCTCTCTGTTTTCAAAAATAAACCAAAATAAAGTAAATGAACGAATCCAAAGCTTATTTGGTTCAAAAGGAAATTATCATTCAATTATAACAACGGGGGTTTTGTTAAACGTATAAATGAGACATTGCTAAAACAGACACGTAAACCTCAGAGGAGTGATTGTGTTCGCTTCCGTTAAACGTGACTCATTCCGACGAAGCCCGGCCGGTGATCTATTTTGGGCTCCGTTCAAATTGAAAACATGCAGATGAGACATCATTAGAGACTTGTCTGCGATGGAATTGTCTCTCCTGCCTAGCATGCGCTTCTTCCTCCATTTGTCCAATTTGGGAGGAAAAATGGAGCCCATCAAACATAAGTCACATTTATTACTGTTCACCGTAGACGGGTCTCCGAAGTAAGATGACAGTTAAAATCAATTCCACGGCGATAAAAAGTCATTGTTGCTGATTCACAGCGTTCAGCTAGTGTGCTCAATATTCCAGATGTCATGTCTTACACATGATATTTAACACGCTGCGCTGACACTGGGTGGAATGAGGTTATAGCTCAAAGTTAAACAGCTACTCCCCTAGTGTTTTATACCAGGAAATTGGTTCCAGTTTCAGATACAACGGCGTGACAATGAAGGATAATTAATAAAATCGTTAATTTCCACAATTCTCAATACTTTATTTGATATCACCGCAAAAAACTACATACTATTATTTGGTTTATCACTAGGTTTAAAAAAGTAAACTTTTGTATTATTTCGTACTTGTTTTTTATGTTTGTTTGTTTTTCCTCCGTGTTATGTAGGTTTTATGTTTATCTAAAAGAAGGAAGTGTTTGACCAATCAGAGTAGACTGGGCTTTATTGGGAGGGGTGGGGGGATCTTAAAGAGACAGCAGCTTAAATCAGCTGTTTCAGACAGAGGCTGAAAAGAGGAGCTGCAGCAATGAACAGGAAAGGAGGAAAGTGATGTGTTTTCTGAACATCAGAGCAGGAAAACCTTGACTGTGTCTCCTTTAAACAATGGCTCATTACAAATTTAAAAAAAATATATGATTCGATCTAAAACGTACAAAGCCAACATCTGCCTTCAGTTTCAGTTTTCTGTGGAGCCTTTAGATCAATGACGCCATGAAACATTCAGAAATTCAAATGAAACGGTCAAATTACTATTCATGAACACTGACCTGAATCCAAATCATAAATTAATCATGTACTCACTGTCTTACATTACCTTACATGTCACCCTCATGTTATATTGCTCCGTGCTATACATACCTTTCAGTTTCTATTCTAATGAGACAAATACATAAATTTCTCTTGATTTGTCAGGATAACGAGCCCCTGTGAATTCTTCCTCTGTTTTTCTAGATGCATTGTGACCTTTTCTTTCTTTTTTTTTATCACACATCCTCTCGCCGGCTCTCATTTCCTTCTCCCAACAGTCCAAGTGCAACGGATTAGCCGCTGCCAGTCTTTGCTCGGTTAATTAATGTCATTGAACAGGATGGATAAGCTTTGAACAGAGTGTGGAAACAGGCTCGACTTGTTCAAACCTGCTGCTACCTTTTGAAACTGACGGGTGTTTTGGGTGAAGGAATTCATTTTTAAAATATGGTTTCTAAATATTTGCCAGTAGCTTCCATGATTTTCCTCTCTTTTTGGATGTTTAAGCCACGATTGATAGGATGGAGAATTTAAATCTCTACCAGGGGATTCTCAGGTTCCCCAACAGCTTCAATGGTCACGAGTTAATTACAAACATCAGTTTTAAATCACTACTTAGGTCTTAATCTCACATTTCATTTTTAGTATGAGGCGGCAAAAGCAGGACAGAAGGTCAGATGGACAGATTGATGTAGAGAATTGGAGATTGTAGTTTGTAAACCTTAACTGAGAAGTTATAGTTTTTGTTTCTCTAATCTTGACTTGAATGATACATATGTGACTGAACAGAAAACACTAATAACCTGTCGCCACCACGCAAATACAACACAACTGGGGGAGGGATGGAACCTGGGAAGAACCCATTATTCTGCAGATCCAAGATTTCCTTCCCCTTTCTTCTCACTGTGTTTCACGATGGAGGTTATCAGACCTCTTTTGATTTTCTCCTTTTCATGTGTAGGATTGTTTGAACTATGAGTCTGGTCTGATTAGATTTTCTTTGAATTGATTTTCTATATTTCAGTTGTATGTTTTGCTTTGCGGGAGATGCATGTTCTACTCTGGATCATTATGTCTTGCAGCCGTTGTTATTATTCCCACTGGGTTCGTCCTCTGAACCCATCGACTTAAATAAGAAGACATTTTCCAAAGACATATTGATTTAACCACTTAACAGCTGCAAGGTAAAACGTCTGATGAGCCCTTACATGGCTGACCCACTGCAAAATGGGTGGGCCATTCATGCTCATGTATGAAGCACTTGTTCAAAAGGCATAAGGACATTTTCCTCCTGTCTATAAATTGAAAGGACACTTTGCTTTCCCTTTGTCTCTGATGTGCTCTGAGGGAAACATCTGCCCACACATACATCGATTCATCCATACAGCTTAGTTTGATAAATGTGATGAAGAAGATGCTGTGGTGTTCTTTCATTCTTTATTTTTATTAAATTCCTGCAGAATTAAACACTACTCAACCTAATCTGTTAATGATTGTCTGCTTGCTTATCCGAACCAAGTGGACTTGCAAATAAAATACATAATAATTCACGTGGGGAGATTCATGGCCTCAGACCCCTGCAGCACTTGTGGGTAAGTGCCCTTTAAAGACCACTTTTATAGTATTTCTGCTCTATTATGCAGTTCCCAGCAGAAACAGACAGAAATCTGGGAGACAGGGGCCGTGACATGCAGCAAAGGTCCCAGACAGGATTAAAATCCAGGATGTTGTTACTGTACATGCCCGGCCCTTTGGGCAAAGATCCACTCAGACAGTGGAGAAGGTGACCTCTGCCCGTCCCCCTGCACAACACTGCCAAGAGCTGCGTTTATGCAAAATCCAGAGTGAGTGTTATTGTTGTGTAATCCTTTTTGTCATCCTGGGATCATCAAAGTAGCTGTGCCTTAAAGTGGGTTTGGAGCGTTCAACATGGGGATCATTTTAACAGCTTTAATTTATTCTAAAAAAGCTCAGTCTGATCACAGGAGCCAAGACATCAACCTGTGATGTTTATTCAATTCATGCAGAAGGCTCAGTGCAGGATGGTGAATATTATAGTGCTATACATTTACTCATGTTTCTTCTTAAGCACAATTTTGAGGTACTACATTCCTGCTTCAAATAGTAGATACATCACTACTTTCAAAGGGTAATAGCCACATTTGTACAACAGGTATTTGATATTTAGATAGATTTATGGAGTTTTTGCAAACAACCCACATGACGAGGATATGTGGTGAGGAATTGTTATTTCAAAGCAACACTTGAAGTCGTTTGACTTAGCAATCCTCTGACATGGAGAAAGCAGGGTTTATGACTTTCACTCCACCTAGCCACCAGGGGGCAATCAAGATCATTTGACTTCATCTTTTGGGGAGCCGTCATGTTTTCCATAATTTCACAATGTGAGCGTGTATATTTAAATGCATGATCAGCTCTGCAATTTGTATAATGAATTACTCCAGAGATGTTAATTACAAATGATGCATTGAAAGAGTTGATTACAATATGCAGCTGAAACGTCCATGGAAGAACAAAAACTCTGAAAGCAGCAAGTTAACGTGAAGTATAATATCTGTCAGCAGGCGGACACTTTGAACACCTCAAGTGATAAAGTACGATGTGTGGGTTTATACTCCAATCCAGAAAATAAGCCTGACCATAATCTTTCCATTTAGAAATAAATCACTTTAATCCGGTTTCACGCCCAATTAAAGACAGCATATGATGCTCATATTCTACATCACTGGTATGAAAATGCAAACTAAAATTAAATTGTTTTCATTAGCGTTTTGCTGCAAGATATTTTTTAATGCCACTAATATTCATGGTCGTGTCAGGGCTATTGCAGGAGATTTGAGAATTGGATGATGTCCAAGGCCTCAGGGCGATGTGCCCCACCCACCCCCCTCCACCATCAAAAATAATCAGGTTGCATTTTATTCTTCAGACAAGCAATTTTTGAAAACTTCCACCGCAGCCCTGCTCACGACACTGAGCCGATGGAGTACCACACGGGGGGAGATTGACTCGTTTTCGATGCATAAATGAGTTCTGAGTCGGGGGTCAAGCAGAGAGAGGATCCAGCGCTTTGAGCCTGTAAACAGATGGCAGCGCTGGAGAGGCCAGGTACCAGGGAGCACGGCAACCAGCGCCGTGATTGACAGTTTCACTGAAACAGCACAATAAACGGAAGCCCGAGTTATTCCCATGAAAAGGGAGGAAGAAAAAAAAACGTCCCTGTGCTGATGAAACTGTCTGCCTGAGAGCAGCCGGTGTATTTGTACTTCAAAGTATTCTTCATTACTGTTTCTGACTGAAAAGAGCAACTACACAACCACACACACGCACAAACACACACACACAGGTGGCAGTTCTCTCGTGTTTCATTAGCACTCAACGTTGGGAAGTCTTCTCCAGAGGGAAATAAGAAATTCCAAAGCGCCCCCAAAGAGGAGAACTTCAGAGATTCACACAAACAAAACCCTTAACACTGGATTGTTACCTACACTTTGAATTAGTTTCCTCTACCACCCCGAATCGCCTGTGTTTATTTTGCGGGACATTTTGGGTCCATTTAGTTCTCTGCACTCCGTCTGTCCGTTTGTCGTATCAAAATGACACTAAGCAGCTCTATGATATTCCGTTTGAAGATCGTCCTCACGTGATTTTGTTGAAAAGCAGACTGTTAGAGGACGATACGCTCTCCTCACTCCTGCTCCCTCTGCGCATAAACATAATGGATTCAGGAAAAGACTAATTTCCTCCTGCGCTCATGTGACTGTAAATAGCCCCGGTCCAATATTCTGCAATTAGCACCCAGCTCCTCGTTGAAAGTTTCTCTCTCAGACGAGGTTTGTCTCATGAAGGAACGTCTGAAACACAGTAAGTGGATAAGAGTGAGGGTTTGGATTAATCTCCCCGTTGCTGCGGAGCGAGGCCACAGATGCTCGTGTTCCTTCTTATCAACCAGAGGTGAGGACCTCCATTAACCACGGCCCCCTCTCCTCCCCCCTTTTTTTTCAGATTGGTTGGTATTTGAAGGCATGATTGATAATTTCCCCTTCATTGTGACATAATGTAGCATGATTAATGAAAAGCTCTGTTAATGGCCTCCAGATTAGAGTTTAAATTTGCACTTAATATGCTAATAAACCCATTTATGAATTCGATATGAAATCCGTGCAGATTAAGTCGAGGATCTTTCCTTCAAACGTGGGATTCATCAACACGTTCAACGTTGGTTTTTCTCCCGTCAGTTTGTCACTTCTGATGTTTTTTTCTCAGCTGAACATGGTTATGATTAAAACGTATATTTGGATATATTTACATGTTTGCATTGGAGTAGCTTGAGCATGAACGCTGGGCTCAATCTGCATACGTTGAAGGTGGAGGCGACGTGTGGCTGTTTACATGCCAACACCAAGGTTGTCCCCCCCGACCTGAATGCCTCCATCAGCACGCCGCCGCTTATCTTCTCACTCATCAGACCGACCCACGTCAGCACTTTAATCAGACCGGGGGGGGGCGGTTGGGATGTCTTCTTGAAGCTGTGCAGAATCCCTTGAGCCCGGCTGAGCAGCAACGCTGCAGATACTTAATCACCACCGGGCAGCGAGTCGTACACGTTTGATGGAACCACAGAGTCGGGCTGTCACTTCCTCCGAAAATCAAGTTCGGACAAATTCGACATGACATGCAATTCGTTAGTGTTTATCTGAATACCAGTGCACCCAGTAAGACACTGGACGTTGCTCTGCCTGTCTGTGGTGCCTCCTTCCCTCCCTCACCTGGGTGGAAAGCTAACAGTTGAGCCTTGTGACCTTGTACTCTGAGTCCAATGCTTTTTATTATTCTATTAGTTCCCAAAACTCCTATCAGGGTATAAAATGGAGTCGAGCTGTAGATTTTGCGGTTCTCTCACTTCTTTAAAAGAAAAGAAAAGAGAACATTGGGTCCATCCAATCCCAGAGAAGCCGCCAGGAACACGGAGAATTCCAACTTCTGATCCAGGAGCTGCGAAATTACCCCCCCCCACGCTTCCAAGTCTATTTCAAGAGTCAGTGGTGAAGTTTGATCCGCTACCAACACTGACACCACATATTAATAAGACTAAAAAACTAATTTCTGTGATCCAATTGATCCTGAACATCTCAAACGACTTTGAAAGAAGCGGGAAAAAAGCAGCAACTTAAACCTGTTTCTAAAGTTTTAACAATCTTGTTATGCAAAGACTTTAAACAACATACAGCTTTACAGTTGTTCATTACTTTCCACCCACGTTCTAATGATTGTCTGAATTAGGAACATTAAGATGCAACCCTACCAGAGAATATGCATTAGACATTATATCGTAATGCACCAGTCTAAATGATACCACACTATTGCACAAACAATGTCTCCCTCTTTCCATGATAATCTGTGCTAAATATTAAACTTGTATTTTCCAGCAGGTTAGAATAACACTGTACTTCAGCCCTAGAGGACATGATGAGTGCTCTGCTGGTAAAAGCCTCGTCTGGCTGCAGCGGCACAATAAATGCATTAATGAAACAAAATGTTCTCTTATCCGCAACAACACTTTGATACATAAGTCCTTTGTGTTAACAGGTATCACGAATCCCTGCACAAACACACACACAGAAACACACAGACACACACAGCTGCACATTAAAGCTACACTTCCACCGTTCAGACAACCAGTCATCAACCATCAGCATCAGTGATTCTGTTTGATCCTGCAGCTGAGAGCTGTTTTATTTAGTCTGGTTATACTTTCTTTATATTATAATATCAGCCTCCTTATCTATGCTCATGTTTGATATATGTTTGTAGTTTCTGTGTCTCATCCTAATTACTTCATTATGCTGCAAATGCAAATCGTAATATGTGCAAAACCTAATCTACTACTATACTGCTCTCATTTCTATATAAACAGTAGTATGTGAAATTGGCAGTGCTTTATAAACTTTCTGTTTCTCTGGGCCAGACTAACTTTAGTTTTATAATGTGAAGCCTAATCAATACAATACAGTTCCATTTTAGCCCGAAAGCATCTTTTTCTTTCAAAATATTTGCCGGATTATAAGAAATCAATAAATGAGTGTCCAGCGTGTACTGCCTGTAAACTCAATTACCTGCTACAGCAATGTTAACTCTGCTCTTGAGGTCAAGTCAGACAGAAAAAAGAACTGCTTGCAGCTTTGTGAGTGTGTAGAAATCACACTCCTGCCTCTTGTGTGTGGGTTGGTTGTTTGCCTGAGGATGATTTGTGGAAAACTAGCAACAACATCAGAGACAAAACACTGAAACAAATATCCACCAGAGACAGTGATGCTTTCCCGAGCTTATAAAATGCACATTTGATAAGATTTGTAAGAAGGGAGGGATGGAGACGCGGGAGTGGTAGGTTGGCTTTTGGGGAAAGATGTGAGGTTATCGTATCTCAACATAGAGAAGAATGTGGATGAACTGCTTCATTCTCAGACCTGTTTGTCTGAGTCGTGATTGAACCATAGCTTGTTTGAAAAGTGGACTTATGAAAATGGCTTTTTGATGAAAGTGCAGAGTTTTCTTTGATTTTTTAGAAAATATCAGAACAGCCAAATCAGATAATAATTTTGATAGATCTGGGCAATAAATCATATCAAGACCATGTCGTGAATCATCACGATAAATCCACATTATTATTTCTTGTGCTCCTCATAGCTCGTCTTTATGAGCAGACAATGTCCAACAAAAACTCAAAATCTGAGTCATACCTCCTTCGATTTCAGGAGACTTTTTCTCTATAACACCGAGGGGAAGGAGGCAGTGGTGAAAACCTCTGTGAATGTTTGACTCCATCTTTGCATCGCGTTGCTTTTTTAACCGTGGCCGACGGGTTTGTGTTGGAAGCAGAACGCTGTGTCAGGTGCAGCTGCCACAACCCACCGAGCGAGCAGTAACACGTCTGATGAAAAGCTTGATGGGGGATTTTATTAAAGAGCCGGCGAGGTGGCCAATCGCTCAGGGAGTAAGAGCCTGGAAGACCACTCCGAAGTTCAGTTTGGAGAGTGGAGCCCAGGAACTGTCAGCCGGCCTGGAAGCAAACAATAGATTCAAATAGCCCTACTCCAAATTGATGGTCCGGGGCGCCAGCGGTTCTCTCATCCAGACGGGATTGGTGCAGCAGCAGGATAGTTAACCAGTAATCAAGTCACATCCGTCATCCAATTCCAGATTCTGCACCTCGGCCGCCTCCTGCCGCTAACTCGTCCTCTTGTGTTCCCCCTGAGAGATGCTTGGAAGTCGGGGGGGAGAGGCCTCACTGATTGCCCTTGATGTGAGTCAAATGCATCTGTCTGCTCGTCGACAGTTCATGAATTCTTAGCCAACGAGCAGATGGGAGGAAGCAGGAACCAGAGCAGCACTGGTCCTGGTGTATAGTGACACTTTTCAGCTTTAAATATAAAAGAAACGTGAAACCTGTTATACCTGTAAACCTGTTTCAAAGGATAAAAACAAGGCCAATTCATGAAATGTGTAATGTTAGGTACAATAATACAAATCAGGGTCTTGTGCTGAGGATCATTCTGGAAGTTCAGCCTCACCTGTGTTAACATTCAGTAGAGATCATTAGTAAAATCTCTTTATTGATTAGTTGATTGACAGAAAATAAATGAGCTACTCTTTTGTTTAATTACTTAAAATGTCTGATGTTAAGTTATTTTTTTTTGACAATTTTTCTCTAATGCTCCATCGCCCACACAAGTAATTAAACAAGATAAACAACACAAATTGAAGCTGTAATTATACGTCCATACTTTCAACATTCAACTTAAACAAGTACAAATGCACAATCATGTATACAACATATTTAATTAGTGAGGCAACTGTAAAACCACTGTGTAATAACAACATATAAATTAACATGATGAGTTGTGAAATGTGCAAACAGCTCAGTCATTTACAGTCTGGTGTGGATGTGTGATGTCAAACTGTAACATTAGTTAAAATAAATCCCTACTGGACACATTCTTTATTGTGCATCATGTTGAAGTTGGTTTAAAGTTCATGTTGTTTGACCGATCAGTCATTCTGCTTTAAGTGTGATCACACTCTGAGGTGTTTTAAGAAAGTGCTTTGTGTCGTCCCACAGCTGAAATCCTCCATTAAGCCCTCTCCACCTAAACCTTCCAAAGGGACAAACCCTGCAAATCCATATTTAACATCAACAGAAAGTTTTCAGTTTCCGATCTGCTGGTTTTTAAACGATGTCCTCTGGTGTAAAACTTGTAGAATTCTCTTATTAGTGGAAACAAAACGGTTTACGTTGTTGTCGTAGAATATCTCCAAAGTAAAAGGTGATTTGATGAGAGCAAAGAAATCCCTTTAGCAGGGAACAGTGATGTTTGGCAGGAGACGCCTTCTCCAAACACAAAAACAAGCTCAGTCCAGCTGGATTATCGCACAACAGTCACTGATGCTGCAAACACAGTGTAGCACAGCTTTGAAAAGCAAGGATGGGGCATAATTGCATTAGCTGCACTCAAATCTCAGATTTAATTGAAGTTGGCAACCGTCAGAAGTTCCCTGCGATTCTCTCAGAGCCTCGACGTGTGTGATATAGGTCAGGAGATGGGAGATGCTGCCATAGGAAGACAGAATGACTCACATGAACAAACAGGGTGACACAGAAACAAAAAAACATCAGCATGTCTGTGATGATGCATCCCTCCTCTGTTTCACATTGTGGATGGATAATAGGCCAGGAACGTGGGATGTTTAATAAACAAAACAGAGTGAATGTGTAATCAGCCAGAAAAAAGAACAGGGGGGGATTGGCTTTGACCCGGTGGAGTCAAATTCAAAAGGCAGCGTGTCCAGGCCCAGTCAGAGTTTGGCTGAGAGGGCTTCATGTCCCTGTGAACAGTATTTGGATGGTACACCACGGAGGGAGCAGAGGGAATCGTCTGATGAGCTCAACCCGGGCAGAAAATATAAAAAACACACTGAGGTTTCACGACTGGAACTAAAACTGAGCCACAGACAAAGAGAAGGAATTCATATTCATACAAGTCAAACTAAAAACCCTGTGGTTTAGGAATGTGCGTCGTGTCAGCAGTGTACTATCAGTTAATTGATATTTCTTTTTCCAGGTATCTTTTAATAGCTTCAGCTGCTTTGTTATCATTTGCCTCACAAGGTCAAGTTTCACATTTCACATGTATTTTGTCTCGTTTTGCATTTTGGTTTCTCTGTGACGTAGCTCTCTGTCGAGAAACAGCATTGTTTCCAAGTACATGTAGAGAATGATCGAGTATTAAATGTCGGGGGGAAAGCAATTGGCATCTACTTATGGATGAAAATGCCTGCGAGTAAACCCTGAATTATTCATTTAATATGCTAAGTGTGTCTATTTCAATGCCTTAAACCTCCCTGGGTGTAAAATTATGTAACTTAAGTGGCAAACAAATTAAATCGACTCACTTTTCAAGGATGAGGGAAAAGGAGGCATCTCGTATCATTGTCTCATCAAAGTCCACCGCCACTGTCGTTTTTATATTAACTGCTGAAAAGAATAATGAAAGACGAGTCAGTTTATTTATCGTATTAAAAAACTTTGTGGATTGTGATTAAATTGAGGTCAAACTTCTCTCCACGCCACCGGAGATAAAGACGCTCAATTCATTTATTCTCTGTTTGCTCTCGATTTCCTATAATTCATTGAAGAGTAATAGATTCTGAATATATGCATTTTACTGCTCATGTGTAAAATTGGTTTACGCTACTTTAATTCCATCAGTGTCACTGATTATACAGACGCACCCAGGCTCTAATTGTAGGACGGCACACATTTTAAATCATACGAACAGATCGACATTTCATTGTGACACATTTTTAAATTCTGTTCTGCGTCAAAATGTTATAAACAGACTTTATTTGACTGACAATATTGTGTTTGAGTTACAGTTCTGCAATAACACCCAGGTGGGCACCTCATCGTGGGATGTGCTCGTCAAAATCACACATAATTTGCATAAATAATTGAGTTGTCACTTGCAAAGGGGAAAACAAATGAGACAAAGATTGTTTGTTGAAATGCTCACAAATGTACATGAATATACAAAAGTCGCTTGGAAAAAACTCAACAGCAGCCAGGAGATGATTTTAGAAATGTGTGGGTGCTTCACTTCATGAGAGTAAATCACACCTCTGATGCACGCAGCACTGAAAAGAAGAAAAAGGATGGAAAGGATAATCACTTCATATTAACCTATAAGACACTGATTTCACAGCCGAGACAAAACAGGTCTTTGTTCGACTGAAATGTTTCTACTCATCAGTTTCGTAAAGACACGTCCCTGACAGGGTTGCATTACTTCAAACTTACAAAATAATGTGGTTTAAAACGTGACAATTGGTGCATTCTACTCTTGATTGTTGGGGATTGTTGATTATTTCATTACTTGTGTACATAGAGAAAACATTGTAAAGTATAATAAGGTGGCTTTACTTGAAAAAGTATAAAAACTCATTGCCTGAGAAAGGTTAAGTTAGGTAAATTTAGGATGACACAAAACAATAGTTTGACTCTTTTGAGTGTGTGAAACTGAGATTAAATTGTTTATTGTGAGTTTGCAATACTTAGATGAACTGGTTTAATTGTGTTTAGATTAACTTCTTTAAGTGTGTAATACTTAAATCAACTTGTTCAAGTGTGTAATACTTACATTTACTTGTTTAAGTGTGTAATACTTAGATTTAACTTGTTTAAGTGTGTAATACTTAGATTAACTTGTTTAAGTGTGTAATACTTAAATCAACTTGTTTAAGTGTGTAATACTTAGATTTACTTCTTTAAGTGTGTAATACTTAAATCAACTTGTTTAAGTGTGTAATACTTAGATTTACTTCTTTAAGTGTGTAATACTTAGATTAACTTCTTTAAGTGTGTAATACTTAGATTAAATTGTTTAAGTGTGTAATACTTAGATTAACTTATTTAAGTGTGTAATAATAATAATAATTAATAATATTAACAAACAACAGATGTATTTGTTCTACTGAAATGTTTCTATTCATCAGTTTTGCACAGACACCTCTTTGTCTGAAAACTTAAACTTAACTCTAAAACCATATTGTTTAAAGTCGAACAATTAGTGCAGCTCAGACTTTGCTGTTTGGGTTTGTTGATGTTGTTTATGAAATTCTTTCTGCACTTGTTCATGAGGCTCAATAGATTTTTTACAAATGAGCATCACGTTGACCTTCACAGTCAAAGCTAAATTGGCTTCCTTACCACCAGTTGTTTCATCACATCCCTCCACTAAACAATTAAAGAAGATTTAGTGCCCTGACATGCACGCAATTAATATTCCAGCCATGTCCACAATGTTTACACAACAGTTGGCAGACAGGACTGAGGTTGGTTGCAGATGCTGGATGGTGGTCATGCTCCAGGAAGACATTAATTCGCTGACAGCACTCGGGCAATCCCCCATTTTAAACTATTTATTTGGCCCCTTCTAATGGCATAATTAATCCAGCCTGAAATTAGAGGTACCACATAAACTGCTGCCCGCCCGTAATCTCCATGACAGCTGAGGAGCTGCGGCTGCTGCCTTGTGAGATATGTCAAACTGTGATCCCAGGATCTCAGACGTGGTGCCGTGTGGTAACACAACACTGGCTTTAAAGCTATCTGTGTGTTCTCTCTGCTCTGCGGCTTCCCCCATGGTCCATGAGATGTGCAGTTGAGGTTAATTGGACAGAGGAAATGTCCCCGTAGGTGTGAATGGGAGCGTGAGTGGTTGTTTGTCTCTGTGTGTCGGAGGCTGTGATGGACTGGCGACCCGTCCGGTGTGTACTCCGCCTCTCTCCAATGTCAGCTGGGATTGGCTCACGCCCGTCCCCCTCGACCCTCCAAGGACAAACCGTAGAGCTAATGGATGGATGTCCTGAAAGTTACTGTTTGGAATGAGTTTCCAGTAGACTTGGAAGTAATCGCCTGATGAATCCGGTTCCAATCGAATCCACGTTGTTCGTGTAATATGTCAACGTATTCTCGTGAAGAAGTTCCTTTCATATCTCAGGAAAAGTTTATTTCAATATATCAGATCGTGCAAGTTTTATCAGTTTGCAATCGTGATACTTTCCTGTTAGCTAACTTTATGTTTTCCTACAAAATAATGAGGCAACACGATGCTGCAAATCCAATCAGCTCCCGGATGAAGCTCGAAGCTTCAACACATCCGTCCTCACTCTGGTTGAATCTCAACTCCTCCGCAAACAAACCACGGCAAATATTGAACTGGAAGAGTTGAATCATATCCACGTCAATACATCTGATCATTGTGATTCCGCCTGTATAGGATTGTTGCAATAACTGATGGGACACCAAGTTTTCTAGGTGTTATATTTGGTGACAGGTGACAACACAGGATGCAGGGGACAGCACATAACACCGGGGGGTAGGAGTAAAGCTGCGAGGCATCCCAGAGGCACACTGGGAGTAAACCTCAAGGAAAAAGTATTTATCTAAGAGACTGTGTTGTTGCCCTGAATTGACCCTGACAAGCAGAACTTAGTTATCTGGACTAAAGAAGTTGTTAAACATATCATCTCATGCCATTCAGCTGCTTTAAGGTTAAATAGATTACTGCAGATGAAGCTTTAGCAAGGAGAGAAATGGCAAAAATTAGGTGGATGTCACAAAATATATAGTAAATTTAAAAGGAAGTAATGAAAGTGACGACTACGAGACACGTTTGACTAAAAGCTTGACGGACAATTCAATTTTCTTGGGGTTAAAAAAAGTTTGACACCCTCACAGCACAAAGCAAAAGAAGACAGAGCAGCAAGACGTCCAATCAGACTCCGGCTGGAAAGACACTTTCCTCATTTGCAAACAGACCTTCAGCCATTTTAAAAGTGACATATCCTTGGCTGTGTGTTTTTCACGCTCATTAGATTATGTGTTTCGTCGACATGTGGAAAGAAAGATGGATATAGCTTGGATTCAGCTGTGGGGGGGGGTGTTAAAAATAACAGGTCTGGTCGTGGATGGAGCTTGTGAAGACGCTGAGCCCAGGGGAACCCTTTCATTCGACCTTGTCTGATCCACCGACTGTCTCCTGCTGTATGGTCTGTCCACAAATAGCAGTGTGAGTTCATGCTGGGGAGCGGGAGACTCTACTCAACCTGCTCTCACACACCGAGCTTCTCTTCATCACCACACCGCTGCTAATTGCTAAGAAGGGGGTCGTTAGTGTTTGTTTATTAAGTTTTAATCTTCTCTACATACGTGGAGCCATATTTTCCGCGATTGGCCTCAAACAGCCCAGGCAGAGAGGAGCGATCCCCCCGGCTCCGGGTGCTCCTGCAACAGCAAATAAAAAAGTATAACAACACCAGAAAAAGAGACGGATGAATAAATGAAGAAGCGGATGAAGGGCGAGCAGCGGAGAAAGTGTAATAGATGGTCCACGAGTGTTGAGATTGATGTGTGCAGGAGGATATTACTGTTATTGTAGAGGGTGAATCCAGAGGATACAGAGAGAAGATTGAACATGAACCAATGTTCCCTCGGAGCATTTTGAGGGGAACGTCACTCTGCCTTCACTTTATTCTGCTCTCCTCACTTCACCTTTGACTTGAACCCACTAATGCTGCAAACCGGGTTTTACTGTGTTTTCACCACCTCTCCATTTGTTTGTTAGCAAGATTACACAAAACATAAGATTCATATCAGGGGCCTGATCCAGGAGTTTTTTTGTTCACTTCCTTTAACATTTCGAGATGAACGTTTTGAAAAATGTTCTTTCTCAGAGAATAATACATGGATCTTGATGAGAAAAAATATTTTTAGGGGACTGATATTTCAATGAGTGAGAGATGTCATACAGAATAAGTGCATTTAAGTGTGATTTCAAAAGGAGACCGATGTGATCTCTGAGATTCTCTGTTGGGTCAGTATTTATTTTAGTTCATGTCAGATCAAATGGTGGCTGGAGGTGACACATTGGTGTTGGCACGAAAGGAAAAGTTCCTCTCACAGTGGTCTGACTCATTAGTAACCACACATTTATTGGCTCATAAAGCCGTTCCTGTGTTTGTGTGCCTACTTTTGTGTATTCTGTTCTCTAGATTTTGTTGTGTTTTCTTTTTACTAGTAGTTGTTTATACTAAGGTTTATGGTTTAACTGTAAAATATCATGCTCCACTTAGGCTCGATGTTTACGTCATAAGAATACGGAATAATTATCAAATGTATATATTAGTCAATAGAGTGATTTTGCTCAGGCTTTAATTTAAACTACAAGACTACGATTGAACCATCATCATCATCATCATCATCATCATCATCATTATCATCATCATCATCATCTCCACCTGACCTATATCATAAGACTGTATTTAGTGCTTTTAGATCACGTCTCTGTTAAACAGTTCAATAGAGGCTCCATTCAGCAAGTCTGGATGTACTTTGTTCTTGCACCTTGGCTGTGACAGTGTTTACAGGCCGGCCCCTGTCAGCAGCGGACCATGAGCTCCTGCAGCTCTCTCTCTCTGTGAGGCCGGATGCCACAGCCTTGGCTTCCTTTATTGAGCCGTTGTGTGGATGTTGACTGTTTTGTGTGGCGTCATTTCCTTCAGCCTCAGGGGTTCTATTTCACTCCGCAGGGTCAGACTCGTATAAGTCAAGAGAGCCGCTCCGACTCCAAGGGTAAAGAAATATTTGTCCTTTTATAAAAGACCCCTCCTCCTCCTCAGTCTTTGGAGTTTGATGAGTTTCATAAAAAAACAAAACACACAAACAGGGTTGGACTTATTTCAGAGTGCAGATGTCTGAAATGAGAGATTTCATTATCTCACCACCACGTGCCTGGTGGTGCCATTTGTGATCGTGAGCTGTTTTTGTCGTTGTGCGTTGTCGTCACCATCGCTCTTCTATGCAATACAAAAAGGGGGATCTTTGTTTGGGAGGAGGCTGATGGAACACTGCAGTTACAAGGGGGGCTGTGGTACAATTATGCAGCTGTTACCGTTTGCCTGTTGTTATGAGCAATGTTTTGTGGATTGGAATTCTGAGAATAGAATCCATGAAATAGCCTCCCAGAACCTTGTTGATATTCATGTTTCTGTGTCAGCGGGTTCCGAATTATGTGTCCTATTCATTTCGCACAACCCCCGAGGACCATAGTCCACCCGGTGATGAATAAGGTGAGAGAGGGAGGAATCGCTCGCCCGCCAGCCTTCCCCTGTTTGAAATAAACCTGCAGTAAATTTCCCCGCCAATGCCTAATGGTGGCAAGTCATGTGTGGGATTTCAGCAGGGCCATAGTTATTTATTTATTTTTTCCCGGTGTTGCTTTTTTTCCTATTAGTGAATTTATGTGTTATTGTGTATATGATCTCGCTGGGATCATGACATGGGGGAGTTCAGGTTCTCTGGAAAGAGTGGCCCAGGCTGAAACCAAGCCACTGGTTCAGAAGTCATGTGGCATCGCTCGGGCTCCGTCAATGACGGCTTGGGGCTTTTTCTATCGTTCCTTGCAATGGAGGAAGGCAATGGGATTTATGGAGTGAATTTGAGCATGTAATTTGTACAGGGAATTAAGTCAGCTATACCAAACTCAAGCACATTTAGCCTTCTCACTCTGCCAGTTCTCCTGGGAAATATCTGGTAAAAAAATCCACATTCTGTGCATTTCTGAAGACATTAGATTTGATTTTTATGAACATGTCTCCCCTGATGAAAAAAAAGATTTAATTTGCAGTAATTATCCCTTCATTACCATTATCCACCTGTGACAACCAGGATTAACATTTTTATGGTTTTTGTTTTTTGCAGACATGCATTTGAAACCCGAGCCCAGGTGTCAAATCAAAGCCTCTGTTTGATTAGCACATAAAAAAATTATATCAGTTTAGTCTTGATTATATTATAATATGATAATTAAGTCTGTCGTACAACAAGTTTTCTCTACATTCACTGTTAAAAGCATGAGTCTGATGGGACGTCTTGCTGCTCTGTCTTCTGTAGCTTTGTGCTTTCAGGGAGTCAAACTTTTTTAGCCTGAAGAAAATTTAATTGTCCGTCAAGCTTTTAGTCAAACGGGTCTCATAGTGGTCACTTTCTTTGCTTCCCTTTTTAATTTACTTAATGTATTTTCTCGTTTTTGTAATTTCTTTACCTACTAAAGCTTCATCTGCAGGAAGCTGAATGGCATGTGATGATATGTTTAACAACTTCTTAAGTCCAGATAACTAAGTTCTGCTTGTCAGGGTCAATTCAGGGCAACAAGACAGTCTCTTAGATAAATACTTTTTCCTTGAGGTTTACTCCCAGAGTGCCTCTGGGATGCCTCGCAGCTTTACTCCTACCCCCCGGTGTTATGTGCTGTCCCCTGCATCCTGTGTTGTCACCTGTCACCAAATATAACACCTAGAAAACTTCATGTCCCATCAGTTATTGCAACAATCCTATACAGGCGGAATCACAATGACCCTAACCCACCCTAACCCATGTATTGACTAGGATATGATTCAACTCTTCTAGTTCAATATTTTCCGTTGTTTGTTTGCGAGTTGAGATTCAACCAGAGTGAGGACGGATGTGTTGAAGCTTCGAGCTGCAACCGGGAGCTGATTGGATTTGCAGCATCGTGTTGCCTCATTATTGTTAAACTTACTTGTTTGAGTTAAACTTCAATTTAAATCTGCTAAAGCTCGTCCAACCTATAACATGCAAGTTAATTATCATATAATGGTGTGCAGAGTGAAACTGGTTTGTTCTTTGTGCCACTGGGTGTTGATGATACCAGATCAGTTTTCTTCTACGCCTAGTGTGCAGACGGAGTGGAGTGGATGGGCTCTTTTGTGGGACCGCTGTTATAGAGAATTACAATTAGAAAACTCGAGGGCTCATCAAAGTAATCAAATTCATGCTCTTTAGGGGGAACTTAGGGCGTCTGGGTTCTTTTATCAGCAGGGTAACAGCATCCAGACTCGATTCCAAACACCTCCCAGAGGGACGGCTGCCGTCCTTCAGTCGGTAAACAAGGATGTTAGATCCAATGAAAAACAGATTTCTCAATATTTTTCCCCCAAGATTTGTGTCAGGCAGCGAAAAGGGAAAACATTTAGAGTCACAACTCTAATCCTGTCAATTAAGAGAGAGATCAGGCTGTTAAAAAAAGAAGCAGCCAAAGGCCAAATGTGTCAGGTCATTCAACTCCTGAGCCTCCACCCCGTGCTCCTTCACATCAGCTCACTAGGTCCCTTACACTCGCCTTTATCTTTTTTACCCAAATCATCTTTGTAACCGGTTCTTAATCAATTGGGATTAAACTGTGATAGTTTTAAGAAAAAAAAGAACATCTTAATTATGACTGCAGATCACACTGTGCAGTAATATCTTCCTCTCTGGAAGCTCAGTACAAAGTGACAGGAATGCCTCTGCAGTGCAATTCCCTTAGAGCTCACTTTAGCACAGAGAAAAACAGGATTTGACAAATGTGCCCTGCGGAATTTTCCCTTAATAATTGGATGGACTTCATTAATATTTAAATGGAAATACAGAGGCACGCCTCAGGTCATGAGATCTATCTCTGCACAACGAGCCTTCGTTGAATTGTTTGATTGAGAGGGGTCCGCGCTTTTCTCTTTTTCTTACTTCTTTTATTCATCCGGAGACTGTGCAGAGCAGATATTAGTTCTCACCCCTCCTGCTCTTCCCTTTAGCTTTAACGACGGTGCTTTTAATCCGCTTTAGAACACCTCTCTCTCCCACGGGTGCCAATAAAGAGTGAATTCCCCTCAGCCGGTGGCAGACGTTTAATGGTGAAATCTCTCTCTCTCTCTCCCATTCTCTCCCCAGACAAAGCTATGATGGACTGGAGAAGAAGCTAAAGGAAGTCTTCAGTGAACGCAGCAGCATCTTGCACCAGCTCTCCAAGACATCAAAAGAGCTGGACAGCATAAAAGGCAACCTCAAGGTTTGAACTTTCACTGTTTCTCTTTGAAAGATGCAGAGACGACCCAGAGCTGAGTTCTGGGCCAAAGCCTCTGTTCCATCTGATGACTGGCGAAGCCACGACTCTTATCATTTATTTTTCAATCAGTCTGCTGTGTAGCAACTTCGCTGTCGTTAAATATTAAGGTGCAAATGTGTTTTTTTTTAATTTAGTTAGGCCCACCCATTGTTACGCCCGTGATGTGTTACTGGAAAATGCAGCTGCTGAATAAGCAAAGCACGGTTGGGAATGAATATCAATTCATTCCCAAAAGGCAATTACAGAGAGGTTTAGTGAAGCGGAGAGAAGAAAGATAAATTAGGTGAAGCTGACAGGACTATCAGTTCAGACGTTTAAACAACGCTGCATCAAAATCTCAACGCAAGCAATGTCAATACTCTGCATTAAAGGTTCAGTGGGTGGAGTTTAGTGACATCTAGTGGCGAAGTGTCATGTTGCAGCTGAATACCTCATACCTCACCCTCCTCTTCCAGACATGGAAGTGACCCTGTGGTCGCAAAAGGTTGTCGTAACAACTCAAGAGGTGTTAAGGTTGTCTAGTTTGGGATGCTGTAAAAAACATGGCTGCCTCCTTAGAGAGGTGAATGTCTTTCAGGGGTGGAGCCCGGGTGGAGCAGCAGGAGGCAGGACATGCCGTTTGAATTCTGCTGCAGACGCCATTATCACCAAAAGCTCTCAAATCTCACTTTCTTTTATTTTGACATCTTCTTTGCCGTATTTTACCAACTTAAAAAAATGCACCAACTCCCACTCACGGTGAATCTCCAGAGAATATCCCTGTGTTTTCTGACTTGGCCTCACTCGGACATTCTCTGGAGTTTTTACCCCGGGGGCCGACTCACAAAACTCACTAACACATTTGCGTTCTCACGTTCAGCCCCTCTGAATGATTTCCGAAGTAATCCGGGGTTTGGTGCATGTTCTCACTGCCTACAAATATCAGTCGGTTCTATGTTACTCACAGCCCCCACTTACCAGGTTGAAGAGTGTCCAATCTATTTCAAGTCGGTGAATCATCAAACAAATGTTAAAGCTGCAATTTTTATGTAAAACAGGAAACTGCACACTGTTGCTTTAAGAGAATTTGTGGAAAGAACAAAAATCCGAGCCCCTCTGGCCACGATGGCTTGAAAGCTAAAAGTCTCTTGTTCCTCTGTCAACAGCCAACATCACAGGCGGCTGTTCAAAAAGCACCTTGTCAACAATTACTGGCAAAGCGAGCCACCTCACTAGACTGGGTAGAGTGGCTCCAAGACATCCGAGGATTTATTACAACCTGGGTTTTTGCTTTTGTTGTTTCGGCCGTTCTATCATTTATGATAAAATGGAACTCGGCAAAGTAATTATGGAGTAAAGACAAAACAACACATCAATGACAACAAGTGATTGAACAGACACACAAGGATTACACAAACCTCCGGGTTAGTTAAACGTGTTTGAGAAGAAGAAAAAAACAGATGCTGGAGCCTGTTGTAAACATCTGTCGTAGCTTCTTGGCTCAACTTGTGATACATAGTGGTGAGCACTTTTCAGTTTACCTGCAATGAAGGGACTTGGCTCCACTAGGGGGATCCGCCCGCTTCCTGTTTTACTGCTGCGCTGTCAGCTGGTTTACGACCAGTTAGAAGCTCTGACCGCGATGGTTTCTCGCCCCTTTGGGTCCGTTTGGATTCATTTCACCTCTGAGAAAACAACGTTATTACAACCGGAGGTCTGAGCTGCGGAAATGAAGCTGTACTAAACACTTTTTCTTGTATCTCTCGTTAACTAATGGCTCACATTTATTCTGAAATCCTGTCACGATCTAATTAAACCGGAATGTAAACAAATCTGTGGCTCTCATGAGAGGCCGATCTACGATTAAGTATTTTTATAATGATAAAAATGCAACATATTGTATTTTAAAAAACCCTAACTCCATTCTAGATGCATGTTGTTGTGGAGGTTTGAAAAATCTTGTCCTCATTAAATTTGGCCTGACAACAATCAGGCTTTAGCATGAAGGTAAGAATGGGTGACTGACAATGAGGATGATTATCTGGCTCCACAGGACTGTATCTGTCGAATCCTGGTCACTGGTCTCGGACATTTGATCAAGTAATGTCCCTTTTCATTCCGTAGATAATATCGTCCTGCAATCATTTCAACAAACACAATTATCTCAGCGGCGGATCCAGCACATCACTTCCCACCGGTCAGGTTAGATCAGCTTCATTACGCCTCCTGGCCGTGACACCAAATGAGCAGAAACTCAATTATACATTCAGATATATTTTAATCATTTAGTATTTTTCTGTTGCATTAGTGCACACAACAGAGATCCAGGAGAACACGTGTCCCTCGTGGACATTTAGACCTCGGATGCAAGATGCCCTGTGTAGCTGTGCAGCTGGGGCCTGAGTGATGGTTCCCTCTTTACAGAGCGGTGATGTGTTCCGGCTTCAGATGGCTGCTGGTCAAATTGTTCCAAAACCAACCAGTAATCAAACAAACGATGTGCACACTGTTTGTGTGTGCGTGTGAGAGAGAGATGTCCCACGTGTCTGGAGAAAGCTCCTGTCGTCTGGCCACCATCACGGGGCGGACTTTGATGTCTATTCACTCCAGGCTAGTGAGGTTGGCATCTGTCTTCGCCCCGGGCCCGGCGCCAGTCCACCGCGCCGGGCCAGAGGCTGGGCCTGGCCGGGTCGGGAGAAGTGAGCCCAATCTATTCTTCAGGGGAAAGAAACATCATCTCCATAAAAATCATCAACCTTTGAAAGGCGAATGGAGTCATCGGGGGAGACGCATCGGGTATTTCTGGAAAGATTTTGACGGAGCAAGTGTTTATAGTTTTAATGAGTCGCCCTGTAGGTGCAGGTCAGCAACACTAATAATTAAACTTAGTGCGGTGGGGAATTTATTCCTGGCAGTGGCTCCTGGGTGAGATCTCGCAAAAGCAGCGAGTACAAGAATAGGACGCTTGTGTCCCTGCAACTCACTGAGGCCGTCAGAGACTGTTTGGATCTCATTTTAAAGAAATAACCCAGAGACAAGTTCACAAGTAGCTTAACAGTAGATGCTTTGTTGTTTAAATTCAATAGAACCAGAGGGGATTTATCCCTGATGCATGATTACACAGGACTTCCCTGTAAACTACTCATTATTATGAAAGTAGTAGTTTAATTACATTATTGCGAAGGTCACTCGTTTTGTGCTATACAATGAACATTTCCTTCTTTTAACTTTTAACTTTTAATATAAAATGTAGTACTGTAATTCAGCCCCATATTCATTCAAAAGATGTTTTATTTTTTTTAAATTATATGTAAATTAATAACTACAGAGGATTTTTACAATCTGTAACACTGAGCCAGGTTTGGTGTGAAAATAAACGTTTTGCTTTATTGCACTAAATAATTCAGGATTTGGAGAATAAAGTTAAATTTCTAGTATCACAAAACAGTTTTTGGATACGTGAATATACTTTCAGATATTAAATCATGACTTAAACATACAAAAGTACTTCTCACACATGTGTATTAACAGAAAACACGAATGTAAAGAGACAACACAACTACAAAAGCTGCTACACGACTGCGAACAAAACAACTGCAATATCCACGACACAACAGAAATATATACAACATAACCACAATATCAATGACACAACTGCAAAAACACAACCGTGAATGCCACAACACTGCCAAAGCTGCAACCCAACTACAATGAATGTGAGCGATAATGAAACAAGCAAAGTCCAATTTGGTTGTCGCTCACTTATGTTGTGATTGGGTCTCCATTGTGTAGCTTTTGTAGTTGTATTGTCAGTTCTGCATTGTGTTGTCACTTTACTTTATTTTTCTGCCTCAGCACAAAAGGGAACCAAATACCACAGTGTTGATCTGAGTGGTAGATAATAACCTGCTCTCTGGTATCTTTTTGAATTGTGATCCATCCTGTCTCCAGTTGACAGATTGTGTATTTTTTACTTTCCTGGCATCCAAACATTAAACTGAAAGTGCATCCAACCCCTAAACTTTTTTTTGTGTGTGAGTAAGCCCGTTTTCAGATGACAAAACAAGGCTCGTAAAAATTTGTGGTCTGAGCTTTTATCACCCTTTTTTTTTATGAATAGTAGAAAGAGGGAGGAGGAGGAGGAGACGAGCGGCCGTTATACTCGGGCTCTGTGGCAGATAAACCTCTGAATTCAAGGGGATATCACCGAAGAGACAATGGAAGCACTGGTGTCATTTCACTAATATCACCCGATTCCAAGCTGTTTATTGCTCCGGCAGCACCGTGTCGACTCAGCTTCGGCTTATCTGAGGTTATAACACGTTCTCTATTATCAAGGGCGGACGCTTGGCTCCTTTCCTTCTTCCTCCTCCTCAAACATAGTGAAATCAGAGGCTGGGGAGGAGGAGAACTATCTCCAGGTGACGGGAGGAAACAGGCTTTATGGAAATGTGCTGCTAACTGCCACAGATTCCACCTTTAAGCACAGTTTTAAAAGAAGCTCTCTCTCCCTGCACGTCCACATTTACCGTCTGGGAATTTCTGTTCAGCTCCTGACAAATAAAGAAAAAATATCCTGGAGGACTTGTCGGGCAATCAGAGACCTGACTAATCCATAATTAGCCGTCAGGCAGGTGCTCAGGCGCCAGTGGAACCCAAAGTGTTTCCTCGTTAGGAGTTTTAGAAAAAGGTTCATCACCAGAAGGTTTGAGGTTATTTAAGATGTTTTGGGCTTCATCAACTTTTCACATCAGCTGCATCATTTTCAAATCGTCCTTTACATTAAGTTGTGCTTATCCAATGATAATCTTCAGAGGGGCCGAGTGGGTGAACGCAAATTCTAGATTAAGAGCATCTGGACTTTCTGCTGAGTTTCTCCAGTGAGTAAAGATTCTGCAGGATGTCAGAGGGAGCCGATGTGAGAGCACAGCAGGAGGTCCTCCGCAGGCGAGCGGGGGGTGGGGATGACGAAACAACAGCAACATGTCTCCGGTTGAATAAGTGGAGCCGCACACGAGGAAGACACAGACAAAGATGTCAGGAGAGCTTTTGGTGATGAGGGCAGATGCATGTGTCGATATGTTGTAAAGGGAAACGTGTGATTTCTGTCGAGGGATCAATAAGTTGCATTTTTCCTCCGCCCTGCTGCTCCGCCCCTCAACGGAATCCTCCAGGGATTTCTGTGTTGATGTGAACACGGAGAATCAGACTGTGTTGTTCATGTGTGACAGGCCACAGGACCTCATGAATCATAAATAACTCTCAAGACTCTTATTGTTTAAAGGGATTTGTACTTGAAAACCTTGAGTCTGTATTTGTTGCTTAAACTAAAATCGAGCTTCTTCTTTTCTCTTTCAGTCGCTGAGAAATGACGAGTCAGTGTCCAAGACGGACGTGCAGAAGATCCTGGAGCTCAGCCACAAACAGAGGTGAGGCATCATGAGTGACTGGGACGTGAGATACCAACCGAAAAACTGATGCTACTCACGAAATGTCAGAAAAATGGAGGTTGAGGCCTCTGGTCCCTTTCTTCCATCAACTCGTTTAGGTGCTGTTTATTTAAGCCTCCACATTATAAACCCACTGAAAACTTCCTCAAAGCCAAAGTGTGGTTTCTTGAATTTGGTTTTGAATGGGGCCAATCGAGATATGTGAGAGTCAAGGTGGTGTAACATGACGGCCACAAAACATTCCTGGTTCACTCAGACGCACAAAGGCTGAACAGTCTTTGTTTGAAAATATCTTGTTCTTCAATAAGACCTCAATGGTTAAATGATGGCGATTTAAAATTCATAAGTTTACTACATCTACCAAAGGTGTAAAGAAACATCTAATAACCGAGGACCGAGTTTGCTCCTTTACACTGAAGACAGTTCGAGACTATGTTGAGAAAAAGAAACAGAAAAATCTCAGATATATAATAACCTCATCTATTTTGCCTTTGACAGAAAATAGTGTGTTTGCTCCGGATCACACGGCAGGAAGCCGATTGACAGAAGAAGCCTTCAGGGCCTTTAAATAATGTCTCATTCTCTATTATAGATGACGCCCACTTTGTTTATATATGACATTACACGCTGCAGCAGGTGAATAATACACAAACCAGTCAGACGTACACATTGTATATTAAAAACAAAGTGCCCTGTCTTTGCACATCGCTTTTTCTCTCTTTCTGCGAGCGAGCCGGAGGAGTGTTCACCTGAAGAGCTTCACCCCCCGTCTGACTAATGTGTGTAATGAGGCTGTGGATGATCAGGAGTCCTCCGTGGCCCCGGTGCTCTCTGAAATGTCAGCGGGAATGAAGTCAACCCTCCTGTGGGCAGCTTCCTGATGGCCAATCAATAGCCTATCACTGGCCCCCATGGCACCTCTGACATGTCATCAAGCCACAAAACCATAAAGCAGCAGATTGGCTCGATGTTGTTGCCGACGTAGCATTTGTGAGCCACCTCTCCCCCCCCAACCACAACCCCTCCTCCATCAGGGTGTTATTAATCCACCTCTGGAGTTCCGTATCTGCCAGGTGTGATTACAAGCTGCCTCCGTCACGGCACAGATGCAGACGGGTGATTCATTGGAAGTCATTTATTTTTGACTTCTCTTAACGGCCGTTTGATTGTTTTAGTTTTTTTCTGAAAATAAAGTAGAAAACTGGGAGATCTGAAAAGTTCCCAAACTGAATTCAGCTGTGATTCAACGTGCTGTTCAACCTGTTTGTCTCACGCTCGCCGCTCTGGGCCTTCAGGGGACGTCAGGCCTCACGTTGACTGTCCCAGTTTTTCTGGCAGATCGGGCAGTGATGTTAAATTCAGAGTTTTAGACACGGCAGCATAAAAATCTCAAAGTAATCGTTGTTAATACTATTAAAGCAACAAATGTAAATAGTACTTAAGGGAGCCCTGACTGAACAATCTGAAACACAACTGAACAGTGGATGTTTCCCAATGATCCTTAAACAAATCCTACAAACTACTGTTTAGAGTTTTATGAGATTTAAAAGTTTCCTCAGTGAATATTGAAGATAGACACTTCTATAGACGTCTCAGTCTTTTTCTCTGATCTGCAGCAGAAAAAGTAGTGAATTCGGCTGTGATTCAACGTGCTGTCAACCTGTTTGTCTCACGCTCGCCGCTCTGCGCCTTCAGGGGACGTCACTCTCACATGTGCTGTCCCACTTTCTGGCAGCTCGGGCGGTTGTGACCTTGTTTTTACAAAAAGCTGTGGATGCAGGAGATGGGAATTTAAATGAAATGCCAAAGCGGTGGTGGTGGTTGGTGGTTGACCGGGTCACTGTGCAGTAATAAAAAAGTTTGCTGGGTTGAACTTCTGCCAAGAGAATAGACCACTGGCCTTTAAAACCATGCAAAGAGGAATCAGCCTGTTGAGCACTGGAAACACTGGGATTCTTTCCACCTCGTCCTCTCACGCTTTCAGCTCACAAACAGTAAACACTCTGTTATCTCTGATTTACTCTGCCGCCTGGTGACGTGATTTCTACAAGCGTTTATTATTTCTGTTTTAAACCACTGACCCACATCAGTTGCCCACTTGATTTATAATTCAGTGTGCGTTGCTGTTGTGTGTTCACAGGGGCATCAAACAGCACAGAATACCCCTCGCATCTTAATTTATTAACACATTATGTTAAACAAATAATGAATGCGGCGCCAGTCTTCATACAGCATGAATAAAATCTATGTTGAGTGCTCCGAGTGCTCATAGGCCACTGGATAATGCTACATAATAAATACACATACTGTGATCTTCTCATTGACCTAGAACAAAGACTTGCTTTCCATTTACGATGCTTCATGTATCCGTGCTTCTTAAGAACAACTGGCAGCCCCTGAGCCTTTACATCTCAAACACTGCAACAAAAACACCAATGAATGAATTGGTGAATGAATAACAACTCTTTTGAAAGGACAGAGGAAAACGTTCACGCCAAATTAATTCGTTTAAACGTGTGAATGAGGCTTGAACAATTCAACAAAAGCAGTTTACAGCAGATTTGTTTGTCAGTTTAGCAACAAATACGTCCGTCAACCACTGATTGTGCAGCTAATGATGTGCTAATGTTGCCGTCATTCATTATGGAAGCTGCCATAATGAATGACAACAACGACTGGAGTACACAGCTTAATAGTATTGTCAGATTAATGCTTTTTGACTGAATATGTGAAACTTGACAGCATTCTTTCAATATTCAAGACCTTTATGCTTTAAAACTATAATTTTAAGCTTACCTTATTTTTCCACTTAAAATCACTTTGCACACTAAGTCCGTATTTTTTCGCACATATGTAAAATGTGTTCTGAAAATTTGCTGTAGGAGACTAATTCTAACTGTAGTTTAACAGTGAGCAAGATTTTGTGGTCTTCACTTCTTGAGACAAAAATAAGAAAACATTGGGTCAATTAAATCCTAAGAAGCCGTCAAATGATCCTGATCGCTTCCAAGTCTGTTTCAAGAAGTCTGTGATCCATTTTGAAATGCTATCAATACTGAAAACACATTTTAAAAATAAAGAAAAAACTGTGTGGGAATCCAGTTGATCCCAAACATCTGAAACATGAACCTCTTCTAAAAACGTGAATGACTTCAGAGTCATTACGTGTGTGTGATTGACACAATGGGAATTGTTGCACGTTTATTTTGTAGGCGGGACAATTGTGGTTATAACCCTAACACGGAGTCAATGTGTAAACAATTACAAAACGATAACCAGACATCTTTTTCCACAGAAGTTAAAAAGCTGAAAACTGTTTTATCTCAGTTCTGGTCCTGATGTGCAAAGTGTCTCCGGACATGTTTAAGGAAGCTGCTCCTGTGTCAGAGAGCGTGAGGAGGATGCTTGCTAACACAGTGTTTCTCAACTTCACTTGACAGGGAGGAGATGAAGTCCCTCCAGGCAGCCCTGCAGAAGCAGCTGGATGAGGCAAATGAGAGAGCGGAGAAGCAGCAGGCCACGGTAAGACAGCGCCGACCTGACCATCAGCATCCGGTCTCCTCTAACCAGCCGCGTCACCTGTCACACACAAACCTCGGTGATCCGCCCTCGTTACACAGCAGCCGCCTCTCTCTCTCCCCCTCTCTCGCCCCCTCTCTCGCCGCCCTCTCTCGCCCCCTCGCCTCGACACACTAATTGAAGGATTTGTCTCCTCCCAGCCTTGACTAAAATTGGACAAAGCCATTATAACCCCAGAACATGTACTTATCTATTATGTATGTATCCATCTCTCCATCTACAATATCTACATGTCCATCTCGCGATGCCCAATAAACTGTCACTTTGCTTCTAATTAAATTTCTCACAGGTATCTTCAACAATCTGGACGATTCAATTCAACCTCGGAAAATAATGAAAAATGTAGACCACCATTTTCCCCGTGGTTGCATCATGAAAATCGCAAATTCAGTTTGACCAATAGAGTAATAGCCACGTATGTTTATGTTTGTCATCAATATATAAAGATAAAGAAAAAGCTGCAAATCGGTTTTAAACTTTCAAACCGAGTGTTTCTACAGTTTCAACAAATCCAACAGTGTGAAACGTCTCTCTTCTTTCTGGCAGGTCGCATCACGTCACTGTCAAAACTGACATTCCCCCGACTGAGCTGTCATTCACATCATATCAATAATTTATCCTAATGCATTATACATGTTTAAACCAGCACTTGGATTAAAAAGATCAATTTGGTGCGTGGGATTAAGTAGTTTAAAAATGTTACATCAATATGTTAGAGGGTGTTTAACACTTGAACTAAATAACATGAATAAAACAGTTGAATCTGATTTGGTTTGGCAGGGACAGCCGATATATAAGGTGCAAACTGAAAAAGCAGAATCCCTCGTGCTTGTGTAGATTCTATATTTCCGTCATCGTATAATATTTGTATTGACCATATTGTGTTGTCCTACATTTGTGTCTTCATACTATTCAGAGAGTTCTGTCAAGAACTAAAATAAATGCCCTTCAGATATCACGGACATTTGGGGGGAATTGACGACAGAGAGAGTAATTTTTATTCTTAAATATTGATGTATGAAAAAAATTGGGCTCCAGCAGAAGGGCACTTTTCTCATCCAGGGCAAAAGGGCCCATGCTTGAGCACCACTAGGGGTCTATCTGTGCACGTGCCTGCACATCACCATGACGCCCGAGTGGATTCAGGGGGTTTTCCGTTCACGCTAATGAAAACCTTGTCCTGGCTTCTCATGCAGAGTCGGGGGGGGGGTTTGACTCTGACATTATGATCGACAATCACAGTCGTCTGCGCTCGTTGTGATAAACAATAGTTCAGTAACATCTCAAGTGACATTCGTGCCATTTTCCTCCGACCAGTGACAAATCCCAGTCACTTGTTGTTTTTTTTTACGATTTGAGTTTGACATTTATGTTCCGTGAGATGGAACTCGTAACAACCTCCGAGCACGGAGATTAAAACGACCACGTCGGGCGTCATGCAAATGCCACGGTCGTTCAACAGAGCAGTGAAACTCTGTATCTGACTTCCAACCCGTGTCCGCTCACCGTTCAGCGGGAGAACAAGGCTTGTAAAATAAAAATAAAATCCACAGAGAATCAACATGAGGAACGTCAGAGGCACTTCGCTCAAGATAATGAAAAATGTTTACCGCAGCTTCTGACGTGCAGGGATCATTAAAAGCACGGAGGGAGGGAGAAGATGGAAAAGTAGAATTAGAATAAGTGATGAGCAGTGGTTGCCAACCAACTGGACTCTGTGGGAGGAAGGTGTTCAGATGTGGGAGTGTTTTTTGTTGTGATTTCTGCAGAAGATACATATTTAAATTAAGAAAGATTAAGATGAATAAAATTGAATTCAACGGTATTCAACTCGAGCAAGTGAATAGTGTGGCTTTACAGATGTTAATATCATCGGGCAGTTGGTGCTGGTCGCTAGACAAACAAAAGCTCCACAATAGATTATTATGATATTTGTTGCACACACACACACATTGAGCAAATACAAAAATATATTCCTCTTAGCCTCAACTGCTCTTTGTCTTTAGTGTTACCTGCTAACGTGTTAGCATACTGATGTTAGCATTTACAGAGGTCCCTGAGTGACTGCAGAGAATTTTGTTGTTTGATACATTTTCAAACATTGTATCACTTATTTGATTACTTATTAAAACGGTTTAGATTTTTAATATCCATTTGCCAATTTATTAACTAATCAATTAACAAGTATCACCATGACAACTATAGACCATATTTATATTTTAGGAGGAAATTGTCAGATCTACATCCTGTACAGCTCAACAATTAAGCTAATTTCATTTTCTATATGTTCTATGTCATATATTATTAGGGCCCAAGCACCAATTATCATTCGTCATTATTTACATATATATTAATCACAATTAAATCAATAATTTTCTCTTTAAAAACTGCTGAACTGCTAATGTAAAGAAGCTGTTGCAATATTTCCCCTCTATTTGACTTATTTTTACCAAATATATACAAGCTGCACCGAGATGTGTTTGCTATTTCCTCTTTCCTCCATCCCCTCCCTGTGGCGGTGGTGTTGACTGAAACATGAACCTTGATGCTATCATGCTCCGCTCGGGGCCGTGGGTCCACTGGTGGAGCTCGGCTCTCTGCTCCCTGGGGTCCACTCCTGGTATGAGGTCACCAGCCCCATGAATCCTCCCCTCGTTGTCCCCTTGACTCACTGGATGACCTCTCTTAAGGACACACAACAGAAAGAGAGAGTGATGTATCTGGGGTCTATCTTCCTCTCACACACACACTGATAGATTTCTTTCTTTAAGACACATATAGCAGCTCTCAGCAGCAGCTTGACGTCTCCAGTTTGTGTTTGAACCTCTGTCTGGCGGCTGAAACCCAGATACAGGTCCACGCTGAGCTGGTGATGAAAGGGACGTGATAAACAAAGATAAAACTGTGACATGATAAACACACGGGCCCCAGAATCCGACACGCATTGGAGAAAGAGGCAGCTTCTCCCCCTGCAGGAATAAACAAGGTGTTGGTTCCTGCAGGGGGATAATCAGGGAACGCTTCTGGACATCTGTTAAGATAAACCAACTCTGTAGGCCACGAGAGGAAATGAGTCTTTAACGGCTTGATGGGTGGTCGACCTAAAGAAGAGAGTTTTTAAGTTTCACTGCAGCGAGGGGCCTCTGTGCCTCAGTCACTTTATGAGGAGCAATGTTTATTTTAAAGAAGGAGCCTGGATTTACTGCCTCAATGTAAACCTACCAACACTGGTCGTACGGCTCAGATTAAAGATGATAAATCAAACACAAACCCTGGTTCTGCTACTCAACGTACAATCACAAACACGTGGTGCATACACAACACACGCGTGTTTTGTAATTTACCATCTTATGTGATGACAGTAATGAACAAATGAGTTAACGCTGCACCAGGAGGATTTTTCTCTCGGTCTTTTAAAGCTTTATATGTTTTTTTTTAATAATTTTCTCCGGGGCTGTGTAGCTACAGTGACTGAACATGACCTTTGATGTTATCGGGCCCCGTCTCGGGATGTGAGTCAACCGGTGCCGTCTAGTTTACTGCTCCCTCGGGTGCACTCACTCCAAAGTCAGGATAAAAAAATGTGACTTTGAATTTCAACACCTCCAGAGTAAAGAAATGTTAGAATAAAAAGGGATTTATTTTCCTCTGTCAGTTTATGAATCATTTGCTGATGTAAATACCCTAAAAGTGTGAAAGTAAATGTTTGTAATTTTAAAGATTTACTTGTTCAGTGTTAATGGGCTTGGAGCTCCAGTGATTCATGACTCTAATCTCACATTTAAAACATTTGATGCATTACATGATTTAAAGATTGTTCCTTGAGAAACCACAATTGTAAAGCTAAGAATTGAGATCATGATTCTCTCATTGTCAGCAGCTTTTTTCTGCTGCATTGACTTAATTCAATTTTCTCTCACTCATTCTCAGCTCTCTCTCAATTTCACTCTTTCACTGCCAGTTTTCTACGGCTCGGCGTTATGGGAGGGAATAATAATTGTCATAATTGCCTTCATTCAATACATTTAATTTCACGTACACTGCTTAAATAGGCAAACTCCACGTCCATAACCGTCATTAAATATGTTCAGTGAATGGAAAATAACACAGTGAGGCTTTAGATCTTCTCTCATCATCCTCTTTCTTTTTGTCCCTTTTCTGTTTTTCAGATTAAATTTCTCAAAGTGGAGATGGAGAAAAAAACCAAAATCATCAAGGACCTACAGCAAGAGGTGAGTCATCGAGTGTCGTGAAGGCAACACGCAACAACAGATCCCTCTAGTCGACCTCGTCACTTCTCTGTTTTGATTTTTGTGACAGTATATTATCATAAAGGAGGAGTTTTGATCTAATGAACCGTCATTCTTTGCCTCTTTCCATTTCATATGGTGATTTTTGGGATTTTGTTGCCCTCAGTCAAAGCTGGACATTCGTTGGCATGAATCTGTTTTCCGAGCACTTTGTAATCACCGGGCTGTTGCCTTGAGAACTCGTCTTTCTCTCACTGCTTCTTCCCGACTGTTGAACATCAACACGAAACAGTTAATCTGAAAAAGATTTTCCCTCTTTGATGCCGAGGAGCTGACACGGAAATCTGACATTTACCGCTGACGCCTCAGACAGCTTGGAGAAAAAAAAAGTGTGTGCCGGCAAATGCCATTGTAGCTACGCTGACAACATGTGACACCACATTATCTCACCGTTTGGATCGTTATCTGCAGGAATGAAAACAAACTAAAACACAGCCACAGCCGACCAGCAGCTCATTAAATGTAACGTGCAGTCAGTGTCTCCACTCAGCTGCCTGTAAGTCATTTAAAGTTGGAGGTTTTTCATTGTTAACTTTGGTTTGTGTGCCGTCGGCTGCGTCACATGAAGAAGGAGAGAAAAGGAAACGTCAAAACAAAA
Organism: Pseudopleuronectes americanus; assembly: GCA_038501795.1. Taxonomy (NCBI): domain Eukaryota; kingdom Metazoa; phylum Chordata; class Actinopteri; order Pleuronectiformes; family Pleuronectidae; genus Pseudopleuronectes; species Pseudopleuronectes americanus. Next base: position 25,594,126 of record CM076716.1, on the reverse strand, counting down.
GTTCCACAAACCAACAATGTGACAAATGAAATGAAATCACTGGATTTAATAGATACTGAAAAACACTTTGATTAATCGTTGATCCAAACTTGAGACTAGTTTTCAAACCAGTTTTCAACCTCAGATTTATTGACTCCATCTCATATAATATGCAAATACACATTCCTGCAGAATTCCTGCTTCAGCTTTCTAGGTGATAAAATTGGCATCTGGTACCTTTATGACATCACAAAAGTTTCTCAAGTAGCTATAAAGGTATTTGTCATCTACATTAATGGCTTCTAAAAACTTTTTCTATAAGAACACACAACTGTTTGTGTATTTTGCAAATATTCATTGCAGTTTTTTTTTCTGTTTATGGCTCCAGCATAAAAAGGGGATTTTCATAGAGCAGGCTCGTGAAGCTCTGTAAAGTCACACCATGGTCACAGCCGATGCTTGTTTTTCCTGCTCTGAAACTGCAGGCGGGCTTTTTAATTACATCACAAGATCATGAAAAATGATGATGAAGAGATAGTGAAGCTTACCAGGCAGTATCGCCAACCACTGCAGTGAGAAAACGGGTTTTCACCAGATGTTCGAGTCAATTTGACGCCAATTATGACTAAACTCTGCTCTGTTAACTCGATCAAGTTCTTCAAATGAAGAACCGAACAATGACACAATGACATCGAGTGCCTGAGATCACGCTGTTTATAGAAGGAACCTGCCGGAATCTAGGGTTCAGTGGATTTATCAGACATGTACAAAGGTGTTAAAATTAAAGTTTGGATGCTTTCAAAAATGATGAAGCATCAGAGAGGCTTGCACGTGCAATATATGAACTCCAATCAGGGAACCCTAACTGTTTTGTATTGTAACACTGGCGTATGCCCTCAAGGATGCAGAGATACCTAAAAAAATACATTTTAATTATGCAAAACGTCTTTGTCTAACTTCTCTGTGACTTATTTATGAAGGAGAATGATCATCTGATCAATACAACTATTCACTCCATTGCAGGGGGGGGCTAATAACCCAAAAACATGTATCAATGAACGTATACATAGAGCAAAACAATTATAATATCATTATTTTTGTGTGACCACCCTGAAGATTGCGAGCAGCACTTGTTCCCCCGGTCACGTGTGGTGCAGTCTGGTTGTTTCCAAGCATTTTGAAGAATGTGCGGTGGATTTTGTGTTACTCTGCGTGCACCGTTTCGTCATGTGATCCCACGCTGACTCCATGATGCCGGGCTGACAGCGTCATGGAGGCAGGACCATCTGCTGCAGGACTCCTTGCTGTTCACATAAAAAAATACCACAAGTAGGTCAACTTTGTGTTGTGAATAATTCTCACAACATGTTCCCCAGCTAAGTCGTATTTATCCTCAGCTCTCTGAAGTCGCCGTATCTAGTGGATTGAATTAAACCCAAGGTCAACACATCTGTCATGTAAATGTCTAAAGAGAGTTGCAGAACTTCATTTACAGACGTTCACTTAATTGAAACCACAATGAATTAAGTTGATTTTACAACCAAACTACATTTAGAAAGACCTGTACCTCCACGATGTGAACATGAAGCTGAACAGATCCTCACCCATGTTTTCTCAATTTGCTGCTGTAGCCACAGTAATCACAGTTAATTCTCCAGTGAACCCAGGTGGAGGTGCCATGTCACGGCAGTAATAGGTTTCATCCTGGAATGAGAAATGAATAGAGCATAATAAAAGTAGATCAACCTTTAAATAGTCCTGTTGATTAATGCATTCAATAAGGTAATATCTCAGGTAGCAGTTCAATTTGAATGGATTTCTCTGTTTAATCAGGTACAGATTATCCTTTGAGGGGAGGTGTTCGTAGTACAGGCAATTAAGAGTCTTAGCCTAAGCTGCATGTCTGTGGCTGGTGAGTAAACTCCACCAGGCGCAGGGAGAACGTAGAGAAGCTCCACAGCGACCAGCAGCTTCCAGCCTGGAACCCTTTCCACCGTGAAGCTCCACCGTGCCGCCCGGAATAAATGTCTGTTAATGTTATATATTGAATTTGTCCCTGCATGCTTAACTCCGCCCGGGGTAATCAGAGGTAAATGTAGAAAGCCCTCAGCCATCAATCAAGGGATTTCCAGAGCAGCAGGTTGTACATGTTGGCGATACTGCGCAGCGGCTCGGTTTAACTGAGTAAATGACCCATAAAGAAAGCCATGATTCGGCTTTGTAATGAACAATTAGGGATTAAGGATTCCTTTAATGCAAACGTCTTGATTTTGGAAGTGGTACAAGTACGGAGGTGCTGACGAGGAGGCACGGGAAGGAGCCGAGTGCTAATGTTTGTCACAGCCTCCTGCTTAACCCCATTTGCATTTATCATCTGTACACAATAATCTTTCCAAATGGAAAGGTTGAAAAGCCTCGCAAATGTTATGGTTCGGCAAATGAAGCCACGGTGTGCGTTACACGAATAGTCCATTGTTGACATTTTTTCAGTATTGTCTATTTCTCTTCCAGTTCTGTGGCTGTGGGGGGAGCGTCCTCTCTAGATTCCAGAGCGCTCATAATCACATACAGTCGGGGTCAGTTGTGGTCAATAAGAAGTCTGGGAGCTCCTCTGACATCTGCGCCGCGCTGACATTTAAGTCGTGGCTACATGCAGGGAAATTATGAGAAACATTTCTCCACTGGTACGCTTGTGTGAGTTGCAGAGATGCTCTCGTGTGCAGAAACCCAAAGGTCAAAGGAGCTCAAGCATTATCATTTTACTAGCTCAGAGTTCTGTCTCCTCTGTTTCACTGTAAAACTCTCAACCTCATCCGGGAGGCTGCTTCACTTCGAACTGACCTGAGGCAAGTTCCAGGTATTTAACCTCGAGAGTCGTTATGTTAAACATGGAGGGAGATGACCTTCTAGCCAGCTAGTGGGTCCTCTGGGTCCAGGTGTGAATGACCCTATCGATACCTCGTGGGCCATTAAGGTCGTAAACATGAACTTCAGACCACTGCAGGAGCTTCTTAAAATGTTTTTAAAAAGAAAGTCCAGTTGACTTTGTTCACATTTACACTCGACACTCAAAAAATATTCCAGGTTCCGAATAAACATAAAACAAGTAATCAGGAGGTGATGAGTAATCCCAAGTAGCAGGAGGAGGGGGGGGCTATGTGCATGTATGAGAGTACACATAGGAAATGTCTCTTTTTGGCCTCTTCAGCATTTAGAGCAGCTCTTATGAACTGAATATTCACGAGTCAACATCAATTCACTCTTTAAATGTTGCCTTGATTTGTACGGTCCTGTAGAAAGTGTATTGAGCTAAACTTAGAACTGCTACTTAAAGTTGTCGGCCGCATTTATATCAGTGATTGTGTAATAAATATTTACGCCCTCTTAATATAACATTAAAACAAGTTTAATTAACATATTATTTACAACAGTATTAACTAAAAACAGCACTTAGTAGAGACTAAAAAGTAAATTCAACAAGGTGCACTGATCAAGATAAATTAATTATTACCTGAAACTTCTTGAAAATATATATTTTATGAATATAGTCCAGATTTGGACTTTTTATTTTTAAATGTCCCATCTTTTCACCTGGAAGTTTTGTGGAAATCCATCTAAAGTACCAACCTATCTGGGTGAAAACAACGTCTTCTTTGTGGAGGTAACAAAAAGTTGACCTTCATATAACCTTGTAACTTATGAATGGAAAGTTGAGTGAGCACGTGGTAGTGATGTGATATGAAACCGTTTCCTCAGAACTGTGAATCCTTGGCCTCACGGTATGTACATCACTTCTTGATGGAGACCAGAGGAGCATCAGTGCAGCTCAGCGTAGCCTTTGTTTACACCAGCATTACTTTTTAAAATGCGTCTTCATGTTGTCGATCCCTGTGATTTGTGCTGTGGTGCCGGCGAGCTTTATGGCTGCAATTCTCTATGAAGTCATTATCAATGATTTGCTTTCAGGGCTTATTATGAGTATTTTTTAGAGAGAGTGATTTACAGACTGACTCGGATCCTGCTGGGATTCATCAGGTTCTCACAGAGCCTGGTAATACGCTGCTTCGCCACATAGTCATTTCCTTGCTGCCGGTTCTGATGTTTTTGTGTCTAAAATGGCCTCCTCCTCATTGTCTTCTTCCTTTCATGTCCTCCTGATGTAATTTTACAGACTAAATGGCAGGAAAAATAAGGTGTATTTACTGGATCTCTGTGTGATACTTACCGGAGGAGATGGAGGAGAAGCAGAAGCAGGTGGAAAATGGAAGCAGCTGCCTTGTGTTTGTCGAACAGGACAAAGAAAAGCAGATACAACTTTTATATTTTTCTTTTAAGAACTGATGCCGCACGCTCCCTCGTTCATGATCTTCAGAGGCGATAAAAGGAAACTTAACAGAATCATAATTTCAGTTTAGTCGAGTCGGTTTTATTTTGATTTAAATTTATTTAAACGGTAACGAGGCACAGCAGCACAGATGAAACGAGGAACTGAAAATGCATATTCAAAGAAATGACACCTAAGGTAATGTTCTCCTGGCAGACGTTAGAAGTTGCTCACACACTGTAAATCTAAAGCCATCCTCCCTCTGAGACTTTTATTAATATCTGGGTATTAAATACCTGGATCCTGCCTCGTGACATTAACTAACTTTGAATGTTTAGTCCCCTTTTTAAGTTATTTCTACACAAAAACCCAATAAACTCAACGGTGCTCGCGCCTTGAAGAATTAATAACTTCCTTCCTCCTCCGCCACGACATTACTCAGCCACTGAGGTAATGCAAAAAGCCTCCGAATGCCAAAGAGGCTCTTATCACGTCAAATGTCGCCGTACGATCACTGACATGCACTCGGAGCAAAAGTGCACTGACGGAAATGAAGGTCTGGATAAAATGGGGTGGGACGGATAATGGCACGCAGTGTCATTTGTGTTGTGCCGAGCAGACAAGGCGATGAACGGGCTGATCGATTGCAGCCACACATCGGAGACAGCAGGAGCGACACGTTACGCAAGAGCAACCGTGGGCTCCACTTCCCCGAGAGAGAGAGAGAGTGACAGTGTTTATTGTAAATTAAAAAGGTTGAGATATATGGCAGTGATAGATTCAAGTGCTCTGGACGGTTATGCCACCACACAATTACCTACATTTTTGCTTTATTGACAATGTAATGCATGCTTCACTCACAGATAACATGTAAGAGGCGTGTGTGTGTGGTCAGCTTAGGAAATGGGAGAAAGATGTAACCTGAGCCCATTTGGACTTTGTGGTTTGATCAAGACATTTTAGGTTAGTCTGTGGATCCCAGATTTGTAGTTTGTGAACCACTAAGAGAAGCATTTCACTGCTTGGAGGACGACCGCTTCATTAACAATCAAAGGTAGAAAAACTACAACACCCAGAATGCACCCTGCTTCCAGGCTTCTCTCCGACTGCACATGGAAATTCTGAAGTGCACGTTGTAGTTCTAGCACACGGCCGAGGAGTTAAAAAAATACATCTGGCTGACTTATCGACCATGTACATCTCAGTCCAGGCGACAGAGTGGGAAATTAAACATTAATCATCTTCATGTATTATCGATATTGTAACGATAATAAGTGGGTTGAAAAGTTCCCGTTTAACACGAAGCAGCAGTCATCTCACGACCTCGGTTTGCCGGCTGCACACGTCGGCCACAGATTCATATTTCAGCCCTGGATTGTGTTATTTGCAGGATTTTCAGAGGCATGAAATTGTCCGGTAATGCAAGAGAAATTGAAGAGTCTAAAAAAATTGAAAAGTATATATTTTTCTTTCTGGCTTTGTCAATGATATCTTTATCCGTAGATATGAGTCCTGACAGGTTGGCACTGCTGCAGCTGCAGGCAGGAAACTCCAAATGACTCAAACGTCCTGAAGGATGAGGTAATAAATCTGTGCGGCTCAACCTGACGCACACAGTTGCGTGTTTTGCGCCCACTCATAAAATTATTGTGAACTGACCATGAACTCCAAAACAAATTACATGATGTGAATGCAAATTGAATAATCATCATACTCCCACTGTGAGTTGTAGAATGTGAAATGATGACGAATGTGACTTTATTTTAAATTCATGTCCCCCCCTTTGAAAAGGTGAGGAAACAGGAAACTGGTTACACACATTGTGCTGAACAGAGCTTTGATGTGACACAAAACATAAAAAAAACACACATCTTTCTGAAGACAAAGGGACGGTGTGTGGACGCTTCAATTACATGCAAATAAAATCAGAACTACAAATCCATGTGTCTCAGGTTGCCATGGCAATCTGCAAAAACGGCACACAGTGGAACAATAAACAAAAGCATCGCACAGCCATAAACTATAAGTGTGTGTGTCAGGTGATCCCTTAACAACACAACCTGGAAACACAACAAAGCAGCGTCACCGGGTTCAACTCAACAACACAACGATTAAAGTTCTCAGTAGCTGCGTGATAGATTTCAGTCAATTAGATTCCACGTGTTATATTTTAAAACCCAGAGCAGGCTTCCTAGCACATAATTAATCTTTTTCTTATTGTGTTATACCCTTGTTATGTCAGTAGGTGGCAGTAGTTTGCGAGGAATCCATTTGGAACCGGACTATATTGACTGTATTTAAAGATTGACGACATGACCGCTCCTCAAAAGTGAAGCCAAAGTGTCTTGATCGCCACCTGGTGGTTGGCTGCATTACAGGTCATAAATCCCACCTCCTCCATGTTAGCTGATGGGACACGGACCAAACTCAAAGTCAAAATACAAGTCACTGATCTGGATCCAACTGTTAATTTTCCTCTGTCGAGTTTGGTTTTAATTTGTTACTTGATGCTATAGTGAAACCTCCTGGCTGAGAGCGACTGAGCAGATCGTTTGGCTTCATATCTGGACCGTGGGAGGAAGTGGAGATGAGTCGTCCGTCTTTACCCACTTCCTGATTTGTGGCTCAGGACTTTCATCTGATGTTAAACCATATGCTCAGTCAGTAGGTGACAGTAATTAGCCGTAATGAGTTTGGAGACAATCTCAACAGCCATCATCTCTTTACCCACACGATCGATAGCTAATGAGAGTATATGTAATCAACCCCCGCCAGAAGTTGTGTTGCTTTAATGCCTCACAACAACATAGTATATGAGCAATCAGCAGCAATTGACGGTTCTAAGAGCGAATGTGAAGACCAGCCACACAATCAACATCCATTTAGTTAGAAATCCATGATTTCCACTCGCCTGCACCCTGAAGATGAGTCCAATGAAAGAGGCTCTGATTAAGTAAAGAAAGCCTCATTTGCAGTTCAGCCGATTACAAAGCTGCAGGTGAAAGCTAAAGGCAGATGTGTAGAATGCCCGTTCACTCTGCTAATCCACCGTCAGACCTGTTTCTCTGGGACTTCTTCCTTTAGTATCTCTCCTCGCGCTTTCATTTCATGACATCATGCTCATTTTACACCATTTCCAGCCCTGAAACCACTCTGATCTCAGTGTATTCCACACGTAGCATCGATTCTCCCTCCACTGAGGTCAGGGGGAAACTGGAAAGCCTTATCAGTGAATACTGGATTTTTTGCCGTGGAAAACTTTAATTTCCTCAGACAGCATTCAGTCGAATGTGGCTCGGGGGGGTGAGCTGTTGTTGAGTTAACAGGCTGTGAATCCATTTTCCCTCCTCCTCAGTATCAAAGACGTATTCAGGAGCAAATATAACCACATTATTATGTCTCCTCATTTGTATCAGGCGAGCCATTGCCCTCTCCTTTAAGAACACTGTTAATACCGGTCTAACTGCTCTTTTACTGGGGATAAAGAGGGGAGAGGAATGGTGCTGTTGGAATCAGGAAACCATTATTTAATGCACGCTGCATTAAATAAATGAGTCTTGACTCGGAGCTAAAATACTGACTCAGTGGCTGCTTCCCTGAAATCGACAGAAAACGATGCAGCGGTGTGACTCCTGCAGCGTGAGAGCTGTGGAAGAGAAAAATCAGTTCTGAAAGAATCTAAAACTTACAGAATAAGTACATTTCTCCTGGTTTATTAATTGAGGGGAAATCCTCGATATGTCTAATGTGAATAATGTTCTTATTTGGACTCTGGAATCGAACCCAGCAGAGCGCACCCTTCTGGCCAGGCCTAACCGTCCCTTGAAATCCAATCAAGCCACTCTCATATAGATATCAGTCCCTTACATATGCCAGGAGTTTTTTCATCTAGATCCATTAATCACTCCTTGGGAATTAAATGAAAATGTCAAAAGAAATTGCCAATCTAGCAAAATTAAAGAAAGTGGAAAAATAATATTCCTGGCACTGGCTCTTTGTCCAGAGGCTTGTGAAGCTGCTGGTTGGATTCACAGTCTCCATCAGTTTAGTGAGATTACAGCTGTAATGAGGCTGGAGATCAGAACTCCAGCTTCTTTTCTTTCCTTGATAGTTGTCATGATGCTCTCTGTGTTTCCGTCACCCTGACTCTGACCCGACAGGTAAACAGCCTGAAAGGAAACATCCTCAAGGACGTGCTTGTCTACTGTTCATGCTTACATGAGAATTTATCTGAACTAAAACATGGTATAGCTTTTATGCTGCGACCCGGAAGAATCACATATTTAGTCGCTACAACATCTACAGTCGTGTTTACTCAGTTCTGTCATCAACTTGAGATCAAATGAAGTGGTGACATCCCAAGTTAAGTTTACATCAGAATTAGAACAACAGCTCTAGAGAGATTATCTCCTTATCGTCCCACAAGAGTAACATTTCTTCACAGACACAGATGGAAACTGTGTCATGTGTTTTCTGGCTTAAAGGCCATGAAACAATCTGATCTGAGCAATACAAAGCTAGCATGTTATATAGTTGGTTAACGTGAAGTTTATCTACAAAGATATCTAAATCATGTGATCACAGTGTTAAACTGAGTCTTTAACTCAATTTGAAGGAAGGCCAACTAACTTCACAAGTCAAATAAATAATAGCAACAACAAGCATTCATCACTCTTTAGCATCCCCTGGAAGCTGCTGAGTGTTTGGTTGTTTTGGGGGGATTTGGTTTCTAGGAGATCATGATGGAGTCCATAGATATTGAGTTTTTCACATAAGCACAGTAAACAAATCCATCAGGGTCTGTTAGAAGGCAAGAGCCATTTAGAGGATATTCACATCCTTCTCTCTGCTTGTCTGTAATGAAATCTGGAGTTTCAGGTAAAAGCCAAACACGGAATGTGTTGCCTCAGTGTCTCACACTAACAGGAGGGCGTGTTCCCTCAGGGAGCCCGAGGGCGGCTTGTATTAAATCTAAATCCCCCCCCCAACACTGCCAAAGTGCTGCAACATGCAAAAAGACAAATTGCAGTTACTGTCTTCAAAAACAGCCAATACAGCAACCTTCTTTTATTTATAGGTGATATTTCTCATTTTCAGGGTTCCCATGAATTATTCACGTAGCAATGGGATTGTCAAATTAGGTTGAAACCATAAAACATGTATCTTACAATATTAGAAATCATAGAAAGGTCTCTAAACTGTTGTAGCACTGCACAGCCGAGGGAGGCTCCGTTTCTAATGAGCTGCTACGTGCAAAATGTCTCCATCCTTAACCGTGCACATTGTTTCAAAAGCACTTTAATACTGTCACAGTCAAGTTTTCTGTCTTTTGGGTTTTGGCTTGCTGTGCCGCTTCACATGTGACAATCAGACGGAAACAAACTTCTTCCCTCTATTTCTGTCTATGGCAACAAACAGCCAGCAGAAGTTCTCACAGCCGGAAATATCCTAAAGTCTACGCATCCACGGATTTCTTTGTCACGGTGAATCCATTTTTTACAGCTGCACTTCAACACAAACTCAAAAATAAGCACAGATATACTTGGTCTCATCGCAGCAAGTTAGAAATACTTCTGTGTTGGTGAGTATTTGGTCAATCAACTGCAAGTGAGATGTTTTAGACGTTTAGTTCACATAAAACAGTAAAATTAATAAATTCAATGGAAAACAGACCCTGACAGTTAAAATAAAGATATTGAAAATCTGCTGTTATAAGAAACCGAGACCTATTCTCTTCAAATAAATTCAGTTACAAGTTAAACCTTTGTGTCTCGACATCTTTTAACCTCCATTCAGATGTTCTTATTGAAAAGTATTGACTCTTACTCAGCCGGAACACGGACTTAAAGCTTTGATGACACAGTTACTGCTGCATTTTATAATCCACCAGAAAACTGACGAGACTCTCATCTCCACAATAAAAGAAAAAAAAACAGTCAAGTTCCAGCTTTAAGTGTTTTTAACTTAATGTCTTATTAACATGTTTATTTTTACTTTATTTGTGTTAGATCTTTTTCTGTCTTTTTGCTTTTTGTGCTGTTTTTCCTCAATGTTTCTTCTAAATGTTAATAACTCCTGATGTGTTGTTTTGACAATGTGTTTGCTAATTTTGAATTAAATTAGAATAAATACATTTAGTGGGTTTGAAACACTGCTGGATATGAAGTATATACTAGTGAAAACATAACATAATCCTTTCAGCCATGAAAACACCTTGAGCCATTCTTCTACTTTTGTTCTGCTCCCTGCACTTAACACTAGATGTTCCCTCCGTGTGGATTCATGGGTTCTGGCGTTGAACTCAAATCACAGAAACTCGTTGGAGAGCGGTGAAGACAGGCTGCATGTGTTCAGAGGGCCGGTGTCACCCTGTCACTTAGCGCTGTTGCTTTATTCCTCACAGCCTGCCATGGATATTGATTTCTGGCCCTCAGCTTCCAGACAAGTCACCAGTTTTCTGTGCTACTCAGCTGTGACACTATAAAGTGCATGGTCTATTTTTTTTGATTTCATAGCAATACATCCAAAGGCTTCACGACTGATGAAGGCTGAGACGGCAGACGGGTTCTTTGAGATCTTCAAAAAATGAATTTTCTTTATTTTATCTTTCTCCATTTTTCTGGAGGCGTCTTAACAAACACGGTGGCTTCACAGGACGCTGGATTTCAAACTGTCTTGACATCACGAGACAGCGATGAGACATCAGAGGACAGCGTCAGGCCAGAAGAACAGATTGACTTCAGAAAGAAAAAAGACACATACAATTGGAAAGCATAATAAGTCCAGGGCCTGTCAATATTATGGGATTTCGAGGACGTTATTCATAGATCGTCTAAAATTCTTAAAGTTAAATCCAAAGATCTCTGTTTGAAATTGCTTTTGAACGTATGTAAAACTCACTGTCACATCAGACTATTGCCCCAATCTGACATTTATTCTGGAACATGCACAACAGGCATATTTTGAATGGTTAAAAGCCCAGCTACTAGTTTTATAAAGTTACTCAGCTATTGCCTTGTAAAGAATTAAAGAAACACGATCCTTAAAGAGCTTCGGGCTGATCTGCAGAAATCTGCATGTAGCAGAATAATCCAGATAGGGCTCCATGGGCGATGGCCAAAGAAAGACAGAAACTTTCATTGATCGTCTTTCTGGGATAACGTGCAATGGGCAGATGAAAACAAACTCGAGCTCTTTCAATCAGGCTGTTGGGCGGCTTTTGCTGCGTCTTGTTCTAGAGGCACTGAGTCCATGAAAGGAATGATGAAATCAGAAGATTACAAGGCATTGTAGAGAGAAATGTGATCGCCAGTGTCAGGAAACCAGATTTGAGGTAAAGGTCTTATGTGTTTCGGGGGGGGGCACAAAAGATTGGTGGGGAAAAGAAAAGATTGGAGTGTTTTAAAACTGGCAAACAACGAGTCCTGACCTAAATCCCACTGGGAATCTTTGGACGGGGCTGAAAGGAAGAGGTTTTGAATGGAGAAGTGGCAGAAAGTAGCAGATAACAAATGTTCTCACACGTCTTGGAGGCAACAAGAAATCTTTAGTGCTGCCGTGAAAAGATTCTGCAGCTAAACTGTAGGACACAGTGTTTTCTTTACCTCCACCGAGGAGGTTTGGCTTTTGTCCGTGTTTGTTTGCTTGTTTTGTAGTTGGCAGGGTTTTGCAAAAACCTTCACATTGCGCTTTTCAAAACTTTTGGGGGATTTATTGATTTATGGATATTACCAGAAAAAAATACAGCATTTCTAGAGGACTGATATTAATGCATTTTTGCAATTTGGTACAGATCCAAATAAAAATCTGTGTCTAGTGAGTTTGGATGTGGTTTTGTTTGGGGACTGTTGAGCCTTATGTGCTTTCTGAGTTCTAGTTGCATTAATGTGGGATATTTTATTAAAACACCAAACTTATTCAATATCATTTGAATTTGTTTGTAAGGACGAGGTCTATATTGATTTATCCTTTTTTGTCATAAAACGTTAAATGTTAGTTTCTTAGATGCATTATAGATTTTTTTTTAAACTGAAAAGAAGAAATAACAAAGAAACGTAGCAATTTCTTCTCATAATTTCTTTAGCCAACCTTCATAATCAGGGAACAATGTAAATGTTACATTAAAATCAACAGGGGAGAGCAGCCTTCTCACTTCCCTGAGTCATTCAGAGTTCAGTTCAATGTGACTCTACTGTTGTCACTGATGAAAGTCATAGATAATTTCACAGTGTTGTGTTTGCACTCTCACTTTACTCAGGCTCAGACAGTGGCTGGAGCAACAGCAGTTAAAAAACAGGTTGGGGTGTATAACTGTTATTATATAAGATAATGTATTATAACAATGACACTGTCTTTTCACTTACTGTTTGCTTAATCCCCCCTTTGACCTCAAGAGTCTTTAAGAAAACTGCCAAGACGAGTTCCTCTCACTCTGCTGCCAAACGCCTTGTGAGTCATTCAGCATCTTATCTGCTGGGAACAGTGGCTGTTTTGGAATGCCAGTAATTTATAGGAGACGTGTTCGACAGCTACGCAACTGAACAACTTGTGTTCGCTCCCACGCAATTTGTCATTCAAAGCAGACAAACCTGTTGCTCTATACTGACAGAGACTCATTTATTATGGTCTGTGTTGAAGCGGGAAACTAATATACGACAGGAGATGTCAAATAGACAGTCACGAGAAATGAATAATGATATTTTTGGTTGTATACATGCACATCTTTACTCAGAGATAAAAAAAAACTGAAGCTGCAATTGAAAAATAATTCCCAAGAAAAGACGTAAGTTAAAATTTAATTCCTTTGAATATTCTACAATGCTGTTATTCCCCTTGGTCGGCCCACATGGCTCCACACTGGAGTCGTCCCTCTGTAGTGAAGAGGAAGAACGACATTTTTCCAAACCCAGATTAATAAGGAACATCACTCGCCCTGCGACCCGCAGAGGATAAGCGGTGTAGCTAATGGACGGATGGACTCCCACTGCTCCGGAGCAGCTCAGTTCAAAGCTGCTCCTCTCACCAGTTCCATTGAAGCCAAACATTATGAGCAACTTTGAAGGACTCACAGTAAATGCATGGAATAGATTGTGATAGTGGAATTATTATGTGAAATAAACAAACTGAAAGAAAAGCTAAATCCCTTTTTTTGAGGACACAGGATAAGAGAGTTCCTTCATTTGGATCTCATCTAGCAGCCGCTCACATGAACTGTCAATATGTTTAAAAAGAGCTGGGCAGTCCATCACTCACAGCAATGAGCTGTTCTTCAATCGGCTCAGCTTAGTATAACAGAGCTGTGGTCTATTCTGCTGTCATTGCTGTTTCTGCAACATTTAACAAGATGCACTCGGAACGCAAGAGGGTTTACATCCGGAGAAAAATATAATAGCTTGATATTATATCTCATATTGTATCAGGGAATTGACCAACAGGTGTATGAATGAAACACAAAATGATGAAGTAAATATTAAGGATAAGTTTTCCCCTTTTCTTGGGAATCAGTATAATAATATTTAAAAAAAAAGAGACGATACAGTAAAAACATGGAAAACAAACTCATGCACCTTTAATGTTTTCCCAACACAAACCTACTCCAACTCCATGGATCTGTCTCTAAATTATTTGATGCAGTAAAGTAAAGTACATACCTCGTCTCAAAAGCTTTTTGAATAATCCTGCCGACCGACCAAAACAAACAAACAGGTGGAAACCCCTCGATGGGGTAAAAACAAAAAGTTCACATCCCCATTTCCTTCTCCACTAAAAACCCAGAGGCTCCTTCTGCCTCGGTGGACACGGTTCATTCTGGCCTTAAATTGACATGAATAATGGAGTCATGTTGTCACCACCGAAAAATACAAGCTATTAAAGCAGTGATACAACCGAAACCTCTTTTTAATTGTGTTGTCTTTGTCATTACAATGAAGCTTATTGACCTTTTAAAAAGAGATTTTAAAAAGAGACCATGGTTTGTCTGACTGAAAATGTCAGCTCTAAATCAATTTCACTTTAATATAGTTTATTTAAACTTAATAAAATCTGCTGTGGGGTTATTTCCCCGTGTCGACCTGGACACTGACTAGGATGTATAGAATGTTTTGCTGTTTATCAAGAGGTTGTCCTTTCCGCTCATTAATAGTTTAAAACCACAACCTTCACTCTAGAGAAATCATAGTGACATTTATCGTGATAATTTTCAATATTTATGCGTATTAAAATGTGTATCTTGTTACAATCTTCGGAAATATTGTTCAGCCCGACCCCTCATCTACCAATGAACTCCAATTGGCTTTTGGATTTAAAATTACTGTATTATTAATAATTAGCTCCTGGAATATTGTATTATAATAATTAAAGTGCGTCAGTATTTTTAGTTTTACGCTGTAAAGTGAACCTTTTGCTTTGATTTCTTTCGAGAAGAGATTCCTAGGAGCGTTTCTGACACTTCACACTCAGGCTGAAGGATTCAACACTGATGTGTATCAAGTGGTGTGAAAGTTGACCCAGATGGACAGTAAATATCAACACTCAGGGGCTGTCAACACATCAGCACTTTATTAGAATGTGTGAATATAATGGGGCTGAGTTGATTCAGATGATGAGCTCCTGGTTAATGGTTATGTGTTGCCTGTTTTGCTTTACTATTTTATTTAACTTTATGATTCTTCCTTGTCATCTTAAATGCCATTTTGAATTCTAAAATCAAAGTATTGACAAATAAACAAACATAAAAACAGTAGTTCTCTCTTTTCTATGATTTGTAGTCTTAATGGAACTCCACAATTATCATGGGACATTGACTCTGAGCTTTTATAAAAATGTATTTGTTGTGCTGTTGCGTTTTCCTGAAGATGTAAATATGGAAAACATTGCTTTAACTTCCAGAGTCACAGAAACGACAGCGCTGCGGGAATAACACGTTCTGGCATATGCAGCTCAGTGTATCACACTTTGCATAATGTACTGTGACATACAGGCTCCAGAGGATCTCATTTTCACTCTGAGTATATCTGGGGGGCGAAACCATGTCACATTTTATGACAGCTGCCAGTTCTACATGTCCTCGGATGGTGGTCCCTCTGTAGGGCAGGAGGAGGTGCAACTGGGTGGAATTGATACTCGGTCAGTTTTGCCTCAGTGAATCACCAAACAACTGCCATCCCAGCTCATTACCTCGGCTCAGGGTGTCCGGACTGTACGCTTTGGACTACACAATGTGCTCTGCAGGTGTGTGTGTGTGTGTGTGTGTGCGGCAGCCAGCATTGATTTATTAAGGAAAGACAGAAAACGCACAGATCGTGAGACTTTTTGAATGCATCTCTTTGTGCCGAGCTTTTCAGCTTTAAGCCCTGTGAGACGTTTTGTGATTTGCTGCCACATTTGGAGAATTCTGGCTTTTCTTCTTATGATTATTAAAAGAAGGGCTCTCAGTACAGTGCATATCTCTGCAAGGCCCAAATCTGCACCAGCTTGGACACACTCATGGAAGTCAGTCCCCTAGAGTAGCAGGGCTTCATCTGATTATCCCTAATATTAACTATGACCATTTCATTAATTGTATATTTTTTATCTACACAGTGGACTATCCACACTTATCAAATACATTTAGGGCTAGTTGGGTAAAAACAAATAGCACATCACTCTATGAAAATGTTATGTAAATCGAATGATATTTTTAAAACAAAGGTTACTTCCTGTTGACAGTAGATGGCGCAATCACTATTATTACAGACAGACATATAGATCTGTTTAAGTAGGCGCTCTGATGTAGTGTGAGTCAATTGGATGATGTTACCACAACTTCATTTTCACACTGAAAAGAAGGTGGCGCTATAACCCTGAACTAATATTTAGGGCCCGAGCAGTTACAGGCCCTGACAGACATGAGGCCCTATTGAAATTGTAAGGACTATTATTATTATTATTTTTATTCAAGCAAATTAAATGGCTTTTTGAGGGCTTTAACGTGCTCAAATTCTTACCAAAATTACCAAAGTGGTGAAAATTGACGTATTCTGGAGGAATTTTCAATTGGCGTCATAAAATGGCTCAACGGGGCCCCTGAGTCCCCCGGAACGTGTTCACATTGACCAATCTTCACACAAATCGATATCATGACCAGACAAACAAAAAGTCTTGAAGCTGTTCAGGTCAGGATTGTGATCATAGGTCAGTAGTTCGGAGCCGGTTGGCTAATGCAGAGTGGATTAACAAGTGACTTCCTGTTTCATGGCTAATCAGTTGGTGGCGCTATCACATTTAGGAAATATTGACACATAGAGCTGATCAGGCTTGGACTCTAATCAGGAGACAGAAGTTTGGTAGTGATAGGACAATGACAATGCAGAGTGTAGTTCTGACATCGTGTCCTTTGGCGAAGGATGAACCTTCACCGCACATCACTGTTTACACGGTTTGAGGAAATCTCACAATTCTGACCATCAACCAATGAATTGACTGAGATCATTTGAGCTGTATAATGTAAAGCAGCCAGGAGCATGTGTCACTTCCTGTAGCCAGCAGGTGGCGCTGTGATTATAAGTCATGATTTCTGTGTAGATGTCATCAGGACGGGACTCTTGTCTTACATGTCTAGTTTGGACTCGATTGGACCATGTATGTCCGAGATACAGAACCTTGTGTTTGAGTTGTCTACATCCAAGTATTGTTTTGGAATAAACCATGTTGTTATTACAACTTCGTGACGTCTACGAATTGTCTTTTCTTTTTTAACTGAACTGTGACTTGTGATTTAAAGCGAATTTCGTATAGATAAATAGTGATTGTTTTAACTTACATATCAAATTACATATTTATTTCCTTAGTGTTTATTTGAGTTGTCTACATCCATGTAATCTTTTTGTGATCCATCATTTTTTTAATACTACTTCGTAACATCCACAAATTGTCTTTTGTGAATTTCCTCTACGGAGGATAAATTAGGGAACATCTTATCTTACCTTATCTAAAAATACATCAACATTTGCAAGAAATTTTGTGTTTTATCATTTTATTTTATGCGATACTATCATTGTGAGGACACTATTATCTTGTATGATGTAATGAAATCAAATTGTAAATCCCTCCATTAACCTTGACAGTCCTCACAGCAGGTGAAGAAGGTAAAGTCAGTTCAGTTGCTGGGGGATGTTGGTGCCGCTGACTTCTTGTTCCTCCTTCGCAACCCCAAAAAGTGGCGGAGTCTCTTCCAACATGAAGCCTTCTTTGGTTTCTCTGGTTTCTTTGGTGTCTCCTCAGGCAGCCCCGTCTCCTTGGGTTTGGTATCAGGAAGATCATTGGAGAGAGACTCGTCCTCAGATCTGGAAACATCATAAGTACCGCCAAGCTTCTCCAGCTTTGTTAGGAAAACAATCTTCTTCTTCTCCTCTGTAGGAGGTATACAAGAGTCGTTGTCAATCGCCTCAATGCGTAATAATGGGCTATCCTCTGGAATAACACAGCCATTTTGTTTGTTCCCCGTATGTGGTTTTAGAGTGAAATTCTGAGAGTGATGAACCAATATGCCAAATCCTGGGTGGGCTGGTGTGTGTTGACTATGATGGGCTGTGAAGCTGTTGAACTTCTCCTGGTTGGTTGCAAGACTTTGGCAGACCTCGTGGTATGAAGCTTTGAGATTCTCCAGCTCTTCTTGGAGAGAGTTCTTCATCCTCTTCTCCTCCTGGAGCTCACTGTTCAACTTCTCCTGGTGGGTTGTTTTTTGTTGACAGACCTCGTGGTAAGAAGCTTTTAGATTCTCCAGCTCTTCACAGAGAACGTTGTTCTTCTTCTTCTCTTCCTCGAACTCCCTGTTGAACTTCTCCTGGTTTGTTGTGTGACTTTGGTAGAAATCATGAGAGGATGCTATGAGGTTCTCAATCTCTGCTTGGAGAATATTTCTTTTATCCTTCTCCAACTGAACCTCATTGTTCAACTTCTCCTGGTTGATGATGTATGCCACCTTCAGCTCCTCGTAATCTTTCTGAAGATCTTTTTTCTTCTGCGTCTTGATGGTGCTGTTTACCTGAGAGGCGATCTTAGTGGCGCTGAGTGCTTCTGCATTGCTGTACTTTTGTAGCTGCTCCAGCTCTTGCTTTGTTTCCTTTCCTCTGTTAATGAACATGTTCTTCAGATATTTCTGTCGAACCAGCTCTTGTTTGTGCTCCTCCAACTCTTGGCTCAGTTGGATCCTCCAGTGGTACTCTGTACTAAGGTTGGCATTGGCCTTGGCCAGCAGGTCTGTGAGGTATCTTATTTGATGAGACATACCAATAGAGTTCTGCAGAGTCGTTGCTGGGTCTTGACTAGTCCCCACGTTTTGGTGAAAAAAAACTTCCATCACTACTTTAATCTATTAGTTTGAAATAGAGATAGAATTATTCTTGACAGATTTCTGCGTCAGTAGAAGTTTTCTCTCGATCGCAGTGAGGTGTCACTTACTGAAATCAATATCACATTATCCCCTGTACTGATGGGTATATCCCCTTCCTCTTATTGTTGCTATAAAGGACCTAATTATATATGTATCAATGGAACATTAAAGGTCTAAGAGAATGAGCCTTGATATATAGAACATTGGACGTGTCTTTAATCTGTAACATTAAAAGTGTTTTTTTATATAAAACAGTCATTTTCTTTTACATTATAGTATACCTTTTTTGGGGCTTTTTATAACCTTAATTTATTTATTTTTAAAGGACAGAGGCTTAGTTGTGAAAGGGGGACAGAGAGAGTGGGGGAGGACATGCATAAATGGCCGCGGGTTGGATTCTAACGGGCGTCTGCAGGTTGAAGGCTTTCCTCTTTGGGGCTGCAGCTCTACCAGGTGGCTAAACGCCACCCTAAACAGTTCTCTTCTTCCAGAACATTCCATTTATTCCTTATTATTACTATTTCAAGATCCATGAATTATTCTCAGTGAAATCAGTGAAAATGTAAAATAAATCTTTTGTCTCACATTGTTTAAAACAATGAAATAAAACTTTGAATCCACAACTACTGCTGGTTGGAAAAGTCTTAAATACGCAAAAATATTACATAAAAAGTATTAATTATGTTTAGCTATCTCTGAATTATTTTAATGTTCATATATATATGTGAACCCTGATCCAAATCCAAACCATAATGTAATGGGTTCTTCCCAATGGGTTCTAACTGCATTGTTATGTTTTGTGGTAATCTTGCTTGACAAACGGTAAGGGGTGATAACATACCACGAGCTCAGCCCAAAGCAGCGTCTCATAACACTGGATTTTGGTTGTGTATTGAAATTAAGTGTCAATTAGCCACAGGTTCCTACACAGTTACACACACTAATACCTGATGTGCAGGTACATTTTCTATATTTAATGAAAGAGCCATTCGTATCATCGGCTGTTGTCTTGTGCTCTTTTGAAGAAAGATTATTAGTTCTGGCACAGTTAAGGCATCGGTGCCATTTTAAGGTTTATTTTAAGGTATGGATTCAGCCCAAGCATCTGACAAACCCTCACGATACTCAGCCTTATACTTAACACAATCATTTCATAACATATCTCTGAAGTATAAACTCTGCCTAGTGATGATATGACCAAAACCCATCTGTTTAATGGAACAAGACTCTGTTTGGCACTCTGCTGCTAGCTGGCCTGAAAAAGAGAAATTGGTCATTTCTGCTCTATACAGATGAGGCTGTGTTGTTAATGGCTTTTAATGGTCAACACAGTCGGCGTGTGTCGGGACAGACAGCGATCATTGTGGGATTGGCCACATTGTTAATAAGTCGATGTGTAGGCCCAGCTGGTGGAGGCACACTGCCCCTCTCCCCCTGTTTCCTTCTGTCCCAGTGGTTCGCTGCCAAGTCGTCACCTAATGTCATTGAGCCGCCTCCAAAACACCAAACAGCAAATGTGTAATCAGACTACAGCAACATAATATAGAACACCGCAGGTAATTGAGGTTTTATCTCCACCCAAATTAATTTGCTGTGCAATGTATGGATCATAACTGCTTGTACGATATTTCGTTTTCAAAAAAAGGCCCACGACCAGGAGAGAAACATGGGGATAAAATCAAAGTTGCACTCGAGCCAACAAAAGGGACAAGCTGGGTCTGATTCTGAAGGACACACACAGACAGACACACATCCCAGCAGTGTCTGAAATGTGCTGCAGCAAATAATACTCATTGTTTCCCCCCCCCCGTAGAAATACCAACAGGATGTAGCTGTTGGCCCTTGTGAGTCGTCTGTATTAGATCTGTTTTGCTTTTAGTTTGGACAAATGACAACTGTGTACCAGCTTGTTTTAGGATTTTAGTTTTAAAACAGACTCCACAATTTCCAGATGAAACAGATGCTGTTCATAATCCTCCATCGTATTAAGTGTTCTTTAAGATTTAGCCATCTACTTTTTTTTTGTCTCGTCCCTCTCTAATCTCTACGACAAAGAGTACACAACACATTATTTTTGACTTCCCTCAGTTTATTTGAGATTTTTCTTTTTAATGAAGTGCATTGTGTCTTCCACAATTAGCCGGCACAACACAATTGTTTTTCTGTCTTGCTGACTGTGGTACCGCGGCACGGCAATTAACCGCTTACATCCCGATCCACCTGTCACCTCCCATCGCCGCCTCCCACCTGGCGAAAGCGTTGTGATGAGGTTTTCTGGTCCATTCATTTCACTGTCAGGAGATTACTTCCTTCCCAAAGCCCAGCAGAACTGCATTCTTGGCTCTGCCCGGGCCCTCCCTCCTGGCAGCCTGCATCACGCTGCTTCAAAGTCTGTTAGATCAAACTCTGAGCCCATACAGTGTAATCCCTTCACATGCAAAACAAGTGTGGCGAGGAAGTTGCTGAAGAATGAACTTGTTAATGTGGCAGAACACATTGTCAGGACTGAGCGAGAGGCGTCTCCAGCTGCAGAGCTGCAGTGTCAGGTGTTTGTTCTCCTCCAAGAAGGAGGTTGTGTTCAGGGCCTCTGTTGTTTGCTGGTTGGTTTGTTTGTTTGTCTTTCCAAACAACAGAACTGACTTCTACTAAACTTGGTGGAAGAAGCAATTAAATGTTGGCAAATCTCAAACAAAGGAGTTCTTTCTCTAACATTGTGAGATGTGTTTTGTTTTTTATTTTTCACCAACTTCCAAAGGAATGAATCCTGTAGGCGTGGGATATGATTTGGGGCTGTCAATTTCCGTTTTCCACTTCTACTTTGTTTAATCCTGCTTGAGGCTTTGGGTGTCTGCAGGTGAAGAGTTTGTTGTCGAGCAACATCTCTGTAACACATTGAATCAAATGCATTTATCAACTTTTTAAATTTATTAGGATTCAAATTTGGAAACTGTCAAAACTGATTATCCAAACTCATCGTCTAGACCGGAAACACCTAGCACAACTATAACTGGTTGTGTTTTGTGTTGAGAAATGTTCGACTGTTGTGATACAAGAAAATAGTTGAACTGGATACCTATGTATGACAAACAGGAGATTGAGTCTCTGTCGGGACATTCGCTGACTACATTGAAAACCTATAAAATATTGGTAGTTTCCCCCAGAGTCTTAGTCATCGTCAGACATCGGCCGATGTGGTGATCAATAACAGATCATTAATTGAACTTCTAGAACCTTTCACAAAAAGATTGACTTTGGCGAACAGCACATAAAGAGGCCTGATAAATATTGGCAGCACGTTGTTTGACAAATTCTTCAGATTTTTCTACAAACTTGGTAGAAGAATGAGAAACAGGCCCAGAAAGAACCTATTACATCCTCAGATCTGGACAAAGGTGCAGATCCACCAGCAAATGTATACATTTTTATAGATATATAACTTTATTTGACTTTGTAAGATGTATTTTTGTCATTTTCACCAATTTCCCTGGGAATAATGCGTATGCCCGGATGAAATAAGATCCTCTCTCTACTGCCATGTCGTTTTGTCCCCTGGTTCGTTTTCCTAAATCAAAACTGGAGGATTAAAATTCATTGCTCTCACTTGAGTTCTGCAGGATGTCTTTGAAGAATGACCCTCAGTTTCAGGTAATTAGCTCATTGATAAACTCATTAAGAATCTGAAACGTGCTGTGGAGTCAATCAAAGGGTTAATAAATCTCCACTGGCCGCTATGATGAAGTTGCTCTTAATCACGTTTGTTTCTGTCGACAGAACCAATGTGGGTGAAGGCTTGGTTACGGAGGAGTGGAAGTTAATTCCCGTCAATAATCCAGTGTAACGTGATCACCTGTAGGTTCCCTCAGCCGTCGGGACCAGTTCAGGGCCCCACGTTCCCTCAACTCATTTTTAAGGTTCCTTGATCCCTTGACTTAATATTACCAGAGTCCTTCAATAGACACGCGTGTTTCAAGAATAGGGGAAAAATCCTCTTTGCACAACTTATCATCAAACAGCGTGTGATAGCCGGGATGTGAGCGTGTAGCTCCTCCTTTTATTTCTGCTGCTACAAGTTCACTTGGATACCACAGAAGAAGAAGAAGCAGCTTAAACTTGACACAGAGCAAACCAGTACACGCGTGATGTAAAAATGTTGGTGTGACATCATCTCCCATTTGTTTATTGTAGGGTTTTGTTGGTGTTGTTTCTTCTGTGGAGGCAACACAACTTTGCTCGCCCTGAAAAAACCCTGGTGTGTGTTTTGTTCTGTTTTTACAGTGGTTTATTCTCTACTACGCACTGTGATAACATTTCTTAGAGAGTCAATCTGTTTTAAATCACAGCGAAGAGTTTCATCCTCAAACGACCTGAGTCGACTGCAGACTGGACAGTGTGAGCTCGTCTGGACGGCAGCGAGGCTCTGGTCACGCGTGGTCGTGCAGTTTTATCGGGTCGTACTGACAAGCCGATCGGTACTTTGGGTTAAGCATTAATTTGGTTTAAGGCCACATTTACCAACTGTTCATTGTCAATTAGAAAAGTGAGATTCCATCGCTCGCACAAGCTTTTATCACCTCCAGGTCTCATTCTGCTCCGTCGTTACATGCTCTCTCTCTCTCTCTCTCTCTCTCTCTCTCTCTCTCTCTCTCTCTCTCTCTCTCTCTCCCGTCTGTGTCACTTCCTCAAGTCCTTTTAAATGTATTAAAGAGCATTTCACTCGAATCCAATTTAGAGAGAAGGAGCCTGTTAGCATTGCCTCTTACACCAAAGACTGCTGCCAGGAATCTTTGTGTTACCTTCGACTGTGACCTGTATGGAGTGAACAATATTGCTTAAACATGGGTATCAAAGGAAACTAGGTCTTTGCAAAATATATTTTTCTTATCATATATTCATACGAAGGTTACTGGTAGTGAGAGAAGGTTAACTCTGCTTCCAGCAGCAAATTTCTTCCTCCCAAACTAGAACAGCACTCAGGGGAGTGAAACCACATTTAAATTCACTGGATCCAGATTTGTCTTTTTCATCAAGATTAATGAATTATTCTCAAATCAACCAAAATGTCAAGGATCTCATAATCTTCCCTGAAGTGAAATAAAAGTCCTGCCTCTCCTCAAAATGCTGTGTTAATCGGTTGAGTAGTTTTTGCATAATCCTTCTAAATAACAAACGTACATGCAGATGAAAACATGAACAGAGGTTATAAGATATCTTACATCCTCTCGTCTCATCTGGTTTCTATCACTTATGCTTCTGGGTGTAAACTTATGTAACCCACTGTATTTCTCTCAGAGTAAAGCATCGCCCTCGTGCCTCCAGATTGTTTATCTGTAGCGAGGATCTAAACTGGCATCACACACACGAGACCCCGCGACCCTTATTTTGGCATCTGTCCTGGCTGCCAGTCAAACCGTTTTAAGGGTTTACTGGTCGTGTTTAAAGTTCAGTGGCAGTCTGGCCCTGTGATGCAGCTCTGACCTTTTTTTAGATGAACGCGTGCCTGAGTGCACTCTCCCATCGGCAGACAGGCCTCTCCTGACTGCTCCTCAGACCGGCCCCTGGCTGTCAGAGCTCCTGCAGAAGCATCAACGTCCTGCTGGAGAAGCCGATTCGGACTCAGTCGAGCTTTGTGCAGTAAAGATTTCAGTGGTCGACACTAATGACATCACTTCTGTGTTTCTTTTCTCTTTTTCAGAACAAGAGCCTGAAAAACAAACTCCTCTCGGGACACAAAATTTGCGATGCATATGCTGAAGAGGTAAGGATATTCACTTAGCTAATTCCATTTCATCACAAATGTAATTAAATCCCGTCCCAGGCTGCTTAATTTTCCAATGCTTTGTGGAATAGATCCAATTCGTAGTAGCACATCACAGATGGATCCGGTTCTCTTGTGAGTAAGCAATGCTCATAAAATACAAATTAGAGCTTGTACAGTGTAATGTGAGCTACAGGTTGCTCTGCATTACATGAAGCGTCTCTACACCCCCAGAGAAAGCAAGATACCAACTGTAAGTAACAAAAAGTGCTTTAGGCTTCTACATCAGAAGCTTCTTTTGTTATTGAACCAACCTCATGTCAAATCAATGAAATCTATGTGATGACAACCTGCACTGCAGCATGTGCTCCAAATAATAACAAAATGAGAAAAAAAAGGGTGTGTAATGTTTTGTTTGCTCTTCAGGACCTTTCCAGAATAAACTCCTGTCAGAATCAAATCAAAAACATCATGTGTCAGGTTCTGGTGAAGGGGAAATATGTGAACTGTAATTAGGTGAAAGTTAAAGTGAGGTGTGAACTGGGCAGAGTTAGGATTAAAGATAAGGTTTGGGTTAGGTCGACCACAATGAATGTGAGTCAATGGAAAGTCTCAATGAGGATAGCTGAACAAACCTGTGAGGGTGTGTGTGTGTGTGTGTGTGTGTGTGTTTGTGTCGCTGTGGTCCATCACTGCTGATGCTGTCAGACAGAAAATCCTCATTTACTGTGGGTATGAATTGTCCCTCTGGCTCTTAATGACAGGTGCAAGACGGCAGCGTCTGTATTCAGGATACTCTGGTTTCACTTTTGCTCAATGGGAGAAGGTCGAAATGTTAAATCCATCTTTATATACAGACTAGGCTTTGGATCTTAGACCCGATTCTGGAATATTCCAAGACAATGCACTTCATCGATGCTGTTGGGACAAATGTGAGCGTGACACCATCACTGCCTTACGAGGACACGTCTCTCTACGTGTAGACAGGCTCTGGTAATTCGGCTGTTTGAGCTCAAATGAAAGTGCTTGTTTCAATTTGCGCCGCCTCTCATCTCTCCATCAAATCAACGTGCTTTGTTTTAGGCAACAGGCCTGGGACAAGCTTATCACACCGAGGTTGGTGGCCATCAGGCATTCAACTGGAAACTGTGTTGCTTCTGGAATCAGGAAAGAGCTTGGAATGTGTAGCATTTTAAGATTTAACAATTATTCATTTAAATATATATATATATATATATATATATATATATATATTGTTGACCTTTGTACTGTCTATCATTATGCACGTTCAAACCCAGAGAAATCATACATTTATTCAAGATAATTAGATATTTCATAATTGAACTATATCCACTTTATTATTCCTACCACTGTTGTTATGGATCACAGATATTTGTTGCTGTTTGCTCTCCTGTAATGGTGAATACAACAACTCCCATGATGCTACACTGCTTCATGATGTCATGAAACTGTTGTTTTGTTTAGTTTTGTTTGAGAGACTTGTCAACAGCAGAAGTTACTTACATATTTATAAATATACCAAATATATGGTATTTTGTTTAGATAGTTGTGCATTAAAATCCAAATATTCCAAACTTAATACAAGTTATATTGAATAACTTATATTAGTTGACAGTAATACCTGATGAATAAGCTTCTGTCCTGATTTTTTTTAACTTCCTAGTTTGAGTTTGTTGATGGATTAAAATGCATTAGTGCAGTACTTTTACATTTTAAACATGGTACTAGTATTCTGTAAACTAATACATTTCAACAGGGACCTTGGCATCATTGATGTCCAACAGCACCACAACCCGCAGCCTCCAAAATGATCATTTAGCTGAATCAACACTTCTGTTAAACACTTTTCCATATTCATATTTAGCCTTCATGACTTAGTGATTTACTGCAGCACTGATGGATTAGCCTGCATTCATTTAAACCACGTCTACCCAATAAGTGAGTGCATTTTCACATCGAGTGCAGGAAACAGGTTTGAACAGCACTCAGTTCAAAATTACAGGGTTCTCACATTTGACAGCAAACTGTGACAGCATCATGTTTCAAGTTTTCAAGAAGAGCGATGGAAGAGAGTGTCGATGGGAAACTGCCCCGAGAGGTGAGAGATAGAGGAAGAAACGCGGTGGTCCGGGTGGTCTTCTGAAGAAGAAGAAAAACCTCCATCTTCCGCTCAAGGTTGCCATCTATCAAGCTGTCTATCACCACACTGCTCCGAGTCACGGGAGAGTTATTTCCACAGCTGGAGCCTGGATACAGGAAACGCGTAGAATCGCCGAAAGGCACGTTGAGCCCGAGCCACAGCGACATGGCGCCCTCTGCACTGTTGTGTCATCAGGACGCCACCAGGAGACGCTGCTCAGCTCAAAGCTCATCTACTAAGGATGTGAACCTGGGGAACGCGGGTCAACACAACAACTGGCAGCCGAGCTAAAGCGACAAAGAGACTGACAGACAACATGTACTTGAAGCTGCTCTCACATCCAACCTGAGCTCATGCGTTTGAGTGGTTGTGAGAGAAAACAAGAATGAACTGTTTCCGACCTTAACTGGGGATCGTTTAACACACGACACAAACACACAGACACACAAACACACACAGAATTTAGTGTTTGGAAGCATTTGGTGCCGAGGAGCTTGTCATTGACCCTGAAGTCTCTTATTGTGACACAGGAAATTGGAGTTAGAATCACAGACCTCTCCGTGTTTACAAATCCTCCAGCTGAACATCCGTGACACTTGACCAGCTCGGTTTATCAAAGCCCTCATCTCCCAGTCAAACTCTGAGAGGATGATGATGGCACTTGTGGACGACGCAGCCAAATCTAATTATAAGTCTTCAGAAATGAGTTTTGGAAAGAGTACAGAGGCCATGAAGGGAATCCTTATTGAAGATGTCAGCTGTAATGGCAGTTTTTAATTACATTACAGGACAGCACAAGCATTTCTCCATTCTGGTTGCTTTAATTCTTTACCCAGCTGCGGCCGGGGGATAATGCTGAACCACTGACAGATTCGAAGCAAGAGCTATAAACAATGAACTCACAATACATTTATACAGTTTCAGACCCTCCTCACACGGAGGTAGAATGTTGTCCAATCAGCTCTCTTCATTGTCATGACCAAGATGACCAATCCCGTGGTCTGCCCCAGCAGAAGTAGATCCTCTTTGAAGTACCATCACACAATGAATGTTGATTCTGACCAGACTAGAAGAACTGCTTCTTGAGTCTAAAACCTGTTTCCCAGAGACCCCCGTCTCTGGTCATAACACCTATAGCCACTCTGCAACATCTGTTCGAATGGCCCCTGCTGTTAAACCTTTGTTATAACAACAGGGAGATGTCTCCAACAAATACACATTTTGGCAAAGGAAAGTCACAGATTATCTCAGAGTCAAACCTGCAGAAACATATCTAATATAATATTCATATATACTTGTCATTCTACCATTAAACATATCTAAATATAAAATCTCCCGTCACATCAGCCTTCTACATTAAGCCTGGATTTCCTTAGCAGCAGCAGCAGCAGCAATGGAAAAGATAAAACATGACTGGTTGGCTTTGTGCTGGTGGTTATCTGATTCTCAGTGCGTTTTAATACCGAGGAGCTGCTGTGTTCCCGTCCAGGGATTCTGCGTTTGCCTGATTGTTTCCGCGGAACTGTTTTCAAGGCCAATAGACTTCAGAGCTCCTCCAGGGAGCAAATAGCTACCGAGATTTTCCTCGGAACGGAGGTAAATGGGGGTCACTGTCTGCGATTCCTGTGGGGAGGCAATAAAATTTGACGTAAATCAGCGAGAGGCACATTCCTTCATGCCCCCCTCCTCTCATCCAGGAGGGTTATTCATGCTCAAAGGGGATGGGGCAACTGTATTCGCAGTGTAATTACTGCAGGGGGACACAGAGAGGCGGAGACTGAAGCTGCAGGACAATCGCCACCAGGGAAGGTTGCAAACTTAATCACTGTATCGCACGTTTGTCCGCTAGAAAGAAAGTACAAATACTCCCCCATACACTTCTATATTCTGATGTTTGCTTAATGCTTAATCTCATCAAGTCATGACAACACCAAGTCAAAACTCGTTAACTCTTGAACTCTCTAATCGACGTCTAGAAAAGCCCCCCCTTCATGCTTCAGATATCTTTTCAATTAAGATTCCCCTCGGAGCATCGACTGAGCCAAAGATTTCTTTTTTTTTAAACTGCCTCAGATAAAATCATTGAATCCTAAAATGACGGCTTTGAAACCATGTCCAAGAAACTGAGATTAAACCCACTTCTCCTTTTTCTTTTTTTTTAAACTGGCCTCGGTTGAACTTTTAAATCAAAAAGCTCCTTTTCTGTTTCACGCGGTACATTTCGAGATGTTGTTGGAGTAAACAGCAGCTTTCTTTCATCGTGTGATTTGCATTCTCATCTTGTGGAAATTGGCTTTGGGATTTTTCCCTTGCATATTGTATATTGGAATGCATTTCATTTGGTGTGGTAATCGTTTTTTAGAAAGCCGCTTTAACTTGTGCTCTGCCTTTGGTTGGAACGAGCGAGGTGGAGGATCAGGCTTTGTGCTCTTAATCTGTGTTGTGTGGTGAAGACTGCTCAGCTAAAATGGCGTGAACAAAACTTACAACAAAATTACAACACAGCAAAGAGGGTTGAATGGTCGCTCTTATAGTAGTGATATGCACGAGTAGCTTCTATATGGCATCACTGATAAATTAGTGAGGTTGCCTGTAATCTGGCCCAAAAGTATAAGTTTATTATATTTGTATTTTTAAAATAAACTCCATCCATCCATCCATTTGTTGTCCTGTGCTTATCATAGCTGTGTTGCGGAGGTAGCCACTCTTCAAGACATCCCGAGGGAGTTCTGGTTCCACCTCAGGGTCTCTCCTTCCAGTTGGCCCTGCCCAGTAACCCTCAGGTTGCATTAACTTGACAAGTTCAGTGTTTGAGAAAACTCTTAGATGTGATAAGAACAACCTGAAATGACAGAAACCATCTTCTAGATTGGACCTGTCATTTGAATTTTCAGTCTGGCCTCTGTCCCATCTCTGCTGATGGAGGGTCTGTGGGTTTATAACTCAAACTGCTGCCAGCTGCCAGGCATGTTGTCCATCTTCATGTAATCTCAGATACACATCATATGCATGTCTGAAATATTAAATGTGCACCCCCACCTAATGTTTAAATATTATAATCGTAATTGTGGACATCATTTTACATATTAGTGAAGCTCTGCGTTGCTTCTCCATTTGCTTCAGTAGATACAGTTCCAAGATGTTTGCACTGAAACGTTTTCAAAAGGTTAAAGATCCTGTAAAATTTGAGCTGTTTCACAGTGAGGCGGGTGGAAGCACTTTTCCGTGCCAACATTCTTTCATGGATCAGTTTGGAAAGAGAAGAGTGGAGCTGTTGATGTTGACACACAACCACATGAATGAGGAGAGGTTAGCGAGAGAAGTTTATCAGAGACTCACCAAGTTCAGACGGGAACTCGCTGGCAGGCAGCCACGGGGCCCACTCAGCTGTCTGTTCACTCCACTAACCCAGCCCTCCATTTGAATCCTGGAGGAAACTTACCAGGCCTGTGCAGCTGCTGGTGAAGCTTCTGCTTCCTGCTCTTCTCTGCTCCTCATCCAGTTCAGAGGAACGATTTAAACGCGACCTTTCGGAAGCAGAAGGTCTTCTCCTCGGGGGAAACATCTGATAGCTCAGAAAACCAGAGTCAACCTCAAGGTGAAGGTTCTTTCCTGAGAAGCAGAGACTCCGTTCAATCTGTTGTTCATCTGTTCTTCAAGAGTTGGAATTTATCACCTGTTTGCTATTCTGTCAGATTTATGGTGTTGCTGCTCGGTCACCGTTTGATTGAACGATGTTGCTTCAGCTCAGTTTTCTGCAGAATCACATTTCATTCTTCCATCAGGATTTTATGGAAACATCCAGGAACCTGAACCTAATGCAGATCAAATATAACCTAATGCTGACATTTCCTGTAATGACTGATTTCAAGTTGAATTGCCTCATATCATTTAATCAATTTTTTTGGTGAATGCAACATTAGGCATCACAATTGTGTCTATTTTTAGACCCAGTTATATTGAGTCTAAAAATGTTGTTCAACTAAAGCTGGAACATCTACTCCTGAGGGTGGTGTTGTTGTGTGTCTGTGACAAAACTAATGATCAGCAGATAGATCAACAATTTACGTTTTAAGCACAGTGTGGCTGAACCGTTGGTGCTGGACGAGCTTGTTCCAGTATTTCTCAAACTACTGATTTCCTGACATTTTCACACACAACAGTCTCCAGACCTTTACTG
The DNA here is from genome assembly GCA_038501795.1 of Pseudopleuronectes americanus. Classification (NCBI taxonomy): domain Eukaryota; kingdom Metazoa; phylum Chordata; class Actinopteri; order Pleuronectiformes; family Pleuronectidae; genus Pseudopleuronectes; species Pseudopleuronectes americanus. The sequence goes on along the minus strand of CM076716.1, from coordinate 25,563,356 downwards.
AGAAATGTGTGAGAAAGAGAAAACAACTACTTCCAGTAACAATTCTGCAAAACAGGAACACAATGTAGCTGGGAGAGATCTGAGGAGAATGGCCAGCGAGGCTGAAGCTGACAGAAAGTCCAGGGTAACTCAGATAACCACTCTATGCAACCGTGATGCACAACACGTCAAACCTGTGGATAAGGTCCTGTCACAGATCTGAGGCGGCAGTGAACCGTCTCCTGCTCTGATGAATCCGGCCTCGTCCAGTGTGGTCAGATAACGGTGTGAGGATGTTTCCTCTGCACACTTTGGGCCCAAACAATCATTATTTGAACACTACAGCCTATCTCGGTATTGTTGTTGACCATGTGGATCCTGTTTGGGTCCCAGTTTACCATCTACTCTCTTTAAGATAGAGATAGATCGACAGCATGGGCTTGAAATGGGAGAGAGAGTTAGGAAGATGTGGAGCTAAAGGGCCGGAACCGAAACCTGCAGCAGCAAGGAAATGAGCTTTTGAAATGTGATGGAATGGGCAGATTCACAGTTTTAAGAAAGTTTAAACTAGAATATATGAAGTTCTTGCTCAGTTTTACAGATATTTACATTCTATAAAACTACAAGTAAGATCAAAATGTATCTGATAACTGTGCTTCAACAAGAATTTATCTCAGTTCTCTCGTCTTGGCTCTGGGAAAAAGGGTTTTAACTTTTGAATCTATCTCGTTGAAACCTGTAATATTTGTTAGGTGTCCGTAATGATTTGCTTTTGTGAAGAATTAAATGTCACGTCATATTACAATAACTCAGGCTCCATTCAGAAATCAGACAATTGAATCTGAAGCCGTTTCCCACCCATATGAATGTTTATTGTTTGCTCACTTTAGTAATGCTGCTGTGTTGAAGGATGACGTTTGCTGCCAGCTTCACTGATGCTCCCTACAATACAATTAGAGATGTGCACTGAGAGCAGGACAAGAGCCCATCCTCTAAATAAAACAGATGTAATGCTGCGTTGCTCCACTTCATTCACTATCCATATGGATTAAATCTGATTATCCTGACTGAAATGACTAGAATAAAATATATATGCTTCCAGTCGGGACGTTTTGGCCGCCAGCCAGTCACTGCTCTGCCTCAGCCAATCACACACTCTGCACAAATAGGGCAGTCTGTTTAAACGGGGGAGGAGGTGCAGCAGATCAGTGAGGCTGCGGTGGAGGTGCAGAACCGAACCAATGCCTGCTGAGGATGTCTGGACATTTTGCACAGCGCCCACCAACCTGTCATGTCACCTCAGCTGTTTATCGGCATTTTCTGTGATGTAGCTGTGCTGGTCGCTCACAAGCAGGATTCTTGGAGCGCTGACGAACACACGGTTCATACTAAGCAGATCGATTGTCAGGGATGTAAGGTAATTTACTATGATAACAACATGAGAAAGGAAGTGAAATACACAGAAACATCTCGATCTCCTCCTGCCTACACATGGAGTCTTATACAAACCCAGTTTGATGCAGAGCCCGACGCTGGGACCTCAGCTTTACCTCAGAGTTATTGATACTGTCGGAAAATGAGAGTGCAAAGGAAAATCAATTTCTCCAAAAACTAATCTGTATCAAACAATGAGCTTGTAAATTGGACACATAAAAATGCAAGTAGCCCGAAGAAAAGGTGAGAAATGAGCCAGAGAAAAACTGAGAGAAATGTGAATTATAAAGAAAATATATAATATGGCTGCTGTCAGGTTAAAAAGGTACATTTCCGTTTGGGGGATTTTCCAATAACCGACTCTGACGAGTGGATGATGAAGGTGCTTCACATTCTGGTTACAGGAGTTTCCAAATGCAAATTACATATAATTAGAAGAGGAAAACAATAACAAGGCAACGTTGCAGCACCTCTCTGCATCTAAATGCAGCTTTTTCAGCCGCTTTGAGCTCATTATTTTGGTTTTAGAGCCCAGAAATTGGTTATCACAGCAGATGGTTCCACTAATAAACCCACTTTGTGCCGCTCACCCAGCAACAAAAGACAAACAGTCAAAGTAGCTTCATTAAGCTGGTTTGTGCTCATCTTTACTGACCTTGTGCATCGTGGCGAGCTGAAGAAATGACGTCAAACGACATTTCTGCCTGCACAGGACATCGCTTGCACCTCAGAATGGTTTTAATTTGGTGCGTGCTGCGTGGCCATGGGGCATCAGAGGTTATTAATTAGTGGACATAGAGATTCTAAGATTGCTCCTGGAGGGAGATGCAGGGAAAATGAGGCATTTTGCAGGAAACTACCAAACAAAAAAACCTCTGTGTCCAGGTGGTCAAGGCAAAGAAGTGCACACAAGAAGGAAGGTAGTGGAGGAATCAAACCGGTGCCAAAAACCTGTTCATGTTTCTTCTTCATTTTTGCCTACTTCTGGCAGCATGGTTGTGTACCAACACCTAATATTCGGGAGAAGACCGGCACCGAGTCACATCACCTCAAATGCAAGAATCACAGGGAAAGGAACCCTGCAGATTTCTAGTGTGCACAATAAGCAATAAGGAATATAAGGCATATCAGGATATTTTTTTGTGCAGGATTTGGAGCAAACCAAAACCACACAAGAGCTAACGAGATTTTTTAAATAAGTTTCATGAACTAAACATTCTCGGTGCATGATACTGTCACTTTAAGTTAGTTTACAAAGTTGGCAAACACAATTTTTTTTAGTTAGACCAGAGGGAATGACTCAGGGAGCCAGTTCCAAAATATATCACGATATGAAAAGAGTCCATCCAGAATATCGTCGAGTGGATCATCTCTTTTCTGGTCTTGTCATAAATAATAAATAAATATAAACCTGGCAGAACACAAAAGTGTCAAAATCATGCTTATGCAGGCGTTTTCAACTCTGTCATTGACAGCTGTAGACATCGTCCCCACAGAGACAATGACTGTCAGCCAAGCATTTCACCCAAATCTGGAGATTGGTGTTTTAAAATCCTGCATCACTTTGGTTTGTAACTATTTAAAATGCAGGTCTCACTCTTTCAGGGTTTGAACCATCGGGAGCAGCAGCAGAGAGATGCTACTGGTATTCTCCTGGGCCGAGCAGACAGCTCACATGATTCATTCCCAGTAAATAATAGACCAATGCTTTGGCAATTCCAAGAGCTCAGCACATCTACAGATGCAGATATTTTACATCTATAAGTTAACGCCACACAGGGGTTCAACTCTGTGGTCGCTTTATGAGTCATTCATTTATGAGTCATTCTATTACCAGCAAGTATCTCAAAAGCTGCACTCACCAAATTAATTTTCTTTGTATTCACATTTCATTTTAAGAGCCGGGCCACAGGAAAGCAGACGTAAAGATCCCAAATTAGATACGTCGCAGTGAGCCTGGGTGTTTAAATGAGCTTTTTCTTAACCTTACAGTTGTTTATGAGGAGCCTTAGGATGTAATTTTTGATTCTAGTTACACAAGACAGAAATGAGTGTGGGCTCACAGGTGCATCCTGGGAAGAGCAATAATAAGATAAAGAATCTAATTTAGAAAAAAATGAATTTGGGAATCTGGTGCGCAGGTGCTCGTAAAGCAAAGAGAACCCTCTGAGGGGAAATGGTGCATATTTGGATCTGGAGCCGGAGCCCGACCTTTAACCTATAAATCATTGAGAATCGTCCAAAACAATCCTTTCTATTTTGACCTGCACAGCTTTTCTTACCGTCACAGCACCGGTTCAGTGGCTCAGGAAACTCACAGATCAACTGTAAGCATTGTTCATCATCTCACGTGTTGTCAATCAAATTGTGAACTCCAGAACTCAGGTCCTGGCAGGACAAGCTCGAGCTTGAAGATTTGGATAAGAGAAGCAAAGAAAGTATTAAAGATGTTCAGTTGTTAGAGAAGAAGTAGACAAGTGAAAATGGGGGTAGCAACAATAACAATAAGGGAAATTGAAAAGTGTTTTTTTTTCTGAAATTCTGCATATTTGTTAATGTACTTCTGTATAATCCATTTTGTTCAGTGTGAAAAAAATATAAATAATATATCAATAAGATGATATTTTAATGTACAGTATGTCACACTGAACCCTTACACTTCCTTATGATGTTCAGGACCTTTGTTTGAGGAAATGTCTCTCGACCTCTGAATGTTTATTGAATTCCCCTGATATAGAAAAGACGTCACATGATATTTTGCCTCTCTAGCTCGATGGGGAACATTGATTGATAGGTCTCAAGTGGAGCGAGTGCACTTTCATTTGCATCCTTAACACTCCCAGACATCACAATGCCCACAGTGTGAAATATCTATGAGAACATCAAGTCTCGATGATGACGCAGCGTGAAACCCTGTGAGCGGCTGCTGGGTCCCGTGTGGAGGCTTCAGAGCTGCAGCTCCCATGATGAGCAGCTCGGAGGACGGCTGTGTGTGGAGCTCTGTGGGAGAAGCCCTGTGCTCCACTCACCCACTGATGTGGAGCAGCAGAGCAGGAGCCGGTCACTGTGCACCATGTACGAGGGCGGCATTAAATAAAAGAAATGTGTGTGTGTGTGTGTCTGTGTGTGTGCTGCTGCTTCCCGATGGCAGGTGGGCGTCTGCTGTAATCTGCTTGTGCGGTGATGGCCGTGGTAATGTGTGTACTGGGAGTGAGAATTCAGGGTTTAGACAGTGGGCAGGAAGTCAGTGCATGACTGCATCATTGTGTGGACTATGCAGTTCAGTGAAGGGGAGATTTGATATTTTCTTCCTCTCAGCGGGGGCCCCCCCTCTAAGCCAGAGCTCTGCCCAGGGAACACTCACAAAGGCTTCTTCTGCTGCAGCCGGCAGAATCCTGCTACGTGATCTAAAACCAATTTCTCCATTTGAATAAGCTAACACGTATTAATTTTTTTTTCCTTATCTTCTTCTTGCAGTCCAAAAAGATCCAGGCTCAACTGAAAGAACTGCGGTACGGGAAGAAGGATTTAATTTTTAAGGTAAGCACAAACGAAGCGGGGTTGGTATTGTATTATACTGACTCCAGACCAGTGGTAAACAGGTGCTTCAGAACACCTTGAAAGGAGGATCCAGTCACACAAGGCACTCCAATTAATTCAGGATGCAATTACAAAGTCCCGTCCAGGAGGCAGACGCCTTGGTCTGCAGAGTCCCGTCCTCTGTCCCTTGTGCATCGAGGACTAACTGTTCTCAGATCTGAGAGCTCCCCTCACACTTATTGACATTCACCGACACCAGGCCGACCTTTCAGGCCTGTTTGCGGCGCTAAAAATGTCAGTTGACATTTCCGCACGCCCGTGATGCCAGGTTCTTAAATGTATGTTTTGATCCGTCAGGAGCCGTCGTCCCTAAAGCTCCGTCAGACGTAAATGAATTTCAAAGGACTTGGCCCGGTCCAGACTTGATTCTATGCGGGCTCCTAATGCCTGAATGTATTATCCCTGGATGTCCTGTCCCCTTGTTCTATTTCTAGCCTGCAAATGATGGATGCGTTGACTTGTTTGCTCGGTGTCACTTCTCTTAAATCCTTGTCCCCTCCAAATTGCATCAGTCACTCTCCCAAAAAAAAACAACTAACAAAGTCACCAAACCTTTCACGTGGACGTTCGGGACATCAGGGTCTCTGAGAATCTGCCGTTACAGGAGGACGAAGCTAATTCGATCACATTCCGTCTCGTCAGACAAAGCAAGTAAAGTTCGGGGAGTGATGACAGTCAGCGTTCTTCTCTGTCGGAAAGGTCAGAGAGGAAATGCATCACGTCCCCGATCCCCACTGATCCCTCGAGCTCTTCCTGGAAACTCATCTGTATTCTCCCATGTGCTGTGATCGAAAGCCCAGCGGGAGGGGAGGAGCAGGAAGTGGAGAAGAGTCACTCAAGTTGGAGGAAATGTCATCAGCCTCTGAGGGGGGGGATGTCAGTCAAGGCACCTTGACCGGGAGGCGATTGAATTGGGCTGTTGTACGTGGCAAAGTGCATTTCGCAGCAGAATGTCACACATACACACAATTCAACACAACACGCCGGGCGAGAGACGAGGGAACAAAACGAAATCAGGAAACCTCAAAACCAAATTATTTTCATCCTCCTAGTGGACTAGTGGAGCTTTAAAGACGATAGAGGGAGGTGTTTTGACACAACACATTAATGTGGATTTACAAACTGAGTTTTCCATCAGACGAACTTTAAAAAATGATACCAGACTCTGTGAATCAGCCTCAGAGATGTAAACACAAGGCAGAGGCAGGTTCCCCTTCACTTGCTCAGCCCTTCAGATTAAAATAACGCGTTTCCCTGCGAGACATCGTTTTTGGCAGACGAGCCACATTCAAGCTTTCGCATTTCTTCCTCTCTCCGTCAGTCCACTTTTAAATTTACCCCTCGAGCTGTTTCTCCGCCAGCTTAGGAAATCAAAGACAACAGAAGAGAAAGAGAAAAAATGACGGCCTGATGTAGTTGCATGCCTGGACTAGCAGAGTGGCCAGTAACCCACTGACCCCACTCCCTAATGGACTCCGCACAGAAATCTGGAGCCCGGCACTCAGAGGCACTAAATCTGAAAGTCAGGCTTTCTGGGTCAGTGGCCGAGCAACCGGCCGTCTTCAGAGTACTACCCACTGATGATGTGTACTGGATGGACGGATAGATGCAGAGCTTTATTAATCCCAAAGGGAGTTAATGCTACATACTAACACAGTCCTCAGATCCTTTTGAAGACAAACTGAGAGCAGGCTTTTCTATTCCTGTGAGCACCAGTCCAGCCCGGAGCCATTATTCAGATTATTCACTGGTCCACATTTTCCTAAACTCAGCACTTGGTGTTGTTTTGCAATATTTCTTCCCGGCGCCATCACATAAACATAGAGAAATGTTTAGGGCAGCAGAAAGTGCTGTATTAAAGTGTCTGAGCAGTTAGTTATTTTCTTATTTATCCCTCATTTAACCAGGAAGTAACCAGAATCTACTCTGCCGGGGAGCAAAGATAGGTTGTAAACAATGAAATGAAAACAGGTTCATATCTATACATATACAATCAGAAAAAGATTAGCACAGACATACATTCACCTATTAACACACATTCACACAGAGCTTGTATATCTAGTGCTGTGTCAGCCATGCATCTAAGATGAGATAAGATAGAGCTTTATTATTCCCAAAGGAAATGTTTGTATAAGATACTGCTCCAAAATTACAATAAGATTAAAGGGAAATATATAAATAACAAATATATGAGGAGTAAATTCAGGATTTCACACACACAGCCACCAGGGGGAAACTGTGGTTTAGTGTCTTGCCCACTGACACTTCAGAAGACGAGTCAGGAATCGAGTCACCGTCCCTCTGATGAGTGGACGACCCGCTCTCTCTCACGTGCCCTTTTATTAAGAGAGTGTTGCGATTCCAAGCTCCAGTCCAATGTCCTCCTCACTCCAAGCATGTGGTGCATGAAATGAAAGGTCCGCTGCCAGTTATTTTATAGCAAACATCTAATCATGTCTCCGGCGTCTTAAAAGAATCGGACTGTAAAAAGCCTTTTTTATCGTGCCTTTAAATATCCTTTATGTTGAAAATAATTCAAATGTCTATAAGTGAATAATTACGCCGCTCATTCAGCATTTGGCTCAAAAAGGATGATATTCAAGCCAACGCGTCCACGGCTGAAGATCTGTTCTTCTAACTTTTTTTATTTCCTCAGGATCCCTCGAGCTCTGCCCGGCAGCTACAAAACCACTTTGTCCTAAAACTCGCTGTAAACGAAAAAGGAAGATCTGATTCTCGGGCGTCTTTTTAAAAACCTGTAGAGCTGAATGTCGCCCTGCCCTTGACTTTCACCGCTCCGTTGATCTGTCACCAAAAAACACACACACATCGTCACAGCTGCATACGTGTCAGACATGTTCATCACTGAAATCACCACCTTGCTGATAGGAATCCAGAGGTGGTGGTCTACCTGTGTCACCAAACTCACTCAGGTCGAACATACTTCTATTAAACAAACCCCAAAACAGCCCAAGCACGTTTTTTTTTGTCTTGTCCCTTGTTTGCTGAGTTAGTCGACCTTGGCTGTTTCAGAATGTGGGTCCCTGCACTCCATCATTTTGAGAGGCCAGTAAAAGACACCCAATAAAAGTTCATGGCTCAAAGTCCATCAGCGAGGACGGATTTACACCGGCTGCATGCAAATGATCCCAATACAACTTTTCCCCTTTCTTCTCGATGATGAAGTTATCAATAATAGAAGACCCCCCCCCGCAGGGCGCCCCCTGCTGATCCCCTCACTGTGTTTCTGTACATCGGCTCATTCACTGAAAAAAAGGGTCATTTTCTGCTCAAGGATTAAACTCCAGCAATGAGGCTCATTAAGGGGTTTGATGGTTTTAGGGCGTCTGATGGGAACTGATTGTTATCTGAATACCCTCTGCACTGCCTATGCTCCAGGAAATAGATAGGTATCATTCAGCAGAGCAGTTTAGTGCCAAAATTAAACTAATGATTAAATGATTGAATTGCAGCTTTATGATTATGGAGGTTGATGAGATCCAAGTACTTTCAGACTCAGTGTTAAATGCATATCAACGACAATGAGTTCCAATGCTGGATCGATGTGTATTAAGGTGTGTGTGTGTGTGTGTGTGTGAGTCGTTTTACAGATTCTCATTCCTTTGTGCTATAGATTTGTGTTATTGATAGCACTGCTGAGTTGAGCTGGGAAGCGGAGACGTGCTTTTGTTTGCACGGAAAACAAAGAAGCTCCACCCGTTTCAAAAGTCCTGTCTTTGTGCAGGGGCAGCAGCTGATGGACCTGGAGCACAAGTTAACCATCGCCAAGGAGGAACTGGAGAAGACGGCACTGGATAAGGTGAATAACTGGGAATGATTACAAGTTATTTCATCCTCCCCGTTGTTTTACTGCTATATTTATTTGTGTGATGTTTAACCATTTAGCTAATGTCTCCTCTGTTGTCTGACCCATTTAAACCCTGAATAGAAAAATGGTATCTTAATTATTAAATGAAGTTTGTGTAGTAATATTAGTCTGAATAAATCCCAGTTGAAAGCTGCTTTCAGACGTGCACTGAACTGGGAACAGCCTCCAAAATCTAAATCTAAACATCACAACCTGCCTCCGCCTGCTGCACTGCCCAGCACCTGAACCCTCTGCATTTGAAAAGTAAACTCCAGAGAGGTTATGTCTGAAAACAGCTTTAGAGGGCAGGTGTCCGAGGATGGACGTGAACTGTTAAAAGTTAATAAAATAGAGGTTTCCATCCTCGGTATTGAGAAATTCCTCTTTAAAGAGGCTTAATCTCAAAATGTTTTGCTGCAGCAGATTGAAGACGAGCCTCAGCTTTAATTCATGAGGTCTAATGTTGTTTTTACACGCGTTATTGAGACACTGTCACTGGGAGCGAAGTGGATGAGTTATAAAATGCACGGGGAGAAAAGTGCTGATCAGGCAAAACCGGGGTCGTTCTGCTGCTGGAGCTTTGACATCAGAGGCTGTTATAAAGTAATCAAACCAACGCTCTGTCCATTATCATCATTATTGATTAAAGGTAAATGATCTTTCTGAACATTACGTCCGCTCCTCTGGCGAGTTCCACTTCATGTGTCGCCTAACGACGCCTCCCGTGGCTTTAATGTTTAAGTGAACCTCTCATGTGGATGGAAGCAGGGACGCAGCCGCTCAGGAACCTTCTTCTTCTGTGTGTGATCTTGTTTGGCGACAGGAGTCCCAGCTGAAGGCGCTGAAGGACACAGTTCACATCTGCTTCTCCGCCGTCCTGCACAACCAGCCCAGCGGCAGCCACAGATTCCCCGCCGCCCCCACCCACCTGTTCCGATACTCATCGCTCATCAACAGCTCCAGAGTCACCTATCAGCAGCCGCACGCCAAGGTAATCCAGCATGCACCGCACCTCACTGTGATTTAATGTTTATTCAAAGAGAAGACCTGCAGTGTTGGAAAAAAAAATCCAACATTTCTATGTGGAGTAATTGAGGTGAGCTTGGTTTACTGTGAAGATGAGGTCCTGCTGTAACCTTGAGCCAACACGAGGTCTGAGTCTCAAGCCTTCAACGTGTGCTCTGCAAAGATTAACAGTTTATATTGTTCATCTTTCACTAAACAGACCTTGAGAGTGTATTGAAAATACTTAAATCTGTATCTTTGAAACTATGAACTACCTCCTTTCTTTATCGCTTGTAACCTTGAGATGTTTTGCCGGTGTGTGTGTATGTAAATGAATGTGAAGCGCGTCCTGTTGACATGTTACAGACGCGGTTTTTAAAACAGAAATGTCCTCTCATCAACCTGCATGTGTTTTCTGTCAGGTTTATAATAACTGGCACAACTCCACCACATGTTGTCCTCCACTGCTGCAATTACATTTAGACCAAAAGGACTAAAAGCAGCTGCAATTATAAGGAAATTACAGCAAATCCTGTTGTGCTGTACATGTCTGTCAAAGGCCTCGTTCTCTGTGGCCCTGAATGAATTAACACAGAGCTCCTAATGCAACATAGATCCCTGCCTTCTTGTGATTCATATCAAAACAGTGAGCTACATTCTGACCCGTCGTACCAGGAGCTAATTATTAACCACGGCTCTTTTCCTTTTAAGTGAAACTTCACAGACGTGGAACATGTTGTTCTAAAGTTGTCTAGTTAGTTGACGTGAACCCACATATCCAGCAACACCAAAAATAACAGGGCAGTGGAAGAGGGCTCTTTATTTTTTACCAATTTTTTATTCATGGTGCAAATATTGTCCGTGGAAATATTCTTTCTAGCTATGCCGGTTATTATGCAATACATCCACTAGAGGACAGCGCAGAGTCCAGTGTTTCAACAAACTTAGCCACAGTGGACGAGGTTGTGATAACGTAACTCGTTGTAAACGCCATCTAGACAAGTTTCTTACCAAAAATGTCTTCTTCGTGTCCTTCGATCATCTCTCTTGAAATATTGGCATCACTGCCCCCTTGCGATTTCCAGTGGTACTGCTCTGTTCCTTCTGCTTCGTCCAAATCTGTAATATTTTAGAAGACATGTACAGAAGGCTCCATTCCACTATCTGTGTGCCAAAAACCTCAGAGTGTCAGAGGTTTAGTTGATGTGGAAAGGCTTTAATGTATAATGTGTTGGGGGGGATGTTCAGCTTGGTTCGGTGTGGGGCCCCCCCCGAGGCACCTGTTAGCCCGGAGCCACCAGAATCCCTTGAAACCCTCCTGAGTGTCTGCAGTGAAGAGGCCTGTAGCCCTGAGTTCTCCTCACAGTGTCTGGTCAGTTGTTTGTTGCCGGTGACCTCAGTTTAAACTCAGCAGCTCCAGCGTCTGAGGGGGAAATAAGAGATAAGTTTGTTTTGTCAAGTGAAAAACTGAAAGTAAGTGGGATTTGGGATTTGCCTCCGTCTGTCTGTGGCGAAGTATAATTTTCCCGCTGACTTTCCAGATAAGATAAGCAGGCTGCTGTTTTTGCATTTTTTGAGGAAAACACAATTTTTCCTCTCCTCTCCGCGTAAACTCTTTCAAATTAAAATTCATTTCACGCTGTAACACCCTGCATGGCGACGTCATGGAAAATAACTTTTCACCTCACCGCACATCGGAGCGCACGCAGCATAATGTCTGTGTTCGGAGTTTAAGTGTTTGCTGATTATGATGTCCTATTCAAGTGGCTACTTGTCAGTTCGATGCCCTCAGCGTCTCTTTCTAGAGAGAAACAGCCCAAAGAAATAATCATGACCAAACATAACAGTTAGGAACACGAATCCAGAGGTTTTTCAGAATAATAGCGCATCTAAATCCAGCAGCAGTCGTGGTAATTGATGTCAGTCTTTGTATTCTCTAGCTATGAAAGTAAAGTCCAATTACTTCAGGGCATTATGGGAGTTTTTTGGTGTGTAGGGAGTTAAATCTGTTCCCTGTGAAATTATTAATTCAATGTGACACAGCCTTTGTCTCGGGCTTGTCAAAGTCAAGGTCGCAGTAGACTCGACTGAGGGATCAGGATTTAATCCCTTTAAGGAGTAAAAAAAAGGTGACTGCCGAAAGGAGTCACTGTAAAAAATAGGATTAGGGCCGTCAGTGTCGATAGTGCTTCTTGTTTTACTTGTACAGCACTTTCACATTTTGAGAATAAAGTCATGTGTCAAGGTTTTATCTGGTCAATATTCTTTCAATCATAAAAAAAACGGTACAGTCTGATTCATAACAAGTCCACAAGTATTTCTGTTTCTCTGCAGAGCTGGAGCAGAACATCACTTTAGTTTCTCGAGGATTTACTTCACAGGACCAGCGTTGTTTCTCTCCCCTCCACCAAGCGGGGATGTCAGCCTCAATCACAGATCCTGTTAGTTCTGATTTCTGACACTCGGTCTCTCCGTCACTCTGAAGCCATCGAGTCGGGCCACAGCCCCTCTGTGTCTTATCTGCCGTGATCCTGGAGAGCAATTCTGTCTTCAAGAGGCTTTTCTCTCCCTCGCTGCAGTCACAACTTACTGGGCCTCTGTTTCACGGCTGCCTCACACATTTGACACACCAGTTATGTCGTTTTTTTTTATTTATATATTTATTTCTCATCCTGCTTCACTGCCACTGAACCAACCAGTGCCACAACTGTTCCTCTGCTGGGGCATCATACAGAACAATATTCTCTAAAACCCACTAACACCTGACGACTATAAGGCTCCACGATGTTAGGAAAACATGCAATAATATTGAAAGTTGGTATCGTGATAATGGTAAACTTTAGATATATTGTGCAGCCCCACTAGAAAGAAAGGCAAACTCCTCTATCTGAAATGAGGAAGGAATTACCTTTTATTAGCATTTAAAAACCTGTGTATACTCGTCATTTGGTGAATAAGAGGTGTGATTTTTGCTTTCTGTCCACATTAAAACTTTATTTTGAAGCATAACATGATCAGATTTCAGTTTTTGAATTCTCTCATCCTCTTTGGAATCAAACAAGCCAATCAAATTAAAGCATGTGTGTAAAATAAGCGTCTCACAAACTCAAGATAGGTGCAGGTTGATATTTTTCTTAAATGTTTGTATGCTAATGAAGTTATTTCTTCCCACTGCATTAGCATACAAACAGCAGCCCTCCACTTGTGAGCAGTAGCTTATACCCGGTTACAGTTTGACAGGGCCGTGTGATGAATGTTAGCGCACCGGCACTGGAAACGATTACTGGGGTGCTCCATCTGTCCACTGGGCCCCTGTGTGTGTGGAGGTGGGTCACATCTCCTGTACATCACCGCCAAATTGTATCTCAAATTAAGTCGCGGGGAAAAAAACACACAATCGTCCTTACTGTGCGTGAACGAGCCAAACAGCCGAGTCGCCGGGGTAACGATCGCCTGACAGGGAGGCAAATGTCAAGAGCCGGGCTCTTTGATGACCCCGTGCTGTTCCTCATTACGCTCATTAACTGCACAAAAGAGCTCAGCCATGTTATTACATCCTTTATCTGGCTTTCTGTTGTGTGGTTCTTGACATATTAGTGTGAGCGAACGCATGTAGTTAAGACATGCTAATATTTCTACAAACGCACGGCTAATCTGCTGCTAATTACTGTTGGTGATCAAAAGGCAATTATTACCGCACGTAGCAACAGCTGCACTACCTCCGGAGTAGACGACGGAAACAAATAAATGCTCCACATACGAGACAAACATTTATCCACTTTGAGTTTCATGAGGACCCTTAGATTGAAGTTGGCTTTGTTTTTTCTTCCTTAAATCTAAAGTGGGAAAGTGCAGGGAGGTTTGCTCAAGAGCGCTCGCCAACACCGCTCAGAGATTCACGTTATAGGTTGGCGTTAATGTTATGGACCTTAAGCACTGGACCCTCACAGCCCCCCCCCGCTCTCACACACACACACACACACTGTTTTTCTCGCCGGTGAAAGATTCATTAGCGCGAGGATGCAGAGATCAGCAAGATTGGATCGGTAGTTGCTTCATATTTAACTGTCTCGGGGTAGGGAGCCGATCCTCGTGGTCCGATAGCATGCAATTCTCATCAAAGTAATGGGAGCTGATGTCTGAGATGCCCGGAGCCCCGTGTCGGCGGAGGAATCGGGCATTTCATTGCACCGCTCTCAGCACTTAATATTTACTTTTATGATTGTTTCCTTGTGTACATAAAGCTACGGGGAAATTCATCTGCACGCAGGGCGATATAGAGGTGATGACTGAGCAAAACAAAAGCAAAGATATTTATCAGCTGACGTTGGACGGTAGGAGACCATTCGCTTCAATACCTTTACCAAGTCCACTTAGGTAAAGGTTCTGGATAAAGCTCCTAGATATTAAACTTTCATAGTCTGCCAGTTACAGGTAAGACGATAAGGCAGGAAATGATTATTTTAAGAAGAGAAACCCATCATGGTTCCTATCTTTATCCCTCTGTCCGTCTAAATGTAGTGAACAATCACACAGAACATTCCCTGATAGTAAAGTGTTCTCGGGTTGGAGCACTCTATCCAGGTTCTCATGTTAAACGCTTCCCCCTCTTCCATCGCTCCACTGTAAAATTCTTCTGATTCTGACGGATGCTGTCAAACGTTGGGATATAAAACATGAAGCGTTCGCCCACAAGCGGCCACATCCACGAGAGCAGAGCCGCTTCCACTCAACCTGCCCCGGGAAGATGGTGCCTGAGCTGAGGAAGAATGGGCTCCGACAGTGACGGGAGGGTGCTAGCGTTCAACCGTCTTGGTTTTTATGCTAACAGGAGAACACTTCTGACCCAGATTGGGAAGGTACCACATCCCCGCCTGGTGCAGGAGCCAGACGGCTGCAGACACATCCATCTTTCAGGAAACATCTCCTGGAAAAACAGAAGTGTTAATCGTTCACTTTTTGGTGCAGACAAGACTAAATCCATAGGTTGCTCCATACTTCACGTGCAACTAATTTGATCTAATCAAATACTTTTCAAATAAGTTTTTCAGGTGTCTATCTTATATTTTGTTTCCTTCTCATGCGACTTTATACAGTAGTAACTTGAACATGACGAATACATCCACCACGACCTAACAGGCCCTTTTAAATTCTGCACCAAATCATGTTCATTTAGATTTAGTTCTAAATCGATTGTAGATACATGTAAACTCTTGATTCCAGACTCTTCTAAACATTGGTGAAAGTAACAGGTTTCCAGTATGTTAACATGCAGCAGCTACAAAAAGGACACTCCCCTGTGAGAGCACATTTAAATTAGCTTAAATTTCCCCATCTAGATGTATGCATTATTCCCCTGGGAGTGAAAATGTACCCCACCTAAAAAATATGCCTTTCTCGGGTAAATATTAAACAGCAACTTACTGCACAACGACTAAAGTAAATTTTCACTATCCAAAGTAAACTATAGTGATTCTACTCTAGTTTGATTTTAAATGCAGGACTTGTATTTGAGTATTTCTACTTTGTTCTCGTGGTAATTTTACTCGAATAAAGAATCTGAACACTTTCAAACACCAGGTGCGTATAATAAGTTAATGTGCATGAAGGATAAAAACTGAGTAAATGTAGCAGAAGTCAAACATGTAGATTTCCTGCCCTTCTTGTAAATGTCGAGATATTTCAGAACACGTGTGAATTGACAGGTTGGCCTTTTTACTAATGTTGTGTTTCTGTCTTCGCGCCTACGTGAGCCGCGGAGCCGCAGATCAGCAGCGAGGTTAAACTGCACAGATTGTTCCACAGTACAAGAAGCTGCCTGTGTGACGGCCTGTCACTGGAGCAGTGAACAGTTCTCACGTCTACGTGGGTGAAAACATTTTTCCTGCGAAGTGGAAGAATTAGCCGAGGACGTCGTGCTGCAGAGTCGGTGGAGTTTAGAGGAAACTGATTCAAAGGACTGTCAGTGAGTCCGCAGGCAAATAATATATGTTAATTTGCAATTAAAAATTATAGACACGCAGAAACTTGGGCAGCAGATGTTGTGTTTCCTTATTAGTGTTTGCTAATGCAAAGCAGTTGCAAAATGAAGACCAACAACTCGACTCGTGTTTTGAACTCCGGTCTGATGCGCGTCCATATTTTTGTCATTGTGTCTTTTTCGTCTCAAATCAGCAGCGTGTCCGTCTCTGTGTGACGTCCCCTCCTCCGTCTGTCGCTCATTGGTTCCTACTGAAGACCTTCAAACACCCCATTAACTTATAATTACATTTCATAACAAATGCCCTGGTCACACTAATGAGGACTTATTACAAAACAAATGTTTTCCTCTGTGTTCGAGCCGCTCGTCCGCGACCAAACAGCGTTTTAAATCACTTTTTGTAACACCTTCCAAAGTAAAGGTCTTTGATATATGTACGACAGCTCAGATATTGGACGTTTAAAGTTGTATGCAGCTGTGACTGGTCGTTTCTGAAAAAGTCACCGTTTGAAATAAACATTTTCTAAAGAGATAATATCTTTATCTGGCTGCCAGCACTGAGGTGAATGTTCCGAATACAGTTCAGAAATAGGATGAAGGCTATGAATTTGATTTGAAAGCATTAAAGACTCGATGAAGATGATGAGAAACATGAATATTTACTCTTATGATTGTTTCCTTGTGTACATAAAGCGATTGGGAAATTCATCTCTGCAAAATGGTGAGTTTTTCCATTTGGGTTCAACTTGGTGGCACCGTCACTCATCAGTATTCACACCAGGTCGTCTGCAGCCCGGCATGCAAACAGCCGACGGTTCTTATTCACCACTTTCTTGGCCTCTAGCAGGGAGCGTTTCTCACACCACTGGTTTTAAGTGCATCAACCCAGCGAGAGCCCTGTTTTTCATGTGGACATCATTTCAGGTGGTTGTGGTACAGATGGCTCGTCCACCTCCAGAGTGGAACAGGTTCATCTCTGAGCGTCCGTCTTGTTTACCTCCCACCTCCCCCCCGACCTCGCTGTTCACTGCTGTCTGCGGCAGTTTGATGTTTGGGTCACTTTACTCAAACATCGTTGCTCATCACAGGCAGCGCGGGAGAAAAATCCCAAAGCTGCTTTCTGGACTCACTTCTCACTACGAGCTGATCTGTGCATCTTTATTCAGACATCAGTCACAGGCTGGTTTGAAGGTGGGACCTCCGGGACCTGCTGGTCTGGGGATAAACAACTCTACAGCTCAGTTTAGTTTCAGAACAGAATCTGAGCAGGACAACAAACACAATGATGACGCTTTAATTGTTTGTTTAAACTGAGGTTTCAGCCGATATCCTTGTTTCATAAATCATAAATCATGTGACTCGGGACGCACGTCATGCACAAATCGGTTTTTCAGCTTCTAGATGGATTAACTTAGAATGAGTTCATTCACTGTAATTAACCCCAATTATCATCTCACCATGACATCGCTCATTAGTTTGTAATCTGCCTTTTACAATCCTCAAGTTTGTCTTCTTGTCCAGCGCCATCTTGGTTCTTTGAAACCTGAAGTAACGATATTAGGAGGAGCAGGGGGTGGAGCAGTCAGACTCCACCCCTTCCTATATCTGAAACCTGAGAACTTGCCGCTGTGTGCATCATGTGTGATGGCTAAATATTTTTAGTACGTTCACCTCCAAGCTCTAATATCTCAATAATTCTCTTTTTAGTTTGCAGCAGCTCCTCTTTTCCCTTCCTGCCTGTTAGGAGGTTGTGATTCCACCACTAATTTATTTACTACAAATAAATTAGCTGAATTAGTTGAGATACACCATTATAAAACAACCAGTTATTAACATTTGAATCAGAACTGATTTAATTGACCTTCCACGGCTGCATTAACGAGACATTTACACGTTGTAGTTTCAGCCCCAAGTTCAAATGTTTCTTGTTTTATTTTTTCACAGGACATCTCCAGAGTCCAGAGAATCGTCACCGACAGTAAATCACCCGTGAACGTGGGAGTAACGAGGAGAGAGGGTGGAGGAGTGAAAGCGTGCCAGATGGAAAAGGTGAGTGTTCCCACTAATTAAATCTTAATGGCCTGTGTGACCTCGGGGGCCTGGATCCATGACGTTCATCTGTTCACTGGATTCATGCTCGAGTCCCTCAGCAGGAGTCAAACACTACAAGTGTCTCCTAGAGATTCATTAGCTGGAAGAGTTAATGTTACAACTGTAACAGGTTCCAGTCGGATGATTCTTAAAGGTAATGGTTTTTATCGTTTTGAACTTAAATAGTTGTTATTGCAAGTTACCAGAGGATTTTTACTGTCGCACTGAAAACATTCCTAATTTCTAAAACTTCTTCAAATCAGAGAATTTGTTGCTTCTCCTTTTTATTATAATATATTTTGTGGGTTTAATTTGTGAGACAAAAGACATAAAGAAAAATAACTCATCCTTGAGAAATGTAACACAAGAAGTTTTTGGCATTTCAAACCCTGACAGGACTATTTTGAGAAGAATCTTCTCTTTTCTAAGCAAATGAAGTATCTTTGGGTTTTTGAACGGCTGAAATGACACATTTTTCCATTTTCTATTGATCGTGAAGTGAATATAAACATACAGGATTATACCACCTCACAGTTTTACAAGTACACCAAACACGTACATTTACATCCAGGTCAGTTCAGTCGTGTAATGTGAGGAATTCAAACAAAGTCTATTTGTAGAACAAAGTGTTGTCAATGTGAGGTTGACTTTTGACCTTTAATGTAAAATGTCTTTCAAGATTATTACCTCTGCCAGTTAGATTTCCGTTGTGTGTTATTTATCAGCATTTCGTAAAATCCACTGAACAGGTTACCATGACACTTGGTAGAAAGACTTTGTTGTACGTGTCAAGGAAGAAATATTATCTTCGTGTGGATCCAGGATTTTTATGAACGAATTTAAGAGGACTGTTGTGTTTTGATTTGTGCTCGTCTGGTTTGTGTTGAATTTCTTAAGCCAAAAACACGGTGGTGTGAGAGACCCCTGACCTTTGACATTTGACCAGCAAAAGCTTTTCAGTCCAAGTGAACGTTTGAAATAAATTCGGTGTTAAATTTCAGTAAAAGACAATGTTTGCACATTCAAACTCTCCTCGAGGAGCCTTTGAATCACACTCGACCAGAGCAAACACAGTTTTACACTGAGGAGCTTTAGGAACATGTGAAGGAGTCGAGTCTCCCACTGACACGTTGAAAACAGTGATTAAGAAGGAAAAGAGGAAAACAGTGACAGACCTCTCCTGTGGAAACGGAGATACTCAGGTCTGCAGCCTTCCTCCTCCAGGACCCAGGCAGCCGTGATCAGTCACTTATCCAGAAGGTAAAGAGGCTTTGACAGAAGCAGGGAAGCAAACGTGCTCCATAAGGATTTTTGACAAGCGATTATCAAGAAGTATTAAACGGATAAGTTGACAGACCACGGGCTCGCCACCCGAATAAGGAAATTACCGTCTGTGGAAACTTTGTCAAAGCGATGGTTCCTTAATGAAACTGTGCCAGAAACAATGTTCAGCCGTGTCCAACAATTTGAACATATAATTTTGGCAGGGTTTTAAAATTCCTTCAGCGAGAGTGAGAAACCTCGTGATGCAGATAAGAGGAGACACATATGAAACAGAGACTCAGATGTTGTGTTTGCTCGTGGACGCCGCATCTCGTCCCCTCCTCCCTGCGGGCGCCGCCAGGAAATGAGGAGCGACATTGTGTGTGAGTGTGTGTGTGTGTGTGTGTGTGCGGTCCCCCGGCCTGTGGTGTGGTTAGAAAATGAAATGTGAAAGGTTTCACGGGCAATCTAATACATGATTTGCTTTTCATAGACAAAGCTCATACTTAACAGGTTGAAATGTACACGCCGCCGGTCAAAGGTTTTAAAACACCTCAATCTTTCCATCTCAAATTTACATAATTCAATGTCTCGGGGTCGTTTTGTACCGAGTGAAACCCGGGTGCCTTCTGCGAGTGTCAGACAGCTGTCGTTTCCCATTCAGAGCACTCACTGTGTTTGAAAAGCAAACACACCTTCATCCATCTGGGCACCGGTCGGTGTGTTGGTCCTCAAATAACCTTTAGACTGATGCATTGTTGGCGATTTCACGTTGGATCAACAAAAACTGGGACTAAAAGTCAAAGTTGCAGTATTTTACTGGGGTGCAATGAAAAAGAAAATAAAGATAACATAATAAAAGTTTAATATCTGCCATTATCATAACAATCTGCAACATGCAATTGTATCTGTCTTTTACAAGCATTTAGAACCATGCACCTGTAAGTAAAACCTTTTTATCAAACGTAAAAGTATCAAGAGTGAAACATTTGGATCTATAAATCATATTCCTTGTGTTGTTCTGTTCTTCCTGTGAAGCCTCCATCTTGTTCTTTTCTCTTCATGTTTCGGTTCAGCGCGTTGCTCGAGAAAGAACCTCGGACCAACCAGTCCGTGTTCTCCCTGCAGCGTGCTGTTTTCCTTTATGATGCACGACGGGGTGTAGTAAGAGTTTGTTCCGACAGCACCTTTGTGCAGAGGGTTAGTAAGTCATCAACAAAAGCTGCGTTGTAGGAATTGTTGCATCAACTTCCAAGGCTTTAATTTAATTGCATCCATTTCCCAAACCCTGAAATCCACTAAGAAATATATCACTTTTAAAACAATTGAATTAGCACGTAAATGCATTTTTTTTTAAATTTGGGTAAATCTGCTAAAAATAGCAAAAGGACGCTTTCCCTGAAGCCAGTATGATTTGTTTCTGATTCATTACTTTCAAGGTCACAAACACAGTAAATTGTCGACGGCAGCTCGAAGGCCGGGGAGATGTTTTGATTTATTTTACTTCAGTCTCTTCAAACTTTATTCTGCTTGAACGGAGACGGATGGAATTTGATGCTCGTCAACGCGTCAGGCTGAAGGCGGAATATTGACGTGTTCATGTTTCCATAACTGCTCATCAGAACTGAAACTGATAAACACCTCGGACTACAGTCAGATTCTCCATTTCCCACTGAAGACAAAGCTAGATGTTTGTGTGTCTTTCACTGAACTCCTGAACTCCTGAAAACTGGAGGCGGCACAGGATCTTTTGACCTGTTGTGTATTTCACTTGTTCGTCCTTCACTCCTCACTCGTCCCACTTGTGGTGAGACACGTCCAAACACTCTGTGTAGAGCAGGTGCTTCCAAACACTTAATCCACAAAGGAGCTGATAAAGCTGGAGAGGAGTAATTAATGGACATTAATGTGACAGTGTTTTGTGTTTAAAATAATAACTCATTACCAGTGATGAGAAAGGTCTTCGGGTTTATCGCTCAGAGAAATGACTCACATCGCTTGTGCAGTTCTGTGAAAGGACAACATCCTGTAAGGCTGCGACTTATGATTATTTTAAGTATTGATTGGTTCAGGATTTATCATTTTGTCTATAAAAGGTCATGAAATGTTGAAAAACGTCCGTCTCATCTGTTTCGGGCCCAAGGAAACATCTGGAAATTGTTTTTTTAATCGAACCAGGATCCAAAAACAGAGCGACATCCAATTTAACATGGTGCCTAGAATCCAACAAACTAGACAAGCAGCAAACCAACAAATGTTTGTGGTATTTCTGTTGAGTAAATGATTTGAGCAATTATCAGTCATTTGATCTGCAATTTTCTGGTTGATTACTGTCATCAAATCTAAATTCCAATGAGGAAGTTAATTGGATGATTCCACAGATGCAGAAGTCGTCGATGAAACGCTCTGTAGCTTTCATGTGAAAACCGAAAGGGCATGTTAATGTCACTGATTTGAGTCTATTCATCGTCTGGGTCTGTTCATCTCACGTTTCCTCTGAATAAACCCAGCTCCCCGTCATGTTTCCCCTTCACTGCTCACTGAGTTATTCTCCCTCTGCTTCCACAGACCGGAGGCGACTGCTTCAGGAACCAGACGGAGGAATCGGCCCCGGACAGTAAAAAGCGACCAGAGGCCGAGCAGGTGAGCGTCACTTGGATTTAAATGGAAACAATAGCAGCTGTAAAATATTCAATCTGGTGAAATATTGTTTTTCTTCTGCAGAGAAATCATCTGTTAGTTAATTAGGGTCATAAAAAGGTTTTTCTCTTAAAATAACAAAACATCTGTCTCATAATCTCTGCATCTTCTTCAAACGTATCAGGTCACAAATGCTAATTCCTTTTCAAAAACATCTGAGGGTATTTCTACCTCCACTGGACACTTTGGTTTAAATTAACGTTTCACCAACAGGAGTAAACAATGCGTTTTTTGACTCCTGTTTTTTCAGCCGCAGATTAATTTGGTGCATTATTTACAGAACTGTTAATGACGTGTGTCTCAGAATAAACTCCACAGCCCCGTGTTTGTGCTGATGAAGAAACTTCCAGTGCATCTCTCTGCTGCTCGCTGATTTGTTTTTAATAGTATTTGGACAACGATGCAGCTCCAGTGCACAAGAGATGAGGCTTCAGGGAAATGCGTCTGTGGGATTAAGCAATTCTTGGTTTTTTTGGCCTTTTGTGGACAAATAGAAAAATATTGAATATAATCAGCTTCATCTTCTAAGTTGCTCTTCGGTGGTGGATTATAGCAATTTGTCATTTTCAGTCTGCTGCAGCTCTGAGAATAAGTGACTGCTTCACACAGATATATAATAATCAACATGTTTAAAACACGTAGGAGAGACTACACAGATTTACATGAACTGATAATAACATAAACAGGATTGGAGAGACAATGCAAACCTTGGTGTGCGATGGATAAACCCCTGATCCGGCAATGCTCGCTTTTTAAAATTGTATAAATAGTAATTTATATCGGCGTCATCATGACATCATTTATTTCTTTTGATAACAAAGGATTGTTTCATAAGAATCAGCTGTAGATCGTGTCTCTAATCTTACTGGATGCAAATGTTGCATCACCGACTATAAGACATCATTTTCTGACTTCATCATGATGCCATAGAGACATTATTCCTACCATACATTTAAGTGGTGTCTATTGTCCTATAGGATGCAGGGAAACCTTGAAAAATGCATTTTTTTAGCAATGCATGATGTAATTTTCTGATTCCATTGTGACATCACGTCACTGCAGTGTTTCTCATTAATTATCTACACTGTTGCGTCCGGTCATATTCTTATTTGTCCCTCAACAGTTTCATAACGACACAATAAGATCTGTAACTCTGCTATTTTGTCACTATCGAGCTGTGGGTGTGTGCATCACTCCTTCCCCAGCTGTCACTCAAAGTAACGATCTGTCACATCCTGACCGACCATTGACAGCAGAGGTAGAAATCACACCCGAGGCAGCGGCCCGTACAAACATCCCTAAAGTTTTTACCGACCTCAGCAGGCAGGCAGAATTCAGCATAAACTCACTCGCACTGTTTTTACTGTGTGTGTGTGTGTGTGTGTGTGTGTCAGGCTGTGTGTGTCCTCCCGGCTGCGCTGGTGCGAGGGGTAACAAAATGATTAAAGTCTTCCCCAACACAATACGACACGAAAGGACACACAACGTCTGCATCACATTCCAAGTCAACCGTTCTTCTACAATCTAATATTCAGTGCCCCTCCAGAGCCCACGCACAACCGCCCCCCTCATCATATTATTGAATTGAGTCACACCTGTTTGGCAGCGGCAGATGGGACAGCAAAACAATGCATCTCATTTCGGCACGATACTGTCTAACTGAGCGGATGCCTTGCATTCCAAGTGGCAGGGATCCATTTATAGACACGGAGACTATTTGCACAAGAACACGAGAATGTTCCGAACGAGATCTCGACGAATGGGTGGATTTCACTCCGCTGGTGGGTTTTGTGCCAGAATGAGATTCAGCGAGAGAGAGAGAGAGAGAGAGAGCGAGAGTGTGACGAGGACGTTTTATGTAAAACAACAGTTGGATTGTGTCCCTGATTCCAAGCAGAACTAAATAATGGTATTCTATTTCAGGATTAATGTAGTGAAATGGCTCGACATCACATTTTACTGAAGTTGAAAAATTGACCCCAAGGGTTTGAGCCATTTTGAATCATCACGGGATGAGAGACAAGCAATAGTTCAGTAAAAGACACAAATGTCATAGTGAACAATGTATTTTTGACAGTTTTGCAATTGAAAATATCACAAAGTTGAAGAAAAGGTGTCTTCTCGAGTGTCAGTTAAGCAAAAGTGTTCTCACCTCTAAATAAAACCTTCTATATCTTGATTATTTTCACGGGTTTTCACATTTTGTTGCCCCAATGGATCTGCAATCATCTCTGCCTCCCGGTTGTCTGCCGGTACGCAAGCACTTGCCATTCATGGTGTAGTAAACACTTTGATTAGTAACGATTTGCATTCCAGTCTCTGTGGATCAATCTGCATTAAAGTGGCTGTTATTCCTGTCACTGCTCCTCCTTCATTATACTGTATCCTGAGACCGGGAACCTGAGTGGCATCCCCCGGACAGAGGGGCTGCTCCTGTGCTCGTTGTGTTTCTTTGTTAGACACAGGGAAAGATTTAAAAGGAAAACAGAGCAACATCTGCACTTTTCTCTCTGAGATATATTGTAGAATAAGCAGCAGACCCGTATTGACTCGCTCTCGTACGGCAGACTCATCAGGAGAGGCTCGTATCGATGTGGCCTGAACATTGACAACCTGACAGACCTGCCTCACACCCCACTGGGGGTTTTCAGCCACATTTACTGTTATGTCAACAACATGGAGATAATAACGCTGGTCCAGTTTGTGTAAGCTTTAAAACCACAGTATGCAACACCAGCCTGTCTCACGTTACACTCTAATGTACGAGTACATCGTTAAGAATCTCTTAGAGGGAAAGTTTGGTTTCCCCTGTTTCTTCTCAGGGTTAAAAATATAATGTGATTCAGCAAACTCTGACATTCTCAAACAAGGGAGCACCTCTGTGAAGCTCGGTGGCATCGGCATTGTTCGTCTCTGACATTCCTGAATTCATTAAAACTGTGGAAGTGGAAGTGCACACCGGATGACGTGCAAGAATCACAAAGGGGCCAATGTGAGTCAGATATGCAGTTTTTTTTATGGTTAAAAAAAGAAATTGTTTAATATGGGCTCCATTTGTTTTTGTAGCCAACACATCCCAAGAGGAACAGAATCTGCTCCGTGTGACAGTCGGTTAATTAGGTAGTTGACGTGCACCCGAAATGAAACAGGGCAGTGGAGGAAGGATTCTTACTTTCCAACAATTCTCATCCATAAAGCAACATGTCCGTTCTACCGGAACTATGCCTGTGACAACATGAACTTAAATAAAGTCAGAGTTGTATGAATATAGCTTGACATTGATATTGAAACTATATAAAGGCTCATTTATAAGGCTCTTGATACTTATGAAGACAAAGTCCTTATGCACACAACTGCAGCTGAACCTATGAGGTCGGACTGTCTACATGGACGTCAACAACTTTATGGAAGATGGTGTAATAGCATGAGCAACCATGTGGCAAGTAGTAACAATGGAAAACACCAAGTCAGAGACCTGGAGAGATCTAGAGTCTCTGACACTCCACGTCTTCCACGTCGCTGTATCTTATGGACATCTTGATTTGAATATTGACTGCACTGCCCCCTTATGGTTTCCAGTAGTACTGCTTTGTTTTGGCTGTGTGTGTCTATGAGCTTTCAAAACACTCGCAAAAAATAATGACGAAATAAAAGAGCATTGCAAGAAGGTTTCCATCTACTCCTGAGAATGAATGCGCCTTTAGTTGTTGTTCTCTGTGATATGATGTTTTTTGTTTGACATCAACTTGACTGCAGACACTGGCAAAGTTTGTCCGTAACAAAACTCCCCTGCTCACAAACTTCTGGATGTTCTTAAGTGATCTTTTTCTGGTGATAAACAAGCACCGGAAAAAGAAAATCCCAAACCCAAAATGTGAACCGCAACCAAGGTCAAAAAAGAGAGAGACAGAGTTTGTGTGCAGATGGAAGAGAATTCACAGAGACTCTGAATCTCCTTCGGTACAGTTGGTATTTTATGAAACAGGAACATTGGGGCTGAATCACCAGGGAATTGGTTCCTAGTGCCAGGGTACAGTGCTTAAACATGCCACTGCTCAAATGGTTGAAACTATTCAAAATGCCAAAGAAGATTGGGTTCCATCAATGAAAAACAGTGGTGCCCGATAATTTTCTTTTTCAAATGTTAGCTGGAATTTGTAAAAAAACAGCAGGAGAACAGGAACCTATCGCACATCCCCCGCAAACACACACACACACACACACACACACTCTCATTGTGTTGCCATGTGCCACTGAACTGTAAACAGGCTGCTGTCAGTGTTGGTCTTCAAAACACTCTGAATTGCTGCTTTTCCATCTCACCAGGTACTTAATTACATTTATTTTCAAAGGCTGTTCTCATTTTCTCCGGGAGCTGAAATGAAAAGCAGCTGGAATCCTGAGCCGCGCCTCAATCCACTGGCACCGCTGTCTTCACAGTCTCCATCACCTCGTATGTTAGAACACACCGGCTGTGTTTACCATTCAACTTCAGTTTCAAAGACTCATTTAAACACACTTGCAAATTACAGTTAAATTACATGTATCCGCATTTTATCACGGTCATATTTGTGTTACTCATTACAACCATTGTTTGTTATGGGGGTTTTCCGCAAAAGATATTCTGGAAAAAATTGTTTGTTCTTAACGCGCCCACATCACAGCCTCCATGTGTTTACACCCACCACCCAGAGTGCACATTGTGAATTTGTAAAGGTGCATTTTCAAGCTGCAACCGGGTGTTAAGACATATTTATGCTTCAATAAAATACGAAAATATAAACGTCCAAAATCAAAGTACTCATCACTGCTGGCTTACATCACATCCACTAAAAACAAATGTGGCGACAATCTCCTCAAAGTGTTTTGTCAATATTTAAATTTCTCCCAATTGTCCTATGGTTGTCTCCCCTGAACTATCGGCTACACTGCCCCCCCCATGATTTAAAGTGGTACTGCTCCTTTTCGTCTCTTTTGAACATTAGCTTTCAGAAGACAAATACAGAAAGCTTTGTCAATTTCTATAAACGTAACTAACATTGAGTTTAAATGAGCCTCTAAGTTGCTCCTCAAACTTCATAACTTGTGTGAAACAACTCCGACTCTAACCCCAGTCATTGTGTTGTAATAGCAGTAGAAGCGTTACATCAGTTTTAACTTTAAATTAAAAAATATATAGGTTTTTCTACTTCTTCTTTATCCTGCAGGTATTTCCTGCTCAGACTACAGACCAGCACATGTCTACTGAGGAGCATTGGTGTGTCACTCTTGCTCATTATAAATCTGTATCTTCTGAACCCCCCACAGCAAAGGAGCCAAGCAGAGACTGGGAAAATCAACAGGAAGCTCTCAGACGCCAGCGAGGAGGCGGAGGGAGGCAGCAGCAGCAAAAAGACAAAGCCACATAAAGACGACTGAGCGGACGACGTGTCGCCCAAACTGAGGAGCTCCTGTTGCCTGAAGGATCTTTCTAAGAGCACACACTTTTGCGCACTCTCACAAAAGACAATGTGCGCCCACAGACACACACATACTGACACATTTTAAACACACACACAGACACACAGACACACAGACACACACACTCGACAGCTACATATGCGCATATCAGCATTGTTTGCAAAAAGCTGAGACACTGGAATTGTCAAACTTCGAACCGTCATCTGAAAATCCTCCATGGTAAAAACGGCATGCATTCTAGAACTTCTTTTTAAAAAGGTAGCAATGGCACTGGTAACTTGTTTCATGATTGTTCATTTGTTGTTTACTCATCTGAGTTTTCTTCTGAGTGAGGACACTGCTTTCTAAATGTGTGATCTTTCTAGAAAAATCCCTTTGCACTGGTGAGGTCTGACACTGTATCCTGTGATAAGTATAAATCAATTGACAAATAAGAGATACCCCTACTACTATAACTACTACTACTACTACTTCTACCCAACTTAGAATATTGTTTGTCACTCATTGTAGCACGGTTAATTTACTCCTCCACATTTTGAAATATAGAGGCTCAAGTTGGCTGGCCAACTGTTCAAGGTTTAATATTTCAGCACTCTTCCTGCCTTCAACACTCCAGAGGCAAAGAGCCAAAGACTCACAATGGGTCGTCTCCCTGAGAATGTGCCATGCACTGAGTAGTAACTCCTAGCTACATGTATCCGTGTTATCTGACCTTTCTGTGTCCTTTCAATAAACTGTAATTTTCAGTAAATGTGTGCAGAATAAATGGTTATTTGTGGGAAAGAAATGAGTGAGCATGTTTGTGATCAACAGAGGGAGAAAGGTCGCGCGGCGCAGGGGCCGTGGTTTACACCTGCTGAATGTTAATTACACCTCCAACGCGACGAGGAGAGGTTGCTAAGGAGGCGCCGACACTCATGAGGTCGGGGAGAATGGGTGTTCTCTCACAGACCAATTATTCATCACATCATTTTGAAAGTTGACTCTGTGAAATTGTTTCGAAAGAGACGAGACTAAACGGCCTCAACTCTTCGTCCTTCAAACTTCAAATTAATCTTCTTTTTTTTTACGATAGTCGGTGGCCAAGAGTAGGAACCGTTTTTGTGCTTTTAAGTCTTTGTTGATTGGACGGAATGAGAGTTAAGGCAGGAAAGAGAAAAGAAGGAAGACGTGAAGCAAAGGATCCAAACCTATGACTCAAGCCTCAGGACATGGACCCAGGGGAGTTAGTGGACTGTGAATCCTTTACATGAGTCGTACAATTTATTTCTCATTTTCACGTTTCATTAAATTCTTATTTTTATACTGAAAGATCTACTGTATAGGGTAACCAGCCAGAAAAACGTTTTATATAAACATGTGTGGTGTAAATTCATTAGGGCTTCAACTAACAGTAATTTTTCATCATGTAGCTGAGTGTCCCCTCGTGTAATTTAGAAAATATTGATCACAGTGTCCCAGAGTGTCAGGTGATGACATATAATGTCTAAAAACAATTATACCAATCCAAAAATGCTCTATTTAGTCAAAGAATATCTGATTAGTTGTAATGAAAATTGATTTAGGATTAAATACTGATTCATTATCAAAGTCGTTGGTTGTTAAATTTTCTCTCGATCGACTTAATTGACTAATCGTTGCAGGTTTAACTGTTTTTGCAAAACAGTTTTATTGCATTTAATCACATTAATGTGAAAGGATGATGAAAAGGACGTATTTACACCTGCAACTGATTTTTAAAGTGTCGATGGTAAAGTGGATGCAAATTGCCCCCGAAAGGCTAAAACTGAGAAACTGAGTTGTTGTTTTAAAATGTTTGCACTGAAGCCAAAAATAAATTATTTCACTTAATGAACGAGAGCAGCAGGAGAAAGAGAAGAAACAGGAGGAAGGTGACAGACGTGGAGTTTGGACATCAGCGTCTCAGCAGCCGGAGAATAAACACGGTTTGAATAAACACTCATTTCTAAAAACTCTTCAGTGGCCAAATTCACACAGAAAGAAAATGAAATGAAAAAGTTTTTCAGGCGTCTCCAGCTGCAGTGGAGACATGTGACATCATAAATCTCCAGCGTTATGGCAGCATATGGAGTGTGTTACATCACCGTCACAAAAAAACTAAACTTCTGCCTCGACTGACATGTTTTAAGTCCATTATGGAGTGTCTCCTATCGGGGTTATCAGCTTCCTCCTTCATGTGACATTTGGTTCAGTCCCTGGTTCCAGGGCCGTCCACGCTGGAAAAATGTTAGGTGACAGGTGCACAGCTCTATTTAATGGCCCTAATCCATCTTTTTTGAAAGTTTGAGAGCCTCCTCCAGGTCCTGGGGGCGTCGTGCTGAGAGGCAAACAAAAGACCCATCTCCAATCCACTAACATGGAGGAGGTGGAGTTTATGTGTGTGAAATGAGCTGAAACATATATGAACGACTGAGAAAATCTTTACAGGGCACAAAGTGTGTTGAGATCGCCCACTTCATCTGCTCTGTTATGCACATCTCTAAAAGCTCAGCCTGCTAATGTGCTGAGAGAGTAAATGGTTTTAATGAAGTGGGGGGTAGGATGTGATGGAGGAGCTGCTCTACGCTCCCATCAATTCTACATGTGGTGGGAGGCAGAGCCGGGTCCAAAAGAAGATTTCTTAGGCAGATATTTAAAACCTGAGCACCGACCGGGACCAGGGTTCTGCTGACGAGTGGTCGGACGTCAGTCACAGATAAATTCAGACTTTCAGAAATCTCCTGTGATTCTCCAGAACTCGTTAGTTACTTGACTCTCGTTTGCACCTAATTAGCCTCCAGCAAGGTCTTTACAAATACTAATGTCTCACTCCCCCGATGTTTACATGTGTTTGTTTCCTCCAACGACTTCTATCTATCAACAGATGGAAACACTCAGACAAGAAGAGGTGATATTTTACATCTTTTGTCTGTTGTTGCATAGCCAAAAAGTGTCATTAATAACTAAAGTTATTCCAAAATAAACTACGAGACCACAAACATTGAGTTTTTTCTAATATGTCACTACAACTTCTTTTTTTTGGCAGTTTCTTGACTCGCCCATGAAAACAATAAAGTAAAATATGATAAAAAAAGATCCGACCTGTGTGTCTAACTCTCTACCTGCTGAACAGACAGTTTTTAGATCCAGTCCCACGTCTATTCGAAGTTTTATGTCATTTTAATAAATCTGTACTTTTGTTTTTACAAATATCAGCACTTTCCTTACTCCCTTCTCTCCCTTCTCTCCCTTCCTGGCCAAACTGTCTTTTACCTCCATCCTTTAATGTCAAGGAGAAAATGCTAAACAGATCTTGAGGGTCCGGGTAAGGGTCTCCTTTCTGTTTCAGATTTGAGCTTTCAAGCGCCACGTTATGTGTGATTTATATTATTTTCCACTTTTACTCAGATTGAAATTCTGATGGAAGCTGCTGCCACTGGAGGCAAGGTCGATCCTCCACGCTGTTCTCACTGCTGCAGCCATGCACAGTTTCACATGTTTTTACCAGATATCAAATAAGAAGTGTACTCAAGTGACACTGAAGTGCATGTTGTGATCTTTGTGGTCTACAGAGCGTTAGTGATGCTGCCCTCTCTACCTCCTTTTCCATCTTGTCACATAAAACTTTTATATTTGAAGCAAACTCTGGAATTATTCACCAGAATGAAGCATCGTTCACTTCATCATCATCTCAGACACAGATTGAACAGCCTCACAGTTTT
The DNA here is from genome assembly GCA_038501795.1 of Pseudopleuronectes americanus. NCBI lineage: Eukaryota > Metazoa > Chordata > Actinopteri > Pleuronectiformes > Pleuronectidae > Pseudopleuronectes > Pseudopleuronectes americanus. The sequence goes on along the minus strand of CM076716.1, from coordinate 25,532,254 downwards.
ATTCCTCTTCCACTCTGTCAAGTTGAAGTTCACATCCATCTCAGTCAAGACCATTAACACATATGCAATGAAGACTTTAAGGGAATTTAATAGATTTAATTTAACTTGTATTGTATTGTAAAATGATTCTTGAGTTATTTCCGATCAGTTCATGGACTTTTGTGACGTAAGTAATGAATTTTCCCTTCAGGCGTTCCCGTTATAAAACATTTACAGGAATGGGACTGATGCTCCAGGCGCCTTTTTACCTTCAACCTCCAGGATCCAATGACTGTGTCCTTGAGTCCAAGTGAACATTTGTGCCAAACTTTGAGAAACTTCCTCAAGGCGTTCGTGAGATATGCAGGGAAGGACGACATGAGAACAAAATGCCTCCAGCCACGACTGCACCTGCTGCAGAGGCAAAGTCAAATTCTAAATAATATACTTAGAAGAGGAATTTCCTTTAAGAACAGACTAAAATACAGAATATAATATATGGGACAAAAACATCCTCGGCAATCAAATGGACAAGATGCTCAAAGTTGTATATTGTATGATGATTTTTCATTAAAATTTGTGTTGACTTTTGTTGAGTTTTTGATTGAGAACCATATTCTACATTTAAATCATGTCGACAGAGAGGTCGTATGATTATAAGTGATATGAAACCACAAATAAGTTAGAAAAGCATAACTCACTAACACGGTTGATGTCCTCCACTGTGAACTCTTTATTTTTCATCAAGCTTCCCTCAGTGAATCCCACCTGATCCACCTCGGTTTGTTCCCTGGCCACAGAAAAACTGTCAAAGCCTCAATCACTTATTAACCTGTATGAAACGTTGGCAGAAACAGAAATATGCACATGCAATTGAATTATAGTGATAGAATACAGATATATTTTGAGACAAAAAAATTATACTTACATATTAAAATTGGCTGTAAGAAAAACTCATCTTTTTATTCCTCTTCGCTGTATAATTACTTCGACACATCTCCTTTCATCCCACTATACAGAAATAGGGATCAATAAACCTACCTACCTACCTACTTACTTGCCCACTTACCTACCTACCTACCTACCTACCTAGCTATTTACCTACCTACTTATCTACCTCCCAACCTACCTTCCAACTTACCTACCTCCCTATCTAACTACTTACCTACTTGCCTAGCTACTTGCCTACCTACCTCAAACATATTGAAATAAAGAAAGTTTTTCCTTTTGATCTTTAGTCAAATGGCTACAGAGATCAAATACAATTAAATTCTGATAATAAATCTGGTTTCTTTGTGTTTTTGATCACTCAGATTATAATTCTATATCTCCTACCTCTTCTATCCAAATCAAAATTATAATAACAATTCAGTTAAAAAATTGTGTTGAATTAATTAAAATGTTTTACTTCAATTAAATAAACAAATTAATTAAACAAATAAAAAAGTAAAATAAAATATTTAAACTATGATGAATTAACTCAAATATTGGAGTTAAATTAATTAAAAAAAAATATTTTAATTAAGTTGAAAATTTAGTTTCATTAATTAGAAAAATTTAGTTGAATTAACTAAAAAAAATTTGTTAAATTAATCAAAAAAGTTGAGATAAATTAATCACATATTAGGGTTAAATTAGAAATTTGAGTTAAATTAAGTTGAAAAAATGAGTTAAATTAAATAAGAAAATGTAGTTAAATTAAATTTAAATTGTAAGTAGAAAAATTCATCCTGAATACGTAAATTGTCACCACTTTATAACTTTCTGCAAATTTTGGTAAGAATTTGAGCATGTTAAAGCCCACAAAAAAACAATTCATTTGCCTGAATAATAATAATAACAATAATCATTACAATTTCAATAGGTCCTCCCACTGTCAGTGCTCTGATGACGGAGTAAGCTCACCTGTGATTAAATTCTTCAACTTTTGAATATAATGTAAGATTAGACAATTGTCTACCTCATTCAGTGAAGAGGACATTACAACATTGATAGGTTTCCTGATAGAAAATAAGCTTCTTCAAGGTTTTACGGCCTCACAGCACAAAATGACCTTCATAAATCTGCCTGGCCGGAGGGGGCTGTTAATCAATACCAATGAGACAAGTAAGATTTCTGGCTCACAAAACTTGTTTCCCAGCCGCTGCACCGCTGTGGAATCCAAACTAAACCCAGTGTCCTCTGAAGTTTGACACCATTATTCTCTGTGGTGTCAAACCATCTATTCAAGATGTTTTACTGGCAGAGAAGGTGCAGCTAAAAGGCCAACAGCTGCAAAGACTAAAACAAAAAAAAGAAACCTGGCAAAGGTTGCGGCTAATGATCGTTTCATCCACGATTAACTACCAGTGAGCTTTTCGTTTTTTGACTGTTTTGTCCATAAAATGTCAGAAGATAAGAAAAAAATAGCAAAAGTACTTTTTCAAACTGACAAATGACATTTTAGTTCCATATGTTCTCAGGAAAAGCATCAACTCATCACATTTCAGTTGTTGTGAGTTGACATTACACCACCGACTTGAGACAGAGGGTCACACAATCTTTCACCGAGACAATCCCCCAATTATTAGTTAATAATAACTTTGATCTGGGGATTTGAAATAATGTTTAATCATGAAAACATCTACGAGATAACACAAGATGTTGTAAAAAATAGAAACAGCGCGGAACGCACCTTTATTTCTTACTGAAGACTAACCTGAGCCTGACCTGGTGTTTGTGTCTCCACCCGACCTGAACCCGATGTAGTTAACACTTAGTTTGTGTTAATCTGTCCCCCATACACTTGTTTTTCCCTGATTACATCAAAGTGCAGTTTAAAAACATCGGGGAGCTCCATATCACAGCATGAACCTTCACCGTCTTCACCCCATCCTGTGCTCAACCTGAGATTCAGCCTGCTCAGGCACAACGACTCCACACTGAGCCATTCACTTTGCATCTTTCAGGAATTCCCACATGACGATTAGCGACGGCTGATCCAACGCTGATCTGCGACTTGTCTTGCCGACTTTCAAAACTTTTCAGGCTAAAGTTTGCATAACGTGAACTGGGCTTAATTGATTAATTTTTTATTGCTCCGGACAAAAACGGATTATTACAGTATTTACTACGCAGTGTGCACCCAATCCCTTAATGCATCTGCTCTGTAATTAGCAATCCTTCACTCTCACTCCCTCGAGTACAAATCGTGAGGAGATGCAGTTGCAATCGATCACGAGCAGAAGCACTAACGGCTAAACGTTGCTCTCAGACGGCTGCAGAGGAGCCGGCTCTCAGTAAAGATGTTCCACCAGCGGCCTCTCGTGAGTGCTTTTAGTAAACAACTGGGCGTCGTTAAAGTTGGGATGAATAGTACGTTTGGCTAATAGCAGACGATCTCCAAAGACCGGATGTAAAAATAGGCTGCGGCTGAAACAGCGCTGTTTGAATAATTCACGATTAACACACAAGCCTTAGTTTGTTGTGCACCTTTATCACAGACACTGTGAAGACACGTATTAGAGCCTCGGCCGGATGTCGGCTCTCTCATTAGATGCCGTCGCTGTGAAAACACATCCCACAGCGGCTGTAGCTCTGTAACCTTCTCCGACCTGTTGCACAGAAAAAAACACTGTAATGGTCAAATGCATCTTTCTCTCCAGTGAAGCCAGTTAGCAGATTAACAGAAAACGATACTTCACACAAAAGTGCATGAAGTTTAGGGGGTATTAAACAGGCTCATTTTCATATACTGGTGGAGAGTAATACTGCATTATTCAGACTTTTTATTTAAGCAAAAGCCGGGGTCTTTAAATAACTTTATTATGATCGCAGAAGCTTTTTAATATTTAATTGTTTGCCGTCCAATAAAGACTTTTAGAAGGTTTTATTAAGCAGCACACCCCTGACACTGTGGGCCATCTGTGGACTGAACCTTCTACACTATGCAAACAGGAATTAGCATTTTCATAAAATCATTTAAAAGCTCTTTGTTAGGAAAGAAAAGAGCTGATTCAAAAAACAGTTTGCAGCTGTGGGAGAATCAACTCAACAAAAGTTTCAAATAGAAAATCAATAATTAGCGTAAATGGTTCATGGAAGAGGAAATAAAGGAAACATTTAGCAGTAGATTTAGCATTGAAGGGTTAAGAATTTTGTCTCAGTTTGACATCTGCTTCCTTCAGAGCTGTCAGCAGTTTTCCATCATAATGGTCCATTCAGCACAATGCAAACCGTTTCCCTGGCTGATAAATTCCTCAGGACCATGTACTGTGCACAGATTGTGTCTGACTGACGTCGCTCTGACTCCTGATGGTGACGTTCAGCTTCATCATCCCTGTTTAGTTTATAAAGTTTGAAGATCTTGTGTCAAATCTAACTCGGATCCAACAAATGTCAAACTGAGCAGAAGAAGAAATTCTAAACCAAGGGAACAACCACTCAAATTAAATATCTGGATCTTTAACTATTACATGTTTGACTTTGATTGACTTGCTTATTACTAACTTCCTCTGATCATGTTTTATTAGGGCTTGTTCATTGAAATCAAAGCTGTTGAGAGCCACTGAACCATTTCATAAACGTCTAATGAAACCAAATTAATGAGGCGAAAAGTCGGAGCAGTAACCTCAGGGGTTCATCACCATATCAGCCTAAACATTTTTTTTCAAAAGCCTTGCAAACAAAACATTAATTTCTTGAATCATCCAACCAAAAGAAATCAGCAGAAATTGACATTTTAGTTAAAACAAATTCACACATAGGGTCAATATAGAGTCTCCAATCAGCCTAAGCTTCAGGTCTCTGGAGTGTGGTAGGAGGCTGGAGTATCCGGAGAAAACCAATGCAGACACAGTGAGAACATGCAAACTCTACAACTATTTCTATGTCAGTTGTTCTTCGTGGTGTTACTTCAAAAGCAAGACACTCGAAACTCATAAAAAAATATTTATCTGCTTTTGTTTAGGTGGAACTGGAAATTAGAATTTTAAAACATGTCAAATAGCCACTGATTGTATAGGAATAGAGTGACGTACTAAACAGACTTATTCTCTGCATGAAAACTGGGAAAATTTGCTTGTTGTCCTTTCAGTAAAGGATCTACAACAAATACATTGAGTAAAGTAGCCGAGAAGCGACAGCCAAGTACCTGTAATTGTCCTCAGTGGAGGAATGGGACTGGACACTAACAGGTTTTCTCTGCAAGGGATGTTTGGAGGTGAGTATTTGATGTCTCTTATGCTGCTTCAGGCAGGAGACAATACAAAATAAAGTGTCCGCGATTGGACATCAAGATAAGAGAAGCAGTCGTGGCCGTTTGGGTTTGACTGCGGAACACGTAACCTTGTTTTACCTTTTACTTGTCGAGAATTATTTCGCTCTTGTAAAAGTGTTTTTAAAAGTCAGCGTCTTTACTTAAACGTGAAGGGAGAAGCACTTTCTACAGAGTTTTCTCACAATGAAGAGTGGACGGCTGGCGACAAGAAAGTGACAGCCACAGTTAACTTTTCAATAATATCAGTTATTTGGAACGGGAGAGAAAAATGTTTGCATTGAGCGACAGGCAGAGCGGAGGAGGAGAGAGGAGTCTGGGAAATTTCCAGCACAATGGAGGACAAAGAGGGGAAATAGTTGTTGACTGGCTGGAGGCCATCAGCCTAAAGGTGCTGTCAGACCAGGACGGCAGCGGCTGTGTAAACATCACCTAATGGTCGTTTGACTCCCCTGAACCTGAGGCTTACAATAAAAACAATGAATACAAATGTGGATGATGCCGCGCTGTCACATAATAACACAAAGTGTCATCAAGGAACATAAAGTTCAATGTCAATGATCCATTAAATCTGATGGGAGCTTTCAGCATTGTTACCAATTAAATGTGTTTTGATTACAGTGATCTCTTTAACTTAATTTTATCGTTGCTTTTCAAAATGACTCATTTGAGACTTGTGTGAGCTTCTGTTGTTACAACAATGAGCTGAAGGATATTTGTGTGTGAGTCTCTTTCAGCTTGGGGGGACAAAAAGGATTTCATGATGTGTTGTGACAATGGCAGCTAAAAATCCTTGGTTAAATATTGCATTAGCGATTATAATCCAATAATTCTTTAGTCAAATTCACAGAATATCACCTCACAGTGTGTGGGTGCACTGAAAATAACTGTAAACGTGAAAGAGAGAAAGTGGCTGACCATTATTCAATGTATTATTTAGAGAGGCAGACGCGCTCTGGTTGTGTTATGCCTCAAACTGGGTTGTGATTGGCTGAATTCTCTCATCTGCATCTCAATTTACAGACACAAAGATGCAGACATGGCCGGTAAAAACATTATGGATAATTTGACAGTCCACAAACTCACTGGTGCAGTGGCACGTTGGCAGTCCACCGGCCGCTGAGCCACTAGGATTCACCTTGTTGGGTCAGCGGCCAATCAGTGCAACTAAGGTGGAGACAACCTTGATAACACTAATTGCATGACCTGCTGTTTTTTATAAGCTGTGTATCGTTAGCTGTGTATCATGGTATTCGTCTATGCAATGTGCAAATAGTTTTGTAGCTACAAAGATCTAGATTACTTAATGACTCCTATGCTAAACCAGGTAATGCTAGCTTTGTCGTTAACTAAAGTGGATTGTGGCCAATTTCTCTCACTGTATCTTTGTAAAAACAACCAAAACAAAAATCGGTGATTTTTTAATATCACAGATCTATCTATCTATATCTTTTACTTAGCGTTTGTGTGCATGTTGTTTGTTTTTTATGAACTTTAATAATTTGGTCAGCGGGTCAAGAGCTCAGTGTTGTTGACATGGAAATGGCAGAGAACTAAAGGGAGAAACTTGTTTGTGCCGGGCGAGTTCAAACATCAACAGTGCTCCGAAGAAACTGTGTGGTTAGATTTAGAGGAACAAACAGACCGATGTTGAGCGTTGATAAAACACACAGAGTGAACAGTCGTCCAAGTCAAGACTCTGACCCGCCCAACCTCCTCTGTTTGTTTTAGTTTCTTCTCAGAGACGACAAACCTTCTTTTCAACGCCGTCAGAGGGAAACTAGAGGAAAAAATAAAGATAGTTTTTTACGTAAAAACAACCAATGCTTTAATATTTCCAAGAACACTGTCAAATGACAGCTGGTGGAGAGTTTCTATAGTTTGTCTACTGTTCAGACAAGCGTATAAAATAGTCCAACTCGAATAAGTGTTGATTAATGTTCACAGTGTGGAATTAATCCTCATCTGTTGTATTTTATTCACCATTTACAAAACAAAGAGAAACCTGGCAGCCCATTAATTACAGAACCCCCTCACTCTGCAGTATGGATATTATTGTTCAGATTAATTCAAGATCATTCAGCTCTAACTTGTAAACGATTCCAATCTATTTAATGTATTTAATGCATATGTAGAATTAATTACCAGCGGGTGATGTCTGCGGTTGTTTAGGATGCAGTTTCTCACTGAGGAAATGATCAGGGTTTATAATGAGTTGGTTATTATATATTCATCAGTACTAAAATCCATTGTCTCTTACAACTCAGTCGTTATAGCTCGTTGACACTGAATAATCCTGAGCAAACCACAGGGAGTAAGAATCTGATATAAAATCCCAGATTCCTCCGTCTAGATACTACTCTACTCTACAATTTCCACAAAACCTTTAAAGGAAGTTTCCCCAAAAATATCCATTTAAAATCATGGATCAAAATAAGCAATGTCCCAGATATTTAAAGATTAAAACCATTGATTCAGAAACATCTTTTATTGAGATAGAACAATTGTCAAATCGGGCCCCAGTGACCTATAAGTTAAATATGGTAGTAAAATAATGAGTAACGTAAACATGAGGTTATCAGAATACCTCCCGTCACAATTCAATCGATGAGTAAACACTCATAGATATCATCGAGTTCAATGAATTACTCCTTTGGAAATTGGAAAAAATATCCATAATGCTCTATGTTGCAATCTTAACAATCTGTAAAGTACTTTTTGTATAATCCTGCTGACAAACCAACCAGTAGTTGAAAACATAAACTCCCTGGCGAAGGTAATTAATGGATAATTGTTAAAAAAAATCCATATTCTCAACAAGGTGCAGTCTATCCAGGCCTGAACGCAGCGAGAAAATCTAAATTTAGGCCACTCAGATTCAACTTCTTAGCTTTGGGTCACTCACAACGGGATGAATTGTTATTGTGAATATCTGGTTGACCCTCTTTCTAACTCAATTTCCCACCTCTGATGGATTATTATATCCCCGACCTACAGTGACAGCACATCCCAAACACATCAGTAGGAGGCTGCATCGTATCGACGAAGATGAACAATGTCCTTGGATTTTACTGCCTCTTCCAATTCGTTCATCCTCACTGACTTTGCTGAAGGAGTAAAACAAACTTCATCCTCTCAGCCTTGTATCCACCCACACACCCACACACTCACACAGACACACAATGGTGAGCAGAAACAACATTTTTCAGATATTGACGCAGCAGTGAGCCAAATTACATTTGAAAAAAGGTCATTTTAATAAGCTGCAGGAAGCTCTGGCAGCAGAACAAGTCAGCAGAAGATCGCTCAACCTTCTTTGTCGCTACTCGCACTCACAAGCCACTGACAGTCTAAATCAATAATCCTGTGATAACTCCCAACTACGGGAGCTCAAATCTCTCCTGGTGCGATGTTCACAAAAATGTCAAAACACTTTTTCACTCAAGCTGGAAAGAAAAAAAAGAAAAGTCAGACTTTGTCAGGACTGACAGTGAAGAGAGAGATTCAGTTTATCAAAGATGTTGGAAACACAGTTTTTCAGTCTGTCTCTGCTGACTAGACATTTGGAAACGTGAGAATAATTGGGGTGGAAAGCCACAAAGAAAGTGTGAGTGTGTCGTGATGGAGGGGCTCACCTCGTATTCACGTTACAGCTCACTCCTGCTTCTTGGAGCTGTGCAGGAGAGAGTCTAACTGCGCTGATGGGGACGACTGAGGGGGCACTGATGGTAGAGGACTTCTCTCCTTCATACTCTTACCGATGTGACACTGAAGCAGACAACAGAGCAGATCTACGCCTCTGTGTTTGCTCTACTCACGCCTGGTGACCTTCTACAGGATGACATCACAGAGAGAGTGGGAGAACATGGGAGTAGTGCTGGAGTGGTACGACATTGCATGTTTTCATATGAACCCATGTATGCCTACACAATTATGTTTTCATTGCCAGATTGAGTAAGGGATCCAATAACCGTTTTTTTCCCATTTTCTATAAAATGGTGAGCGAGGTTAAGTCTAACACAATAAGTGTGTCTTGGTGGAATTTAAAGGGCACTGTGGTGCAGGTATACTCTCTATTGTGTTAATGCACTGCATGGAAGTGTGTGTTTATGGGTGAATGGTTGAAAACTGTACAGTAAATAGAATAGATTAGAATAGAATCCTTTTATCGTCATTGCACATTGTACAACAGAATTAAGCAGCAATCCTCACGGTGCATTATATTACTACAAAAATGCTGTAAGTGGCTCTATATAAATTAAGACTATTTGCTCAGAGTCACTTTGAGCAGGATCACGACAAACCTACTGAATTGATTGTACAAAAACTTGGTGGAAGGTCAAAGGATTTGAGAAGGATTTTGATTAAATAGTCCTATCCAGTAACTATTTTCTCATTTTCTTTAGAAGAGCACCATTTGGCATTAGCCTTGGTGGAGGCTCGCATTCTCCAAAAGCTCATGTTTCATTTCATAAATCATACAAAAGGGTCAATATCTATCTTTTTTGTATACATTTTTCCTTCAGCTTTCTATCCTTTGAGAATTTGGTATTGCTATAACACAATGAGAGCTACGATCACATTTTAGGTGACTCAGTTAAGAAAAGAAATATTAAATAATAAAAGAGCTTGTGTGACTCCCATGGAAGTTTGTGTTTCTTTTTACCTTTCTGCTGATTTACAGAAACTCTGAGCGCCACAGGTTAAAATGTGAAGAAGCTGGTTTAACAGCAAATAAAAGTCTTAGATCCATTTGATGTTTACTACGTCTGAACAGCACTTGAAAGCTTAAGCATTAGGAATAAATGCACGTGTTAAAAGTCCATGTTAGGAAACTGTGGAAACAGACTTTATCACATTTTATCAGTGTGAAACTGTGCAAATGAAATGAAATTGTTAATATCTCAAAGTAGTCACTGTGACAAGAATTAGAATTAAACACATGGACGAGACAATTTACATGGTCTTAATATAAAATGTATTATGCTCAGTTTTACTCTCCACTATCTCTTTTCAAAGATATCTATTTTCCTCCTGTTTGTAAAACCTACTGCGATCTACTCACCGAGGACGAGTTCATTTCCCGACCTCTCAGGAAATGTCAGTAATTGCAAATGACTCTTAGTAGCAGCTCGGGGCGAAAATGAATTTAAATCATCTCGTGTTTCCAGTGGAAATCCAGATAAGTTTCCTGAACTTGAGTAAGACCAGACCAAACAGGTTCTAATCCAATCATTTCAACCCGTGGAGAGAGCGTCTCTCAAATCTCCGTTTACTCAGTGGATTATTTTCTCAGGGTTACGTTTCAGTATTTTCAGTATAATTGTTCAGGATCGTAAGAGTCTTCTATCATATCACATGTGTGAGGCTGCAGCAATCAATAAATCAATTAGTCAGTCGACAGAAAATGGAAGATCTGCAAGTATTGAATTGATCAGTCATATTAACAATCATTTCAGCTACTCAAATTATCTTATTTGTTTGTTTTTTTGTGTCATCCTTTGTCGGCAGCAACAGACAAAAAACTACCGGAGGGATTTCCATGACTTGATTAAGGATGGGACAGAAGTTAAGGAAGATCCCATTAGACAATGAGCTAGAGCCAAGATTTTAACTAATTTACCATTGAAAATAATTCATGGATGTTGATGATTGAACTGATATCTGAGTCTTTGGTGCAGATCCAAATAAAACTGGTTCTAGTGAATCTAAGGGGATTTTCAGATCTTCCCTGAGTGACTCACTCCACTGAGTATCATTCTACTTCCATTTAAGTGATGAATTAAGAAATAATACTGCACTTTACTCATTATTTTCAGACCTACTTTAAATTAAGTCACTTGTGTGTTTGTCAGGAAACTTCTGAAAAAGAAGAGTCTATAACAAAGTAAGAGTTAAAGCAGTACAATCTTACAATAAGTCTGAATGTAGGTATTTTTATCATGCCTCTACTTATCAATAACAGGAGTGAATGTCCTGGAAACAAGACAGCCACAGTTTGATATGTTTTCGAGGTAGCATTGAGAAACCAATGGGTTAGTGTTTTCTGGCCTGGCTCAAGGATCATCTGTGGAAACCGGTGTTTCAGTGACTGATCAGACAACGCAAAGGACATTGAATCGAGTCGGTTTCTCCGGCTTCCCACTCACAAAGAGATCGCACTTTGATAAAGGGCAGAGGAAGAAGCCTGCTGAATATTGGCAGCATGTTGTATGATGGATTCTCAGACCAAACCAAAATAAATTGGTTTGGACTGAGAGGTATCCAGGTGGTTTGGTGCGGATGTGGCCTGGTCGAGCACAGTGACAGTTTTACAAATACTGACCCAGGTTGTATTTAGTGTTCCTTATAGGATACTGTACGAATTGGGTTTGCAAATATGTCACAAGCTTGAAAAACAACTTTTATGCTACTGAAGATATTGTGCGCTGCTTTCTAACTAAGCTACAGAATGACCTTGAACCCTCTCGTCTGCAGAGACAGTAACAGTCTGACATGCTGGTGTTCTGTGACCCAGTCTTGAAGTGCGTAGGCGGACTGAGAGAAACCATATATCAAAGCACAGCTCCCAACTCTGCAGCTATGGAATTACAGCATTTCTCAATCTGCTACATTAGTCCGCTTCAACGAGGCCCAGCAGGTACGAGTGGGAAACTTTAAGAGTTCATGCATACAAATGACAAATTTGTACCAACAAATTAATAACCTGTGTGTGCACATGAATCCTGCAACTGCTTAATTGTTTTTTTGATTTACTTTGTTCGGTTGAATGAAAGATTTGTTTGCACAAATTAATAGAGGTTTGATTGTTGATTTCCTATAATGTGGGGGAAACAGATTGTTGTTGTGAGGCCAACTGTTATCAGGTGATGCCCAAAACAATGAAAATGTTCCAAAATACAATTTGACTAATGTGAAGTCAATAACAGTTCTATTGATATAAGTATAATCTGTGAAATCTTTTCCTTTTGTGTTTTTGTCCTAAAAGAAGAAAATATGTTCAATATTCTTCTACTTGCTTTTTTCATCAGTCCCATTTTTCAGACAATACAGACGTCATTGGGGACAACAAATAACCTGATAAATTCATATTTGACAATGTTTTAGTTTCATAGAAAATATATATTGGAATGTTTAGATGCCAATTTTGTAGTCGAAATAATCAAAATTAGTATCCGATACCAATACTGAGTTAAATAATCACTAAAATGTCATTATCAAAACCTTGCAGCAATTAAATATAATTTAGGCTTAATATTTTACATTTTAACCATAAACATTGTTATAAATGCTCTAAATATAAAAGAAACGGGAATACAACCAATTACACTGAACTTGAATCAAGATTTTCTTTCATATTCTTTGTTGTTAATTCTGTAAAGGTTTTTACAAATCTCATCTTTGTTTTTAGGATTCGCTAACATCTTCCATTTACCTAGCATGAATGTGGCGTACTTTATTGATAGGTCAAGAGGGCATGCAATAAGTCAAGCTGATCCTGCTGGATCAGGGGAAAAACTACTTCCGACAATCTGATGCTCTTCTGGACAAATAATGTTATATAGAATTCATCATTTCAAGCCAAATACGAACTTTCCCCCAACATTCAAACAATTTTTTAGATTTTGAATAAAAAGTGACAGCCGCCCTCAAATACAGCATCTCAACATATTAAATTGGCCAACAAAATAAATGTTGCAATTGTTAAAAAAACAACAACATTGTGATAAGGTCATGAATTGCCTTTATCACAATAGCGAAGCCCATAATGATGTATTGTAAGGCGACTGAAAGGGAACAGTATCCTCCCACACACTCTTTTCCTCTCTCTCGGTTGCTGCCACCCACTGTGGTGCCTCTTTTTTTAAGGAAATAATTAGATAAGGCGACACAGACAGTTTTTACTGGGAGAAGATATTTACTGATAATGTAGCAGCCATTGTGCAGAGTCATTATGATTGACGGTGTCTGCTTCGAATATTAATAGTTACAGCGTTCAGGGAAAAAGCTCCAGTAAATATTTAAATTCTGACGAGAGATGGAATGTAATATTTTTACAGTTAAGAGAGAAAGAATTTCAAAATGTTGCATAAGGGATTATGGGAAATAATGGGGAACTATTTTTTACTATTTTCCAACATTGGATAGGTCGAAACAATGATTAAGAAATCACATTATTTGAAAATAACTGAGTCCTGATAAGCTAAAGGTTTAAAATATCATTCCTCTGCTCATTTCCTGCCTCGGCCGATATACATTACAATAACACATTAATAAACGTACTTAGATTGGTGTCGATTTCAGTATAAACCACAAAACCTGCTCAGCTCAGGGTCAGAGTCTGTTGAGGACGGAACAACCCTGGATTCACCTGATCGCGGTTGCATTCTATTTCATGTAAATTGTGTGTTGGTTTGTTGACTTAAAGTACATGAACAAAACTGCTCATTGTGCGAAAAAGGTGAAGTGAAAGATGTCGTTCTTCCTTTTTTGCACTGATTTAACAACTCAAGTTATGCAGTTTCTTAACATTAAATTACCGGCTTTTTAAAATTAACCATTATGTTCTGTGGGTTGTTATTTTCCCAAATATTCTGTTTTCTGCTGAAGAAATAAATCAGATCCCCTGGTAATTGTGCATTTGAGAATATGATTCATGAATCTTCGCATAATTTCCACCCACCCAAAATTCAATGCACCAACAGATTCCAGGATTTCTCTTTGCAGAATATAAAACAAAAAGCAATGAGCCCTGCGTGTGCATTAAAGAAAATAAGACTCTCCAACAATAAAAACAAATGAAGTCAGTGAAGTGAAGTAAAGAAACAGCTGCTGCGCTTTAGCTGCAAGATGTACAGGATATGCTTCATTATGAAATCGCCGCTGCAGGCTCGTCTGATTCACGTCACCAGCTGAGTGTTGTTTCGGTTCCAGCTGCTGAGAGATGCCCCGATTCCTCCGTCACTGCCTGCTAGTGCTCACAGGGAAAACACAAAGTCGTGAATTCAAAACTCGTACAAATGTGGACTCTGAGATTCTGACTGAAATGCCGCTAGATTGATGTAGCTCAATTTCCAGGGTTAGAAAAAGTAAAAATACATAAGAGTGGGAAACGCTGGGAACGAAGGACCTACAGAAATGTTTCTTTCTCTTAAGTGCCCCAGAGATAAGATAGACATCATTTTGAAAAACCTTCGAAATTGAGATATATGGGTAGTTTAAAATCCCCAGACTGAAGATATATACATAACAGTAGAAATCCTACCATTGCTCCAGTAAAATGTATCTCTCTAAAACAGGTAACTTCTTAAAAGGGTCTGTTACTGCCCCATCAGCAGGGGAGGCAGATTACTTTACCTGTGCTTCATTTATCCGATTGGTCCTTTCAGAGATTCAGTAACTAACAGCATGATTGGTTAAGGGGCAGGACTAACAGAGATAGGGAGTGTGAGTGTGTCACTGATGTAGCAACCAGTTACCAAAGTTATAAATTTGTAAAGATAGTTTTAGAAATGTTCAGGGAGCTAAACTCATCTCTGAGCTGTGTACCCATGAGTTAGCATCTCTGCTATTAAGGAGCTAATGGTGCAAGTCTGGACTTTTGAGGCCACACAGGCAGCGCACCATGTGACCAGGAAAACATGGCCGCCCCCCTGGCTCAGAGGGAGAGACCCAATCACCTGAGATCTTCTTCATGACCATGAGGAGCGAGGACGACTGGTTTGTGTTTGACTTCCCACATCTTCTGAGAATGTAAAGAGTCTTCTTCCATGTGTGGGACCGCGTTTGGACAAAGTGTGACAGATGGAATCCAACTGTACGTCTTGGATGAGTGACCTACTGCTTTTCATTGAGGAGAGACAGCATCAGAACAACTCTGGGGTACCACACACACACAAACACACACACATGCACACACACAAGCCTTAGAGCATAAACACACGACAAAGTGAAGCAGGTGAGTTAACGTTAAATTGAGTTGAGAACTATGCTTGTTAGTTTTTTGAGGGTAATAAACCAACACGTCAAAACATGGTGTCATTTGCAGTAATATATTGATCTATACGTCTCCATATCATATTGTGTATACATCCAAGGTTTACATTTGCATTTTATCTTGTCACTGAGTCATTTCCATTTTTGTGTGTGAAACAAAGTGATGTTTTGGTGTTTCAGTAATGTGTTGCACTTACTAAAGGAAATACTCAGAATGTATCATCCAGACAGGGTGGAGGGGAGGAAAAAGTTAATCCTACTGTTAATCCTACTGTTTTTTTTTAGGACCTTTGTTTAAGAAAGGTTGTCAACGCTGTGTAAAAAGCAGAATATGCTGAATTGAAGTGATCTATTCAAAGTTCCGGTATCAGGCAGTTTTTTTTTGGGGTCGTTTTGTTGCCGCCGGCCTTGTTTTAATTAGTCATTAGGCAGATTTTGTGACGCAGAGATCACAACCCTGATGTTGTGTGTTGCGGTTTAAAGCAGACAAAAGACCAGTCCAACAGATGAGAGGTTACTTGGGTCATTTCATCACCATTTACCTTGGACAAGAAGAAAGGGGTCCGGCAAATAGGCACCTGCCTTTGAAACAACTCTTAAAATAATCATAACTAATATCTTATTGTGTTAATTAAATAATTTCAGAAAAAAGACATTGTACGTTTCACTACAACTAAAATTACAAGGGTTAAACAAACACAAACCCATGTTGAAACCACCTAAAGCCCCTTTCGTCTACTTAAAATACTTCTAGATATCGTCCACGGTTTCAGACATAATATTTGTGTAAAGATCAGAGTTTGGATTTGGAGGCCTCCATCATCAGCTGGGGTAGCAGTCGGTGTGTGAGCCGCTCTGGATGGTGGAGGTGAGTGTCAACCTGCAGGGAGTGTGACTGTCACTGAGTGTGAATGACGAGGCTGTGTGGAGCCACTGGTTCATCTTGGAGCCCTTCTGGACTTCTTAATGGTTGTAGATACTGACAGTGTGTGTTTCTCCGTTTGCTGAAATGATTGTTGTCGAGCTCGACTCGATCAACACACTGAGATTCGCCTCCACGTCTCCATTCTGTGCAAATGACTGATACTAACGCAAACAGAAGCCTTGTCAGGAATCCACTGGAGACTTCTTAAAGCTCTCACACTGAGACAGCTGTGTCCATTTCAGCAGGAAATTTAATGAAACACCTTTTGTATACCTTTGGCTTTGTGGGATTATAAATGACAGGCACTCCATGTATGGATCACATCAGCAATTCTACACACACACACACACACACACACACACACACACACACACAAACACACACACACGAAATAAAGCATGTAAGAAATACAGTACAGCTTTAATATATTTTTCAACCCAGCTTAAGTTTTTCAAGCAAGAATGTTAAACAAATTATTTGTCAAATGTTATTTGCTGCTTTTCCTTGTCAGACAGTAAAGTTAATTGACCATCTTTGGAATTTTGATCATTGGTCTTCAAACAGAGCAAAACAACTGACAGACGTATTTTGGGCTTCAGTTAATCGGGCTGTTGTTTCTTCACCATTTAATTTTGAAAGTAACTCGATGCAATCTTATCTTTTCTTCAAAACATTGAATACGATCGTGATCATCTGTCTTT
This sequence comes from Pseudopleuronectes americanus, assembly GCA_038501795.1. Classification (NCBI taxonomy): domain Eukaryota; kingdom Metazoa; phylum Chordata; class Actinopteri; order Pleuronectiformes; family Pleuronectidae; genus Pseudopleuronectes; species Pseudopleuronectes americanus. Next base: position 25,515,399 of record CM076716.1, on the reverse strand, counting down.
TTCACAGAATCTGTGAGTTTCTCTGAATCATTGTTTTCTCTTAAAAACAGGAGATGGACCGGGCTGTTATTTTTCTGGCATTGACATTGATTTTCAAAAATCTATCCAATTCTTGTTGTGCTACTCGCCTTCTCATCCATAAAGGACAGAGCTAGAATTGTACTCGATTAAGAGCACACCACAGACCCATGAAAACACATTTAGATTCACTAGATTGAAATTTATATATTTGATCTGCACCAAATTGCACGTGCCTGTTTTCTGTATCCATCTCGCAAAGTTAAAGACGGTGAAAATTATCCGGGATCTTGACCTGGATCTGCCAGAAATTTAATAGGTTATTTTTTTTGCATATTTTATTATTTAATAATTGATTTCTTGGAGGGAATACAAATAAAAGTTACCTCAGAACGAGATCATAGTGTATGAACATCGATGAGTTGCTCAAATCCACAGAGATTATGGGTGAAGTTATTTCTGTGGAGGCTGATTGGAAAAGTTGGTAACTGGAGTTTTTTTCCACTTAAAAGCTGTGAGATGATGAGATGACGTGCTGAGATGGCTACCAATACCTGCACATGTTGAAGATCACCAAATAATTAGTCAGTAAAGAGAATAAAAATTAAATGTAGACGAATAAATTAATGGAAATGTATTCTTTCATCTCTGTCCAGAGATTCTTAGCTCTATTGGTTTGTGTTAAGGGAGTTTGGACTTTTAAATTATTCAATAAATTTGTATTTTTTTTACGACCAATCAGCCAAAACCTGATATTTCTACGAATAGACATTTATTTCCCTGCACAACCGATGGTTCCTCAGATCAAACAGAATACCAGAGGAACGAGACGGCCGAATTCAAAACATCTATCTAAATGAAACGAGCGTGCAATTAATGGTGAATGGAAAAACACCAGTGGATTTATAAATCAAGTCACGGTTTCACTTACACCCGGAGACCGACGGCGATGTACGATGTTGAACCTGAGCCACAGAAACAAATCATTAACATGTCAAAGGTCAAGTTGACTCGTCGATAAAGAGACGATGACATTAGGTGGCAATGCTGTGAAGTTCTGACAAAGGTTAATAACAGAGTCATTGTAATCTGCACTCCACATGATGATTATCGGCTTGTGTTGGCATAAACACAAGCCGTGTTGTTTTATCACAAACAGATTAAACTACACAACGTGGAGACAGAGGAAGAAGTGTTGAGCTTTTTTTTGCACAAACTGCAATCAGACATTTAATGAGAAGAGACTCTGTAGTTTATCATGAACTGTCATTAATATATAAATCAAAATAACTTATATCTTTAATGTGCTGCTGTAACAGGTCAGGATCTAGATGTGGGCAGGGCTGGTAAAGGCCCAAACAAATTTCGACTCCGCCTACCTAATTGGTCAACTTCATTCTGTCCCATTTGAATCTGCCAATCACATTTATTTTATTCCCCCTCTCAGAATTTCCTAATTTCCTTATTTCCTATATCCGATTTGATCTTCAGGTGCTGTCAGAAAAAACAAACACCAAACATAGGGAGAACCAAGCCAAAGTCTCCAGGTGTTCACAGTTCGTTCATTTACCAAAGCAAAGCATCTGTTGAACTACTTCTTGAACATGTTTTAAATTAATTACAGCTGAATCGTTAAAGTTAATCTCCAGTGTTGTGTGTTTAATTGCAGCGTCGTCTGTTCCCAGCTTCCTTACTCGAACTCATCACCTGTTTATACATGCTTCAGCGTTAACAAAAAGTTTGGAGGTGCTAGCCTGTGAATGGCAAATTAAAAGTCATTTTAATTATTATGATTATTAATATACCACAGCTTGATTGAATTTCCTATTGTGACTCTTTTAAAACTTGGACAAATTATCAACACTAAATGTGAAAAGGTACCAACCCCAAATTTGTTATTGTCCCAATCTTAGAAGTCTAGATCCGGCCATGTGCTGTAATAGAGACCAAGGGCGCGTAGTTGTCCAATTTCACCTGACTTGAGGAACCTTGTTTGTTTCAAACTGACGCCAGACTCCACTCTGCAGAGTGGAGTCTGCCACCAGCTTGACATCACCTGTGGTAGAAGGCCTTATGCTCCCGCTCCTGCAGCTCTGTAGTCTTTTGTGTGTTTGTGAGGAATGAGCAGCAGTTGTCAGCGCTACATGGCCGGCACGTACAGTCATAAACATCCACAAGAACATAACACACATCCAGTAATGGGAGTGGGCGGAGGCTTGAGAAAACAACAATATTCCTGTTATTCAAGAGAATACAGAGAAAAACAGACCCAGGGATGGAAGTGTGACAGAATCAAGTGTTTACTTTACCCTTTCATCTGCTACTTTCCTAATCTCCAATGTTTTCCTCCAGCAAGGCGGCCATTCTTTTACCAGCACACACCTCCTTGTGTTCTCGCCAACTAAATTCTTTGACCTTAGCTCACACACTCAGACAGTAATGCCCGCGTGCTGGCTAAATCTGGCCTTGGGAAAACATTTTCATATGTAAATGCCAGAGCAAAACATTAGCATCTGCTATGTTTGCCTCCAGATGGACTTTTGAAGTACTTTGGTCTCTTTCCCACAGCAAATCCAGAAGCTTTTTAAGACAACTCCATGGACACAGCCTGCTGGTGGTCCATCCGGCTGCACATTTATGTCTTGAAACCGAGTTTTATTGTTCCCCAGCAGTGAGTGTGGGCATTTGTTGTGTTGCATTAGCAGAAACGACAACAGGAGTGGAAACAAAACAGCGTTTAATGTGCCATGCTCTAATTTAAAAGCTGAGGCAGAGCTGGGTGATTCTGCGGGAGCTTGAAGGATGGAGCAGCAGCGGTACTTCAGTGATCCTTGAAGGACAAGCTGCTGGTGTCTGACAGTCGATCGGCACGAGGGTTTGGTTTTTAAGCACCAGAGTTTATGAGCACTAAATTAAAAAAGGAGGATTGTTTACCTGAGGAATGTGGAACTACTAAAACGGTTATTTATCGAGTTCTCTTTATTGAAGCTGAAAATATTCAGGAGGCATTTAATTATCCTGCCTATTTGCATTTAAATCAACCCTTTGAAATGCACCATTTTGGAAATTTCATTATCTGAACATCACAGACAATCAAGTGATAAATGAGTGGGAACAAAATACCTTTTATCTCAGAAATGTAGACTATTGAGACACGCGTGCGGTTGTTTCATATCTTTGAAGATTCTCAGTCATCCAGGTCACGGTGTCTTCAGGCAATTGGCTGTCAAAGCAAAATAACAAATTTAGAAATTTAGATTATCCTGGGATCACTCCTTTGTTTTAACGAGACAATCTTCAAACAATCAAGTTTCTTTACCGTCCTTCCAACGTGTGCGACCTTTTCCATCAAGTACAGCTTCCCTCGTTCTTCTTTTCCTTCTTCCTCCACTCTTCTTTTCTCTGTGAAAGGATCGTAGAGCAGCTTCTCCTTGTTTAACCTTCATTTTCATTTGACATGTGCTTCGCCTGATAATCAGTCTATAGAAAAATACATTTTACATAAAACCCTGGTTCTCAGTGGAGATGATCTGTTGCCAGTATCTGAAATGCCTCTAATCCCACTGAAAGTGCTCAATCAGGCACCGGCAAGTATGCAAAGCTATTTACTCGTCTGATTCAGCAATAATTATCTTAAAGCCTGTGTTAGAAACAAAGGCATGAATAGACCTTATATACTTTTATATAACTATAACATGCTGTGCAGTTTGTGGGTCAGCAGGAAAACTGCTAGAAATACTGCCAAAGAACAAGACCAGAATTCAGGGTTTTTCATTGTTTATTTGTATTTTCCATTAATCTCATCTTTGTAACTGAGAGTCGTCTTCAGTGCTTTCTCTAAGAATCTTAAATAAAGGAATAAGGATGTTTACATTTTGCATGTGTTGGTCAGAGGTTTACACCTAAAGTTCAATATGCAACAATCAATCTGTGTTGGTTGTATTGAGGTCAAAGCAGATAATGCAAGTTCTATGGGAACCTTCTGAGTTTCAGAAGCTACTATAAGTTGAGATATATTATTCATCCCATGAACACAGAACTCTCTGGAGGTTTTTCCTCACAGATCAAAGCACTTCCTCTTTCTAAAATAATGAGGAAGGGAAGAAAAAAGTGAAGATATCCTCATCTGACATGTCAGTCTCCCACCTTGAATGTTCCATGAGCAGCCGTCAGCCTCCGCTTTGAGTTTAGAGAACAACATGTGGGCCACATGCAGAGGTGGAGGCCAACAGATCCAGCTCAGACCTTTCGGAGGTGCCGCTTCACCAGCCCGGGATACGTACATAAGAATATTACTCGGTCAAATCATTTTGCATCATGAACTCACCTTGAGCATCTTCACCGTGCCACCCTCCTTCCCGCTCACACACTTGCTGGGTTGCCATGGAAACAAGGAGCTATACTGTCCTAGCTTTCATCCAAAGAAAGAGCTGCAGCCTCGCAGCAGAGCGAACCTGCCCCTGCTACAGCGTTCCCAGAATGCGGCATTGTCTGAAGCAGCTGCAGACAAAGACGTGGATTTGCAGAATCCTGTTGCAGATATTTCTGGTGTATATTAAATCGAACACTGTTAAATTAATTAGTTATGAAGTCATTGTTTCCAATTACATCCTGTGTCCCTGAAGTAACCATTTACATTCCCCAGATGAAAAACTTCCAAAACTACGTTACACCCTTGACGCTTTATACTTTGATGTGAGAGTGACCCCTTGTGGGATGTTAACCCATGAAGCCAGGGTGCAACATGTGAGTGCAGCTATAAGAGGAGGATTTGCTATAGCAGCATTAGTGTAAGTCCTGGAACAAGTTACTGGTAACATATCCTGTTTGTACCCATCCATCACAGTAGATCCAATTCTCACATTAACAAATGGTGAACAATTCCTTACACAATCTTCTATCGGATAAACAATCAACATTTTTACATTTATCTGTAAAATGTGAATTATTTGAAATAGTTATTCTTAACAAGAATTAAAGAAAGCGTGTTTGAAAGTGTTTTGGTTCTGATGCCCGAGTCTAAGACGTCCAGTGCACGTGCACCACGAGACTTCACACTTTCTACACAATGACTCAGATCCGGGAAACTGAAAGATAATCATTGCTACATTTATTGAGGAAACAATCTTCTGTCCAGGTGCTGAGACATATTGCTTCCCCCTGAGTGTAGACAGATGGGAAAAAAGCTCATTTCTCCTGATTACTATTATATTTAAGGTGTGTCAGTTGTGAATCAGGATAACGGGCGGTGACATGAGTCCGATCACTCCAACTGTGTGATTCACTCGACCAGAAAGTTCTGTTTGCTGCTCATTATTTCAGCCCCGATGGAGGCAGGATGTGTCTACCTACATTATGTCAAATTAGTTTGAGTGGCACCTTCAGACGCATGGCACTCACGTGGAGAGATGAGTCGATGACCGAAGAGACCAAACAAGGAATAATCCAAGATAAAAGGGACTGAACATGTTGAATCTCTAAAATGAATAATAACAGAATAAAGGAACAGCAACATCTCAGAAAACCTCATTATTTATCTGATAATAGATAAGATGTCCAGGTTTGGGGTTTTCAATAGATCCAATAGAGCATTAAGGAAACATGAAAGACTTGAAAGTCTGTATTATGAAGCCCTCTGCAGTCCATTTAAATATATATATAACATGTGAAGTATCAATGCATCAGACACAAAAATAGCTTTTTCACATTAAATGCACCGATGATGAAAGAATAAGCATCAAACCAAATCTCCCAGTGCTCCACCTCCAGAGACTTTTTATATTCTTTGCCATCATCGTGTTAGACAGAGGCTGCTCTTGGTCTCATGTCTGTTTTCAGGGGCTTTTGTGATTTACAGCGATGCCACCGCTCGACCAAAAGGTTGCAGCTGTATTTCAAACAAGGTGCCGCCACCGAGGAGAGGAGATCTCATTCTCATGCAAGTATGTGACTAGACAAGGACCGGGTGTAATTTGTGTGTTCCCAAATGTGTGATTGAACTTGCACTGAACATCCGGAAGGTGTAGGTGATGGATTCGCACAGAATGTCCTCAGCACCATGGCTTTCTTTAAAACTTTATGAGCTGAAAAGTTATTATTTCAACCTTTTTGTGGTCTTTGTAAATCCATTACTGGCTCATGGACTTAATGAGTTCAGACCTCATGTTTAAAAAAAAGATATATCTATGTAAGATTATTAGATTTTCTTCAATACCTTTTATTTCGGTTTACTAATTCTCACCGCCTTGAATTTTGACCTACTATATGCTTCATTAGTACTGAATACATTTTTATTCTGCATATTTTTGTGAGTTCAATATTGAAATGGTATTAAGGTCACCAGCAAAGTACAAATCCATTCTGAATGGTATTATATCAGTTTCCCTTTGTCTACTACTATCATGGTTATAACCCTCAAATTCCCTCAGGATCAATTAAGTTTCCATCTGTACACATAACCACCTTTCTTGTACTTTACTACAAAATAAAACTTGTACTTTGTTTTTATTTATTTTAAGTTTGTTTATACTGGAAGTTCCTGCTTAGTTTTTACAGCTACACTGTAGAAGATAAGTTCAGAATGCCCTCCACACTGTATCACACATTTCATAGCCCCAAATTGAATTTAAAGGACTTTCAGTTAAAGAGCAGTATTTACTAATAATCTAAATAGATTGATGTAGATCTAAATCATGCAGATTCAGATACAGTAGAATTTCAACACCTCGAACACTTGTTCCAGAACACGCACTTACACATAATCCAAACTCCAGTACACAGATCACCACACCGCCACTGCATCCTATCCTACTTCCATACCCTGCTCCTATCTAAAGAGAAAAGAGATTCCAGCTCAGCATCTTGCAAAAATGAGCTTTGTACCGTCAATCCGACGCTAATGGAATAACTGAACTTAGCTGATTCGGGGCCAAACGTATCAGCAAACAACAGCTTCAATTATGTAAAATAAATACATACAGCAGGATCCTTGGACACTGAGTGGAGACCTAATTCAGCTCCTGCAGCAGTGCCTTCAAATGATAAATTGAAGCATCTATCTTAGTTATTATTACATACTTTCTGTACCAGCTGCCTTTCCTGTGCTTCTACAAACAACCAGGGAGTCTTGACATAACCCCTGCCCACAGACGATGGTGTACTTGGTGAAAACACATTTAGTGGGTGGGTGATACAAAGCAACAAATATCCAACGATTCCAGATCCTTGTTGAGCCCTGCTTGCTGATAAAGTGGGTTTTTGCTTAAATATACTTCATATAATAGCATTTCCCATTAGGGGACGAGGGTAAGAGCTCAGTCCTGTGCAATACAGGAACAAAGCCTCAGGGTAACGTGGAATTGAAATCAATTTCATTCGTATAACATAGAGCATTCCTCATTCCAAGGCCCTTAACAGAGTGAGCTCAAGTGCTTTTAATAGAGAAATAGGTCTCATCACAATTAACAAGAATGGCCGCCCTCAGTGTTGTGCCTCCGCCAACCAGGCTACATACATTATTTCCTAGACTCATATGAGTCAACATGACCTTTCATTGCTGGAATCTGATCAGATAATGGTCCAAATATGAGCACATATCCTAAAGGCAGAGTTAAGATTTGTTCATGAGGCCAAGAATATGTTTTGTGAGATGACCTCCAAAATCGAACCGGTATTCTTTGAATCTAAATGAACATTTGTGCCAAATTAATGTCAAAATAAATGTTCTCAAGATGATTTGTTCACAAGGCAAACAACGGTTTTGTGAGGTCACAGGGATCTTGATATTTGTCCGAGCAATTCATTCTCTAATATTTGATTCCAACTTAATGTCTGTACTAAATTTACAGAAGGGTAATAATCCTCAAGGGTAAAAGACAAATAGACAACCGAATAATGTTTCTGGCCATAGACTGGCTCAATCGTCCATAGATCATCAAGATGAATTATTCCCTGGCAGAATCTGTGAAAATGCGACATCTTGCAATGTTTTAGAAAGTGAAGATGAAATTCCTGGATCTGCCTCTTTCTACAAAGTTTCTTGGAAGTCTGGACATTAGATTTTGTGTATTCTTGCTAACTAACAAACAGATGAAAACATATAACCTCCTTTGTGCTGGTAAATATGACAAATGTACGAAGAGCATGGAAGAGGAAACACAAACCATATCCTGTTGGGACTGATTCCAATTTGAAAACAGTCCCTTTAAATGTGGAAGTTCCTCACAGATAAATCAATATTTAGTTACAGTGTTGGTTCAAAAGGCCTCATACACCTTAAACAACTGGTTTAGGAATTTTCTAAGTCCTTCTTAGAACAATCCTGACGTGCCCACGCCGGCCCCGAAGCTTTTTTATCGGAGCGTGACTGTGATGTGAGAATCGCAGCCCTCGCTCGGTGCAAAATGCACTTCAAACTCTGACAGAGGCTCATGTGAAATTCCCACTAAGCTAAATCAAGTCAGAATCTTTTTAAAGTCCAAGCCCACATAAGACAGCTCTTTTTCTTTTTGTTTCCCCTGGAGAGTAGATCCCTGCAGAGAGGTGGTGGAGGGATACTTTCCAGTAAAGACGCGTAGAAACAGCTTATTACTCACAATGGGAGTGAATCACAGACACAGCTCAGATAATTGTGTTGGACTTTGACTTTGAGGGAGAATCCACATTGTGTTGAGAAGCCTGCATGCAGGGGAGATATCCGTCTACATCTTGGGAATTATCTTTGCATACATTTGTCTCTACAAAACTGAGGAAAATTATATCACTGCTCAAGTCGGGCTTTTGCCTTTTTAATGTGATCACTGCAGCCTTTTAGCGACAATATCTTACACTTACATCTCAACTGATCTTTTTTAGTCTTGTTACCGAAAAAACAACAACACATAGACTGACCCCTCGTCGGCTGTGAGCTCGACAGCCGATGTCCCAGCTGTGTTCTTCAGTCGTCTCCTCACATTGCTCTTCCACTGTGGAACCCGTCCTCTGAGGGAATGGACTCCACGTACACATATACACTCTCCAGGCTTTGCAAACTGTTTGCTTGTGTCCACTTCGACCACCATTAGCAGCAGATTGGTCATTTCAGGGTTCTCTCAGGAGAAAAATCTATAGACGTTGCCCATCGCTTGTTTCTCCCACTCTCTCTCTCCTGGATGAATGCAGCTACAAACCGTGGTCTGTGTCTTACATGGGCACAGATAAGAACAGGGAAATAATCAAGGACATCTGGAGGACAAGGCACAACTATCAACGGTCGATTTGTAAGATTAAACAGAAGATGCGACTTTAGTAGAAAATCAACAGTAGTAGATCCCAGTCTTTTTACTGCCACATAGCTGGACCCTATTCACCTTGGGATGGGTGAGAAAGATTTTTATCTACGGGGTGACACAGTGGACAGGATTCACAGTTTGACTCAGGCCTCAGTTTAGAGTTCATTGTTCACAGTGTGTTTTTGGTAAAGTGAAAACAAGAACTACAAAACATTGAACTTCTACATCAAACCCTAGTTTAGTTAAAAGACAATGGCTGACATTCTGTAATAGATCCTCACAACAGAGCATGTCCAGTCACCCGCCGCTGTAATGACACCCATGGCAGTTGTTATCAGATTTGTGGATTCCCCCAGCCGGGTGGGGTTCCGTCATGCTGGGTTTTCCACTTGATTTTCTTTACACTGCACGTGGCTACATGCTCAGGTCAGGTTGGTACACAAACTACACAATGCCTGTCGGGTTAGAGTCCGGCTCTGTTGGTTTTCTCTGAGGATCTGTAGAGTTCTGACAGAGAATTGCAGCCTGAGCCGCTCTCTCTCTCTGTTAGCTGTTGCTTTGGGCCTTTCTGTGTTTGTAAGAGATTGTTTAATTGCCACGTGGAGCTCTCGGAGATTTTCAAATTGACTTCTGCACACACAAAAATGTCACTGCAAACAAATGTACCTTTACATCCACTCGTTTTAATCATGACTTTTCTTTAACCTTGACCTAGTAACTTAATCTACCTAAAACTTAAACAACGGCACCACAGCTCCATCTTGGATATTTTGGCCTTATTGTTGTATAGTAGCCAAACCTAAATCATTGAGCAGGAGGTCAATCAACGGACTGATTCCTTCTTGTGAGGTCATGTGAATGTTTGACTGGTTTGTGCAAAGTGAAGTCGGCCTAACGATCCTCCGAATCAACAACTATTCAAATTTAAATTACTATGATTATATTTCTCAGGTACTTGTCACTTGTATTACAGCTTTTCTATCACTGTGTAGAGTTTGAACCAGGCAAACTTAAAAGATTAAAAAGATAACCAAGTTTTTAGAGAGATCTTCCACATGGAGATCTATTGATCATTATTAAAAAACCAAGCATTAAAGGTGCAGTGGCTCCCTGTTGTGTTGTCCGTAGGGTTCCTCTCCTTATCTTCTATCTTGGTAGACTACGCCTATGGACCTCGTTCACAATAGACATACACACAAGATGCAGCATTAACACATTCGATTTCGATGATGTGGCTCCAGTGCTCTGCTGAGAAGGCGTTCCTGTGCATTTTAAATGGAACAGAACCATCATCGATGTTTGTAGGTCTACTTCGTTATATATAACAAGTTTACAGTGTTAAATGGGTCTGAAAGCCCCCACGGTCAATTTGCATGATAATTGTCTTATGTAAATAGGGGTGAGCAACATTGGCCGATCAATACATAAATCTATAGACAGTAAATATTTGAAATTTCAACCCTCAGTTAAAGCAAATGGGATCTTGTTTGTGATTATTTTTCCAATTGCTTTAAGATTAATGTACTTTGATATGGAAATGTTTTTCTCAATGATTCAAAACTGTTAACACATTTCTCTCTATCACTTTGCCCACTCAAGTACACGGACAAGATGTGCTTTCTTTTAGTTTGTATCCAGTAATTACAAATTTCACATAATCTATAGTTTAGTTAATTTAGCATAATGTCTTTGTCATATTTCATTTTAAGCTGGGATAAATGTTTGGCTTCAGTTCTGCATAGTGGGAGGAAGTGGAGGCACGTCGACTATCTGTGTTTACATTCTACGGTCCAGGCCTGGATTATAAACTGAATGAACAGAGGAGTAGATTTGTAATCCACATATTCTTATGATCGTAGAAAGATGTACATTAAAATGAGCTTAAGACTATTTTAATCATAGAAACAAGAAACAAACACCCACTTTAACTAAAACCTTGTACAGGAAACCAGTGAATAAGATGATGTTGTGTTGGCACTGGGGGTGTGGATCTGTTTTCTAGCACACCACTCTCCGCACTGTGAGGAAGTAAGACTCATTCAAGGGTGAACTTTCCAATGAATGTTCCATCATCTCACAGATTCAGCCGCCCACACAGGGAAGCACAGCATCCTCACATCACTATAGAGTGCACTGCTAATTTCCTCTTTCTGGCGGTGTCGTTGTTCTAGGTCACATATAAACACACCGATGAAACTGACATATGGTGTTTTAAAAAAGGTATACTTCAGATTCAGTCTCAACATTTTCTGCAATGAATATCCCGGTTTATATAATATCGCTTATCCTTAGAAAACAAATTGCCCAAAATCCTAACATTGCCGGAAATTCTCAGAGCAGTTTTGTGAGGCGCTCGCCTGTCAGCATATCAAACGCTGTTTGTGAAAAACTGGGTCAGAATGTGGCAAAAGATTTTGGAAAGAGGAAAATGTGCACCTATGCTTATTAAAGCAAAAAAAGGATTGATTGAACCACACGGGGCTTCTTTCTGGAGGCAAAGAGATTTTTAGATGAAGATATTTCCACGAGCGTTGCATCGACTGCTCTCAGAGAAAAGCAGTTGCCAAGATATGAGATGTTAAACATGTCAAAAAGATTTTTACCAACTTTTTCCTCATTTACACGTCTTCTTTCTGCATGGTTAAATGAATAGATCCTCACTTATTGTCAGGAGAGCTTCTACGTCATGGAGGTTAACAAAACCCCCGATTTCCCTTTTGTACCTCAATGTGATGCTATGACATGGGGGTTAAACATCATGATTGACAGCTGAGACTGAGTTGCGGTTGATCCAGAGATACCCCTGCTCCACACCTGGCTCAGAAGATGGTTGGGCCAATAGCTTTATTTTTCAATAGCAGGTGGAAGTGGAGACGGGTCATCCATCTTTATTAAAAGTCTATTGTTGTACAACAGTTTCCAAGGCTGGACATGGGTAAACAGGGATTATGTTAAACAGAGTATGCACAGCTGCTTGTACACAGAGGTATTAATGAGATATACATTTTAATTAAATTCCTAAGTAGGATTTATATTTCAAAATAAGGAATATGTAAATGTCTGTGTCTGCTTCTACCTCACAGACACGTCTTAGCTTTTTTTACTGTTTTTTTATCCTAAAATTATCCTCATAAGAGATTCTTAGAGCGCTCCCCTTTCTTCTGTCCTTCTTTTGTTGTGAGGTGATGTCACCTTGACATGAAGGTGGAAACATCTTGCATTCCCCCCGCTGCTCTGTCTGTGGGCTGACCCGCGGGTCATGGCGAATTCTCAACGGGGATGGACTCGCCGCAGAGCGCCTACCTTTATCTAATTATATGACAGCTTCAAGGGAGGGAGCTCTGCGGCTTCACCATCCCTTCATGGTGCCTAATATCCCATTCCTTTTCATATTGGAGCTTTTTGTTCAAAGCAGCCCTTTATTGCTAGCTTCATCATGCAGGCACGCTGTTGGGCCCGGGACTTTACGACTGGTTAGCTTCTCCAATCACATCTATTGAAGGATGTGTCAGATAGATTGCATCACTTCATATTCAAGCCCTTCCTAAAGTTTTTCCCGTGTGAGGTCTTCTGTGTCTCAGAGCATCAGATGAAATGCAGGATGTGTGTACGTGAATGTGTGTGCGTGTGTGTGTGTGTTACAAACAGACCCAGCTGCTCAGTGTCTTTGATCTTTGTCTAAAAGAGGAGTAAGATTTATATCAGAATTTTCTTTATGCGAGTCATTACCAAAGATTAATAATTCATGTCAAAGATACTTGATTTGATGTTTATTCATTCAAAGATTGCACGTACAGAACCGTCCCAAAGTTAATGATTGTTTGTTTGTTAGACAGCTCTAGAACATAGTATGCCAATCAGTAAAGAGTTTACTTCTGCCAAGGCCCAAAAGTTATGAAACCACAATCAAATTCACTACATCTCGATTTTTGTTTGGATTTGCAGCAAATTAGACAGACTCATAAATATCAGTCCCCTAAAAACACCGGATTATCATCAAGAATTATTAGCTATTGTCCGAGAATTCTAAAAACTTTCTAAGTGTTTTAATTGCTAAATTAACTTTCTAACTGGAAAAACTATATTAAAAGGTGGTAAATGTTTCATGAAGCACTTAAAAGTTCATCTGCATTCAACATGTGACCATCACCTGTTCAAAGTTGAATGTTTAAAGTGCTCATTAAAGGCTAAACAAGGTTATTTTTCTGCCAAAAGCAAAATTACTAAAACATGATTCATCTTGGGAGTAGATGTGCAAAAACAGTTTAGAAAGAAATGATAAAAAGTAAAAACCAGTGCGACTACAAGGCCGTCGTCATTATGCTCTGAAGAAAGAAATTCTCTCAATAACAGATGCTTCAACTAAGTTCAGCACATCCACTTTAATTATCACTGTGGGCAGAGACCGGACAGAAACTGAAAGTCTGCTCACTAATTCATCTGAACCGCTCGTGTTGACGAGACGTCGGCCTGATGTCTGCAGACAGCTGCTGGCTAATGTCAGCTGCTAGGCACGAGTTCCACAGCCTCACATCTTGATCTCCGTATGGCTCATACAGCCGCGATCATCCACATCGCTCCTCTGCTTAAAATCACATTTTCATCATGTATGTGAACCACTGGATACACATGTGAACCAGTAACATGTGAACCACTTGATACACATGTGAACCACTGGATAAACATGTGAACCAGTAACTGTGAACCACTGGATACACATGTGAACCAGTAACACTGTGAACCACTTGATACACATGTGAACCAGTAACATGTGAACCACTGGATACACATGTGAACCACTTACATGTGAACCACTAGATACACATGTGAACCACTGGAGACACACGTGAACCACTGGAGACACATGTGAACCCCTGGATACACAATTGAACCAGTAACATGTGAACCACTGGATACACATGTAAACCAATTACAAGTTAACTACTGGATACACATGTGAACCACTGGATACACACATGAACCACTGGATACACATGACACTGGATACACACTGGATACACATGTTTACTAAGAAAAGGCACAAGGTGTTTGACCAGCTAAGCTTCCTTGCTAACGACCTGTCTTTGCTCCTCAGACTGTGATAGTACATGTCAGGACTGGACAATATAAAGGCCCCCCATCACAACTGCAAATGTTATGGGGTATTTCTAAACTTTTATTTATGGAAGTTTGATTTCCTCCATTTATATTCAAACTTTTGCTTTTGCCACCTGGTTACATATATCAAGGCAGAAATATGGAACAGTTCTAAAGCAAAGTAAACTTTGAAGGCAGACACATACAGATACACAGTCATCCACACACACACACACACACAAACACACATTCATCCTTTTAAAATTCACAAATTCCATCTTCTCCAAGTTCAAATTAATCTCTGTAGTGTCCTCAGAGGTGGAAGAGATGAGACTGTCATCAGTCACAGATTAGGGAACAGGGGCCTCTGAGCCTACACACACACACACAACCACACACAACCTTAAATAAATACTGTGGAATTCATGCCGTTTGCCGACAAACACACAAATCCTGCAGGACTAGTACAGAAACACACATACTCGATGCCTGCGTTGCATATGTGTAAAGGTTGACTCATCAACACCGGAACCTTTGGCCAATACAGAATTTAATCCATTTCATTTAAATCTGCTGCAGAGCTGCATCAAAGAAACACATACATTTGGTTTATATACGCCAATAAATGTCTAGGAGTTATACAAGTGTACATAGGTAACTGGACTTGCTTGCTACAGTCCAGCTACCTCTAGACTTGAGGATATCTTCATAGATACACTGCAGTAAATCCCACTACCGCTGCTGGTGAATCATTCTCTCGATACAAACCCATCAGTCTCCTTTGCCAACCAACCCACATTGCAAGTAGCTCAATGATCCAAATAAGAGACTTTCACCAAACTCTACAAGCATCGATCACAAAGTCTGACAATCTGCAGCACCGCTCATCGAACCGGTGAAGAACATTATCCAGCAATAACAGGGTCGGTCCGACCTTCAGAGATCAACATCCACCTCCTGGCTGCAGAAAAACAAAAGGCAGAGAATCAAACGGTGTTAAAAGGGCTTCAAAGACAATATCACAGGCACAAATCCAGTTGTTACGATGATGGTATTGATTTAGCCAAAGCAAAAGTGTGTTTTATTTCTTGTTTAAAGTTCAATATCTAACAAAAGCCACAAATATCACTGCAAGAAAGAAGACTGAGAAGGTTTCCTGTTCTTCCCATGTCCACAGTTTAAATGCAACAGAAGAGGAGGGGCTTTGTGTTCATTACTGCACCCTTAAAAAATACATAAACAATGAGCTTGTAATATTAGAACCTTTACTCACCTGTAAAATAAATAATGCAGCATTTTCTAAATAACTAAATACAACCAATATACCATGGATTGGAGATTTTCATTAGGATGTATTCATATTTTTAAGATTTTCTTTCATTACACTGTCTCAGAATGATTTCCGACCTCTGACTCTAGCAGTATTGTGACTAGGAGGTTTCTAGGGATGTATATAGCTGGCCCGTGTTTCCTGCTGCTGTCCGTGTGTACGTCTAAGAATATTGTGTATTGAAGAGAAGAGGGGCACAAACCTAATGGTGCAGTGTGCAGCTCAGCGGGATCACCTGTACCACCATGGACTGGAGCAGGAAGTGGTCTGTGACTTAGTGTTGAGCTCGAGGGAAATTTCTTGGTGTTTTTCTGTCCGGGATGATGGAGTGGAAATAAAAAACAAAGTCATCACGGGAGATTTATTGCACTTCCCAACGCAGCACGGCCATTTTTACAGGTGTATAGACACAAGGAAAAAGTTTCACGCTGTATGACAGTGCAACTCGAATGTGAAAGTTGAATGGTCTTAGTTGAGGTCAGCGCCACCTTAAGAGAGAACCATTCTCCAGCGCTCCTTACCTGACTCTATTTTTAGCTCTCCACGCGGACAGTGTGTGGCTCTGACAGGAATGAGGCCATCGGAGCGGAGGGAATGAACCTGCACCGACTCCCCAGAGTCTCACCCCCTCTGCACCGTCATCCGTCCAAAACAAAACATCGGGGACATTTCCCTGTCAGCATGATTTTCCACGCTGGCTGTAATGTCCCACTTTAATCAAATGATTTGCTCTTCCCTGTGTCTCCGTGAACCATTATTCCAAAGGCCAAGTGACAAATTAGGGGAACGGAAGCGAGGGGTATGGTACATGACAGAGACTTGGCCTTTATGTGTGCCATTCTGTGGAGAGGAATTGAAAGGCAACAATGAAAGTTGTGATGGATTTACACATTACTGTATATGCGTGTGTGTGTATGTGTGTGTGTGTGTTGCGGAGATGGGCCCTGCAGCAATCCAGACACCGGTGGGAATTTGCACCTGGCACATTTGTCCTCTGCCTCTTTTGTATCTTGGTTTATGTGCAGCCATGCTGTGCACCACATTCTGCTGTTCTCCACTCCTGTAGAAACTCTTTATTCTGTGGTTGTCAACAGTTTAAGTCACTGTTCTGAATCAGCGGGCATGGAATTACAATGCACTGCTTTTACCCCTAGCAACAGTACTTTCTGTTGTTAGGTTAACACAATCCCTGGTCAAACACACAGACTCACTAGTGTTCTAATCAGAAATGGGAACATTTTGAGAAAAAAGGCTTGTTCACAGTTTTACCTGCAGTTGTACAAGAAGGTTGAGGTATTTTCTTTCCTTGTTCCAATGTTTTCGCCAATAAAATAGTTTGTCTGAATTTGACCTGCTCTTCGTTGGAACTCTTTAATCATCTGAGGCGTAGAACCCAAAACACGTTTCTACAGTTTTTCAGGTGCTTTGGTGTCACGATGTTCTCCTCGCTCTTTTCTTAGCAATACCAAGTGACATTATTGGCTTATTTTACTGAGATATCGAGAGGGCTAGCAACAGGTCAAGGTGATAGCAAGCGCCCTCTGCTGGCTGTCAAGGAAATGATGCTCGGATGCCCTTCTGGACTGTATCATTTACATTACATATCATGTAGCTGAAGCTTTTATCCAAAGTGACTTAAAATAAGTGCATCAACCACGAGGGCACAAACCCAGAACAGCAAAAATCATGTTAGTAGAAATAGTCTTCAAAAATCCAAAACTACAAGTGCTACATGTATTTGCATTATATAAGTGCAACTAAACTTAATTTAATTTTGTTTTACTATAAACACCAGATTTGACGATGGTAATTTGACATCATCTTCTTAACCAAGTCGAAAGTGATGTGTCTTCAGCCTGCGGCAGAAGATGTGCAGACTTTCTGATTTATTTGAATTATCACAGGTAATATAGTCTTGATTCTACATGTTCATTTCATGTGATAACGGATTATTTAACGCTTATCATCTGAAGAGTTGTTCAGCGGTTTCTGAATAAATCTCTCAGTGGAAAAGCTTTTAAAAAAATTCATAGAAATTCCTCAAGCCTCTTGTAGCATAATCAGCACTTTGAATCTTTATTTGTACACCCAGGTTTATCATGAACACTTATATTTCGACCTGAATATAGTTAAACATAAAAGCAGAGTAACAATATTCCTGAAATGAACATATGTTGTCTATTTAAGATTATTTAATTTTTTATTTATATGTGTAAAAAGAGTAAATTTGTTTCAAAGCAGAGATCAGACCTCCTGGTTTATAAATAGACATAAACAGACTCACTGTGTAAAATCCAGGTGGAGCTCATTACATTCACTGCTCAATTTGCTGTCCTAGATTTAAACACAACAACGATATGATTCATAGTTTTCTGGGTTTGTACTATTTGACAAGGTAATAAATAAATCTCTCAATTATTGCTATCATTTTTATGAACAGATCATTACTGGAAATATTATATTTTCACACTTTTTAGAGTGGATTTTGTTATTCATTTAAATATCTTCAAGTCAATTATAAGTTCATTTTACTCGATTTAATTATGAGGGAAATGTTACATAAATACACCCAAAGTTTTCAGTACCATTTATAATAATTTAATATTTGTTTTATCATCTCTTTAATTGCAATATAATTGTCAAAGCTGAAAGATTCTGGCATTATTAATTACAAGTTAAACTGTAAATCTGTAAAAAGAGAAACCTCTCGTCCCTCAAGATGAAATCTGCAATTAACTCTCAGGCATCCTGGTTAAATATGAAATATCTTTTATAAAACTTAAAAAAACTCCACTTGGCTCGACTGTCAGAGTAAATCTGTTCAACACTTATTTCATGGCTGTTTGCTGTGAGGGATGGTTAAAGGTCAGCTACTGTACATTTGCATTTGCTGTGCCAAGAAATTTCCACTTTATTTATGTGTGTGGTCGCGTGTGCTGTTCTCAACTTATTCAATTTCACACTTTAACTGAACTTGTAACCAAGCAAGTATGATTTGTTCGCTTGCCAGGGAGGTCAAGCCCCCAAAAAACTGTTCCGAGGTCTGTTTAAACACTCGAGTGACGGCACATTATTTAGAGTTACCCAGTCGAACAGTAGCTCAGCGTGTGTGACGCCGGCTGAGGTGCAGAGTCAGCTTCAGGCTGAAGTTCCAATCAGGGAGAGATATACAGCAGAACGCGGCTACTAAATGAGGATTGATGCTTTGATTGCAGATTCATATCAACCTCCAGGACAATGTTCTAAGGTAATAGAGATATTCAAAAATCTACTAGTGGGATTTCATTGTAAAATGAAGGCATGGATCATTTTGGGGGGGGTGGTGGAAAAGACCTGATGCCTTCCAGGAACCAATTTTCAGCTCATGAAGTTGGACTTAGTGTAATCTACACCCATGAGAAAGTCCCAGATAGCAAGCACCTAGCCGTCCAGCTAAAAAAAGGGGAAGAGCGATCTGATGGTATCCCTTCAAATACACGGCAGCAGCCATAATAATAGATTTTCTGCTCTAATCTGACAGTGCGCCTGTCACTGCACACTGGAAGTCGTATCCTAGCAGCAACCGCCTGTGTGAGATTGGCCATTAAGGACCAACTGGCGCACAAACCAATTCACAGATGCGAATCCTGCCGTCCTGTCTCATTTAAAACACCCGGTCATGCTCCCTCCTCTTCTCTGTCTCTTCTTCTTCATGTTTGACCTTTTGTCAACGTCTTGTCATTATTTTGTCATCCAGCCGCCGACAGTCTCCCCCATTAGTTTGAGTAGGGAAAGTGCAGTCAGGGTCAAAGACGCTAACTTTGGCTTTGTGGTGTGTCGACTTTTCTTAAAGGGATCTTTACTCTGCATTTCTGGTTGGGGCTGAAAAAGTGCAGCGTCAGTCAGATGTAGATATTCAAATCAGGTCAAGTGATTGTGTAGTTCCCAGAGCAGCTATAACTGGACCACAGTCTATTATCAGAACATGTACTGCAGCTGCACAAATCTTATCTGAAAGGCTTTTTGCACTGTGACATTTTCTGGGATTTTCATTGTAAGAGTGAACTTCCTGCTGAATACAGAACTCCATCTTTTATTGGTGGAATTAACCACATTGCCAAAAGTTAAATAAATGGTCTTTAATTGTTTGTTATACAAAGCAACAAAATTGTAAATCTTCACCTTGTTTTAATAGATTTTCTATCGTTATGCCATATGGCCAGTTCTCTGTTCTACATTGAAATGGCAGTTTGAGTTGTTCCAGTTCTTATTCATAGAGTTTTTTCGAAATCTGCAGGAGGCTGAATTCTATTGAATGACCAAATCTTTATTTAGCAATGAAGAGATTTTAAAGAATTCAAAACCTGTAAACCAGTTCTGCGGCACTTGTTATCACTCATATGAGGAGTCACATTGCTTCATGCATAATTTTTCTTTCTTTATCACACTTGCGGTAAAATCTTAGTCAAGTGCTGCATTTAAATTACTCAATGCTACTAGCGTAATGGTTACATGTTGAATGGTGAGCTGCTGCGAACATGCTCAACCAAAGCTTTGCCAAATAGAGAGAAGAGGCTTTTTCCAGACCCGGGGGACGAAGAGAAACTGAGGACGGCACAGAGAGAAACTGGAAAATAAAAACAAAGGACGGCAAGGTCAGATACAGGAGACAGATGGAGGAGAGCTTAACAGAGAACAATCCAATTGAGGTGTGGAGTGGATGGAAAACAATCATGGGTCATCCAGCAAAGACAGGGGGAAAGGCCCAGGTATTTGTGTGTCTGTCACCGTCCTTTGTTGTGCTGGTCCTTGTTGGAAGGTTAATTGGCCTCACACATCATATCTTATTTGCTGTTCACCCTGTGCACATTCAACATCAGATATAACACTAGATGTAACTGTCCGGTCCAGAAGTTCCCTGATGACAACAGACAGACACACAAATACCCGGGTGTTCAACACCGACTACACTATGCTGACAAGACGGAGGTCCCTGTGAAGTGTGCAGGACATTGTAAAGTAAATTTATATAACTCTGTGTTGGCATCAGCAATCTTCTACAGAGTGGTGTGCGTAGCACAGAAACGACTCAATAAACTGGTTAAGAGGTTTGCTCTGTGCTGGACTGATCTGCAGACTCCACAGAGGAGGTGGTGGAGAGGCGGGCGGTGGCCAAGCTGTCATCAATCTTAGACAACTCTTCTTATCACCTGCATTAAACCGGTGGGGTGCTCTGAGCAACTCCTTCAGCAACACACTGCTACCAAATTGCCGCAATCACCCACCACTTGTAACTCATCTATCCTGTCTTCACCAATGTGAAATTTGATTTATTGCTCTTTTTTTTTGTCCATTTTCTTTTTGTGCAATTATCACATTTCCAGTGCAGTGTTATAATTCAATGCTACACACCACGTGTGTGTTACTGCCACAGGTCTTGTGTGAATATGTGATACGTGTATTTGTTATTGATCTCTTATGCTCAATCTTTTTCTTTCTTACTTTTGAGCTGAAGTGATTTTTCTCTTGTGGGATCAATAAAGTTTCATCTCCTCCTGCTTGCTTGTCAAATACTTTGCCAAAGAGACATTGACATAAATTTCATGAGAGAAGTCGCCAGTTATGACACATGCATTAGAAATCAGCAACCACAGTGTCTGTCTTTTATCACTATTAGGACCTGGTAGCTCTGATTGGCCGAGAAGCAATGTGATTACCAGTATGGGCCGTTCCTAAGTGCCCGAATGTTGCCAAAAACTGAAAGCTTTCTGTTGATTAAATTTGAATATGGGGCTGTGAAGGGCTGGAATATTGATAATAATTAACAGTCTCTCGTTTGGAACTGAAAAGCAATTTTCAGAATCACAATTTCACATCAGCTTTCACTGTTGTGTGTCAAAAAAAGAAAAACACACACAAATAGAAATGGAGAACATGTGATGTAAATAATACGAGATGTGACACAACTCAGGGTATTTTCAGTTTGGACCATCTGACTTTTCCATTTCGCAAAATACCAGGTATGAAAGATGGTCTCGGTCCAAATCAAACTGAACTATGGTTCGATTCGTAATAGTTCGGTTCGAGAAAATAAAATTAAAACAATTAAGGAGGAAAACGAAGGGCATCAGACAATATAACAACAAGGAAGTGAATTTTGTGCATTTGAACTAGTGTCAAGTATCAAGTCTGAAGTTAAAGATGCTGCTAGCTGTATCATAATGATATTAGAGTGTAGACAAAATGAACGAATCAAAGCTGTTTCATTAATATCTCAATCCTAATGCCTATGTCAGGCACATGACCGTTTACGAATGTCCGTATGTCGTGCAAAATTGTTTAGCCCAATACAAGACAATGTATAATTAGTGGTTAGGAGAAGGTGCGTGTCCGTGATGGTCCAACTGTGGCAGAAAATGAGCAGAGAAATAGTCAAACTGTGTCAGAGAAGCCGTGATAGAGCGGCAGCGGCTTGACAGACGAGCTGTTACAGAGCGGCAGAGGAACAGCCTGCCAGGGCCAGACCTCAGTGCACTCGCCTCCTCTTGTGCTCGGACAATATGTTGTTTCAAAATGGCTCCTTTCGACCATTTACCCCCCGCCTGGATTCTGAAATAACTTGTTGATGTAGATGTGTGGATAGATTTTCAATCCCTGAGAGCAGAGGTTGAAAGAAAAGTTTGTGGAATAAGCGGGGTGTTGTCAAAACCAAGCGGTGGCTTCACAGGCAGCTCTTTTGG
The DNA here is from genome assembly GCA_038501795.1 of Pseudopleuronectes americanus. NCBI lineage: Eukaryota > Metazoa > Chordata > Actinopteri > Pleuronectiformes > Pleuronectidae > Pseudopleuronectes > Pseudopleuronectes americanus. Next base: position 25,492,966 of record CM076716.1, on the reverse strand, counting down.
AAGCGGAGTGTCATCGTTGTTTTTTAGAATCTTCAGGGGAATTGCCGTTATTAATAAAAAGGAGAAAAAAACATCCCCATCCTTTACAGTCGCTCTACATATTTAAAGGAGATCTTTTAAAATGCTGTCATGCCCATTTCTTCTTTGTGCTTTTATTTTTTCTTCTCAGATTTGAGTTGCTCTCTCTCTTCTCTCTCTACAACTGTCGGCTGTCGCTTACACCACTTTGGTTCTGACGCTGCCTCTTTGCTTTTTTGAGAACTCCAAACCTTTCTTCTCCTGAGTGATATACTGTATGACATCATCCGACATGCTCCATCTTATCCGCTCAGCTCTCAGCTCTTTCCTTTCAGCCTGTCTGCTGCTGTTTTACTCTCAAGGTTTTTGCCCACTGGTGTTTTCCCTGTTTGGCTCTTTGACATCCGGACCCAGCCTCCTGCCCTCGGGTCCACGAATTGCCTCACTATGAGTCACTGGACTTCGATGGGTTGTGTCTTTGACCCCCCCCAAGAGGTGCTGATCAATTTGAGCTTCCTGTTTTACCTTTTGTCAAACACCACTTCTTTCTTTTGTGTTGCTTTTCCAGCTTCTTTTAAGATTTAACAGAAACCTTGAGGGCAAAACTTCTCTCCTCTCCAATTCAGTTAGAAGCACCATATTCATAATGTACAATTTGTTGTATTATTTGTTATTTAACACTTATATTGTTAATGGGATGTGAAGTAAATGTTGAACTGGCCTTGAATGCAGCTCTCAAGCACATTACACCTCAGTTGGTTATTGTTGCTGCCTTGTTTTCAACAGCTGCCGGCAGGAAATCCTCACAGCCGTCCTTAGATAACTCACACTGAGACAATTATACACAGGTTCTGAATTGAATAAACCGCTCGCTGCAGTGGGGCAGAACAATGGCTCAGATGCAAAGAGATTAGATGAGCGTTAACAGTAAAGTAGGAGTTCCGATGATTGAATTTCTGCTATTGTGTCCAAATAAGGAGGAAGACAGTTTACAGATAAAACGTGTGAAGAAAGGTGGAGAACCGTGCTTCATCCGTTTGTCCTTTATCTGTTGGTGGTGATGTGGGAGCTGGAGCGTATTCCATCTGACATTAGGCACAAGGAGGGATTCACTCTTGGCAGGTCACCGATGATTCGCATGGCTGACATACTGACAACAACCACTCACGCTCACAGGCAATTTAGAATCTCCAATTAAACCATAATGACTTCAGACTTTGGGAGGAAGCCAGAGAACGTGGAGAACACCCACGCAGACACAGGAAGATCATGCAAACTCCACACAGCAAGGCCCTGATAGGCCAACAGGGTTTGAACCCAGAACTATTTAAAATAAATATAAAATCTAATGTGACTAGACCATGGAGACTTCCAGTCCTCACTATTAGCGCCAATGGGTGTGTTGAAGAACTCTCGGATTTTATGGTATAGCAGCATGTGAGAGCCCAGAAAATTGACATCTTATAATGGTGGGTGTAGAAATCTGTGGACAGCAGACGAACACTGTAATAACACTCTGACCTTTTCTAAATTTAACATATTCTCGTGTGAGATGAAATCAGATCTACTGTCTTGGGTTGTTGTTTCATGTAGAAATTGTGTCTGTGTCCGACCAGTTGTTCATCCTGATTAGAAGTGGCTTATGGTCTCTAACAGGCTCCTCTCCTGAGAAGTGAGAGCACTAATATAAGACCTCATCACCAACCTGCACAAGAACATCTCTGTCCTACTGTGCAATTTGCTTTTAGAGGTCATATTAATCTTACAGTCCTTTAGTGTTTAGCAACCATCTAATACTAGGAACCTCTATGTGTATGAATGTATGAATCAGAATCACCTTTATTTCCCATCTACATGTCCACATACTTGGAATTTGACCGTGGTGTAATTGGGATCAGTGAACTTCCACAGAAAGACAACACAATTAACACCAGACTACAAGAAACAAGCAAAATCAACAAAACCACTGTGTGCAAATAGAGTTAAACTGCAAAATACACTTTTCTCAAAAAGCATTCATCCGATCATTTTTAATCTTGGTAGGAGGGTTGCCAGGTGCCCAAAGAGGTGCAGAGGTTATTATGACATGAAAATGTTCACTTCAAATAAGATTTTGATGAATAGGTGGAAAGCATTCTATAGCAAGGAGGGCTTGGATTCATAAAGGTGTTGGCACATGACAACGGCACATTCACAACAAATCTCCAAACATCAGCGAGGTCATGACTCTTCTCTGTGGACCGACTCCTCAGCAGCTCGTTTCTAAGTGCAGCTCAAAAAACTGCTTTTCACTTTTGTTGTTCAACAAACCTGCAACAACACAAACCAAGTAAATGGACCATTTCAAACAGGCAGGCTTAGAATGGGCACTGAGCTAGTAGCAACAGTAAATACACTTAGGGAGAAAGTACATGTAATATAAATCATATAATTACCAACTTAATGAAGAATTTTAAATAAACAAATATGCAAATAACGACTGGTAGAGGGATTTTATGGTTTTGTTTTGGTTCTAGAAACATTTGGATGAAGTGACTCATAAAGTCATTTGTCTCAGTTAAATACAAAAAAAACATATCTTTGACGTGAGGCACAATATTTATTTAAAATCAAATTGAATCCTGAGATGCCCAAACCTTCTCACAAGGGCTTGTTATGTTCAATATCTGTTCTGACCACCAACATCTAACTGGTAGAAACTGTCTTGTAGCGGTTGTGTTAATGACAGGAGCAAAAATAACTAGTGGGGTAATGTTAGACCACAGATCAAGTCCTCATTAGGAGGAGGGGTTTCGGATGATGGGTAGATTGTATGACGCCTGTGAACGTCAACCAAAGCCAGTGTGGCCCAAGCATGAGTCAGCAAAACACAAGACAGATGCTCATTTACCATCTGAAACCAATATGTTGTCTCTTTTGTCTCCACAAGCATAACCACATAATTAGCATGGTAACCATGACAAACAATCCTGGAGTCTTATGGAATAACTAATTTAAATAAAAAAAACACTTTTCCTAATTCTACCAAGTCATTTTTCTGCTTAAAAGTTACCAAACCATGACTATTCCTTGGTGATGGTCTAGTCCACTGCTGTCTGTAGACTCCATGTTCCAATTACTCATAATGGCTCAGATGGAAGTACACTACACACATTAAAAATGCATAATGCTTTCCTTTGACTGACACTGAGAGGGACACCGTCACCTATTACAGTGGGCATCAGATTTTATGAGGACAGTATTTGTGGCCACTGCTGCGCTTGGAATGAACTTTCCAGGGAACCAACAGAGAAAAGAGCAGCAGATTGGGATGGGACCTCACAGTGTTGGATCAGGGTTATTCAAGGGAAGGGATTTGAAAGCAATAAGAAACTGTTTTCTGACTTTGTTTGGAAGTGGATGATATTCTTTAGACCGGAAGAAGAATCATCCAGGGACAGAAAAAAGGTGATTGGTGGAGGAGGTGAGGTTTAAAAAGAGAAGTTTCTTTCATTCATTCAAAGGTTCATTTTTAACATGAGCGCTGCCTCACGTTCATGATTCCTGAACTAAGCAAAGATGTAATTTTAATTGTAATTTTCTAGATTCCTTTGCTCGTCTCTGCAAGAAGTGAACATGATAATACAGATATATTTTTTTAGTCTCAGATTAAGCAAAAAAAAAGCTGTTAACGGATAAAGTTATTATATTCAAAAAAAAATGGTTTAAAAGACAAGTCGCTTGAACAGTTAACACCGATAAAATATCATTAAACAAAAGTAGAAATCCAGGGAAAGAGGATGCAGAGCTTTATGGGAAAAAATAAACAAGTTAATAACTCCAGTTAGATGCAAAACTGAAAATGTTGCTTTGGGCAGAACACAAACACTTGGTTAAGAAAAGAGAAAATCTGCGAGGACACTGGAATAATACAACATTCACGACCTTCACACTGCAAACTAATAGAAATGAAGAAAGATATGCATGTGTCAGACTTGATTTAATTGTTCAGTCATGTCAGCATAACTTTTTAAAACTTTAATTTGAATGTCATAGGTCATCGGCATCCTACGGGCTGTGATGTGATGCATCATGGTCTCTCGCCCCTTTTTGTCCCCTTGAATAATTAAACATAAGAAAAAAGTTATTAACAACACTTTCTCACAAAGTCTTATTTGTGACATAGCACTTTTCTTTTAGGTCCATGGATTGAATTAAAAGATGGACATGGCATTTTTCAAAAAGTGAAACCAAATCTTCTTGTTCCCCCCCTGGTGGCTAGCTGCTGAATAGATCGTAGAAGTCAAAGTCCACATAATTTTTTTTCTTAAAGATGGTTTCTGTCATTTAAGGTATTTCTTATAACTCGAATATAAGTTCAACTGTTGATGTTTAGCATAAGTTTGGTTTAAATTAGTTACTTGATGCAATAATAACATATTATAACGTTATAAATGACACCTGACACTAACTTGTTGTTGGTCTGGAGTGTGTATCACCAAAACCACTACTGTGAAGACTCAGCAAATCCCATATTCAGGGTATTTATGCTTAATATTTGTGGAGACATAATGTTGAGATTGGGGTGAATATTCCATTTCCTGAACAAGTTCATTTTTCTTAGTTTGAATGAAACCTGAAGCCTTCTTCTTGTCTGTGTCCAATAGGGAGCAGTCATTTCATCCTTTGTTCACCAGTGTATTGTGATTCGATTCCTCTTTTACAGCAGTCGTTACACATCTTGAGCACACAGTGTGTCTTCACATCTTTAATGAACTTCCCACACAACCGTACCCTTTTTGTTTATGCACGTCCTCCCCACAATGGCTAATGACTTAACCCAGCTGTGCAGATTATGGCTCCATCCAGATTAATTTTTTTTAATTTACCTCTCCAGGTTTTTATCGTTCACTCATGTTGATCACTTGGTAGCTCCCAACCTGACAGATGAGCCTGCTGCTTCGATCATTAACTCGGGGAAATTGTAAACTGTGCGATCATCAGGGCATCAGATCTCTGTGAGGCGACTCGTTAAGACTTGTTTCCATTCCAATGAGAAACCAGGAGTCTCCATACACTTGAATAGTCCCTTATATTCATATACTTATAATATGAGATACACAGATTAGCAGTTGGTGATAGTTTGCTCTGTACTGAAGTTTTCATGCTCTTTGCTCAGACCCCATTTTCAGCCTTATCCGTCTTGAGAATCTCCCGAAAAAAAATGTGTAGCCAAGTAGTTTTCAAGACTGATTAAAGTTCCACTGCATCCTCACCAGATGAGGAAATGCATATAAATGAACCATCTTCTCCGAGACCCATTAAAAAGCTGCACTTCTCTAAAGTGTAACCACATCAGTGAGCACTATAGAGAAGTGAAAATAGACTGTATAAAAAGATGGAGCATGTGTGTCCCCTTCCTGCCACTGCACACAAATGAAACCAACACTTGAACATACATTGAACGACTTAAAATGACAGAAATCACATTTTAGACTTTGCTCTTGTCCCATCTGCTAACATGGAGGAGACAGGGTTTATGACCTGCAGCCAGCCACCAGGTGGCGATCGAGATGGCTTCCCTTTTGGTATCAGTCCCGTCAATTATCCCTGTGTGTCTGCCCACTGATGATGGTAACAACAGTCTCACTGATAATACCTTTTTTCTCCCTGCATCATTAGAGCGACAGGAAATAACTGCTCCAGTGCTTTTCAACAATCGCTGGTCAGTGCAGCCACTGAACAAACTGTGTGGGTGAGAAGGCTGAGTGGGTCAACCTCTGTGAGGAAGACAAAACTTTTCACTGTTTCATTTCATTTGTGTTTGTTAGTGAGTTGTTTGCTATAGCTTAACTGGTGTTATTGTGACTAAACTACAAAAGTGCAAAAGATATTTGTTGTCTGGCAAATTCAAAAAGTCACCAATGGTTTTTTCAAGAACCAACCAGTACATGTCTGCCGACCAGGGAAACAGTTTACAGTCATATTTGAGACCTAAAAAGATTATTAATTAATTATTAATTGTAAGACATGGACTGTGGGAAAAGGTTTCCCAGCACATGTTTTCTGCACTTTGCCTATCACATATAAGGAATGTAGCAGGGGATTGTCTGGGTTCAGAACATTTACAACAACAGGAGAGAGTCTGGAATATTCAGGTGAAGGGTGGACAGCTTTTTGTTTACAGCACATCAACATTGGCATCAGGCCCGATCAGCAAAAAGTCTCATATCTCATTGTCTTTCCAAGTGTCTGCGTCGTGTTTGTGTGTTTTCCCAAGGGCTTAAGCTGGGAAAGTTCTGTAAAATGTCTCGAGCAACTGACTTAGTCCTTTGTGTTCTCACATCCAGGACATTGTGCACAGTGCATGTCTGACAGCAGGGGGATACTTGAACCAAATGCCAGTGGGGCGTTTGATTTCATGCTCTTGACCTCTAAAATTCAGAGGTTGCCTTTGTGAACCCCATGAGGGCGAAACCACCATTATCAGGGTTATTAATTATCATCACATAAATGCATTCTTCAGTAAGTGCTCGGCGTTAGCTCTGCTTGACCCGAGCCCACTCTTGGATGCCATAAATCACGTTGTTGTAATTGATAGTCCGGGGACTGAGGTTTTTGGTTCAAGGGCTGATTCTCGCTCCACCCATCAAACTGAACATCTTCCCTGTGGATGATTATGCATCTTCGAGCTTCGTTCTGAGGCCAAAACTGTTTTATTTAACCTTTGGCTCGTGGTGTTTGTCAGCAAAGCATTTCCTTTAATTGCTCTGCCAGCAGAACTCAGTGCCAACTTGCAGCTGTAAGTTTCTCGCAGTAAATGACTGTCTGACTGACGATAAGAGATAATCAACAATCCTGCTATTTGCTCCTGGAAAATATATAAAACTGCCATTTAATAAATATTGTATTCATAAATAAAAAATGATATTGCAGGGTTCTGTAATAAATGAGGCATGATACAAATCTGCTCCAGAAATAGATTTACCATCGTAGTCACGGTGTTGACTCTGAGTTGATCTTTAAAAAAAAATAACCTTATGTATTTTTAAGCACAGTTTTACATCATCTCCCTTCAACTGTTACACGGCCCTGTTTTCACAGTCTCATTTATAATCAGCTTTATGGTTTCAGACTGTGCAGAGATCAGCCACGATGTTTATACTTATGATGCCTTAACGGTGGAGTAGTGTGAAGCATATTGTACTTTGGATTATTACTTGAATTGAATGTTGTTTGCAAATCCACTATTATTATTATTTGTAAAACTAATAAGGAGGATACAGCCACCGGGTTTTATAATAGACATTTTTACTGCTGCTGATAGTAGCTACCGACCAAATGCATTTAAGAATCAGCCTTTATTACAAAGGATGATAACATTTACTTTATGTATTTATAAGAAAACACACATCAATGTTTATGTTGATATATATGCACACTATACATGAATATATACAATTTATCATATGTTAAAATACTTGGTTATATAATATACAGAGAAGTACAGTACAAATATTAATTTAATGTAAACCTTACTGTCCCTACACCTGTCTGCACATATGCAGGTTACGACAGATTAACACTTGAAATATAAGGAAATGTTTTTCTGGAGAGACTCAGAGATGAGTGCGTCTCATCCTAACACACTAACTGTGGATTTTGCTGATTGAAACAACTGCTGGTAGATCTTTTTTTCAGGTGCTGTTAGCCAGATGATTAATATCAACTCCCAGAGTTAGTTTAAAATTCAATCTCCTGGTGATTTTTCTTAATAATTCCACACTATTAAAGTTTATGAGGACACTGCAGAAGAGGGATTGAATTTGCATATTAGTCTGAAAGGTAGATGAGATTTTGAGATTGTTTTGACATGTCTTTTACTTAAGAATATGATGAGGAGGATGAGTTGGGCATTTTATGACATGGCTTCCCCACTTCTGGAACCGTCTTCCCTTCCTCTGTGTATTTTTTATTCTTCTACTGTTTTGTGTTATTTCCTGTCTTTATCTAATATATGTTTTGTACTGCACCTTGTAACTTTAGTTTTGAAAGGTGCTTTATAAGTAAAATACACTTGATGTAACCGAATCAGGGTAGAGGCAGGAAGTCTGATCACAGACTGTCAGCACTTCAAAATAAAGTCACGGATTCAAGTAGGTATACAGACATGCAGCTAGATAATCTGACTCAGTGAAATGGGTTAATTTGATGGGACTTGGGAGGAAGAGTGGCTCCTCCCCTAAGGTTGATGGTTTGATCCCCGGCTCCTACAGTCTCCATGTTAAAGTGTCCTTGGGCAAGACTCTGAAGCCCAATGCAAATGGGATTCATGAGCAATAAAGAAGCAGCATATATATATATATATGAGTAAGGATGAAGAGGGGGATGAATGTGAATGTGACTTTTCACTGACAAATCACCATGTGGAAAGTACATGTATGTTTCTGTAGCACCGACCTTTCTGGTGCTGCTGTCATTTTAGATGCTGCTATTGATACAGTTCTGCTTCAATTCAACTAAAATAAAAAACGAAATGGCAGAAAAACTAAAAAATAATCACTGTGATGATTCTTGCCACAGACAGAAAATGAAAACTACCAATGTGTTTTGGTATCTTTTGAACTTTTCTTGCCCTAAAATACAGTCGCTCACACGTCAGATCAGTAGTCTACAGCGAGGGATCAAGGTGCCGGGATTCTGCCACCGAGCCCCGAAGTGCTCCCGTCTCCCCGGCATGTCAAAAGCTAAATCATTATATTCACTTCACCTGAATCAAGTCCCCCCACCCTGCTCCTCAAGAGCTACACTAGTCTGCCGCTTTCACTCTGATGCCCCGAGGCTGTGCTGATGCGGTGAAATGTGCTGTGAAAATGCTTCGGAGAATCCCCCACAACTCTCTCGATCAATGGGATTTTTTTTCTTTTCCCCCTCTCAGAAGTTGACACTGTGGGGTGAATTTCATTATAATGACAAGTAGCAGAGCGGCAAGGATATTAGCTCTAACCTTTACTTTTATCTACCCGTCATTTGAAAAGGAAGGGTCTGTCCCAAGATGATCTGCATCCGGAGGATTCGCCCGGATAGAGATCGTGTTTGTTCTCGGATTAAAGGGAAAGCTGAAATAGAGATGTAGGACAATATAAGGTGACCCAGACAGACTGGCACAGACGACCTGGACGGGGGGGGCACTGACGTCTGTCCTCTTACTACCTGGGGAAAGGGGAAAGTCACACAGTTTATTCAACTATCTGAGTGCCGCATTTGAGCTGTAATTGTAAGGTTATTCCAGGGTATTTTAAATGAGAACGAGTAATCAAGGGTATTGGCTGCCAATTCACTCTTGGATTGTAATGTGTTTTGCTCACAGCTCCTCGACAGGCATGAGTGAATTCAGCCTTTTCTCTCGCTGCTAATTCTCCCAGAATATCAAGGAGAATTGATTTGGGGAAATTGTCAAGTCACTCAAGCTTTTCTATGCAGCTTTGTCGTCGGGACAAGACACTTCCAACCTGATTTGATCCCGCTGACCCCTAGAAACTTATTCTGGCATCATATACACAGTGAACTCACATATATGTCTAAGTTTAAGAGTCAATTGAGTTATTTAATCTATTTTATTGTTCAATTCTACACTTAAATATAATAAGGGAGAGCTAAAGGAAAATGATTTACAAAAGTGCTGTAGTGGAAAGATAACTAAGTGTAGTTGAAACCTATTTTGTAGTTAAAAAGTAAGTTTTTGCAGACCTGCCTAAATACTTTCTGAAACTGTTAATGATCTGAACTCTTTAGCCGGAAACCTTAATGACCTTTTTGTCACTTATTTACTCTCCAAAAAACTGAATTTATGTATGCTCCATCTCCAAAGTAAACATATGTAAATCTGTTTTCTGTGTTTTGATTCCTGTCTCAAACTGCGCCTACAGAACCAGTCTGAACTGGCTCAGAAGATCCTTGCATTTGACTGTCCTGCATCTTCACTCTGAGATCCCTGTGACTCTCTGTGTTGATCCTTTCTGCAGAATGCCCCTATTAAAATATACAAATACAAATTTGGTGTTCCAGCCTCTTGTGTTTTCAGATTTCCATCACGGTGCTTTGAAAGCAAAGGGAGAAAAGTAAATATAAGAAAAATGGAGGTATTAAATAAACAAATGTGGAATGAAAACTTCAACACGTAAAAGCAGATATATGACGATAAATATAAATAAACGTGTAAAATATAAGTCGAAAAGAAAACCATAAAAAATGTAAAAACATCAACTGAAAGCAATACAATACCATTTCTGTGTGACAGGAGAATTCTGAATACATTTCATGGTGGCGTCCGGTCTCCTGGTGAAGATGCAGACCCAGACATGGGATGTGCTCCAGCCTGCTGACCTGGGTTGATGTCACTCCCCGTCCGTCTCTGCACTGGTTTCCTGTCTCTCTCTCACATACTGCACACCTCAGATTCACACGTGCTGAAAAATGAAATGAAAGAGCTTATTTGAAAAAGATGTCTGTCACCATCAGATGTTATCAGCGAGAGAAATATAGCATAATGCAACTTTCCCATAAACTGTATCTGCACTGTGATCAAGGTTTTTTCCACATTGTACAACATCAGTAACACACAGAGTGCTCCTTGATATATTTTAAAAGCTTTGTGTTGCACTGGACACACAGTGGCTCTTCAGGTACGTGTGTATTAAACAAGCACCCGAGTCATTTGATGTGATGACAACCTACTTACCATTCAACAAGTTGGCCATCTGCTAATTTTCCTCACATCAGACTCAGAGGCAGAAAACATCACATAATAAACAAAGCTATTGGAATTGAGGGGCTCTCCTGTAAGTATTCACAAAGCACCCGACACCTCTGGAGCGACGAGCCGCCGCTGCACTGAGATCAGTTCAAACCGGCGGAGACAGAGCACGTCAGTGGACAGAAAACAGATCCTGGTATCATTTGAAAAATTGCTCGCTGACACCGATGCTCTGGATGATCTCAAATCACCTCTCATCATTTCTCAGTAATTTCTCCTTTGTTAGAGCGAGCTGGATTTGTATTGAATAAGCTCCGTCTGCATTCAGAATTACCCGGTAATCCTTGTAAATGTGTCACCCCCACACCTCCACATCATCCGAGTGGATTCTCTCGAGAACGCAGGGCTACATCAAGATGATAGAAGAGGTGGCTCTCACATTCTGATCGGGACCTTATCTCCACAAGACGATATATACAACTTTCTAAAGTGAAAGTAAAGTGGATTAAGAAGAGACAATGGAACTTTTATCAATCTGCCTCTGACACGGAGCTTCTGCTGAGTTCATGAAAGCCATAGAGGCAATGACAACAATGGGAAAAGTACAAAGAAACAGAAGAAGAGGAGGGAGAGAGAATATACCAGTTGGAAGCTTGTCAACATTAGAACTGCTCTTTTTTATCTTTTACCACCATTTTCACTTTATGTTTCTATTTATTAATAATTAATTATAATAAACAGCAAAAAAAATTCTGCAGGTGACCCCTTGTGATGTCATCAAGGTTGAAAGGGGGTGAAGAGTGTCTGTACTATAGGAAACCACCACCAGGGTCTAGACACTGGGCGTGGTTGATGGGCGGGGGAGACGCTGGGGATCTGAGTGAGAAGATGATGAGGACGAGGGACGAAGCTGATTCTAATTTTTGCATTAACAACATGATTGGCTTATTGAGATTGTTGTAAAAACATCCGCAGTCAGCTGATTGGATAAAAGAGACAGATGTTTTTGACTAGAGACATAAGATGAAAATAAACAGTTAACTCTGGCTCATACAGAACATGTTGTCTAATCAATGAGAACTGTCCCATCAAATACAAATAAATAGGTAAATATATTTAACAGATGATTGCATGTTTTGTATATTTATTAAATGTACACTGTAACATATCCAGTTCATGTAGGTTTTCCGTTAATTCAACAGATTTAGACTCACAACAATTACACTGAAACTATTCCTGAAAATCCCATGAATATAATTTATTATGAGTTTTAAAATGGAGACACTTTAATCAAAGATGAGCTTTAATATGAGGCAGCACAGCAACAAGAGCGACAAGTGATTTACGTGTTAACTTCACCAACTGAGGCAGGATTTCACATCTGCTGCATTAATTGCAGCCGTTGTCACACACTGACCTAGAAAATCAGCTCGAATCCACCCAGGACCACTTCTGAGCTACTATACACTTCCAAAGGTGTTGCTGGTTAATTCGTCTTTCTCCGTATATCCAGCATGACTAACTGTCAAGACGAGGCCGCCAGGTGCCAGCTGGCCTCGTCTCCACCGGGTCCCTGAAGGGGCCGCACGCCGTGTGGAGACACGTGAGGGACCGAATCTGTTTTGTTTGTGTTCAGTCACTCACTACAGTGAAAACAACAAACAACCACCTCAAATTAACTTCGACCAGTCTGCCTCCCGATGCAGCTCGATGGTAACAGCCAGGGATGCGCATCATTAATTCATGAGTGGTGGTGGTGGTGGGTGGGGGGGGGGAGTTGGCAGCAGAGATGTGTTGATGCCTCAGAGGAGGGTAATTAAACAGATAGAGTTGTCTCCATGCAGTAAAGTACCCCTGCACCGCCCCCTAACCCTAACCCTTTTGTTCAACTATTCCCATGTTTGGAGACTTTATATTTGTAAAACATAAAAATAAAACGTTTATTTGGAGCAGAAAGAGCAGCTATGACTATTTAAACACTTTAAAACTATGATGACATGGGACCATCGGATGTGAATACTCCCCATAAGTCAAGCCGAGCCACATTGATACCTGATGGCTGGCTACAGCTTTGGTCACAAATCGTGTCTCCTCCATAGTTAATGGGATGGGGTCAAATTAAAGGTGAAGTAAACATTAAATAAATGATTCTCAAAGATGGTTTCTTATATTTTATGTAGTTCTTATCCCACTGATCGTATGTTCAAGTATTTCATTTGATATTTGAGAATTTGATTTGATATAAAAAGCAGATTAACCTTCATGACTCACTGCTGATGTATGACCTTGCTTCCTTCATCTTTATATACAGTCCGTGCATTGGACATACGAGCACATGAATGTGTTGGTATTCTTCACAAGAAATAATTTAAAACAATACTCTAACCTTGAATATATAAACCTCTTTACTTTCATTTTCTAGCACACGTAGTCCGGGGTAACAGCCCTGCAATACAGACACGTTAAAGCTGAAAGTATTCAGCCTTTGCTTGACTGCATGAGAGACATGTTTAATTCAAACTGGACTGTTTTTGCTTTTCATGAATAAAAGGACAATGCAAGGTCAAACAGAATCATACGAACACTCACTCACTCGGCAAAATATGTGTGTTTAAATTCACTCCTGCCGCACAATTCACTTCCAGTCCATTTAGAAAGTTTCAAATAAACATGTTTTTTGAAACAATTCCATTAAAAACAACAGTGTCAGTATTCAACAACTCAACAAAAGAACGGAACAAATTTCAGTGGCTATAATTTATTGTCAGGATAAATAATAATCTATGAGATGTAGGCATCTTTACCCTGGAAAACTTGAGGAATTGCAGTAATGGTTAGAAAAGGGTAAGGACATCAATTCTAAAGCTTAGACGGGACACACACTCTCCTCTGATGCATGAAAATAAGGAACACTACGTGCCCATCCACCAGCCTGACCTCCACGACCTTCTTTTCCACGATGCTACATAAACGACGCACTAGATACCGGGCCGGGCTAATTACATTGCTCCCACTTAACCACAGGGAGACGAGCACAGTGAGAGCAATAGGTACTTTACGGTAAACAATAAAGCTCATTTATGTGCTATAAAGGGTCAAACGATTACAGGCAGAGGGCATCTATATGATGAGACTCCTAAATAATTTAAAGGCAGCCCAGAACCAGGCCAAAGCACATGCAAGGTAATACGAGGATATCAGTCGTGTGTGAGCCGAGGTTTCTCAAGGCTGCAGACTATTGTTTTTCCAGCAGCTTCCTTCGCTGTGAATTCCACCCAAATTGTATAGCTACTGATTTTAATAATTGGTGCCTGTCACCCGGTTAAAGGTGAATTAAATGTTGAGCTGATGAAGAAATGGGCTTGCATTAAAAACCTGCAGACTCACTCACCTCCCACTGTTAAAAAGCACATCAAGAGCAGACTTCTGATTTATACCACAAGCTCAGAAACATCTCCGGCAGATTCCTGGTGTGTAATGTGTTTGGAGGGAGGCGGCTGTTCGGGGCTGCAGGCTGCAGAGGATCAGTGGTCATCTGGGTCAAGCACACTGGGGCATTTGGGTGAACGCTGCTCTGCAAGCTGGATTATGAAGACAGATTTTCAATGATTCGATCGAAGCTTCAAGGGAGTGTTCACCCCAAAAAAAATTGAAAAATCACCCATTATACGCTGACCACTATGTCGAGGGAGGGGTGGGTGAAGTGTTTGAGTCCACAAAACTCTTTCTGGAGTTTCAGGGGTTAACAGCGATGCAGCCAAATGCAATAGAATTGAAGTAACTGGTGATCGATTCTTTAAATGCCTCCATACGGCTCCTCTGGTGTTGCCAACTGTCCGTAAGCCACCACATTCAAAATGGACCCCTTACATATATACACCCTGTTCTTAGCCTTAATGTCTGCTAATATCTTCATCCGGGAGTTGTGTTCACACTCACGCATACAACACACAACCTCTCGCACCTATACTCTTGACCAAGGTCAAGTGCCCCTTGGTCGAGAGTATAGTGGTGAAAGGTTGTGTGGTGTTTTTGCACGAACATGAACACAGCTCCGGAGGGTCAGCACCCATCCATCCGCTTAGTGGTGAGTAGATGATGAGTGAGTTTTCATTTTCAGGGTGAACCATCCCTTTAAGAGCTGCTAATAAGTCGAGCTGAAAGATAATCGACTGGGTCAAACCACTGGTACGGAAAATGTTAAGAGTCTCTGCTCTTCTGTAGATTGATTTCCGCAGAGGCAAATCTGCATCGCCCATTGAAGCTGGAAAGAAAAAGGGAGTGCAGTGGTGCATTGATGAATTAGATGTGCCACAAAGCATTATTTTTCTCTGATGTGTTTCAAAGCAATAGGTTAAGTGGCACTTTGTCATTGCTGTCCTGCGCCGGGGAGAAATTCACGGAGAGAAGTGTTTCCTCACCACAACTCGGAACTGGATGGAGAATATACTAAACTGAAGGTTGTGAGGTTTTGACATTCTCCGTCAGAGGAATGATTAACATCTTACGTAATTAACTAAATGACATTTAGTTTTACCTCAGATCTGTAGATTACTCTGGAGGACGTGTCCTTGTACAAGTGACTCAAACAGAGATGTAATGAAAGATGCAGCTTATACACTAACCCCGGATCAGTTCACCTTTATTATCCTCAGATGTAAGAGAAGCAGGAAATGGAAGTAATTACCTAAAGGACAAAATAGTTATTTAATACATTATAGAAAATGAAATTGAAAATGGAGGGATGCACAGGGTTGGGGTTTTCTGTATATATCGCTTTAAAAAATATGAATGCATATTTAAAATGCAATTCCTCGCTTCCTTATAAACTGCTGGCAGGTGAATAAAGGTTTTGATTGTCTTATGAGGTTCGGGAGCTTGGGAGGAGATTGGTGGGAGGAGTCTGAACTGCTGGTCACGCCCACGCAACAAGTCTTTTACTGAGGAGGTGGAGATCTGCAGGTTTTCGTTTCTTTATCCAGATAGGATGATGCCTTCTGGTTCATAACAGATGTGAATGTCGTAAAAATGTTTTTAATTGTTAAATAGCAGGTAAACGAGCTGCAGGAGAGTCGTCTGTAATTACCACCTTTGCAGATCTCTGTTGTTCGGTCGAATGTTCCTTCCATTCACCTCTGAAACTTCTGAAATGGACTGATCTGTGGAACTGTGTGGTGAGAACTAACCGGCGAGTCACACTCCAGCAGCCCAGACTAATTCCCGGAGGAGACAGTGTGCGATGGGGGCTGGAACAGAGAGCACGGCAGAACCCGATTACCTGGCATTAATGGGCTTTTAATCTAAGTCTGGGCTTATTAGATGTCAGACACAAAAGGGCTGAATGGATTTTTGCGATGAGTTGAGTTAAACCTGCTGTCAGACGAGCGTGACACCTGCTCCATTGCTATTCCCGGGCCATGGAGGTATAGTGCAGATTATATGAGAACCTGCACTCTCACGATCAAAGAGAAACAAAAAGCCCAGAGTCGCACAAAAAGTGGATCCTTTGTCGATCCCAGAATGAAAGCGACTGGGAACCTGTGCTGTGTGACACACGTGGCCTCACCACTTTGAAGTCCTTGTTATATATATATATATATATTTATATATATATTAGAGATCAAGGTTGTGGTCAGTTCATAGCTCTTCACATAGGGCGCCTGTTCAAGCCCCATATTCTCTTCTGCAGCTCTGAGTCACAAACACACTTTGAACTCCACTTGACGCCGGAGCGATGCATATTTTAGGTGCATTGTACTCGACAATGTCATGGCAGCTTGACAATGAGTATAGAGAATAAAAGATGGCTGAGAAAGAGCATGTTTGATGACAGTCACAGAGGAGAAGAAAGCATGTGTGTGTCGTGTGTGTGTGTGTGTCTGTATGTGTGTGAGGGAGGCATAGAAATGAAGTATGAAACAGAATAACTCATGCACAGGTTCCGTCTGCCGGGTTCACTCCTCGCAAATGCTTGTGTACAGCGTTTGTCTGCACTGACGCGTTAATAAAATCATAACGTTCGTAAACAGAAATCATAAGTGACAAATGTGATGACAGTCCTGCAGTGTAATGGAGGTGAATTAACATCTAATGGATGAGCGGTGATATAAAGTATGTAAAGACCTGTCTACGGGTTTTATGAGCCAGAATGTAAAACAATTTTATCAGACAAAGTCTTAATGTTAATGTTGTAATACACACAAACCAGTGAGTGTCAGTTATTTCTCCTCTGTTTTTGTGTTGTATCCTGGTTTTGTATTCATGTTTTGTATACGCTGCTTGAGAGCAACTACGTAACTTTTAATGAGGAACAGCGCCCTCTGCAGGCACACAGGTTGATTCATTCAGTTGGGCTCCGTGTCCGAGCCATTTAAGTTTTCATAGGACAAAAATTGAATTGAATTATTTGATTGTTTGTTCACACTACAATAAATAAATTTGCTTTACATCCCTGTGAGGCTCGGACATGTGAACATTCGCCTGAAGAATGGAAATAAGTAGCTAATGTTAGCTTCTGTTTCATGTCTTACTTCACTGCTCAAATAAAAGAAGTAGAGACCAAGAAACAAAATATGACAGTTTCTCTGTTTGCCTCTGATACAGTTATTGTTCTATATATGACCGACTGTTCGCATACACTAGCCTGAGAACTAACTAGTTCTAGTATATTTTTTTCGGGGCAGTTTTAAATCTTTACCTCGCCGGCTAAATGATTTTTACTCTCCATCTGATATTTCACCTCTAATTCATATTGACAATCAGCTGCCAGGCTTAAAGTCAATTGCTTGGTTTCACTTTCCCAATCTAATGGAGAGTGATATGATATTAAAGAGCCTGGAATTCATTTCACGATACGTGCCCAGACTGCTGCGGTTTGAAAAGCTCCCGACTGCATTTCTCCGACAGTTTTCACGTGTTTGCAACTTCATTTAAAATATGAAGTGTGTCAGTGAGGACTCTCCAGCCTCGTTGGCTTCTTGAACCCTGTGGAAACACATCACATGAATTCCAATAGGCAGCGTCAAGTCCCTGAAAAGATTTATTTAATGATCAACTTACATTTTTAAGACGCTTGGCTCCCTACTTCTCTTTTCTATACTAATCCTTCCACTTTTTTTTTCTCAGCTCATTTCTTTTGACAATGTATTTCATATTATATATTTTTTTTCTTAAATATTGATGGAAACACTGTGAAAATCAATAACTTCTCTGGTCCGGAATGTGAATCCTTCCAGAGCGGCTGCCTGTTCAAAGTTGATCCTGAGGTCACAGAGCTCATCTGACCGTGCACTTTCAAAAATGTAAATTGTTTTTATTTTGTCACTTGATCACGATATGGCGACGAATCCGGCGGGACGTCAAGGAGGCTTAATGGGGAATCAGAGGTTCTGATCACGGGAGCAGGGGCCATAACTCATTCTATTGACCTATATAGAGTCTCTGAAGTCCCAGCGCTGCCGGGGAATAACGCGCTGTCAGATGAAAAAAAAGAAAACACACAACCAAAGCTCTCTGTGATGCGGAGAAATGAATCTTTCATCCACCTTTCACGATGCAATGACCGCTGTTACTGAGAAACAGCTCATTTTAAATTGATGGGGGTGAATGTTCCACACTGAAAAACCCCACAGTAAATGTTGAATCATTCAGAACTCCAACAGTCGGTCATTATCAGTTCCCATGTCGGATGTGCACAGAGAACGAGGCCCGATGCTCTCTGGTTGTTTTTTTATGGTGAAAGTCAGTAGGAATCCAGCTGCATGTACAGCAGTCTAAACACAAGCCTATAACAAGTATTCACTGGTTATTATTTAACTACATTAAATTAAAGTAGATAAATTGTGATCTTTTAGTGACTACGACAAACATTCATCATTTAAAAGGACTCAAGCATTAATATATCATGTTTGAGTGTTCGCCATTCATCATTTAATAGAACACACCCAAAACACCAGTAGTGCAATCAGTAGCTCCTCCATGTTTTTACCAATCCAGCTCTGCAGCTCGGTGAAGAAAGCCTGATGTTGGTAAACCGCATTAAGTTAAACACAGCTGAAGTTGACATGAAACATTTCTTCTCTCTCGTTATAATCTACTTTATGGTTGCAGTCATACTCCTTGTGAATTTAATCTCTGTGTTTCCATGTTTCCCTTTTCGGATCGGCTGTTGTTTTATTTCTATTTTACACTTCACGCCTTTATACGTGTTCTAAAAACATCTTGGTTTTTAACCTAGCAAATATCACTTTGTGTTTTTCCTTTATACATCACACTTTTACATATTTTATGGTCACAAAAAAACATGTCACATAAAAAACCAAACTGCTTATTTAACTGTCATGCAAAAGCTTGTAGAGGAGCACAGAGAAAATACAATTACAAACCTTTTAACGCCTCTATTTTGTTTTCAGTCTGGTTCCCTGCTGGGTTGTGTGATTGTGCTCTGGGCAAAATATCCCTTTTTTAAACCATTATTCATTCATAAACTACAGCTTGTTCCATCACTTTGACATTTAACACAGATAACTGAAGATCCCCAAATGCAATTTGATGACGCTCATGCATCATTAATCCTTCTTCAAGATATGAAAAACTGTGAAGTCACTTGTAACCTGAAGTTTTGTCCAAAATACAGAATCTGATGCCCACCTGCAGGCATTTCTCTTCCTGTTTAAATACAAAAAATGTCTAAATGTTTTAGAGGAAAAGTAAAGGAGATGAGCATATCCAAATAAATATCACATTTAATGCATTCTTATGTTCGCTGCTCTCATCTCCTCCTGCAGACGGGAACTTCATCCACATCCACTTCAAAGCGTTTCAGAGCTGCAGGTAAGCGGGCGATTATTTTAAGTGGTCGACTTTGTCACAGACAATCACCAAATTTCCCCTTAAACTCTATTAACGTGCTCTATGCGAAAAGCAGAGGCTGTTTCTGTGTCAGTAGATATTAGTGTCAGGTTGTTTCAGGCAGCGTTTAGCTTTAGTGTCAGCGAGATATTTAATTATGCTTCAGCCACCAGTTTGTTTAATTATGATAGAAGTGTTAAAAGTTTGTGTGTTTTAAACCGTATGATCAGGCTCACGAGTGTCTATACTTAAGTAAAGGTCACAGCAGAATATTACATGTCCATTTGTTACTGATGCTGGAGGATGTGTGTAAAACTGAGACAGTTTTTCAAATAACCACAAGAGTAATGTGTACACTGCTTAAAGTGCTGCTGGAGAACTTCCCCATTCTCTGTACATGTGGTTCAGACTCCATCCATGTAATACTTAAATGTTTGCAGAGCCTTAAGACACAAAGAAAAGGAGGCACAAGTGCAGCACTCGCGCAATTTCACGCGGGTACAATCAATAATGTTTTTCTGAGCACAGCAAAGTGCAACATGAAAACGGCCTTATTATAGAAGGAACACAGAGTGGGCCACTTCAGTACCGGTCAATCATGTTCGCTGATTTCATCGCATTTTAAAGGAATGAAACTGAATAAATAGACCAGAAGGAAAAGGAACTCGTGTCAGGAAAGGGAAATGAATTAATATGAATTCAATTTTTCACTGGGAATAGTTTATTTTGAGCAGACGCAAAGGCAAGAACTACCTGATGGAGGATGAAGATTATTAGATGATGTCCTTTGTGTGTTTTTCTTCAGAGGCTCTCTCTGTCATGTCCATGCATTTGTTTGCGTTGCGTTTGTTTGAATAATTGAAAGTGGATTTCTAAAGCAAAAAACGTTGGCTTTTATAGATATAAACTGCAACAGGAAAGGTTTTTAATAGCAGAAGTTCAAAATCACCTCCTTACTTTCCCCCGTCTGTTTTCCTTTAAACCCGTCCCCAGGCTCAGACTGACTGTGATATGACACTGGCAGTTCTGTTCTGATAAAAGGAGAAGTTGTGGAGGATAAACACTTACACACAGATAACGGATCGGGGGCTCAAGCTTCAGCTAGATAGCTAGCTTTGGTAGCTTAGGCTCTGCCACATATCAACAGATTCTACTCTGTATTCAGAGAAAAGATCATTTACAGCGTTTGTGATGAAAACAGTTTCTGTATCTGTCCCCCACATTATTACATAATCCAATATAAAAACATAACCACACATCATACACTGATTGGTCTGTAAATGTGTCAATCAATCTGTTTTAATAGTAGGCTTTGACCATAGACTGTATGAACGACGTATCCCTACTTCCGCCCACTCTCCAGATCTTTGGATCCAGGGTCTGTGCAGTAGGAATCAATGGTTGTAGCAAGTTCTCACCAATGCATGGGCTTTTCCAATTAAGACACAGTCTCTCTCAACTGCAGTTTGTGATGTTTTAATACATTTCTATAGCATCAAACAACTAAAACCATCTTTAAATTATTTGACGTGTTGGGTTTTTGTTTTGTTTATGCCATGTCCCATCCACTAACATGGAGACCCTTGGATTCGTGACTTGTCGTCTGTCTTCATGTACAGCCTGTGGTGTCAGTCCGTGTGATCAAGGCCATAGACAAGTGTTGAAGGATATGACACTTGCGGCTAAAGAACCCATGAGTATGCTAACGGTTAGCTGTCATGGCAAAGAGACATAGTGTTCTTTCTTGCTGAGTCTTGCTTCTTCCTTCCTGCATGAAGTACCAGTAGGAATTCTGCATATCATAGCGGTTAATGGTGTTGGAAATATGTGTAGGCGTGCTAAGCACTTAAATACTCAGACCCCCCCCTGATGAAAATGCCTATGGTGCATGCACAGACCTGTACATGTGGGAACATGTTACCTGAAGGTTGAATGATAAATGAACCTTCATCAGATGGATTCACTACGTGTTTAACCTTAAAGACGCGGCTACAGTCAGCTTTGGGATTTTGTTTCTTAACTGGCTCGGTAATTTACATCAGCACCAAAAACCCTCAGGACACATTAATGTGTTCAAGATATTGCTCAGTTTATTTTATCAAAGCTACAGAAGACTTCCACGATTCACTCAGTCAAGTTAATGGGAGTCGGTGAACCATGTCTCTCCCAGGCTCCAGTGAAGTCCCTGAACTAAAATCTATTAACTACATTACTCTAATATATGCATCATTCAAAATATGAGACTTTCCAGAGACATAACATCATCTCACTGCCGTTCAAAATGCCACCATATAGAAAAACTTAGCCTAGTGCCTATACCTCCAGGTTGACTCGTGTTCAACTTACTGAAATTCAAGTGTTTGTGATTTTAAAGCTCAAACACAGGAGTCAGTGAAACTTCACACCCAGGAGACGCCCACTAGCAAGTTAATGTCCTTGTTTTGATCCATAACTCACACTGTTGTATTCTCAATGCTCCACATTACTCCTCATATACTCTAATGACACTGTCTGCCTGCTGTAAACATTGATAGAACATCGTAAATAGCCTTCGTTAATCTTTAATTTTAGCACACTGTCCTAAATGTGGTTGTAATTGTTGCACAATTCAGTAATAATTAAAGTAAAACTATTGGATTTGCATTTTAAATATAAAAATAAATGCAAATCCATAAATGATCATATATTAAACATATGATATGAACAATATCAACAAACAAACAAATATATTCTGTGTTATGGGTTCAATCTGCAGGGTTACTGTTTTTAAGAATGGTTAATAAAATATAACCAAACATTTAGAATTACTTATTTATGACATATTTCCATATTCAGCAGTGGTTCCCATGTTTTAGGATAAATACAAAATAATTTAAAAGGGGAATTTATCCAGTTTTCTTCTTTTAAATGCTAAACCTGATGTGAACAATGCATTTGTAAATCAAGGCCGTTATCGAATGGCCTGAAATCTAGAAATTCCCACAGGTTGGATCATTGTGTACAGAACATAACTCTGAAGGCGGATGAAACTCAACGACACAGTCTGTACACTTTGATTTTATTGCTTGTCTGTCCCTTGACTCTGATACAAACAAAGCTTCTCGTTGTATCATCTTTCACGCCTTGTTATATAGATCATCCAATCCAGACTATTGATAATGTGGGTCTGGCCCAAGGACCGGCCCTTCTCTACATCCCTCACTGTTCTCCCTGGAGAATCCTGTTCTACATTTGAAGCAGACGTCCAATCCCCCAGATACCCGTCCTGCTAAACTCCTCAAAGACAGAACGTGGACTGTGGCTCCTCCTGTTGTGAAGGATGCTCACTAATTAGGTTTCAGAGTCGGATTCGGAATGACACATCTTCCGCCCCCTGTCCTGAAAAGAGAGAAACATTTTCCTGCACTCTTAGTTGAGTATCTGCCCCTGGAATAGTTCTGTCCTTGTCAAGAACAGGAAACAGAAAATTGTCCTTCAGAGCAATTTTTTTAAAAGTAGATCTGAATTATGACTCATTACACCCACATGCCACTTTCCCCAAGTACCTGGAACAGCAGAATATTCTTTAGATACACACAATTAACCCCTAAACTAATTATAGCAGAAGGCCTGAGAGAGTGCTTTGTGCGGGGGGGCTGTCTATGGCCACTTGCAACCTTCGTGCACTATACCAGCACTTTGTCAACAAATGCACTTCCTCTGTGAATGTCAGTGAGCGACTGAATGTCAGCAGCTCATTCAGCGGGAAAATAAATACACATTACAAGCCCGCCCTGTTAAATAACCCTTTTCCCTCCTTAGTCTTATAATGTGAGGGAGTTGACCAGTGGACCTGACATCCTGGTCGCCCAGCACTTGAAACTGGTGTGTCCACATAATTGCCAGGACGGTCCTTGGAAAGGAGTGTGTGTTTTGGCACTAATTAATATAGAAAATGGAGCCAGTATTCAATTTTTACACTTCTAAATAATCAATTCCAATCTAGGCACAGTGATACTGGTTCTCTAACTGGGGATCGGGAGCTCACAAGATAAATCTACAGGGTCACAAAAAGTTATTAACAAGATAAGAAACTCATTTTTTTATATTAACAGTTTATTTATATATACTTGTTATCTATATTGACTTTAATTAACATCCAGGACAGAAATAATCATAATCATAATTTAGCTTTTACAGTATAAGAAGTCATTTAGCAATGTCAAATTTATACAAACAAAATCAGCTAATAAAGTAACCACCGATGTCGTGCTAACAACATGCTAGGAATCATTAAATATAGATGACCTGTCCTCAGTGGCCTAATGTGCTTCTGGTTTATTTATCTCACATTATTACTTGGAGATGTTTTAATTATTTCAAGTTATGGGCTTTAGTACGTGGGTATAAACTCATCATGGCAATTCTGTCACAGCCTTTAGAGGCTGTTTCTCATACAAATGCCATCCCGCCCACAAAGGCCCTTTCTAATTCAATTTGATTTCCCTTTTCATCTGATGCATCTCCAGTTGTTCACCAGGATGTGTCTATTGGCATTTGGATTCTCTCGTCCGCGGTCACATTACCTGACTTCATGTGGCTTCGTAACGCAGACGGCAAATAAATGTGGTAATTAAACACAGATAAATGACGAGTCCACATAAAGAACGGAGAGCGATAATGAAACACATTTACAAACTGCAGGAGAATCTTCCCGTGCTTGAGTTATTCTCTTTCATTTTTTTCCAATCTACAGTATGGGGAGGAGGCTGCAGATGATTTGAGGGGACTTCAGCACGTCGAGGTAATCAGAGCAGACAAATTACATTACAGCTGCTGCCTGTAATTTCACTCATGAATTATGGCTTTGGGACGAAAAGCCCCTGGCTATTCAAGCTTAAAGAAGAGTACACACTATCAGAGCATGTGAATAACTGTGGTTCTTTAATAAGAGAAACAAATCTAATAGATTGTTTGTTCATAGTGTTGTAGAGAGATGAATTGGGAGGAAGGAAGATGAGCAGAACTCCCAGCAGTTAAGAACTGTGCAGGGAATCACAAGCAGTTAAGTAGAACGGAAGAAAACCACGTACGAGAAGATGAAGTGTCACTTTTGTTTTCATTCGCCACAGATTGATTCATTCATCGGAGCAGAGGAAGCATCAGTATTCGAGTGGCGGCGTGAGACACACTTCGAGCGCCTCCGCAACTCGCAACTGTCCAACTGCAGCAAAACACGAGATGGTCGACGAGGACAAAAGAAAAAATCCCTCTCAGGGGAAAGAGGAGACGGACGTGACACATTTCTAGTTTCCACGAGCCGTATGTAATCGTGCACACGAGGAGACGGAGCTGGCTCGGTTCAGGGAAACAGGTCTCGGGGTTAAAGACAACTGGATGTTTCTGATTAGATGTTCAAAGTCTGTGATGCAGCTGTGGGCTACACAGGTAGGATGTCTTCTAAACCCATTACAGGCTGAAACGCTTCGTGCAATCTGGGGAGCAGACTCACTTTACTGGCAGGCACCAGAGTCGGAGAGCCCACAGCAGGTTCGGAGATAATAAATAGCAAATCAAGTTTTATTTAGTCTCTGTGGAGAAGAGAATCTGGACTCTGAGTGGATTAGAACCACAACAAAATGTAAAGTTACACTGTTATATACGTATTACTTTACATACTGTACTTACTATACATACATGTATACTATTGAGGGTGATTCGCTTTTGCAAGTACATAATTCAGGCAGGATTTGAATATCTAGCAAAAGAAGAGAACATGTAACGAGCTGTAAGTACTTATATAATACTAATGCTGCTGATTTTGACTATTAGCACATTATGGAAGTCCAGAGCTGCCAGTATATATTTTATAATACAAAATAAATACAATATTATAAAAACTGAAATTGCTCTTCATAGGATATAGGTCAAATCATCCTTGAGTCTATTTGCACCAGCTCCTCTTGTTTGATTTACTAAGCATATACAAATGGAGAATGTCAAATTGGATGACATGGCACATTTTTAATATCAGTATTCCTTCAATTCATAACCCTGGAAATAAAATGTATTAAACTGTTTAATATTAGAACACGTTGATGATAAACAGCTCCTCTAAATGACACGATTTGAGTAGCTGCTCCCTCTCAAATGGCAAACTGCCCCCTTTCTCCTTGTGTGCAGCTCAGTGATGTAAATTCATACGCTTATGAGCTGTCAGCTGCAGAGTTCCAAGACAGGACTGTTTCATTTATGTAAAGGAGGTGTGGGGGTGTAGAGTCCAATCTTCTGCAGCAGTATTGTGGATTTGAAGTCAGAGCGAGGAATGGGCGGGAGGAAGATGTGACTGCGCTCCAGCTTTGCCAGAAAGTGCTTGTTTGACTTTGTGATTTAAATGTTTCACACACGATTTGTCAGAGATGCACAAAAAAAAATATGTGTTTCCTCGTAAGAAACCATAAAAGATTGGAGCAATTATTTCATGGTCTCCACCTTTGCTGACACGGACACGTGGAGAAACACATCTTTATAAAATCATCTCTGCATCAACTCGGCTGAATCAGCAGCAACAATCTGTCACTTTTTCTCCGATATGGAAATGCATGTCGCTCCTATGGACTGATTTACCGAAACATATTCATCGTGGAACCGGAGGAAGATCTTTCTGTGGGAAACGACATAATTCAGGAGAAATGTTTTATTAAAGCACAGATAGATTTAATAATCCAGTGTCCCCCCCCCCAGTGCTTATTAAATCAGGCCAGTTTGAGATAATGGATCTTTAAAATTCTACAACCCCCTCTAGCAATCACTTCCTGTTCTCCTCCGTCTCCTCCCGCTGGACTGTTCCCTCTCACCATATTTATTACGGGATGATTCAAGTTTGTGGGGGAGAAAGAGGGGAGGGGGGGGCGAAGTGAAAAAGATTTCCAATAGATAACGTGTTTACAATATTAACGAAGAGCGGCGCAGCCTGAGAAAAGGAGCTGCAGGTGCTAGAAGTGCTGAGGATTTCACAAAACAGCAGAGAGCGGAGATTAAGGAAAGAAAAGCAATTCCAGGTCACACAGACTCGATAGCCCCCCCCCGCCGCGTGAGACACCGAAGACACCGAAGTCAACTTTCGTCTTTGAGATGCAGGCGAAGTGGTTGAATCTATAGCTGTCACATCTGATGTCAGTATTGATTTGCGAGGCTGGCACACAGGAAAGACTGGCAGCTTCAAGGGATCTCACTGTTCAGCTATGCAAAGCCTGCTTTTTAATCCCACGGCAGGTTTAGGCGCTTCCTGCTTTGTGTGCAGTCCTGGCTCTGCACGGCACAGTAGCATAATGTGTAATGATTGTAATATTGAACTACACATAGACTAGAAATAACAAGAAAGTTTCTCTCACCTCTCCAGGGTTGTGTTCTCACAAGAGGGGATGAAATATGTTTTTTAGCAAACTGTAAATCAGGTCGACGATTACTCTTCAAATGAGAGAAATAATGGTTTTTGTTTGTGTTATATAGGGAAATGGAAAATAAATAAAGTGTGGTGACTGCGAGCCACAATTGGACAAGCAGGAGATAATGCAGACTTGAGGGGGAAATGTTTTTGCAGCATGGTGCAATGAGGCCACATGTAAAACCAGGATACAAATTAAGGTGCAAATTTGTCTTCAACTGTTTCAAGGTCGTTTCCCTCCAGTTACACATTGTTTTGAACTTCAGATCATTTATAAAACTGCCATGAGCTGTTTACTTTTTTTATAATACAGTTCCATTAATGAATCTGTCCTGCCTGTGGGGGTCTTATCACAGTTTTAGTATGTTCATTCAACTTTGTTCTATTCCAAATGTAAAAAAAAAGGCTCAATCATCAGGGAAATGGGCTCAACATCATGTGCAGCAGTGTGGGATGTGAACACCCACTTCAGCCCAGCAACATAATGTAACCTGCACAAAAGGAAGAGAGCAGCTCTTGTTGTCAGTATCATTGATATCAACACTCGTTGCTATGAGCAGAATCTCCTTCTAATGTTTCGTGTGCTCAGCTGGACACGATGGAACCACGATGGCAGCTCTGCTAAGATTATATCTCTCTCCTCTTTTGTGTATTCATCAAACTCCTCGAAGGTTTTAAATCTCTTTGAGAGACTTAAAAAAACCTGTCTCTTCTTTTCTTTTCCAGAGAATTTTAATTCCGGTCTCTGAGTGTTACTGAGTGAACTCGTGGACATTTTAATGATGCGTATATCATGTGCTGGAACAGGACTGCTCACCAAACCATCTGGTTGCCCCCTGGCGTCAGGCTGCGGTATATAAACTCTGCCTCCTTTATGGGAGTATGGGCCGAATTAAAAGGTACAGCCAGAATATAGTTTTATATTTGGTCATTTAATCGTCTTCTTGCAGCTCGGTCTTTAATGCAGTTTGCAGCAGAATACTTCCTTCATTAAAGTGTGATGTTTAAATCTCCTGCCAAAGTGGTTGTTAAAAATAATAATTATTTCCTGGTTCCCTAATAAACTTTTGTCACCATGAGGGGGACTAAAACATACACTTGATGAACTTCAGTGTTTTCCCACATATTCAGGAAATCCACCCACATAACTCGGATCTTCCACATCGACCCTGTGACTAAAAGTATATTCAAAGCTGAGCCTATATAAAAAATTGGAAATGTTCAGAATCAGAATCAGAAGTTCTTTATTGCCAAGTAAAGACACCTACCTGGAATTTGCTCTGGTTATTGGTGCATACAATGAACATAAAAACATAATGAATACAGCACACGTAAGAAAAACAATAAAAAACAATATATAAAATAAAAATATACAAAAAATAAAAGATATAATGTAAAGTGAAATGCAAAATGCAAACAGAAGAACAGTGTCAAATTGCAATATGCAATTTTATGCAACATTCTCATAGAATACGAGGTAAAGTTACACATATGTACTTGTGACTCCAGAGTGCAAGACGACTTCATTCACACATGTCGGTGATGCTAATAAGAAGCTAGGCCTACCCCCAAGTGAAGCTTTTTGTGACTTGCTTGTCTTGCTGATTGTTATTTGGATGCAGCAGCGAACAGGTTGTTTCAGTGAGAGCGAGGGGCCTCGAGTCACAGATTAGAACGTTGTGACGTAAGCGCTGCTCCGACCGCTTCCTGAATTTGTTTTGGCTGTTTGTATATTCGGATGCTGCACAGGTGGGAGGAGAGGAACAAACAGGTGGTGCGTCGAGTGTGTGTCTGTGTGTCAGTGTGTGTGTGTGTGTGTGTGTGTATTGGGGGGTAGTATATGCAGATGAAGCCTGTGCAAAGCGAGCTGTTGATGCTGCTGTGCTGAGAATATCTCTCTGTTTCTAATTCAGTGACACTACAGGGATTTTATCGACAGAAGA
Source organism: Pseudopleuronectes americanus (assembly GCA_038501795.1). Classification (NCBI taxonomy): domain Eukaryota; kingdom Metazoa; phylum Chordata; class Actinopteri; order Pleuronectiformes; family Pleuronectidae; genus Pseudopleuronectes; species Pseudopleuronectes americanus. The sequence continues at coordinate 25,463,994 of CM076716.1, read as the reverse complement.
AAACGAAAAATTGTCAGTAAATGCACAGAAATGTAAAGTTGAATACGATCCCAGCAGCAGAGCAGTGTGCTCAGATAAATAAATGTTTCTTCTACAATCTCTTAACAGATAATAAAAACTAAAGACACGGCTCACAGCAAGCCAGCTTTGGTAATAAAAACAATATTTTATGTATTGTATAGACAACATTCATATTAATAGCTTTGTATAGTACCTGTTTGTTGCATTGTATTGTGAACAGTCTGGATATTATGCACTGTATTGTTCTGGGAACCCTGACCACATTTATTATCCGTAGATATCTGTAATTATATAAGATATATGGCCATTTTATTTTATTGCATGTTGCCTTTTAAGAACTGGCTTTAGCAACAATAGATGAAGAGTTGCCTGTTCAGCTAACTTTGGTTTAATTTACAGTACTTTATCTGTTGATTAATGAGCACTGTCCATTTAAATGGTAGTAATGTGGTTAGCACTGAACCAAGGTCCCTGGTTCGAATCCCAGTTCAGCCAAAAGCCTTTATGGGAAGTGTGTAGTCCAAAGACAGGCAGATTGGGCTGAGGTTGTATGGATGGATAATACACAGTCCAATCGTATACCAGATATTGACCTTGTCAGTCCAAATTGTGTGTGTGTGTGTGTGTGTGTGTGTGTGTGTGTGTGTGTTTGTGTGTGTGTGTGAGACCTAAACTTTTGTTTTCGACTTCCTTCGACTCCTCATGTTTTCATTGCTCCACAGTTTTGCAAATCATCTTGCAGGTTGCACAGTAAGCAATCAGGGAAATTCATTATTGCACTCCCTGACATCACATTTTTGTGGAGTGCAATTAGATTTTTTTTTCTTCTAACTTGGCTTCAAGTCTCAGCAACCTGATTCTCACACCTTGCAGAAAAAAGGAATGAAAACCACCGGCTGCCTTCGAAGGTGCATAAGGGGCGAACATCTCAGATCCATACAGCATGGATTGAGGTAGAAACCGGTGAGTCCTAATGTAAAGTATTTCAGACTTGAAGTGAATCAGCTAACACATGGAAAAACCATGATGTGGCCTCTTGAAGTGAAGCAAACAGATTTAACTCCACACAGGCTGGACTCTACACATGCTCACTATACACATTGAAGTTTAACATCATATCTGTAGCGTTATCTCAGGGGACACAGGACCAGTGTACAGAATCATATTCCTCATCTCAAGAGACAGAAAAGGAAGTTCCTCCCCTGCATGATGAAGTCAGGGATTCATTTGATTCACTGGTAGCCTTCGCAGAGCAGCAGTGGCGCTTTTAAGATAGATAAATTATTAATAGACCATGACAATAAAAGGCTGAATACGACAACTCATAAGTTCTACAGAGAAACTCTTTAACAAGTAAAACACCTCAGTACAAGCTGAGCATTTAAACTCTGGAAAACATGGAAGGAATAGCAGGAGTCTGGCAGGAGATCAAAAGCAAGACAGGAATGCAATCGTGAATAATCGATAGCACACGCTCTGAGAAATAATAAATAGACGTTACTTCAGAGGACGTAGCATTAAGACCTGCAGCCTGGACCTGGACAGCAGCTTGACTCAGCTCTATGTGCAGGTTAAACCAACTTAAACACACACTCATTACCTTCTTTGAGTCCGTTATCTGGGTGGACAGCTGTTCCGTGGACAGGTCTCTGCTTGTACTCTCCAACAGGACCATGCAGAACACCCTGAAGTACTGGATGGGATGTGCACTGGTCATATGAAATCAATGAATCACGGTGAAGCGGTGCAATAATTTCCCCACCTGCCTTGCAACCACAAAGCGGAGTCGTGAGGTCCAGCGGAGCAGGCGCCTGAACTCTCAAAAGGAAAAAGGGTGGAGTGTAATAACATGCAAATACATGCTTTCCTACATGAAAAGTGAGGAGAATGCGTTTCCCTGGCGCTAAAGGATGAGAGGAGGACGGGATGAGAAACATGAGTGGTTTGAAACTGGAATGATGGATGGAAGAGGAAAAGAGAGGTAGAGAGGCAGAGAGGCATGAATTCTACTACTGTAAGAATTAAGATAGAGAAACACTTATTTTCTGTATAAATATGTTAAATATACTTCATATTCTGAATGTTTTTTGATGTTGATGAATCTTTTCTGTGTTGAAGGGTCTGGAAACAGAACCTCAGGTCGTGTGGGAAAACGATGATGGTAAACTCTTTTGAAGTTAATTCAACAAGATGCTTAGTCGAGTCAACTTTTAAGATTAAGCATGTTCAACTCAACATGTCTGTAAAATTGTGTCAGTTCTGTTAATCACCCAATGTCGTAGGATTAAGGTTTGTATGAATTGAAATATCAAATTCATTAAGACTGAGGTAAAAAGTTAGTGGGACTATTTTGTTTGTTAGTTTAGGAGACACATAATCTGGAGCTAATGTATTATTTTGTTTATGTAGTTACAACACATTTTATATTCTTCTGTATATTTCAGTAAATCACTCAGAGTTTCCTGAAGACGTCTGGCCAAAATGCAAAGTATTTAAGATTATTGAATTTCTTTCTTTCATTTTTTTTGTATTACACATCCACTTGGTCTCAAAGGAAATGTTATAATTCTTCTGATATACTGTCCGCAACTTGTCAACAGGAAACTCAACCTCATGTCCCTTCCCGAGCTCCAGACAGACCAATTTAAATCGATGTAAGCAGAACATGTTTGCTGGTTCTGACACGACCACACTCTATCTCACAGCAATTATAAAATGATTCCTTGTCAGGGATGCAACAGGAAGTGGGAGCCAGAGGGGAAGATTCGGGGGGAAATCACGACAAAATTTCATCTTTTCGGACAGCTGGGCTGTTTGATGTCTGAGCTGCAAATAAAGAGGAGGGTAGGACACAGTAAAGGGATTTCAGAAAAGTGTGAACTAATGAGATATCAGTTAGGGCAGTGCTGTATCTATTTGCATACAATGCCAGGGTTCAGTGCCACTGCAGCAACTGTGTCCTTCATGTAGGAGACAGTGAAGGTTTGGAGGAGGGAGCGGTGACTGGGTCTGTAACGAGTCTGAGTCAACAGGGAGGTGGACTCTTCAATTAATGTTTGTTAACCACAAAGTTACCTGATCTCAAACATACCCTAGTCATATTTTATTGCCCATACCTGCATCATTGTCCAAATTGTAACTATACTGTAGTTGTTGAGCCCTTTATTTGGGTATGGCTCTGCATACTTAGACCAGATTCTTCTAGATTATTTTAAAGAAGACATATTCTGCTCATATTCATATGTGTTATTACTTATAAAGCTGTACATGTTCTTATGTTTGGAAAAAAAACATACATTGCTGCAGCTCCCCTTTTCAGCCTCTGTCTGAAACACTTGGTTTTAGCTCCTGTCTCTTTAAGGCCCTGCCTCCTGATGAAGCCTGCTCTGATTGGCCAGCTGGCCCACTTTGTTCTGATAGGTCAACCACTTCCAACGCATGTAAGAAATGTCAAACTCTGCTCTTGCTTTTTATGATCTTATCAGGGGCCATAGACGCTAGGAGTGAATTATGCAAGTATGGGGAATTGTGATATCACAAGACATCAGGATTCTTGGGAAGTATTGATGGGACAACTGATTTCAGGAGCTTAAATGTTTTCTGTGGGGAAGAGGAGCTCACTGACTTTGAGCTTATTAACTTTGTAGAATTTTTTACATTCTCAAAAACCTATATAACACACCAGAGGAAAGAAACACTGAAAAAGCCTCATGTTTCTTTCAGAGAAAGACCTTAATTCAACAACAGTCAAGCTTATTGCTGAAATCTTCTCTCGCTGTAATCCCTGCTGACTCAAGGTACATGTGTCGGATTTGTATTTTATTCATGTGTTGTTTTCATTTCAGTATCTCCAAGACAAATGTGACGCTCTGGCTGCTGTGGGAAAGTCTTTAATCTTGGAGAAAAGCATGTACAATCCAGAAGGAACAGCCTCTGTCTTCACAGCAGTGTCCCACTGGCTGGGTTAAAGCCCACAAAGAGATGGATACAGATTTATATAGAAAGATTGTGTTGCTGCTACGCTGGTTTGAAATCTTCTCACAAAATAAGTTCTCTCTTCTGCTCCTGTGAGACAAAGACAAGGAAGTAGCTACTGGTCTAAAACCAACACTTAATAGTCTAATGATATATGATCATTATAATTGTTGTGCTTGCCAAAGTTTTCACTTTGTTCTTGATTTGTTTTCATATTTTTTGCTGTCTTCTTCTTTAAAGGCTTGTTTAGATGCCTGATCAAAGCCTTATACATTAAAAGGTTTTTGCTAAATTATTAAATCATAATGCGAATGTGTCTCAAGCACATTAGACAACGCTTAGGTGCTGGCTGTTAAAAGTGAAAAGAAACTAAACTTTCATTGCTCAAGGGATCCTTGAAAGAAAATACACAAAGATAAAATAAAACAGAAAACTTTATAATAATGAACTGCGCCAAAATGAAAGGTTTTGTTTTATCATTGAGCCTGGGAACAGAAGAATATTTACAAAAATGCTCCTAAATGAATCCCTAATTGTGTCCTTCAATATGTGAATAATCTCCCTCGTCCCTGTTATTTCAAAGAGTCTTTGAAAGTGCCGTCCCTACCGTTTGGAGCAGCTTGTTCACCCCCCGACGCTGCACTCCAATCCGGAAGCCAATTAGTCTGCAGCAGCATGTGGTCGCAACTGGGTTCCTCATCCCTTCTGCTACAGTCATCATAATCGTAGATCTGAACAACATCTTGATCCGTATCTTCTTGTATCTTCACGACTTTCTCTTCAGTCCTGTGGAAAAAGTGCAGATCAGAGCTCCACACGTGGTCCACAGAGGAAACAGCAGATTAATGTTTTATGAAACGCACTCAGACTTAGTCCATGAAATCCCACGTAAGGCCTGTTGCTGTGTTGTTACTGTTTTGATATTGGATCCCAATTTTTACTGGTATTCAGATTTTTTCATCCCAACAAAAAATCTGAAAACTGTAAATATCACACATTTTGGAAATAGATCAAACTTTGTGTAGTACATGAACACTGTGGCAGATGTAGCTTTTGTATAAAAAAATCTTCTTTTACGATAAAATGCACTTATATGAGCATTTTAACAGGATTTATGCTAATGATGCAATATGGAACCTCTATATTCTTTTCCCTGACACATTTGAAGGTGTCCTTCACCGAGGTGATGGTAACATGTCCCTGGCACTTTGCCTCAGGTCCCACAGAGCGTGGGACACTGCTGGCAGCGCTGCTCTGCTCCCCCTCATCCAGTTTTTTCCGTGGTGTTGCTCGTCCATTAAGAGACTCAGGCATGAGAGACATAATTAAGTGACACAACAGGACCATGAAATGATTAAAAGTCATGATCAGATATTTACATCTTTAGTGAATTACATTGTTTTCATATTTTACAAACAGATTGGCCTTTGAAAGACATGATACAAGTTTAAACAATTGGATGTTGCCCCTTTTGAGCTGTTTTGATGATGATTTTCTGAATGATGACTAATTGCACTCTGAACGTTTCTGTTAAATCCAAAAAAAGGGATCAGTTCAGACCAGATAGGTTCCAGTGAGTTTGTATAATCATCCAATCAGGTGTCAGTGGGAGATCCCTACTGTGGGTAAACGTGTCACTTATGAAGACCTATAATGGTGGATGAGTCTAGGGCTAACGTTAGCTTACTTGGCTAGGTGGACCCTTTGTGGCTTTGGCATTCATTAGCTGCCCAAAGCTGATGAAAAGTTAAATACAAGGACACTGAACATTGTTCTATGTAAGTAGATTTGACAAGTATCACATAGATTTGGATTTTGTATCAGGCATCATAAATTGGACCTAAATGCTTTGCTGCCTCAACCAAGGAGGTTATGTGTTTACCCCTGTCTGGGGTCTGTACTTTGGTCGGTTGATTTCATACGAATTGGTGGAAGGGTTGGACATGGATCAAGGAAGAATCAGTTAAATTTGGGTGCAAATTCACTTTCTTTAACATTGTGTGAGACACACTTAATAAATCAGACAGTTAGACCTTGTGGAGGTTTTCACTCTATTGAGTCTCCTTCTATTCTGTGAGAGATGGTTGATGGTAAAATATTGAACAACTACAATTCTAATGGTTTAAGTGTTTGTGGCCCAGGTCCAAGAGGAGCTGGTTTTGTCGACAGAACCACGTTGACACTGCTTCAGGGGCTCGTTGACATGATTATTCACTTTAAGGCCGAACTGCTTCCCCCTCAAATTCTATTGTAAACACAAAATATGTTGGAAACATAATTAAAAAACAGTTTTTTTTCTGCTTTTAACGGGAATTTCCTTTTCAAAACATTAACAATAACTGTCCTCGGTGTGTTTTAAAAGAACAGGCTGATGTAACACTGTGGTAAACAAGCCCCTGTAACAGCTGTTTTAGAATGTGTTGTATAAGAGTGAGAGCATGTTTACAAAAAACTATAAACAGGTCGGTTTCATTTCTGGCCTTTCTACTGTATTTAACAGAATACAGGATTTCTTAATGATTCTGTTCTGTTTTACAAAGCATCCCAAACTTTTTGGAACTGGGGGTTGTATTAATTATTGTGTTCACAGCTGCTGGAATATGTTGCTGCTTAACCACTGTCTGGTTCCAGTTGAAAGTCCATAAATCAGGCATAGGAAACCAAAGGGGACTCCAGGTTGCAGGTTTTCACTTCAGCCACATCAGCTAATTTCACAGGATAAATAACCAATCAATGAAATTACCTGCTGAGGTGACAGGTCGGAATACATATCTGCAGACTGTTACCTCTAATGAAATGCTCTTTCCCTGAAGGCACAAACATAACATGTAATTTCCTGCTCTGTGCACAGAACTGTCGCCGCAAAGTCATGTTGTGATTTTGCCAGAACTATTAATGATGATTTCTCCATCTCTCAAAGTCTCAGGGTTATTACCGGAGCCTTTTCTTTAGAGAAGCAATAGAAAAACCTACATTGGAGGATGTAGAGGGAACATGATGTTTCCTGCTGACATTACATTAACAGGCTCATGTTCAGGTCCTGACCTTATCTCGCCCTGTTGGTGACGCATATCTGGAAAAAATGATTGTGTATATATATATAAAAAATCTATTTCATTACACTAAATCAAATAAAACTCATAGCATAGACATATTGGAGAATAATATGATAGACGATAGTCTGTGTATGACGATGAACAACATGGCCGCTACCAAAAGTGAAGCCAAAACATTTCAGTCCCTGGCTACAGTATAGGTCATAAACCCTGCCTCCTCCATGTTAACAGATGGAACATGGGCCAAACTAAAAATGATGTTAAATAAAGTAAAATATGGTTTCTGTAATTTGATGTAGTCGGTTTTATTTTGTTATTTGATGCTCTAAAAAAGGGGTGAAAGTCAGCTCATTATCCTGCACGGGCTCTTTGCATTTAGGTTTAATGTTTAGATTTAAATTTTAGATTTAGTTTCAAATTTTAGATTTAGATTTAATATTCATGGATTGTCTCAGATATTTTTTTATTTATGAAAAAAGGAAATATCACTTAGTTGAATATTGCTATATATCAGTTTTTTCAATATATACAGCTATTCAAAACTTTTCAGAGCTAAATATGTTGAATGTTACTGTCATGTTGAGCCTGCTCTACTTTACAATCAGCAGCACACAGGTAGATGAGAGGGTTCAGATTGTTTACATTAATAGAAATATAATCATGTGGACAATACAGAATATTTATTGGATTACATTTTATCGTGTTATTTTTGATTATGAAGCACAATGTGGGTTTGATTTATAATAAGTGTTTTATAATAAGAGCTCAATCCAATGTGCCGGGGTTTGTCTGGCTGCATTATAATTATTCAATATTTATTCAATACCGTGTGATTATATGTATTAATTCTCTGCCACACATTTCAATCGTCGTTTATACAAATTTTCTTGTCTTTGTCCAACTGCTGCACGATGAATGATTTGGTGAAGAGACACAAATTTAGAGCTGATTGAAGAGTTCGGGTACAGTTGCTGAGAATATCCTCTCTATGTGTTTGTGATTGTCACATTAAGACATGTTTTCCATGTTCGAATGGTAATGACCACGACTCATTTCAGTCAGATTTTCAGTATTTTTTCACCTTTTCAAGCTGATTGTTGTTTGTGCCGTTGAGCCGCTCACAGTTTGGATTTACTGACCTCAGCCCCGTGCGGCTCACTGACAGTGAAAGTGATGTACGGCTACAAACTGTGGGTCCGCCCTCATGTCACCTGCTCACTGGGCGCTTCACAGTTATTTTTGGCAGCTACCTTGAAGCTAATTTGATGACACTGTAAGTCTGCTTGTAATGGATGTTATGACATAGACACAAATATACATCCCCATCATTCAATTAGTGGGAGAAAAGTTACGGCTTCGCTACTTCACTTCTTCTCTTAATGAAAATAAATGTGTCTGCGATCAGGCGACTGTTTCCGAGCAACTTAAATCAATGATCATATTGTTTTCAGCAGCTGACAAGATCACATAATGGAAAAATCCCATGATGCTGATCGATGGGATCAGACAGAAAACACATTGATTTACAGAGATTGTCCTCATAGAGCGGATGTGACTGAATTAACAAGTTTTCAGCGGTGGGAAGTGACTAATGCTCACAGAAGCATCTGACCCTGTTCCTCAGGGCGTTAACGATTTCAAACAGATTTCAGACACATAATCTTAAGCCGTTTACAAACATGAAGTTAGGAGAATGTCCGCACGACGGGGGTCCGGACTTTCTCCAGGGTTTACCTTCCACATGCAGAATGCAGCCAGACATTATCAGAACAGACACATTCTCAACAACACAGAAACCTCTGGAGTGTTGAGGTGAGGGCTTAAGCAACACGCAGGAGGAAGGACATAACATATCAATTCTGCCATCCAGGGTTTTTGTTTGCAGCATGTGAACACTCATGTTGGTCCTTTTCCCTCAGAGCTCTGGAATCTCCTCGTCTTTCCCAGTTGACACCTTTGTCGGCGTCTTCTGCATTTAAGGCTCCTCTTTTTACCTCGTGAGATATTTGTCTTCTTTCTGTCAAGTCAGCAGAAACCCAGCCAATGGGATCGAGCTGACTGGGAAACATCCCCAGTTTATAGAAGTGTAGCGATTCTCCAAATCCATGGTTTGGTTCAAACCTCCTTTTTGCAGCCATGTGAGCTGGTCTCAGTTTTTGAGAATCATTACATCTCTACCAGTTAAGATTTGAAAAGCATTAAATCAAACTCTGCAGACGTTGATTCAGTTTCAGCATTAGTCAGACTCTGTATGACATTTATTTATGTAATGATCTTTCCTTTCATCCAGCCGCTCTGCACAGTACTTCTTAATAATTATTATAATTATTCTCCCAGTTTCTTGTATAGCTAATTTACTGCCCAGTAGCCCTCGACTGAAATGGCCCTTTCAAGTCTACAGGAGCCAAAGTCGCCTACTGAGTTAATTGGCCGTTGATTTGAGTTAAAGGTGTTTAAAGGAGTCTGTTTTTGAAGTTATGATTATGCGTCCCTCTGTAACAATACACATCAAGCGGTTCTGTGATTAACTACCACTGGAACCTGTATGTAAAATCAGAAAGGATTGGAATTATATTCCATTCATCAAACATTAGGCTTTTGAGAGCATTAAGAATAGCAGACCCTCAGGTTTAACCTCAGGTTTAAACAACAAGGTGAAGGAGAATCCTGCACTGAAACACACAGTGACTTCACATTTTTATATTTGCTGAGATTTAGTGAAATATATTGATAGCTTTGTTTCACCCTAGAGCCCAGAGATTGCCTCCCACGGAGTATTTCCAGGTACACAGGAAATTGCCATTGTTGACATGGTAATTGGCAGCAATGCAATAAAACTATGGGAAATGTGGTTCAGAGAGCTGGCAGATAATATCACTTTTGGGAATGTGAGTACAGTCAGCGAAACTGCAATTGCCCGAGACCTTGAGAAGCATAAAATAAGGAGGAGGAAGTTGCACAATGTTCCCTCTGAGTGAGCCTGAGAAAGAACTGAATGATCAGTGAGTCCCGGGAATAAATCTGTTCAATTACCAAACAGGGTGCGTCCACAGTTATGGGAACCGTAAGCACTGTGAAGCTGTTGATCTACTGCTCTGCACATGCATTCGTCTCAGAGGGGGACGTTGAATTCACCCGTCGAACAAAAAAACTGAGAGGGCAAATACTGAACTTCTATTAATCAGAGGGCAACAAACAACCCAGGTATTTGTACTGCTGTGATAATACTTTATTAAGGGTTACACAAAAGGGGGTGGATGGCACGATGGTGTGGTGGTTAGCCCACAAGGAGCTTTGCGGTTTGAGTCCTGGATTGTTCAGGGTCTTTATTTGTGGAGTGTGTGTGTGTGTGTGTGTGGGGTTCTCTGGGTGCTTCCTCCCACAGTCCAAAGACTTGCAGATTGAGGTTAGGTAAACGGGAGACTCTAAATTGACCATTTGCTCGGGGGCCTTTTGAGGATGTTCCCCACCAATATCAACTGGTATTGGCTCAAGCTCCTCCTGCAAACCCCACACACACACACACACACACACACACACACAGAGGATAAGCAGGTGTATGAAAAAGGGGGGTTGGTATTTCGGTTGACGCTGAGAAAGAACAGCTGTCAATTATCACTATTTCTGTCTGCCTCATCCTCATAAAGTGAGTAGTAACAGCTCTTTTTCCAGAGTGTAACTAATGGCACCTTTAGCTTCTCTAACAGCCTATACTTTTTTTTACACAGTCAATTATCAGATTAGCCTTTTTCCATCAGTCTTTCTGTTGAGTATCACGACCAAGCAGGCTTTAATTTAGTTTGGCTGAGAGGCATGTCATTAATTCGCCATAAGCAGTAATGAGTCGCTTCGTAATGCGGCCTCTAATCACATCCTGTCTGGAGAAAAAAATTGCTGTGTGGTGTTTGCCTCGCTGTCGAGATACACCTGTCTTTAAGTCTTTGTCTCTGAATATAGATTCTGCCTCTTCAGTTCCCACTTTGAAGTCCTTCAAAGACATTGTCCTTCCCCCCCTCTCTTCGTTTCAGAGACTTTGAAATACAGCGGGGAAAAAAAGCAAAGTGCAGTTTGGTCGATGACAGTGGGAGAAAGTGGAGAAGGAGCCTCATCCTCTGCATTGCGGGACAGGAGTGAGTGTCCTCTGTGCACTGGGCAGTGGCAGATTTTAATCAGTTTCCTCGGCTCAGCCCCAGAACAGCACGATACGCACCACGAGAGCATCGGGGACCCCGGGACACCGAGTGACTGACTGACACTGAGGATCTCATAACACAGGGCATCAATTATCACAGGGACACGGTGCGGCTCCTCAAAACCACGAGACAAGTGTCCATTTATCTCCACTCATGCTTGGCGAGATAAGTCTTGAAGTTGAGTAACACTTCTGGTAGAAACTGTTTTCTTGTTTGTCAAACTCTGTATCTCTGAAATCTGTGCCCTGGATACAGGGCACAGACTTTTTTTTTCAAAATAAAACCATCAACTGCTAATTAGCCGCAACTGCTCATGTGAAATGCCTCCTGCTCAGGAGATGTGGCCACACTGGGTCCCATCCTGCTCATCTCGGCTTCAGCGGTTTCTGCAGTGGCTGCTTTGCAATCAACTCAGATTGTCGTCTGAATTGCAAAACAAGCTTTCAGCATTCAAATGACAAACGGTGGCATCTTGGGCCACAGATATGATGAAAGCTGCACTGAAAGAGTTTAAAACCATAGGACACCTCTAGCTTGGGAAGTGGCTGTGGTAAACATTGGAGAGTGGAGAGTGTTAATTCTGGGGGCGTAACTTTCATTCTGATTATATCTCTGGTTTGGTCTCCACCAACTCCAGAGAAACTCTTGTTTCTTTATCTTTGTTTTGTTTAGGTATAATGTTCCTGGTTTCATTATTATATTGAGCATGGTAACATCTTCATTGATTGTAATGTTGGACTAAAATCAACCTCTCATTTGGATTACACCCATCAGAGTGAAAACATTGCTGAGCTTTTATATGCAAAGTCGATCGGTTTTAAACTATCTAACGTTGGAGTTGAGATCTAATTTGATATAACTACCACAAGACCACCTATTGCAAGAGGATGCACAGATAAATAGAGCTGTTCTACTTATTGTTGTAAGGTGTATCTCACCTCGGGCCCGATTTGTGCGAACTTTAAATATTACATTTCATTATTAGCGATAGAGATAGAAGTAGCCTAAAGAACATGATCTTCAATGTGATAACAACTCAGCTCCTGCAACCTAAGAAGTGTTAGTCAGACGTGTTTGTAGATTTCCTGCAGACTTTTCCATTTACATGACTCACCTTCCACGGCCCATTTATATAACACAGCATAATGTTGATGTACAGTTTCTCCCTGATGCTATCGCCTCAACATATTGGTTTTGCAGAGTTTCATTTCCAGCATTTTTCATTGCTTTGGTTAAAAAAAAAGGTCTGAGTTTCCGGCTCACAGATGGAAAAACATCGTAACAGAGAGTTCTCCCAGGAGATTCACATCGGCGGCAGGACGTCGGCCTCTTTTCACGAAGCTGCATGTTGTTGTAAACTGTTCGTATAGAGCACCTGCGTAAAGGACAATGTATTGTTTGTAATGACTGAAGATTCAGACACTCCCCGGATGATAGCGGTGATAATGTACCGGGCCCAGGCTGGGACTCCGCTCCGAGCACACCTCGCTGGCAGCAGCCTGGCATATGGTGTGGGACCTCCATGCCTCCCCAACATTTGTTGACCTTGATTTGAGCCTACCTGCCTCCCATATATAATCAGCACCTGTTCATATCTGAATTCTCCCCAGTCATCCAGAGTCAGATGCCAAGTTGTAAGTGGCAAGTGCTCAACCACCCTTCCCCTGCAGATGAGTGGTGGAGGGGAGTAAAGTCATGTGTTGCTGACAGGCTAGTTGGCCAGTAGCCCTCCCGCTGACTCACTTAGCTGATCGATAGCTAATTCCCTTAAATAATCAAGGGGCCTCTGCCTGGTGGCGGGGAATCAACATGTGACCATTCAAGTTCCCAAGAAGCATCAAAATCACTGTGTTCTCTTCCTGGAGAATGGATGTTTGGAATATGATATTAAAGAAAGCTTAATATCAGTAAATTCTGAGGGTTCAACGGGAATTGGGACCTCATTGAACCTCGAGCATCTGCTTTTATTTCTTTCACTAAATTGCTCATTGATTCACAGAAGGTTTTTGGATAAAAAACAATTTTTTATAGCCGCTCAGATGTGAACAGGCCTCAGCTGAGCTGCAGAGGAGCGAAGATGAAGAGGACCAGAGGCATACTTTTTGCCTGCCTTGCAGTTTTCATGCCTCAGATCTTGTGTTTGTGTGTATGTGTGTGTGTGTGTGTGTGTGTGTGTGTGTGTGTGTGTGTGTGTGTGTGTGTGTGTGTGTGAGTGTGTGTGTGTGAGTGTGGTTGTGTGTGTGCAGTCATGCTAGCAGGGCACAAACAGAGGGGGAGAAAACAGAGGAATAACATTTTATTGTTGAAGAGGCTCTTTGGACGGCACAAACCATCTGTTGTTTTTTTCTGTTGCCCATTTATCTGCCAAAACCACAAAACATTGTCAGGAGGACGAGACATAAAAGAAGAAAAGTGCACAAGCTCTGACTCAGCAGCAACTCAACACAACTGACAAACGGCAGACCCCACAAGTCAACTCCCCTTGATTCATTACGAGGTTTAAATTAATGGATCTGGACGTGTCTTCAGCAGTGGATGATTCCCACAGTCTGTCCAGATCCACGTCTATAACAAGGAGGTTCACTTTTATCTCCTACTTGTGTCTTCACACTCAGAACGAGGTAATCACTGCAGAGTGCTCGGTAATATCAGATTATGGCCCGGTTCAATCTCCTGCCACATCGAATTAGTTCATATAGATACTATGACATGGCTCAGTAGAGCGCTCACCTCCACCAGGGCCGGACAGTCCTACACATGTCTGTCTAGATCTTACAGTGATCAGATAAACAAGTAGAAGTAGAAGCAGTTGGATGATCTGCATGAGAGTGTGCAACATGATGTAATTATGGTAAAAAAAGATCTAGAAAAAGTGCTGAGCCCCATCTCTCCATCAGGTTTGGTTAAAGACTATTAAATGGTCAAATTGGATTATTATTACTAATATAATACTGGTAGTAAAGGAGATTCCCACATCCAGGTACATTTAATTATTAAATTTCCCCGGATGTGGGACTGTTCCTTTTTGTGGATTTTAACTTTATTGGCGATTCAATTTAATTCTATTAAAGTTAATTAACAACTGGACAAAGTTCCCCTGCAAATGAGGATCACATTATAAGAACATCCATCAATACATCCATATCATACATTATTATCGCTTTGCAGGGAATTTTATAAATATGGAAAATGGACGTCTAAACGACTAAATTACAACCCTGTATATTTACTTGAAATCTGCTTCCTGCTTTTCAGGCAGATGTGCTGTTTCAAACGATTACATCCCAACACGCGCTGTTTACGGCCTCAGATTAACTCCACTAAAGGAACGAGGCAATAATTGGTTTTGATTGGCTCCGCTCACTGTTGAGTTTCTCACTAATCAGGCTGTTTTGCAGCTTTTGAGCTGGAAAGCCTCCAGAACAGCAGGTTTAGCCCCGTTTAAGCACACAGAGCTGCTGCTGTCGACCTGTGATCATTCTGCCTGTGAACGCGTTCCCATAATAATCCATCCAATTTAATCTTGAATTCATTTGCCTGCCTTTTGTAATTAGCATTTTATCTGCTGACGTACTCGCTTGGCTCTGCTGCAAAGTGACTCGTGTCATCACTGAAGTTAAACTGAGACGTTCAGATCAGCACAACGAGCAGTAATCACCACTGTCATTAACTTTTTTTATAAAAATACATATAGTGAGAATTACATATCTGGTTAGAGATGAATGAGGGAATCACACCCAGACACCACCCTGTCCGCACCCGGCTGTTCTGATGCCAGAGCCATCTGGTTCCTCCTGACTTGCATAATCCTTTGTAAACAGTCGTGACATTTCCTCCAAAGTGTTGTTGGCAGTTGGTTCGCTGGCAAACTTCGGATTTTCATCGAGGAAGATCTGAGCAATCGTGATGTAAGCGTTGGACATTTGGATCCACGGTGAAAACATCTGTCCACACGAGCTCAGGCTGTGCAGAGGAACCGGAGACACACTATGATCAAGCTGTGAATAGACAGCAGTGTATAATGTCACAGGAGGAGGACGACTCTTTGTTTAATAAAGTCCAGTAATAAACATCTTAAGTCAAATCTTTTATTTTTAACTGCATAATATAAGTATTGGTATTAGCTCCAAAAAATCCCTTATGGTTCAGGCTCTAGATCACATTTCTGGAGTTTTAGTGAGTGTAGGTACAATATCCATGTTCCTTTTAGTTCTTTATGACGATATCTGGCCCTGTGACTGTTAAAGGCTTCAGTTTATCGACCAACTGGTCTCTAACCTTGATTTTTCACATAGGAAGGAAGTTGTTTATCATAAAAAAGGCTGAAAGCTGCACCTGAGGGAATTCAACGAGCTGTGAGTGTGATTAAACTGAACCAAAATAATTACATTTTCCAAATTGCAGTGAGCAGACAGTCAACATGGAGGTGTAAAGGAGGACTTGAGTGTTTGGTAATGTTATGCCTGTGCATTTATCACGGTTAGATTTGCATGGACGTGCAGATGCAGTACACCAGTAAATTAGCTGCCTTGCTCATGCTTTACGGCCACTGGTGCATCCCCAGTCTGTTTCACTGGCAACGTCTTGTCATATTTATGTAAACTGGCGGCGTCAGCGTTTGTAAACTGGTGCTTTCTCACGATTACTCGTCCGATGTGCATCACACCAGCTCGACTCGCTGCCTCCCTCTCTCTCTCCGCTCCACCGGCCTCCTCCTTATGTGGAATATATGTTTTAATGTGCGAGCGTGAGTTTGACATTTTGACAAATATGCCTATTTGCTTTCTCGTCGAGGGTGAGACCAGAAGCAGTACCGCTGCCATGTCCTTATGATAAAGTGATATGGTGAAGCAGGTTTAGTGTAGTAATGTAAATCATGTCAGGAGGTGGGTAAATGAACGCGTGTCAAAAACTGTGAAGTGCTTCCGAAGCTCACTAATTAACATGTCGTACATTTTGAAGGCTCCAACTAGAACCGGCCTTGAGACCCCCTACGTCAAAATAGAAGCTTCACATTTATATATATGGATATTTGTGCCGTTTGGATTCTCACTCCTCACCCTGATCGGAGAGTTGGAGCCTCTCCAATAGGAAGAGAACGGTCTGGAACCACATCTCCCATAGAGCGTGATGTTCCACCAATCCAGCTTTGATATATATCACAACAACTACAAAAGTCGAGAAGATGATGGAGAGGGGGCCCACAGCCGTAACACCCCTAGCTTTAAGATACAAGACAATTTCGACAGGGTATCTGCCAACTTGGTTTCTAAACCTTTTTTCTGACTCATATATACAGTTGTTGTCCTGTGAGATCTGGGGCCACTGCATGAGTCGCTGCTTGTGGTTAAACACCCGTGAGAGGAAAACGAGAAAGGGTTGTGATAAAGAATTGGACCCAACATGCAGCTCAGAAGTCAGCCGACAGCAAAACGACGAGTTTTAACATTAGTTGAGTAATTGCCTTTGTGTTAAGAAGTGTTTAACTGACCGGTAGTTTCAGCATGAATTCAGAATCAGGTTCAGAGTAATGCTGAACTGTAGATCAGGTCATAAAGACACAGAAGTCATTCTAAACAGCTTTTTTCGGGAATACATCCCATGCACATTACGAAGTTTCACAGCGTTGCGTTATAAACAAAGCTCTTCACGTTCCCGTCGGTTCCATCTGCTCGCTCCAGCGCTCCAGCTCCCTTCTCATCCGGTTGTGTTCTTTGCTGGGACACTTGTGCTTCAAAGCAGCTGGAAACAGGCCAAGAGATCTGGTCTGCGACAAGCTGGCATCTGCCTCCAGCGCCTCGAAGGGAAACCTGCTCCTCTGTCACCTCTGAACTTATTAAAACGCCATCGTGGTCCGACCCGGCCCGACCCGTCCTGGAAGTGGGTTAGAGTAATGTGCTGATGTTAAGACAGACCCGGAGGACCATTTCCACATTTCCCCTTATTATCATCCCTCGTGCCTGACTGATCACTAAGGGTTTGATGAAAGCATTTAGTCATTATCTTCGGCTGTGAGGCTTTATTACGGGGCCTTACAGCTTTTTACGGGGCTGAGAGCTCATTTATTACTGTTCCTTTTATGCAGGAGTTGGCTGGCACTGTCTCTCTCTCCTCACAGAGCAGCCACCGGGCCCTGCTTTATTCCTAAATCCAATCTTGGCCATTTCATTACTTTTAAATTATACGTGTGCAACGTTTGGTTAATGCTATATTCACACTCCTACGTATTATCCCACTTTGCCTTGAGTCCTTACAGAGTTACATAAAGGAGCTTTACAATACTCTGCTGCTAATGGTTGGACCTTTGGCCCCCAAGCTGCCTGGTCATATATGTCACGGACGGAGAGACATGAGGGACATTTCTAAGAGTTTTTTGTCGTACCATTCTTACCTGTCACCTTGATAAAACAAAGCAAAGAGTTTATTTTTGATTTATTCTATCAGTACAATAACTGTAATTTCACAGCATAAGGCATTTTAACGTGAATTATTCTGTAACTAAACCCACACAGTTCACCTCTTCTCTTTATTATTAGATCTGCTCTTTTGTTTCCTTTCATTCTCATAAGTACATTCAGTGCATGATGAGCTCCCCCATCTTCAACCTGTAGCAGAAGTTCTCCTCACACAGAATCATTTCAAGCACTTTTACAGGACCTTTATTCAGGTGGTCATCATTTCTTTATTCACACCTTAAATCCCCAGTCTTTAGCATTTATTAGCAGTAAATGGATGAATTTAATAAAGGCCTCATAAGTCACTATAATGTAGTTTCTAGCAGATGTAGGGTTTTATTTAGCACTGGTTCCTAAGATGTAGTAACCTAGATAGATAGATAGATAGATAGATAGATGGATACTTTATTAGTCCCGTGGGAAATTCAGACCTTTGTAGAAAGAAGAGATATTATATACAGTTTAAACAAACGTCTTTTTTCTACTATAAATATTTATAAACAAAAAGCAAATACAACAAAAGGCTAATAACCACATTCAACCTCTGTCTTGACTTGTGGGCTTTTATTGTGAAAGGGAATAGAAAAAGGCATTAGTCTTACTCTTTTGCTCTAATGATTGAATCAGTGCTTGTGGAAACTAAAGCGATCATGTGAGGTGTTGTTACAGCCAAGAAGATGAACAGGTTTTATAAGTGAAGTTAAATCTCAGTGAAAAGTCACTTCTCAAACTTCTCTTCTCTCCGGGGAACTGTGCCTGTAGGGAAAAACTGTCTGTTGTCCAAAAACTGTATCGTGCTTTGAACACCATGCTCCACATCTTCTACAGATGTCTGACAGGTGTCTGAATCTCCCTTACAACAGATCTAGGTGCAGATTTGTTTCATACACTGCGTTTAAGTATTCATTTCCTGTCTTTGCAAATATTACTGCCCCGGAACGGGGCTCTGTCAGAGGAGGAGGAGGAGCGCTGACCTTTCAGATCCACCCCAGTGACCCAACAGCCGCAGAAACCAGTGTGGAAAGACCTCTGACAGACAATCCGCTGTCAGACCCATGGTTAATGTATAAGCTGCAGAGAGCGACCTACATGTGCAGCAAGACGGTGACAGAGGAGGAATGTTAACTTGCTGCTTGGCCCCCGAATCTCACACTGTGTCATTTCCCGCTGAGTCAGCTTTAAGTGCATGGCAGGAACCTCTGGCAGCCAATCTGAGCTTTAGGTAAGTGTAACACACGCCCAGAAACACACTCTGTTGTTCAGTTTAACACAATATCGGTTAATTTGTCCAATTATTTGACAGCATCCAGATTAAATTATTCTAAATACTCCTGCAAATTTCAGCTCTACTGTGATTTAATTGTCATTGTGCACAAAACCTTGCATGTCCAAACCAGGTTGCTGGACAGAATCCACGAAAAACCAGGAGAGAAGAAACGTCTGCACACCAGTTAAAGCCCAAACTGGAGCTCCAGCTTGTTTTCCTCCTACACCAGTATTCCTATCTGGGGATTAGCGAGGCCTGTTTTTTTTGGCAACAGAGGCACAAACAGCAGCTGCACATCAGCCTCCATCTGCCGCTGCTTTCATCTCTCCCTCATTCCTCCGTTATTAAGCAAAACTTGGGAATTTGTGGCCTGTCAGGATGTTTTTCGATGACTCATGGCAAAGAGCTGGAGTTCCTTGTTACACGATGCTGCTCGTTAAGATCAACGTGGCTCATCAGCGAGAACAAAATAAGAAACTGACGTGAGGTCTTTTGATCTTCAGTCACGCCACGGACTGTTTTCATTCTATAGAAAAAATCCATAAATTAAAGTAACTGAAGTCAAACTCGACACACTTTTTGTTTGAGGAATTATTAACTTATACTTTTTCTACTTTTTCCCAATAGAAGAACAGACGAGAGTGTCTGAGCAGTGAAATATGGCAGCTGGTAACTGACAATATAATTTCATCATGCTGCTGTAGGTAGTATACGTTGTTATTAGTGGTATTAGTATTTATTTTAGTTTTAATCTATTTTCCTTCCATTTATAAATTGGATTTTATGTTGTACTGGTGATCCAGAGGCAGTTTTCCACCCTTTCTGGATGATAATGCTCTATTCATTAATTAATTCATTCATTATTGTTATTATTATTATTTTACATTATGTCGAATACACTGAAACACTATTTAACTCTGGCTTAGCTACAGGTTTGCCTGTGCCACCCAAAGAGGCAGCTGGCCCACCCACAATTCAGATGAAGAATTTACTTATCAAAGCCTCACTAAAACATTCTGTCTCAAATGCAGGAGTCGAAAGTCTAATTTTATTATTTGCAAAAATGCGAAAAAAGTCATTTTCTCCGTCCAACAGTCAAACTAAAGGTTGATACATGTGCAACCTTTGACCCCAGCGAACATCAGAGGAGACTAGCAGTGTAAATATAAACCTTAATACTAAACAATGCAATGTCTGCAGTGCAGCTGTTTCTCGCCTCTAGTTCAAAACAGAAACAGAGAGTTCTCTGTTCACCTGTTTAAAGAAACCTGGTCATGTAGAGAGGCGGTGGTCTAGTGGCAGAAACTTGGACTATGGGCAGAGAAGGTCTCTGGTTCGTCTCTGGTTCGATTCCACGGAAAGACAACAAAAAGACGAACCTGGATTGATCTGCCCAAAAAATCCAAGAGTCTCTCTAGACCCTGTCTAGTGCCCCTGAGCAAGGCACCTTACTCCTCCAACATCTGCTCCCCGAGCGCTGTACATAGTCGCTCACTGCTCTGTGTGTCCTGCACACAGATGGGTCAAAAGCAGAGGTTACATTTCCCTACCTGCATGAGTGTGCGTTTGCATGTCTGTGCATGTGTGTGGGATAAATAAAATGCATCTGCATCTACTTAATGTTGAGCAGCCGGAGCCTCTTTCCACTGAGGAGGATGTTTCTCTGTGTGACTCCTCTGGCGCCATCGGCCTGCAGGTGACGGCTGTGAAGACGAGGCTGCAGATCTCTCTGCTGCAGAGGAAGCTGCATCAGCTCGTGGTGGTCGGGGCTGGAATATAGCATTAAACTGGATGCTCTACTATACGAACCTTGGCGCCACTTTAGGACTGAGAGACTGGGGGTGTCTGGGTCGTTAAAGCTCCGAACATGGTACAGATGTTTTCCTGCAAGAGACTAAACCTGCTCGTGTGAGATCGTGTGAGGATTCTGTTACTCTGCTCTCTTCACCTTTAACCTCTGGCCATAAAGCTGTTCATTATACATTATTATATTATTCCAGCGACTCATCAGATAAAGAGTCAGTGACTTAGACTATTACACAAAACTATGCTTTACGGGTTAAACTCATTTCCGGGCGAGTTAGCTTGAAGAACATGAATTTGAATTTAGTCAATAATAAATTTGGCATAGCCTCATTTTAGATAGCAATCATTTAATTTCATTCAAATTAATTTGGCTCTGCTGGAAGTGTAAATTAACCTGGCCCGATATACCAGCGCCCCAGTGAAATATTTACATTCTCTAGCCAGGGCGTCAGTTAATTGATTTCAGCGGCCTGCCAAACAATCACATCCTAAATTGTTGTTTAATTAAAACGACCGCATTCTCTCCATACAGAGAAGTTTTTTTGATAAATTGAAGAAACAAATGCTTGTGCAAGCAGTGTTCTTAATACTGAAGAAGTGGTGTGTGTGCATGTCTATGTGTGATAGAATAAAACATGTGTTTTATATATTGGGAGAAAACACTTGGATTGGGCTGTTTACTCGTCCTGTGGTGAAGCTGGTTGCAGCTTTTCCTTTTTTGGGGGGGGGAATTTAGGTTGATGGGTCCCAGGTGCTGCAGCTTCTGAGCTCCTGCCGCCTGTTTAATCAAAGTTTATTAATATTAAACTTGTTTGGTGTCTAAATTTGCAACAACTTGGCCGCTGCACTTCCTCAGGCTTCTTAACAACACACATGTTCGAGTGTGAAGCCGATAAGTAAACGTCTCTCTGGATGTGTGAGCCACAGACCGACAGAGAGATGTTTGTGTTATCAAATAAAAATCCCAAAATGACGAAAAGGGAATTTGACTGTTTATTAATGCATCATCACGTTTCATTACATTTTATTAGACGTGGTTATTAATATCTTTTCCATCAGTCAGACAAAATACTTCTCACAACTACTGACGTTTTAAACTACTTCGAGTCAGGAAGCGATGCCACTGCAAAATGCATGCACAGTTATAAAATTGTTTATAATTGTAATAAAGAAAAAAGGACACGTGCAGAATGAAGCAATTATTGTTATTGTTAGATTTTATTTCACAAAGGCGTTAGTGAAAGTATGAAGTTAAATTGCAGGATCCTTCCCCAGCCATGTTGTACAAGAGAAACACATTTTTAACTCAAGGTTGTCACTCAAAGTCAAAGCAAACATGTGACCAGAATAACAATAAGAAAATATGTAAAGTTTTTTTTAAGAAATATATAATCAGGCGTGTTCTATCTTTGATCTGTGTCTGCTGTAGGTAAACGCTACAGGACGTGACTCTCCCAGGTTTCTGTTTGAACACCTGGAGGTCAGAAGATTTAAGGAGTATATTATGATGATACAGATGTTGCTGCTGAGCACAGCTAATACCAAATACACACTGAATTCATGAATATCAAAAAAACCTCAGTCTATGAATAAGAAAACAGCAGCCGGCTCTCCCTCCACCTCCGTCACTTTGTAGAAACACAAACTCGGGTCTTTCGGTTTGACGGTTCAATTCTCAGGCTCCGGCTGTGACAGTGGAAAAATCTGAAAGCGCCCTTTAAATATAACTTTTTTTTGTTTCCCTTCCCTTGTGCCGTAACAGCAGGTGACGGTTGATATGGATAATGTCATTGTTCGCGATGGCGCCTGGATTTCTGCTGCACAGGCCTCAATGTGCCACCTGTGAAATCTGCTATTTATTCTGCAGACAGCGTATTCCTTTCTCTTTCCTTTTTCCACAAAGGATTTAGCATCAGCAGGAGTTGTATTCTAGTTTCTTCTTTTTAACCGATTTTATCTCAGCCACGCAAACCAAATTAAAAGTTAAAACCCAAAATGTACAGTAAAGATTCATTTTAACACCCTGCATCGACTGCAAATCATATTCTTCATTTTATTCCCGTTTGGCATCACACGTAATTGGCTGTTCATATTGGCTTCGGCAGCGCACTTCAGATAAATTGCCTTCAGTGATTCCCTCTATTTCAGTTGGATAAATCTACTCAGCATGACACACAATCTGACATAAGATTTACACAAAATAAAAACTCAGACTGTCTCATTTACAAAACTCCACGTGATCAGTTTTTCTACCAGGGTGTCAGAAAGAGAACCGTGTGTGTTTTTAGTTTTTCCGAGCCCCTGGGAAGTTGGACATCTGGAAGTCGTCCCCCGTGAGTCCTGGGTTGTCGTAGACCCGGCCTCCAAAGTTCAGGTCCAAAGGTTCGCTGTTGTCCAATCTGAGGACTGGAGAACAGGCAAGTTTTTACAATCACCACTTGATTATTATCAATTGTTTAAAAAAACGTTATTGTTCAGATCCAACAGTTTGGTTTGTCGCCATTGTTTCACTCTGTTATTGTTTGATGTGTTTGATTATGAGCACGATTACAAAAATACAACTGGAAGGAAAATTACAAAACTTAGTGGAATTAGGTGATGTGGATCAGGAAATACCTCATTAAATATTTAGGTTAGAGGTATTTATGACAGTGTGAAGATGTAATGAGTTGTTGGTTCTAGTTATTTTTATATAACTATCAGAGATAAGTGGTGAGACATAAACGAGGCCAAATCCTGACATGAGAGGATCTTTGAAAAGCGATGGAAGTTATTGGCAACAGTATATAATAATAATAATAATAATAATGTTAATAATATAGTCCAAAGACTGTATATAAAGATGGACTCTTCCTCCTCTAATGCGAAAAAAAAGCTTTTGATGAGCAAGAGTCTGTGTAGTGGTGATAGTTGAATGGAGCCAGTCTCAGCTGTCAATCAGGACATTTCTATAACATCAAATAATATCAAACGTGAACACTTGAACTTACATTAGTGGGATAAGATCAACCTAAAATGACTTATATGACCCACTTTCAGAAAGTTTAGTCCGTATGCCATCTGTTAACACGGTGGAGGTTGGGGTTCATAGCCTATACTGCAGCCGGCCACTAGGGGGTGATCAAGACAATCCGGCCACTTATATTCAGGGACTTGACATCAATCTTAACATACAAACTGAGTTCAAGTCACATTGAATAGTATCATGTTGTTCCTCCTCAGTGCTTGATTTAATCTGACTTATCCTAAATATATAAATAAATATTTCAAGTTTCAGTCTGATTCCCTGTATCCTTTAGCAGAATGAAGAAAAAAACGAAGCATGCAGTTTAATTTCAGCTGGACCGTAAGAGAAGGTTAAGTGTGGGGGGAACCGAGGGCTAAAAGGAAAAGGTTAACATTTTTGGAAACACACTTAGAAATAGATGAGAAGATCAATACCACTTTGATATGAAGCTGCAGCCCCGTGGCCTCGACCGAGCTCAGAGACTGGAGTGTGAACGTGTCTCACTTGATCTGCAGGAGCTAATGTTTCAGACTGTTTCTGAACTGCTGGGAAACAGTGTCTGACTCAATGAGTGACTCATATAGAGACTGTGTATAAAGATGAATGACATGACAACCCCTCTAGAGTGAAGCCAAATCATCTTGATCACCCCCTGTTGGCTGGCTGCGGTATTGCGGATAAACCCCTGGCACCTCCATGTGTGTGAATGGGACATGGACCAAAATGAAATGTCACAAATTAGACAAATGTCTGATAAAGATGTTTTTTTGTTATTAAGGTATAGTTATTTTAACACAGGTGTAGGTTCAACTGTTTATTTATCCTGTAGGTTAAGTTTCAATTAGTCATTCCTTATGATTGACAGCTGTGACTCAATAAAGAATGTCAATAGCACAAGATGGCAGCCACCAGATCTTCATTCATGTACACTTGAGTAGCAGTTTTGCAATCTGCAGCCGACCTGCTAGAATGATCATTTTTAGGTTTGGTCATATCAAGTTTAAAACCCCAATTAAATCCTTAACCAGCAATCCCAGCTAAGAGAGATTATACTGGGACCTCTCATTTAGGAAATATGCAGGCAAACAAAGTTCCCCATTGATTTTGCAGGGTGTGTGTGTGTGTGTGTGTGTGTGTGTGTGTGTGTGTGTGTGTGTGTGTGTGTGTGCTTGTGTGTGTCTGTGTGTGTGTGGTGGAGCTTGCTAACCTGGGTCTGAGGGGTACACCTCCACCAGTTTCCTGTGTGAAAAGCCCATCTGGTGTTTCTTCTTCAGGATGACGTAGGCCACCAGTCCCACGATGCCCACGGCCACGGCGGTTCCCAGCACAGCCCCCCACGCTCCGTGCCGGTTGCTCTTGTGTGGATCTGATTCCAAACCTGTGTGGGAGGAGCCCGGGGTGTTAATAAATGATTTGTCAACACTGAAAAGGGTTAGGGTCAGCTGCTGTCGTCGAGCGCTAATTGTCGGATAATTACGGCTGAAATGTGTTTTTTGAGCACTTTGCATTCACACCCACTCCAGCCAGTCATCTGTGTCGATTTGTTTCATTAACACAGTCATAATTAATGCAATCAACATGCCAAAGTCATGATAATTTGATGAGTACATTTGAATATTTATAAGGCAGCAGCCTGTGCTCATTACTGTACTTCCCATTATTGCTGGTCAGGTTTATTTATTTAGCTCTAAATCACAACATGTATTATCTCAAGGCTCTTAACAGAGCACAGTCTAGATCTGATGATACTCTAAGAGACAGAAGCTCCCTTATTACAACAAGAAACCTCTGTTGGCCACCAGGGGTCTCTCAATCAAAACAATAATAGAAGCTGGATGAAGTATGTTCACGGATGATGTCTTTTAGAGTTTTTCACTCAAAATTTCTCTGGGTTTGAAAATTTTTGTGAAACATCTTGTCCAAACCAGCCTAACTGGTCCTCAAATGCAAATAATCTCTATTTCCCTGATTGAAATCCCCTTGTTGTTGTTGTTGTTGTTGTTGTTGTTGTTGTTGTTGTTTTGACGATAATGATGATATGGACAGTAATGTTTGCCTGTTAGTGTGAAGGAGCTCGAACAACGATTGAGGGCATTATTGTGAAATTCCCCCGAGGGTCCAGCCTCTTTATGTTAATGACCCCCTGACTTTTCTTTTTTATTCGCCACCCTGAATTTGACATTTGTGGTTTGGGCTGATGCTTTTGTCCGTTGGACAGATTACCATAAATGTCAGTGCAGACATTTAGGTCAAAGCACACAGTGACTGTTTACTGTGTTTGATTTATTACTGAATAAACTGTAGAACTGATGACATTTACATCTCTGCCACTGTGAGCATGTTAATATGCACGGTGCCGCCTCACAGAGCTTATATAGAGTCGACATAAAACACCCCGGTGCCGGTGTGACAATATGCATGTTACCCTGGTACAGTGAGGTCAGGCAGCTGTAGTGCATGTTTATTTTATTATCTAATGTCAGGACAAGCATTGTTGCCTTTTCACGCCCATATTTACAGGCTCCACGTTTATCTGTGCTCAGTCGTTTGTGCTCTGGTGCAGTTTCCGTGCTGTGCCTGTCACGGTAACTCTGGGCAGGTTTCCTCCTCCGGTGTTGCCCCGCCGCTTCACAACTGTTTCCCCACTGGTTATTGCCCTCATCTGTTAGTGGTATGTCCTGCTGCCACATCTGTCTGTGTGGTGTGGGTTTTATTTTAATCCAAACTCTGCAGTCACTCGATAAATACCTTTTTCT
This sequence comes from Pseudopleuronectes americanus, assembly GCA_038501795.1. Classification (NCBI taxonomy): domain Eukaryota; kingdom Metazoa; phylum Chordata; class Actinopteri; order Pleuronectiformes; family Pleuronectidae; genus Pseudopleuronectes; species Pseudopleuronectes americanus. The sequence continues at coordinate 25,437,458 of CM076716.1, read as the reverse complement.
TTCTTGTCGAAAGCTCACTCATGTAAGTAGCATTTCCAGATAGATAGATAGATAGATAGATAGATAGATAGACAGATAGATAGATAGATAGATAGATAGATAGATAGATAGATAGATAGATAGATAGATAGATAGATAGATAGATAGATAGATAGATAGATAGATAGATAGATAGATAGATAGATAGATAGATAGATAGATAGATAGATAGATAGATAGATAGATAGATAGATAGATAGATAGATAGATAGATAGATAGATAGATTTATATTGCTTCGGGTAATCAAAAATACTTTTTGGCACTTTTTACAATCAGCAGAGCCACTGAGATCATATTCATTTCCTGAATGTGACCCGTTTTCAGTAGTAATAGTTATATATGATCTTATTTACATGATAAACAAGCTGTAGAATCATTTTAATTTCTGATGCCTCCATAAATAACATGTACATTTATGTAAATAATTTATTTACTACCTGTTTCAGAACATTTCTCTATCCGGTGCACGACTCTCAGATCGAATTAAAGTATTTTTTCTCTCTATCTCTTTTTTTCTTTGACACCAAAGCGTGACTGCTCTATCGCCCCTGCACAGAGGAAACAGTATGTTTGTCCTCGGCCCCTGACGGCTGCGTTCAGGTTGGGTACCCCTAAAACAGGGTTTCATTGTGTTGCTAAGACGTTGCCTGTAATCGATCCCTCAGTCAACGCAGGCACCTCGATGGCACCTGATACCCAAACCCGACCTTTTGCTTTGAAAGAATGGCCGTTTGTCCTCTGACAGTGGGAAAATACATCCAGGCAAATGTGGGTCAGGGAAAGGGAGGATATAAAAAAAACAATATGCAAAGCGAGCAACAGAGATATATGTGCTCCTGAACTACGAGAGCATGTGTTGCCTCAAACTCTCTGAAGGGGGTTTTGTTCTAGTTTTGTTGCCCAATAACTCTCGTTGTGTTACCTGTCAAAACCTCAAACTCAGTTATAAGGGCCGGGGAATTTCACATGAACGTTCTGTTTCTCCTAGTTACTGTCTGTAAAGAAATGTCACGCTGATAGGGCAGACTCACAAAGACACAGAAATATACACCAGACACTGAGACACCTTAAACTGCAGTGGTACCTCTGTCTTCACTGTCGCCCGAGGCCCCGTCTTTGTCCGTGAAGTTTGCCGTCTCAGGTGTGAACGGATCGAGAGGGGTGGTGGGCTCAGGGTCGGCTCCTGTGGTCTCAGATGGGAGCGCTGCCTCAGTTGTTGTGGTTGTTGTGGTTGTTGTGGTTGTCGTGATGTCCCCCTCTGTGCTGTTGTCTAACCCCTTATTCTCCTCTGGAACCAAGGCTGTCGAGTCTGAATTAGTGCTATTATCGAAGTTGGTCTGGTTTTGCTGACTGGAATGGCCGCTGGAGGTTTGATTGGTCATCGTTGAGTTGTCAGGTTCCTCCTCAGCTCCTGTCATGTTCACCTGGCTTGGGTTTGAGGGAATTGTTGTGGTGGTAGTTGGAACAACTGTGGCGTTTGACATTTCAGGCTTCTCGTCTGTAAGATTTGAAAACTGGGGAGGCAGCGCCGGATCTCCAGATGTTGTATTTTCACTCGCTTCTCCACTCGAGCTGTTTTCATCTCCAATCGTCATGAAACCCGATGGAATTCCATCAGCTTCAACATTGTTTGAATCCAAAGCCTCTGCAAATGATTCCGATTCATATCCCGGCTCCTCCGTAGCAACCAGAGTCTTTTTCTTTGGGACTTCACGGAGCCATCCTTTATCGATCGTACGACCCGGAGAGTCGGTCGACTCTGGGAGCGACGCCAGCTGACAGGTCTGGACGAACAGGAGGAGGCACACCGTGATTTTTAAATAGGGTTCCATTTTCACTTTGGTGTCACTCTGAAACACACGAGAGAAAATAAAACATCATTTTATTACTGAAAAAGAAAATAATCCGCTTGTTGTCTTCAAAGTAACTCATCACATTATGACTTTATATAATAAATATATTTGGTTGTTCATCAACTTTGACTTGAATCGTACCCAGAGATCATTACATGATTAAATTAAATTGAATAGTATATTGATAGTTGAAAGCAAATTGTCGATACACGATAACAACATTTTCATTTTTGTTTTACACATGTGGAGAGTTTGGTTTGAAGTTAATTTTCTCAAGAATTGTTTTGTATTGAGTTTCCCCGTTTAGTCTTGATCCTGGAAAAGCTGTTTAAAAAAAAATAACTAAATAATCTTGAGGTCCACTTTCTCACTTGTTTGGAAGCTATCGACTGTATCACATGACCTTCAGCAGCAGATAAAGACTGTGGTCATATGAAACTGGAGATGCTCCAACATATTGTTCTGATCACTTTCACAAACTCTTTCCTGCATTTTCTTAAAAGACGAAACCAGAGCAAAGTTGCAGAACAAGTTTGTTTGTGGACTTTGAGCTAAACTGTTGTTTTCAGGGCAAAAGAAAAAATGGCTATAGTAAATTTTCCAAGTGGTAAAAGTGAATCGAGTTATTACACACATTCCCTGTAGCTTTCCTCGACAATATTCTGTATTCATGATATGGCAAATGGACTACAGTTATATAGTGCTTTAATAGTGGACCATTGGAAGACTATCACACACAGACACACACCCACAGACACACAGACACACGCACAAAAACACACACATACTCCAGGCATAAAGGAATGTAATTTTCCATGAAAGTCGGAAACTCTTGATCAGTAATTATGCAAACATACATTCACTGTGATTGGGAAATTTCTCCAAACCTATGACTTGTAACTGACTCCTTGTTGTTTTTGAGATGAAATATACAGAAATTGAAAAACACTAATAGGAAGTGAGGTTTTTGGTTGTTTTCCATTTCCTTTCCCTCAGCGACTGACACCCCTGTTCACCTCCTGCCCCTGAGCAAACTCCCCCCGACCACATGCAAAGAGTCAGTGTGAATGAAGACATCTCTGCTTGGTCCCCATTTTTCCGGCAGCAACAAAAATCACTTAGCGATTGATCCCGAGTCCCGACACACACACACACCTCCGGGGTCTTTCCCGGGAGTCGCCCACTCGGCGTTGGCGGTGAACATGGGCCGAAAACACGTTGAACATGACAGATCTGGCTGCTACACCAGGTTGTTGTGGAGTTTCAATGCAGTCAACACTGCATTGTTACACAGCAGCAGGTCCCAGCACAATCTCCTGTGAGATCTGTGACATTTTGACAGTGGGAACGTACACCGAGGCCCTCTGAGTTGTGTGTTGTCCCCTCGGCGTCACACTAACACACAAATGACTCCAGCTATTCCCTGCAGGCCACTGTGTTGACCGGCAGCTCTGTTGTGAACTTCTTCTTGTTCAGAGCGCCGCAGAGAAACAGAACTTCTGAACATGCAAATCTGGTTTTACCTGTCGCGACAGATCAGTAAGTGCACAGCTAACTGGAAATAGATAGAACATTCCATACATCCCAATGGATTTTTAGATCTCTTAATGTGATCCAAAAATATTTATCTTCTCATCTGCCTCATTTGAGTACCGATGGAAACTTGTCGTCAATCACCGAAGTGAAACGTAAATGTCCTCAAGTGGTGAGTTTCTGGAAAGGTTTGTTTATCGTCTCACACGTTTCTGCTCTGTGGGAAATGAATGGAGAGCCTGTGGGTTGTTAATGGTGCGACCTGCTGGTATAAATCAAACAGTTAACGTTTGCTGATGATACGACACTAAGAACATGTCATTAAAGAAAATGGCTCAATCCACCGAGACGGGGGGTGAGAGGTGGAGTAGACGATTTATTAACCTCCAACGCTGCCGCTGCAGGAAAGTGACCTGACTGTTTGTGTCTGGAGACTTTTCAGCTTCAACGCTGGATGAAATAAAACATTTTTAGCTGTCGCAAAATGTTTTTAGTAAGAAAGATCCAATCAGAGAGCGTGAAATTCAATTCTGAAGACCCCTCGAGCCACAGCTAAGGAATATCTTTGAATTTAGTACTTTATCTAACCGGCAGCAAACAAACTGGCATTGTCTCCATGGAAACAGCAGCTAAAACCTGTGGGTATTGTCGTATGAAGCCATCAACCAATATTTCTCCAGTTTGGCTTTGTCTTAATAGATTTAATTTAATTTCACCAAACTTTGAATGATCTTTCATTTCTGCTGCTGATTTAATGCAGGTCAGTTTTTGTTGGTAAAGACATTTTAAGCCAGAAACATTGAGGTCTTCATCGTAAGAAAACCCAAACAACTTCATGAACTCCACTTTTGACTGTTTTAACTCTAAACGGCTCCTTTGCCAGTGCTGTGACTTTGCCGCTGGGTCTATCTGGAGTTATGAGATGAAGAACTCTTGGCTAATTTGTCAGCTACTTGTCAGTCACACAGAGGATTAAGCTTGAAAGGAGATTTGCTTGGGGCCTGTCATCGGAGGCCTGGGGGCTGGGACGCCTTTGCTGCATTTCACTTTATCAGTTTGAGGCAAAAGTAGGTGTTAATTTCAACTGGAGGAGCATCCTGAAGTGTGGACTCTAGCACACTGAACTCCGTGGAGGATAAAAGTATAATTACGCTGCCGGCGTCTGAGGACTAATTGGTGTGGAACCAGTTTAACAGGCAGCTCAGTGGCCTCACTGGTTTGTTTTGATTTGTGTGAGCATGTCATTGCATAGTTGGGATTTTAAAGATATAAAACAAAAGCCAGTCGATGCTCTTGTGTCTAATGACGCAGATGAAAAATTGATATATCTGTTTGTGTGACGTTCAGGGTGCCAGCCACAAAATATTAAAACAAGTGTTTCCTGTTTTGTTTAAAACTCATCGTGTCACTTCCTGTCCACGTTACAAATATCTCCACATATTTGGTCGCTGGAGTCACCGCCAAACGAGTCTGGCCGTTCCTCGGCAGGTGGAATGAAACCGGCTGATGTGTTCTTCTCAGTCTCTCACACTCTGAAGAGTTCCCATCGTGCCGGTCGGTCAGAGTCTGAAGCAGTTATCACCTCAGCAGGTTCACAGAGAAACGGTCACACACAGGGACACTTAAAGAAACACACGAGCACACAACCTGTTAAGAGCTTTGTGTAAAGCTCTCACGTGTGTTACACCTGTGTGTGACATGTGACATGTTACAGGTGTGTTAATTGCATCTTTCCACTGGGATGTGGATTTACAGCATTTACAGCATTTTACAACCTGAAAATCAGCCTTAAAGCACCCAGGTCCTATCAGTTTCATCTCTACTGCACTGCTGAGAGGAATAACCATACAGTGATTGTGCCGTGAAACCAAAGCAACCAGATGGAGCAGCAGAGCTTTTGTTTGTGATGTATCTGTTGTGTGTGTGTGTGTGTGTTGCTGAATGCAGACAGGTGTGTGCCTTATGAAGCAGGTGATTGGCTCCTCCCTGGCGATGGCTCTTTTTCTCCCGGATTACTCTGCATTGATGTCGCACTTTACCTTTTCTCAAGTTTAACTTTGTATCTCCTCCTGGGTTTGACGAGTTGAGCTTCTGCTCTTTATTAACCGTGGCCTCTCCTGTTTCTTATTTTAGAATAATATACTTTTTATTCCACTTAATTTATTTAATCTAAAATATGATTATACGTTATAATAATCCTTCCAGTTAAGCACATGAAGTAAGGTTTCACTTCAGCTTAACATTTTATATTCAAAACATATGATCAGTTTCACGTTTTGAATTTGTCACAGGTTAAATTATATATAATAATCGACAGTATATGAAGCAGATTGTATTTGGTCCACTAATAACCCAGTCATAGAACAGAGGCCTTTCTTTGTAATATATATGTATGACATTGAGGATTAGGTATTAATCACATCTATCGTCTTTCTGAGACATTTCACTCGTGTTTTCATTTCCCATAACTCACTAGAAATGTAGAAAAATAGATGTGTACACATATATGAGGGCCTCCTTAGAGAAACAACTGATTCTAATAGGTCAGACACTTTGACAGCCTGGTTCATTGTTAATTGTGTTAGTGACAAACACTGGTGTGGCCGCACTGTGTGTTCAGTGCTCAGGTTGTGTAATTCCTTCAGTCTGTGTGCCACTTGTTGTTTTGATGATCTGAAGCCATGAACTCTTTTTACTTTCACATTGAAAGTGAATACGATTCTCAGGCTCTAGTTTTACCTTATGCGAAGTGAAAACAGAAACAATAACTATTAGTTATCTATGATTATGGACTAATGAATCATTCAAACTTTTTAAATGTGACACATTGCCGTTAAAGTTGTGGAGAATTTGAAATAGATATAGGTTACTCGTGTTTGCTTCTGTTTTGATTAAAAACACAACTCCAAAAATACAACTCAAACATGTTTGGACAAAAAATAAAATCACGCATCCGATTTTTAAAAGCCGCACATTCTCCTGAAAAAGAGAAAAGACACAAATCCTCCCTGAGTCAATGCTTACCTTATTCTCAGGCTGTATCGGATGAGAACAGGTGCACGGGCGACAAAATCTCTTCACTGAGCTGCCAACGTGTGAGAGTGAATCAGCAGTCGGCCTGGAGGGAGGGAGGGAGGGAGGTGGGGGGGGGAGGCAGGGAGGGAGGGAGGTGGCATTCAGGGAACAACCTGCTCAACCTGCTTCTTCACCTGCCAGCAGCAGACACACACCCTGATCCACAGAGGAGCAGCGGTGGAGGTGAATTACCAGGCAGTAAGAGGGGAAGAGCGCCGGAGGGGCTTCGGCCAATTTATTACCTCCTCATTATTCCGTTGTTGCATCTAAATACATTGATTGTATTTTGCATTCGGTTGCCATGTTGTCGGGTTGCCAGGTTAGATTTGTGAATTACCCCCTAGTGGCAGACTCTCTCTCTCTCTCTCTCTCTCTCTCTCTCTCTCTCTCTCTCTCTCTCTCTCAACCAGGCTCTGGATACAGCCTTTCTGTCGCCATGGCAACAGAAAGGAGGCTGGCGTGCTCGGGTTTCATCGCCTTTGTCTCCGCTCCATATCGGGCTACCAGGTGACGTGTGTGGCTTTGTGGGCCCACAGGTAGGCCTACTGTGCAACAACACAACACTGAGCCGGGCTTGTTTTTTTTGCTTCTCATTCCCTCGGTTGACCTGAGTCGTCCGGCGGCGGCTGGGTTCATGTGAGAAGGATGAAGAGCCACTCGGAGCCGGTCGGCCGCGGCGGGTTGAAGAGCAGAGAGCATCACGTGGTGTTCGGCTCTGCTGTTGAAGCCAAGAAGTTCGAACAGACATGAAATTGTTGGAAAACTTTAATGATTTTCACAGACAGAAAGCTGAACACACCCATAGCAACATGCTATAGCAGCACACAATACACAAGATCTAATTATAAACACGAAAGCATCCACACCCAGTGATGATCTGCCTCAGGGAAAATATGTCGTCAATCGAACACAAAGTGACACAACTGATTCCTCTGAGAGTTCTTTAGAATCTTTGTACGACACAGGACCCCACCCACCTGGATCCAAACACACTAACACTTTGTAAAGCATCTTCAGGATTTTAAATACATTTAATACAAAAGTTTCACAACATGTAGATTACCTGGACTTATTTTTTTTATTATAGCTGAATATACAGGAGGAAGCTTTGAGATGTTTCTGTTTAAAGTGACCAACAGAGCCATGAACTGACTTGGCAATAAAGTAAGAATAAGAGAAAAAAGGATCAACTTAAAAACACAATTTACACATAGGCAACAATTTAAATGGATGTTTATTTATTTATTTATTCAGCACGTTGCATTGCAGAAAGTCTTGTTTTCCAAGTGTAAACATACATTAGCCATTGCCTTCTTCACAGATTGTTTTCCTCCAGAGGTGTCACTCACCCAGATAGTGTACAGATGTGTTCCATGTCAGCCAATGATGCGGCCCTTCTGGTCTTCTGGCCCGAACAAAATGGACGCAAGCCTAAAGTGTCCCACGTGGGGAAAGGTGAATGTGGCCGAAATATCAAAAACAAACCAGGACCCCAGTTTGCTTCCAGGATTTACTCACTCCCCATGAGCCCGGGCCTCGTCTTCCCTCAGCTGAGTCTGACTCCTGACTACAGGCCGTCATGCTCCTGCAGCAAAAGTCCCCAAACTCCGGCATGACTCATCGGCTGAGATTAGATAAAGATGGATGCTCTCGCCCACGGACTGAGCCGTCGAACATGACGTTTCTTCACCTCTTCCTTAGAGCGTCGATAAATCACTTGATGTGTATTTTGACTGATTGCTTTGGTTCAAATTTCATCTGCTAACATGGAGGAGGTAGAGTTTGACCTATGGAGGGGGGGAGGGCTGCAACTGAAGGACGATTTGGACCATTTGGTGTAATAGGGGCTTTTATTTATATGTTGTATTTTGAGTAAGAGTCTGTTTCAGTTTGACTTCCTACTTGCCTCAGGGGCAGGAGGACGGGAGCAGCGACGGTCTCAAGCTTTACTTTAACGTTTATCTTCAGAACTGTTTTATAAACCAGTGCACGTCCCTGTACAGACGCACACGTGCACTAAGCTGTTTGTTTCTTTGTCGTAAACCACATGACACTGATTTGAAAAAAGCGCTGCAGTGAATCGGTGGCTTATTGTCCAGAGCACTCAGAGTTCCTGGCAGGCAGCTTGTCGTCTGCACCCTCACGTTGGCCGCCGGCGCTCGGGGGCTAATGGGATCAGGAGCCTCATCAGGGACGTGAATAATAGAAACGTCTAAATCTCAAACAGAGGAGATAAACAGGCGGCAAACTTCAGTGCAGAATCACAGAGTACAAAGACATGAAGAAGTAAAACGGCAGGATGCATTTATGAGGAGCTTCATAACGGAGATGAGGCAGAATGAAGTGTCAATATTAGGATGTATATGATTGAATGATAGAAATAAACATGAAAGAAATTCATTCTCCCTTTTTGTAATCTTCTGGAGTTGTTATAGCTTGAAAGAGCAAATTATACGTTAAATCAAAAAAATAAAAAATGTATCAGTGATGGGAAATAAGTTAAATTATAGAATTCAGAGTATGTTCCTGCTGTTTCTGGAATTTCCCACAACATATTAAAGAATGAAATCATCTCCTGCAGTCAGATCTTCTCTGTTTCCTCAGATAAAGTCAAAGAAGCATCATCTTCTCCATCTGCAGAATCCAACCAGCTCTTATCTCGACTGACACGTTCCATAGAGGAGGAGGATCTCAGTTCGGAGCCTCGTTCATTAAAAGAGAAACTTGTCGAGCTCAGCAGTCGTAGTTTGAATAATGAGAGCGGAGGAAGGAGAAAGGAGAAAGGATTTCCTCCTTCAGATTCAAACAACTTTTGGTTCATTCATTTATTCATTCGTTCACATGTGCTGCTCGTTCATGCTTCACACGTATGAAGGGAACTCGCTCGCTCAGCATGTTTTTTTCATGAATTCTATTTCATGTCACAGAGGGAAACTGTGTCACACAAGCACATATATGGTTAGAAGGTGAGTCAGACAGACTGGGTGTTATAAAAACATTATATTCAGTGTATTAATAATCCAGTTTCCGTAAAATCATAAATATAAAAACCTATTGAAAAAGTTCACTTTGCAGTATTTTCATCACTTTTCATCAAACACTTTACTTTAATAAAATATAAGGTACAAATGATTACACAAAATTGTACTCAAGTAAAACATTTTTACTTAATTACTTTGTTTTAAATATCCTAGTTTGTCTCTAGGATCTAATGTCACCTGGTCGCTCTGATTGGATCATTGAACCAGTTCCCTTCTCGTTAACGATTACCTATAAATATAATACAAAACACAACGCAGTGTTTGCTAGAATATATAATGGAGTAAAATGTTTAAATGATGGTGGCCCTTTAAATAAGTAAACACAACAGTTAACAAGAGAACACAACAGTAAATCAAATGTGTTTTTTGATTTGTTGTCTTTTCTGGTTTTCTGTTGTGTTTTGCAATTTGTCTACTTAAGTAAAATACAGATAAATGAAAAATATACTTATGTACAGTAATAAATACTTTGTTACCTCACTTCTCTGTGTCTACACACTGTGACTTAACTGTCACTGTTAAAACAATAAACAGCTTTGCAGACGGGAGATTAAAATTATCCAAAATATTTAAATTTTTCTGAAAAACAGAAACCTGCTGGGTTCGGGGATTCAGAGACATAATTTTATCTTTATCAATATTTATTAACATTAAGTTATTTCTCATACAACAAAGTCATTAAATACATTTTAACACGAGGACTCGTCTTCTCCAGAGATCTGAGGGCGACTCGGCTTCGATGTGAGAGGGAACACCTAACTACCAGATAATGACTCAGCACTTATCTGGATGTGTTTGGAGCCTCATGTGATCTATTAATGTATCGAAGGTTCACTCGGCTGCAAACACAGAAACACATATTGCTCTGAATATTGCTCTGGGGTCTGTATGTTCACAATAATACTGTCTTCATGTTGTTACCAGCAGTTTACAACTGTTTTTAATTTACATTTCATTCCCATAATGACGATTATCAATTAAAGTTCCAATGCGTTGAATTGAAATTAACTTCTCTACTGCAGAATCTCTTTTTTTTTAACTGAATCGCTGTGTTTTCTCCGTCTGCTAAAGATTCTGTGCTTCAGTCTGAACAGAAACACTTTTAGGAAACCTTAGGAGAGGAATAATGGAAAAAACCCAGACTCCGCTCGCTTGCTACTTATTTCCTCAGCCGATCGTAAAAAAGTGTATCATTTTTCTACGGAGTCCGATCCTGTGTGGTTTCCACGGAGAGGAGGAGGAGTGAGGAGTCGGTGAAAGTGAAACGAGGAGTTAATTATCTCTAAAAGTTGCGTTCGCCTGCACGAAGCCACACGTGATGTAATCATGTGAAGAACAGTGATCCCGGACACGTCCCTGCACACAGGCCCAGGAGTCGGTGTTAAAACCTAAAGGAAGCTTCTGACGGAGCAATCTGAAGGAAGACGTGGAGTTAACCGTGGAAATGAATGTTTAAAGCTGTTTTCCCTCACACTGTGGTTTCTTCTACCTATCCCTGTGCTCTGAGTCTTCTCTGTGGGCTCGATTACAGCCTGTGTGTCCGACTGTCATGTGTCAGCACACAGAGCGTTAATGATGCCTTCTTAAAACCCACAAAGAGCACGTGATCTGTGTGTGTGTGTGTGTGTGTTTGTGCACGTGTGTGTGAGTGAAGATGTATTTCTGCAGGTGTCGGGAGGATGCTTCACCTTCAGACCTGAATTATCTTCTCCAGGTTTGTGTCTGGAAGAAACTAGTGAGACAAAGAAGGCAGGAGAGGAAACTGATTGGCTCTGCTGGGAGGTCTTCTATAGGTTGAACCCTCAGATTCACACAGTCCAACGTTCACCATGTTCATAACACAGGTTTGAATCTGATCCTAAATAACATCCGAAGTCATTAATTTACCCAAGGAGGTCATGTTCTCACCCTCTCTGTTTATTTGTTTGTTTGTTTGTCAGTAGAATAGAGCAGGCTATTGTCCATCGATGGGCCAGTGGAACGTTAAAGAAAACATCAGGAATCCGAAACCCACTTCCGACAAATCACTATTTTTATAATGCAGCGATGATTTTCCTTCTGAGTAAAATAGACTACAGACTCCACTTTCATTGTTGGATCCCGACAGGCACCATGTGCACGTTTTCTTTCACTGCTCCATTTTCAAAATGAAACTGACTGAACCATACAGTGATTGTGCCGTGAAACCAAAGCAGCCAGATGGAGCAGCAGAGCTTTTGTTTGTGATGTATCTGTTGTGTGTGTGTGTGTGTGTGTTGCTGAATGCAGACAGGTGTGTGCCTTATGAAGCAGGTGATTGGCTCCTCCCTGGCGATGGCTCTTTTTCTCCCGGATCAAGCTGCATTGTTCCACAGTCTCCATGACGCACTTTACCTTTTGTCAAGTTTAACTTTGTATCTCCTCCTGGGTTTGACGAGTTGAGCTTCTGCTCTTTATTAACCGTGGCCTCTCCTGTTTCTTATTTTAGCACAGAGGGCGAAGTTTGTGATTGGTTGAGATTAAGGTTCGAGGGATCATGTTTATCCACAAAGCAAAACCTCCACTATAAACTGAGAGAATTAAACTAAAAGACAATTTTACACTTCAACAGATACCCTTCGTGTGTCTGTGTGTGTGTGTCTGTGTGCGTGTGTGTGTGTGTGTTCTGAATATCTGATACAACTGACATCACGACTGTGCATGAGTGTGTATTAAAGACAAGCCGGATGACGAACAAAGCCGAGACACGCCTCGATGTGGACAACTGATATTTACCTCATGAGTCATCTGAGTGACAGCGGCTGAAAATAAACATCTCCTCCATATTCTGTGATGTTTGTTTGTCCTTTCTTTTCTCCTCCGGGACGATAATAACAGCTTTGAATCATCTCGTCAGACGCCACTTCTGAAGGCTCCGGTCCATTTAAAGGGAGTTTAAGATGTTTTGTTTTACCGACTGATGGGAGGGGGAGGGGGGGATGTGTTTTTGAACCATTATTCAAAAAGGACAAATCATCAAGATGACATCCAGATCCATGGACATAATTGTGTTGTCTCCTCTTCAAAAGGCCGTCCGAAGGAATTTTAAAAAGGAACAAACTGAAAAGTGGTCTGTCACTTTTCATGGTGTCGATGTGACAGAAGATTATCTTTGAAAAAAAAACAGGAACAAGCAGCTTTCAGGTTATTAACATGTGACAGATGGAGAATTGAGACTTTTTCTTTATGTTTTACTTCACATAGCGCGTTTATTTTTTGAACTCATAAACAAATCATTTATATTTATAGTTTTTTTGGGGGGAACAGATGATGTCGCAGCTTGTTAAGTCCCATGAGACAAATTGTGATTTGTGAATATGGGCTATACACAGAAAATGATATATATAATTTTTAATAAATCCTAATTTAGAGGGTAAAATTAGACATCAGTGTATTTGTGCCTCATTTATAATGATTAATGCCTTTGTATTATCTAATAGACACAGTGTGCTGAAGGTCAACAGAGGTTAATGACATGAATTCAACTTGTTAAATACAAGATTATGTCTGTCTTCTGTTTATTATTCTGTTGGTAATTTCTCATTAAAATTTAAAAACGCAAACACCCTTCAAATAAATTATATATTTTCTTGAGCAACTGTCACAGATGATGAAAAATGACCCACTGCAGTGAATCATGAGATCAGAGTGGACTCGTCTCTGTCACAGGAGACTGAATGTCCACTTCGAGCACAGCAGGACATCTCAGTGTCTCCAGATGTCCCCCGTCAACCCGAGGGTTTGTTTATTTCCTGTTTTTCCTCCTTCAGCAGTGATGAGATGTTGCTGGTGCACGTTCGGCCACTAGATGTCAGCATCCTCCAACAGCTTCACCTGTGATCACAGAGCGTTGATCCATGATGACGAGACTCTGACCTTTAAAGCCTCCGGGTGAGTTACTGGGGTTTATGATCCATCCTACAAAACATATCTTTTATAAATGATAAACATTAATGGAGAGAGTGAGAAGAGAGGATGAGTTGTGCAGGACGGACAGATACAGAATGGACAAAAGAAACAGCAGCAGCTTTAGAATGTAGATAAGTTAATGAATTAGAAGAAATGAAAATTGTACTTGAAATTCAGTTAAACAGAATTATGATCTAAAACATAACAGTGCTACGATTAAATTAATTAAAGTATAAATAAAATAAAACAATGTTCTGAAGATGAACAGAGAAATATATGAAAATACAAACAAATAATTATTTGACAGTTGTGGTTTTTATTGATTCACAATTAAACTTGACGAAATTGTGAAACTGTGAGAACAAAGACAAATAAAGTTCAATCTTGATAGTAATTGCCAGAAAATCTGTTTTAAAAGGGTTAAGGTTTCAATGGCCCAAGGAAAGAGTCTTAGATTTGATCTAATCTTAAATCTAATTTGAAAAGTGGGAATGGCTGCGCTGGAGTTTTGTTGACATCAGAACGCAGCCGGTTCCCATGTGTTGGGTTATTTAAGTGAAACTGGCATCGAGACAAGAAGAAAGTTGAGATTAACATTTATAATTCCTCTGTCCTCAGGAAACAAGCAGAGAATCAGCAGATACAGATACAGATACAGTCATGTGAGCACAACACAGCAGTTAACCTACACACATGTACAGTGCATGGTACGTGTGGGTTGTATGAGGGTAAAACTCAGGACGACAACACAACAACAACAAGTAAATCAAGAGTTTGACAAGAAGTTATAGCCACGACAAAGTTTCAGGCTACTTCCAGTCATGTCGACAGAGTCCAAAAGTTGGGTAAAAATCCAACTTTGCATTGTTGAGTTGTTTTGTACACACACACACACACAAACACACAAATGGATTTAGCAACGGCTGCGTTTTTTAAAGTAAAGAAAAAAACAATCTCTATTTATACAAAGTCCAAATCCATTATCCAGAATAAAGTGGCCTCAAAAAATTCCACGGTGGGAATAAAACTCACTCTTGTTTTCCTCAATTATTTTGTGTTTGTTGTTGCCCCCGGATAACAAAGCCTCTTTCATCGCCGGTGTTTGGTTTGGGACGAATCCAAGAACAAGACGATGCTACAGAGTTATGAATAGTGCATGAGTGTGTCCTGTGTGGACGGATGAAGAGCAGATTCTGCCAACACCTCTTGTGACTGCGTGTAACAGCGTCTCTTTGTGCCGCGGCCCCGGCGCCTCATTGCATTTTGACACGAGCGCGTGCTGCAACTCGCTGAGTGACTCCAGGAAATATTACACTGTGTTCCAGCTTCGGTCCCAGATCTCAGCCCGACAAAACACACAAAACCTCCACACACCCGAAGACGTAAAAGAGGATAGAGGGATTTTTTTTGTGAATTGGTGTTAAACCCCCGACCCTGTTTTCCTCAGTGATACGTCTCTGCACAGTCGTAAAGTGAGGCCTTCCACAGATGTGACTTCTCCATCTGGTCACGAGCTGAGATCCAGACTCACACAGACAGCCAGACAGATAAAGGAATCAGAGACAACACGTCACACACAGGCAGCTTCAGACCTGTGAGAAAGAAACATCTTGAAAGATGCACAAAGGGAATTGGTTGGATTCGTTTCCATTGTTCCTCTGACACGTCTTGGACGCTCGGTGTGTCCAATCTGCTCCGGAGACGCCTCACTTGGATCAAGGAGCTTTTTCACAGTCCTCGCAGACGTCATCCTGTCGGCAGCAAAACGTTTCAACTCAAGTGGCGTGAACCAGTTTCTCTTCCTTTCTCTTGTGCAGCCTGTTTAAGTCTCTATTGAGCATTGTGTGATTTTTGTCTCCCTTGGCGAATGGAATATAAAGATTTCTGTGCATAAAACATTTTAATAGCCGTCTGTCTCCTGGAAAGAGGAGTCATCAAAAGAGAAACCCATCACTTTTTTGAGTAGATCCAGATAAACTGATAGAGGATTTTTACTTTCTTTCATTAACCACACGACAACCCGCTGTGACGTCACCCAATCGTTTGGGAGCTGTGGTTTTGAACCCTGCAGTTGGAAATTCCATAAATCTACAATAAAAACCATCATGTTGTATTGAAGAAAACTTTGAAGAAGAGATGAGGATGTAAAACTCCTCAGGAAAATGTTCACTGACGTTAGAAATTAAGTGTGAAGAGTAATTTTCTCCTGATCTCCTATAGAAAAAAAAGTCGCCCCCTGCTGGTTACCTGAGGGAATACAGGACTCAGGCACTTCCACATTGGCTTCGCTTTATGGATCCGGAGTCAACGTCCATTTTTATTAATAGTTAATACGTCTTTATAAGGGCAGGATATCTACGTTGGGCCTTTGCTGAAGAATCCGTTCTCTTCTGCTCCTGCAAAAACAAAAAAACCCTTGTTGCATAAAACCCTTGTTAACCTGGACTGGATTCAGTTCCTTTCTAATTAGTCTTTGTTTGCAATCAAGTAAAATCACACTAATTAAGGCTGTTATTGCATTTTCCATGTGCGATTGATGAGCTTGCAAATCAGTCCTGACGTGACTCTCACTAGTGACATCACAAAGAATTTAATAAAATGTGTGATTGTGTATTTCCTTTACTAACCAGGATCTCACACAATGTCAGACTGCATGACATGTTGAACCCAAAGGGCTCTGACAGCAGAAGACCAAACCGGGTTCCACTCATATCGTCCAAGGACAGAAATCTGAGGCTGCAGTTGGACACACTGTCCCCGAAACTGGGAAAGACTGGAAAAACGTAGTCTGGCCTCAGGTCAGAATTTGGCATCAATGGCATAAATCCATTGACTAAACCTGCCTTGTGTAAACAAGCTGGTGATAGCAGTGTAATAGACAACAGCAATGGTAATGTTACAACCCAGTGAGCCTGTAGGAGTAAGGGAAGCAAACACAGACCCGGTATTAACTGGCAAAGTAGCCTTTTATTGTAATGGTGCAAAATTAAGATCCACAACAGCAATGATAACCGGCATTGAACAAGGTGAGGAGCAATGGGTGACGCCAAATCATTTAACAAACCTCTTCCTATACGCAGTCTGGCTAAACTAGACTCTCTCTTGTTCTTTTGAGCCGGCTAGAAGCGGGGAATACTGGATTGTAGTGCCAGTGGGCGATGCTGGCGCGGTACTGGGTGGTGTTTGACGGTGCTGGATGATACTGGGAGGTGCTGGGAGGTGCTGGGCGGCGCTCAAGGAAGAATCCCATGGAAGTGGTTAACCTGAGGAAGAACAACAAAACACTACACAATGATTATCTGTTGTTAAACTTTTAAAAAAAAATGGATAATGTGATATTTATTGTGATTATTATCAATACAAAATGAAATGAAAAGTGTCATCTTGATAAAATTATTTAGCCATTTTGTCCAGCCTCACAATCTGAGTCTTTTAAGAGATTTCATGGGTCTTGAATTGCTGCAGATTAAACTTCCAGACGGTCTATGAACTAGTTCCAATGAACTCAACCTTAAAATCTTCAGCAGTTAAATGCAACATACACGTTAAAGCAATCATAATATAAAGTTAAGTACACACTACTACACAATGTACTTTACATTTATATTGGTATGCAACGTTCTACTTTTACTCCACAACATCTACTGCACTACATTTGTCTGACAGCTCTAACTTTACAGAATAAAATACCAAACAGTGTACAATAATAATAATAATAATGGTGTGGTTATACAACAGGAAAAAAAATCAACTGGTAAAATGCCAAATATATACATGAATGCAGCTGTATATAATAATCTAGATAGAATTGAATAGATAGAATATTAAACCATTTTACTTTCCTTTTCATCCTCTATCCACCTGATGATAATACTTGAGGTTTAAATGCAGGACTTTGTACTTGTACTGAGTATTTAAGTTATTTTACAGAAGTACAGGACCTGAACACATCTTCCATCAAACGTGTGTGAATTTAAAAATAGCTCGGATGCTAAAAACATTGCGCTTGTTAGCCTTTAGCTTGGAGGAAGCAGCTAACTCGTTTGTTGGCTAACTAGCTCGTCTACAGGTTTATTATAAAAGTCACACCGAGAGTCCGTCAACACTGCCGCCGCCTGTCACGGCTCTTTATCGGGGCTGAGAAAGTAGGTGAGCGGTCGAGGAGGAAGTGAACGATGTCCCACTTCTCACACAGTTCAGCTCGGCTCGGCTCGGATCAGATCGGATCAGTGTGTTCTCAAGGCCAAGGGCTGATTCTGAGTCAGCCACAGAGGAGGAAGGGGCTTTTATGAATGTTGGTACTTTGACAACACTACAGTATTAAACAGGGTTAATGTCCTGTCAGTGTAATGTCTAGTAAAAGTACAACTGAGGCTCTGGGGCATTTATTTAATTTCATTTCTTGTTTAACCAGGAGATTAAGAATTAGATTTTTCAAGGGGAACCAAACAACAGCCTGCAGCCAATTTCCCAATTAACCAATCTTACAATCTTACAATCCAGACAAGTAGCGACAGGATCAGGTGAATTTAAAAACAGTCTGAGGAGATTAGACTCGCAATTGAGATATATTTTTTATAGGTAAGCCTTTTTAATGTCCGATTTTTAACTGTTTTGGGGGATTTTCTTTCGTGTTATCTTTCTCTAAAAGCCCTATAAAAATAAAGTTGTATTATTATTATCCCACTCTGCGTGGATTGAGACATTTAGACATGAACGTCTGCCCCAGGTTTTTCACTGCGTAAATCCAATAGCCCTCATTAGAGGAAGAAAAATAAGCAATTTGAAGTTTCAGCTTGTTGAACAAATACACTCGGGCGTGTGGACTTGAGGAGCAGGGACATGAACCTGTGACCTTCTGATTATAGATGGGGCGTGACCTCCTTGGGGTCATGCCCCATCCCTCCACATAATCTAATTTCATCATTTGAGTGGCATCTGAATACAAATTCTTCTTTCTACATGTATGTTAGACTTCAACTTGCTTGAATCCAACCAACCTGCTAAAGAGGATTAACAGTTTTGAGTTGCTTCCAAGATTCAAGATGATCTCATGTGTGCAAACTGGTTATACAGGTAATAGCATCTTCCAAAGGTTTGCAGGGAAACTCCCATATGAGCAACAACAAAGAATTTGGATAATGATAATAGGGGTAACAAAATATATATACAGGTTAGACGAAAATGTGTATTTACAAAATAACTATACAATAACCAAAATATGAATACTCAGTCTATCCCCCAGGTTTGGTTGAATGGTTAACCTCACCTTGTGCACTTGTCACTCTGTGGTGCACTTTTCAAACATTTAAAGGAAACATGTTCAAGTTTAATACCAATCTGTCATGTAGATGTTGAAGTATGTTGCCAGATAAGTGTCAGGTGGCCACAGAGCACCGGGAACAATTGCTGCTGAAGGAACTAAACCCAACCTGCAGTGGATGTGCAGAACAGTCTTCAGTCCCAATGGTAACGACTGACATCAGAAGTTCTGATTTTAAAAAGCTTAATTTTTGACAATTATTAACCAGGAACCCAAAAATCTGCACAAACTTGTACTAGTACTTTGTTGTAATACAAAGTAAATTGCAGCTGTGGAGAACGAGTGTCTCTCAGTTCAAATAATAAACATATGTATAAATAATATACAGGTATTGAGTATTTTTTACATATAAATGTTGGGTTTTCATCATTAAGATTTTTCTAACCATCTTCTGTAATAAAAGAGCACACCTTCATCTCAATGGAAAATCTTTGTTATTTATTCAATCATTTTTGAAGTAAAAAAAAGTCAGTCTGGAGTGGAGGGAAAGAAAGGGAGGGAGGGAAGGGCGGGCGGGGTGGGGGGGGATAAGGGATGGGATGATCTGGAGTGGAGGGAAAGAAAGGGAGGGAGGGAGGGAGGGAAGAGCGGGGGGGTAAGGAATTTTATGATCTGGATTGGAAGGGGTAGAAAGGGAGGGAGGGAAGGTGGGGGGGGGGTAAGGGATCGATGAAAGACTTCTCCGACTTTCTCATGGCGTAGCATTACAACAGCAGAAGAGACAACTCCACCATTTTGCCCTCGTCGTTCCTTCTCGCTGATTCTTTTCGTCCTCTATCTTCTTCCTTTCTTTCCTCTCCATCTTCTCCATCTTCTTTGTTTCCTGTTTCTCCTTCTTTTCTATCTCTTTCTTTTCCTTCTGGAGCTTCTTCATCTCTTTCCTCTCCATCTTCTCCATCTTCTTTTTTTCCTGTTCCTCCTTCTTCTCTTTCTTCTTCTTCTCCTTCTTTATGCTCTCCTTGTCATTCTCCAAGGGGAGTGAGAGCTCCTGCTCGTTGAATGGCTTCTCCTCTGACTGGCTGGCTGGCTCCGGCTTCTCCTCACGGCTCTCCTGCAGAGATTCAAATTTCTTCTGCTCCATTTGGATTTCCGCTGTCTCAACAAGCTCTTCCTCCTTAACGTTGATAGTCATGTTGATCTCGTCGAGCTCCTTCTCCAGCTTCTGCTCCATTTGGATTTCCGCCGTCTCAACAAGCTCTTCCTCCTTAACGTCGATAGTCATGTTGATCTCGTCGAGCTCCTTCTCCAGCTTCTGCTCCATTTGGATTTCCGCTGTCTCCACAAGCTCTTCCTCCTTAACGTTGATAGTCATGTTGATCTCGTCGAGCTCCTTCTCCAGCTTCTGCTCCATTTGGATTTCCGCTGTCTCCACAAGCTCTTCCTCCTTAACGTTGATAGTCATGTTGATCTCGTCGCGCTCCTTCTCCAGCTTCTGCTCCATTTGGATTTCCGCTGTCTCGACAAGCTCTTCCTCCTTAACGTCGATAGTCATGTTGATCTCGTCGCGCTCCTTCTCCAGCTTCTGCTCCATTTGGATTTCCGCTGTCTCGACAAGCTCTTCCTCCTTAACGTCGATAGTCATGTTGATCTCGTCGCGCTCCTTCTCCAGCTTCTGCTCCATTTGGATTTCCGCTGTCTCCACAAGCTCTTCCTCCTTAACGTCGATAGTCATGTTGATCTCGTCGCGCTCCTTCTCCAGCTTCTGCTCCATTTGGATTTCCGCTGTCTCAACAAGCTCTTCCTCCTTAACGTCGATAGTCATGTTGATCTCGTCGCGCTCCTTCTCCAGCTTCTGCTCCATTTGGATTTCCGCTGTCTCCACAAGCTCTTCCTCCTTAACGTTGATAGTCATGTTGATCTCGTCGAGCTCCTTCTCCAGCTTCTGCTCCATTTGGATTTCCGCTGTCTCAACAAGCTCTTCCTCCTTAACGTCGATAGTCATGTTGATCTCGTCGAGCTCCTTCTCCAGCTTCTGCTCCATTTGGATTTCCGCTGTCTCGACAAGCTCTTCCTCCTTAACGTCGATAGTCATGTTGATCTCGTCGAGCTCCTTCTCTAGCTTCTGCTCCATTTGGATTTCCGCTGTCTCCACAAGCTCTTCCTCCTTAACGTCGATAGTCATGTTGATCTCGTCGCGCTCCTTCTCCAGCTTCTGCTCCATTTGGATTTCCGCTGTCTCCACAAGCTCTTCCTCCTTAACGTTGATAGTCATGTTGATCTCGTCGAGCTCCTTCTCCAGCTTCTGCTCCATTTGGATTTCCGCTGTCTCCACAAGCTCTTCCTCCTTAACGTCGATAGTCATGTTGATCTCGTCGAGCTCCTTCTCCAGCTTCTGCTCCATTTGGATTTCCGCTGTCTCCACAAGCTCTTCCTCCTTAACGTTGATAGTCATGTTGATCTCGTCGCGCTCCTTCTCCAGCTTCTGCTCCATTTGGATTTCCGCTGTCTCCACAAGCTCTTCCTCCTTAACGTTGATAGTCATGTTGATCTCGTCGCGCTCCTTCTCCAGCTTCTGCTCCATTTGGATTTTCTCTGCCTCAACCAGCTCTTCCTCCATTTCTTGGATCCTCATGTTCACCTCTGCGAGCTCTTTCTCCAGCTCCTTCTCTCTGGCCTTTGCAGATCCACATGTTGCCATCAAGGGGATCAAGTCCATATGGCGCTTCAGCATAAGTGAGGCAGGAGACTCCATCTGCATGAATGGAGCGTTCTCCTTCTCCTCCTGCTTCTTCTTCTCCTCATTCTCCCTTTTCTCCTTCTTCTGCTCCTGCTTCTTGTTATTCTTCTTCTGCTTCCTCTTCTCCTTCTTGCTTTGCTTGTCATTTACCATGGTGACTTCCTGAAAAGACAGAGACAATATGAGTTTTACTCTTTTTCTTTTTCAAAGTCTAAACCTCAAACAAACCTACGATCCATAAGTTTCAAATCACAATGAGCAGATGGAACTTACCTCACAGCTATCCTGCAGGTTCTGCGTGGGTCCAAGTTGTCCAAAGAGTTTTAAGAGCGATTTCTTGCGTAGCTGCTGTGTTCTGTCGGTGTCCTCAGTGGCGGCGATTGGAAGGCCCAGGAGATGTATATTGTGTGTCTCTTGTTGACTCACGCTTGTCCTGACTGTGGTTCCACTCAGAGACGTGGGCCTTTATATAGGAATTATTTGGCTTTGATCTGTTCTTCAACTCCACTCAGCTTCACAGCTACAAAGCTTTAAAGCTTCAATCTTCAATCTTTGCCTATGAAGCTTTGAAGAGTAAATTGGCTTTGATCTATTTTATTACTGTGAAAAAATGTAACATGGTAGTTGTCATGTGACCTGGACTTACACACATGTGGTACACACAATAACTAATATAACTGTTTTCTAACTGCGGCCTATTTAAATTGTAGCCATAACTACAGTTACAATTTTTCTCAATACTTTATTCTGTTTTATTATTCCCCAACACTGGCTGTGTTAAGGCAATAAACTTACAGATCTATGTATGTCAAGTTTCATGGTCCATTTACAGACATACGTACAAATCTACACTAAGCCTCCATTCTGGCTGAGTTAATGGTCAACCTGTGATAAAACAATACTTTATTTTCATCATAAATACACTGTCATGTGTTGAAGAACAGCAACGGTTGACCTGACTTGACGGGAGCTGACGTTGCTCAACATTTGTGACCTGAAGCGAGAATCCGAATGAAGTAATAAAGTTTCTCGCCTGAAAACTCGACTCCCGAACAAATTAAAAGTCACATTTCTTTCAGCAGTTACTCCAAAGTGGAATCATGAGCTGCACTTTCCTCATTTTCCTCCCCTGACTCTGTCGATCCAGGAGAATTAATCCCAGGTGAGATTATACGATCCCAGGCTCCAGATACACAAACTAAATTACAGCTCAGTCTAATGATCGGACACAAACTGGCCCCGATGTACGTTATATAACCCAGTATATCACATTGCAGACTACTTCGGCCTTGATGGGTAAAAAAAAAGTGGTGTGAATGTAGTTAATACTTTAATAAGCTTATCCAAACAACCCCTTTAATACTATAATAACATTGTGAAGGCATTCTGCGGTTTACTGTGTTTGTTACCAGAGATGTTTACTGCTTTGGGCGTCGGAGGAAATCTGTCACTTTGCTTCCACAGCAACATCTCGCCTGTTAAATATTACAAGTTTGAGCCCATATGAATATCTAGGAAGGATTATTAAGTCGTTTCCAATTTTTTGACAGTGATGTGGCACTCAACCTCCGTAGTATTTTGTCTTCCTCCACAATCCCTCAATGTTCACGTCGAGGAATTATTTTCCTGGTGATTTAATCCTTTTCCATGAAAGTCCGTTTGACTTGAGGTCAGGAGTTGTTTCATCCGAGGGTCTGGAGTTGTTCAGCGTTTACTCATCTTCGGTGACAAATGGAAAAAGTTGTGTATTCAGCTCCCGGTCTCGTTTGTGACGGGAAAACAGAGTTGGAGAAGCTTTGTTTCCGATATTAAAACCACAGCACTTACCTCATGTGCTCATTTTCCACTCCGCCAGTGATTCAACTTCCAACCAGCGTTTACAACCAAGGCTAAAAAAACATATTTCTCCTTCAGCTCTTTACCAAACTGAGGGGAATTACCTCAGGAAATAAAGTAGAAATTATCAGAAAAAACTAATAATTGCATAAACCGGAAAACCACAATATCAATAAAGCAAACCACGATATATAAACTTAATCACAGAGTATATAAAGAGTGAGGTACGAACTGGTCTCTGAATGACCGTTCAATAAAAAAATGGGTTTTACAAGGTGTGTGCTCGGTCGGGCATGTTTTCAAGTGTCCTCGGAGGAAAGTCTCGAGAGCTGCAACACACACGTTAAGTTAAGTGTTTCTCTCTTAATGGCCAAACGTCCAGATGGAGCTGAAGTCCTCAGGAATGTAGAAAATAACAGCAGGAGACAGTCACAGCCTTTTTCCATCTTATGCAACGAGAGGATGGAGACGTAGGGGATGCTTCTTTGACCTCCGACCCTTCACTAACCCCCCCCCCAACCCAAACAGTCATTATATAATATATACAGCAGCCATAACGAGGTCGGTGAAGTTAGTTTAGAGATGGTGCTCATGATCGGCTGTAGGAAGGTGAAGTTGGAAGTGTTTGGATGTTTTTGTCTCATTAATCTTTACAAAACCAAAATGACACGTCTCCTCGACTGGAAATATGTTTCCACGATGCTGCTTTAACTCCTGAAGACTCGATGTACATGTAAACTCGTGTCTTTTTCCTTCATTGTGGATTCTGTGTCTCGCTGAAAGATTCATTTAAAACTCTCCTTGTGTGGAGAATGACTTTGAACAGAATGGGTTTGTCACTGAAAGGCCTTTAAACGGTGTGTTAGTCTAATCTAAAGTAATCTGTGATTGTTAGCGTGTCCGACACACTAGATTCTACGTGTGTGAAGAAACAAAGTCTGTTTCGGACTAACACATCCACTGCAGTGTGTCAACACATGTGTTATCCAGACCTGGATTCTCTCAGACTTCACAGCAAAGTTCTGATCTGTTCTGTATTGAATCTGGGAAAGTCCACACACCAGAAATTTAGAAATAATCTTGTTTGGGAAATTCATAATTTAGCCCGGAGATGTACATGCTTTTATTTATGTGCATGATATCTGATATGAACAGTAGGGGCAGTATGACGATGTGAGTGAGAAATGTCGGAGGCGTAGACTGAAAATAAAGATGGACGACATGACGGCTCCCAAAAGTGAAGCCAAAGCACATTGATCTCCACCTAGTGGCTGGCTAGGGTATATGTTAATAATTTCACCCCCTCCTTAACGGTAGTGGAAATAAATTAGATTTCTGGCATTTTAGGTTCTTATCACACTGATCTTTGTTCATTTGTTAATTTTTCCAGCAAGTTTAGTTTTAGATTGTTACTTGAGGCAGTTTCGGTGAAATGTCATGATTGACAGCTGAGACGACTGCTGCTCAATTTCCCCCCCACATCACTAATGCAATGACTCTGGGTTCAGATGTGCAAGATGACAGCGTTCGTATAGATCCTGTGTGTTTATTGATGGGTAGTGGTAGGAAGTGGAGACGCGTTGTTCATCTTTATTTACAGTCTACGGTCCAGCTTGTCTGGTGCGCCCTCTAGAGGAATCCTCCAGTAGCACATGTGGTCGACTTTACTCTTCATCCAAAAAGTGAAACACACTTCTTTTGACCTCTTGTCATCATCTGCCTCTAAGTGACTCTCTGCTTTGACCGTGTCTGTTATTATTTCCTCTTTTATCTTGGGTTATTTCCTCCCTTTGTCTTGTTTGTCGTTTCTCTAGTCGTCTCTCTTGTGTATTTAGTCTGTGTGTGTCTTTGTGTCCTCGTCCCACCTCGTGCTCCTGCTCTGTTATCTGGAGATATGGTTCCCTGAGTTTGTATTTTTCTTGTTTGCCTGCCTGCACACAGGATCATCTGTGAGACATCCAACATTCTTCACTGCACCTACGTGTCTTGGACCAGTGTTTGAATCCTGGTCCTGAAACTACTGCACATAACGTCCCCGTCATACGGGCCTCGTCCAAGTGTCTAATTTTAGCATCCAGACCAAGCTGTGGTGGAACAAGATGACAATTCAATTCCTTTCCTACAATTGCTTAGTTTGTTATTTCAGCCGACAAAAACTATAAATACGACACTCGTTTTTTTATCTACTTGCAACACAAAGATATCTCAGGTAGTGATAGGACATCGTACAAACAGAAACACTGCCACCTACAGTCCATTCAGGATATGCTCCTTTCTGCATAGTTAACCCCTTGTGCACGAATGTCGCGAATTCGCCTCAAACCCCATTCTGGTCTTAATGCAGCTGAGGTGACGAGTGTGCCTGATGGTGCAAATACTACACATACCAAGGCAGGTATTGGAAGCACTCTGCCGCCATCTAGTGGTCGGAGGGGGAAATACATACTATATTTGAAATACTGTGATAATGGAACAGCAATGATTGTACAGATTTCAGCATCAATCTACATACCAGAGACTGGAAAATGTGTTAAATTAAGGTTATGCCCCATTATGCCTATTGTGGCTAATTTGCCTCATACCTAAATTAATATCTACTGTATATGCTATATTGAAGTTAACAATCTCCAATTAATTTAGCATCTTCAGATAGCAAAAAACACAAATAAGAATTTGTTTATATAATTGGAAATTAATTCAGGCATTAAGGGGTTAAAATACGTTATTTTTGTTCAATTGTAGAAAATGTGCTAAATAGAAAATTGGTTTAGTTAAAAAAAAAGACTGTTAGGAGAAGAGTTTCACACAGCACCTCAGAGTCTGCTGAGTACAATGTGGGCATTAACAGTGACAGACAGTGGCGGGGATGGGCTCCTTCCTGTGGTCTGGCAGCCACACAGACAGTCAGGATACTCCACAGATCCACAGCCACCATTCATGTAGCCCAAAGATTACCGCACTGGTTCGGGCCGCCGTGCCAACCACCACACAAAATGCTTACAGCATGTGGAAAGCATGCGCGCACGCTGAGCTCCAATGAGCGACCGTGTGGCAGCGACTCAAACCCTCCATTGTGCTGTGTGTTTGAATGGAAGGGTTTTTTAAAGCCTCGGTATATACAGTGAGGCTGCACAGCACATATAAAGATCCAATTAAAACATTTCAGTCGCGTCTGTGTTTCATTAGCGGCTTTTTTACAATTACCCTGCTCACACGCGGTGTCGTTTCCCTTTAAGATCATCATCTGGGGAGTAGTGTTTTAAATCATCCCTTTAAGTTGCGTAGAAGCAACATAAGGGCCTTTTTGCATATTGTTGACATAAACTGGAGGAAAAAAACAGAAGAAACAAATGAGTGGAGTTCAGCACAGATACAGTTTCTGCTGTAATTCAGAGACGTATTAATGTTCCAATTAGGCACGAATGCAGCGTCTCGGGTGGAGGTGAACAGTCGGAGGTTCAGGTTCAAGCTCTTAGCACCGCCTCCCGCCATCTGTGACCTTTCCCTGTGGCTAATAAGTGTTCTTGTGTAATTACACGCTGCAGCCCCCTGCACCGCGGCAATAAAAGCATGAGCTTCATTAGAGGGCAGCCATAGCTGCTCTCTCTCTGGACCCTCAGCATTAACTTGACTCTTGCCTTCCTTCCACTAATGCGGCCGAGACAATGATTCCTTTGACAGGATCCAGAGGGATTTTTTCTTTTTCCTCTTAGCTGTGTATTTCGGCGAATATGTGAATACGCCTCATATGAAGGTGAGAGGGAACACTCCTCTTATTATCAGCCTGGCTCTGTGTGGTCTGATTTATTTCAGTTGGGGAAACAAGGTCTGTTTTATCTGACTTGAATTATCTGTCAGCGGGGAGTTGTACCAGAGGAAATAAAAGTTTAAGAGGATCTGCGTGTCCAAGGTGATTTAACAATCAGAATCGTCCACATCAGGATTTAATTTAAGAACAAATCGACTCTACATGAATTTACATACACATTACAAGCATGCAAACACGCGGATAATGAAGATATCAGTTAAATCTTGCAGCTCGATATCCAAGTGTAACGACTACAGCGTTTTAAATTCTGTTGTGTTCAGGCACTTGGATAATGGTTCACAGGGTCTTCAAGCACAACACATTTATATTTAACCAGAACCACAACTTTCTCTGACCCGCAACCAAAGTGCTCCTCATGCCTGAACCTAACCACAACAACCAGCGACAACCAGCGACCACACTCTGGAAACACACTCCAGTAGATTGTGACAGTAATACACCCGAGGCCACTTCCTGGTAACTCCTCTTAAAACAATGAATATATACAATTTAGAAATAAGTTCATAACCCGAGCGAGATATGTTCATTGTATCTTTGTGTGTTCAATCATAAGTTTTCTTCTCAGGTAGATCAAGATTACACATTTCCCTGTTTGTAACCATTTGAATTATTTCATCACAAGTAAACTGAGCAAGTTAAAAAAGTCGAAAAGTGCCAAGAAACTTCAACTGATTCCATCTTTAACACATAAATCACATTCATATGCAGGAGCTACTTTACATTAACCTGGTTTTGAACGTTCCCTTGTGTTTGACAGTGATTATTCTGATGCTGGCAAACAAGCCGTGCACTGTACACTCATGTCAGAGCCCTTTTCTCATTTCACAGGGGAAATATTCTTGAATATCCAGCAGCGGAAGGAGTTTATGTGCGACCACCCACCTCGGAGGGATGGATGGTGGGTGGACGGCTCTGTTCCCCGGCCCCGCCGACTCCGGCTGGCTTCTTTAGAGCAGTGTGCGGTGATTTGACAGGCAGACGAGAGGCGGTGCAGAGTCTGAACAAGGGACCCGGTGCTTGAAGCAGAGACAAGTCCCTGAGAGGCAGTCGACTGTCGAAGGTGCTGCACTGAAATTCATCCTAACAGCAGATATATATAAATATGTGTCTGGATGTCTGACACAAGGAGGCCTGTCTCAGCAACTTGATGTTAAAGTAGAAAATTATATATTTGAATGTTGCCAGCATGTTGATTAATAAGATATTTTTTCCCTTTAGCACTTTCCAGGGGTGTTGCAACAGGTTATACGAAACAGCTACTTGCCTGGGGCCCTGAGCTGAGAGCGACGAGAACAGCTGAGAATGAGCAGTAACTTTTCCCTAAGAATTCCCTTTGAATTATTTGATGAGGAAACTGCAATGACACCATGGTTTGGAAACCCGCTAACAAGGCCCCTCGCCACAGGCGTCGTTAACCTCTTTCTGCACTGGGGTTGCTGTGGCAACGGCATGAGTGTGCACGGTATGCTAATAAATAAAAACCCCAAACCGGCGAGCTGCAGGCGAGACGAGGAACACAGATGTATCCTGGTGAACTCCTGGTCAAAGCGTTTTAGTCACGGTGCTCAGCTCGGTCGCAGTGAGCAGAAGCAGCAGTGATGGAGGAGGATGACACGCAGCCATGTTTCACGCTGAGGTCACAGACGCTTAATTACGCTTTGGATCTGACATCAGTGTGCGTCACGCGTGGTGGAAAGAACATGGGACACGCCCCCTTTCTTTGACCTGCCCTGGTTTGCAAACATCTACGACAGGGTTCTGGATCTGATTTGCAAATAATGCCATGTTCGTTTGTTTGTTTTTGAAGCCATTAACAGATTCAGTCTGGTCATACTGGAGCTTTAGAGTGTGTCACGCCCCATCGCTGCAGTATCATGAACGGGTCATTTCTGCTATTCCCCGTGGTTTAATCATCTCTCAGTCAAATCATCTCTTCTTCTCTTTGTCTCTGTGATATTCTTCATTTCATTTAACACGTCCGCCCCCTGGATGTTTCACACTGAAGACTGTGTGAGTGTATGGATCTTCTCCTCTGTTGTCATCTCCCTCTTTTTGCTGTCAGCACGTACAGCTTTAGTTTTCTCAATATAATTAATTGGTGTCATCAGCGCTGCACAAACCAAACCTCCACCTGTCCTTGCTCAGCCATTGTTCTAAGACAATGACAGAACCCAACCGTGCGGTTCTCTGCTTATTTAAACGTTTTCTTCCAATGTGGAACAGGCAATTCCCCATGTTCCCCCTCAGCTGCTCCTGCTGACCCCCACTCGTTGCAGCACAGGACTCGGTGTGAAGCTCCTGCTTGGTTCTCATTGCTTCACTTATTTTAAAAGTTTACAGTTCCTTCTTCTCAGTCAGTGAATAATCTGAGGGTGAATCAAAAGGATTTTTATTGTTATCTCCATGCTCGAATGGCATTTTGCACTCGTAAATGTGCATATTTTTTAAAGTACTCTCTGGCCTTATGCCTTTATTTTCAAAAGACAAAGTGAAGGAGAGACAGGAAAGGGTTCAAGCCAGCTGGGAGACAATCTGGTGACCTGCCGCCCGAGACGTATACGCCCGTGTGGTGTGCACCCTAGCTGTGAACTGCTAATTTAAATGAAGGGTGAGAATATATCGATACAGCAGAATAACCTTTCATAACTTTGTTGTGAACCTCGTGCTCCATCCTCCTCTCTTACAAGAACAGTGCTGCCTTCATACACCCACGTGCACATAGAATACACAACAGTTACAGTTATAATTTGAATAAATGGAATATTCATTTACCATTATTGGGTTTGGACGCAGGGGCCTCACCTCATATGGCCCAGCCCTAGTTTTTGCGTAATCCTGGAAACCAACAAAGTAAAATAGAAAATATATAAAATAGTGTCTGTTTTGATTTGAGTCAATTCAGATTAAACTGACTTGACTGCAAAGATGAACCAGAATCAGGTCTAACACATAAATCTTCTCTGGTAAAAACTACAGCAGTTATAAACCTGCTGTCCTGTCCGCGGCTGCAGAGAGAATTGTTATGTTGAATGCACCCCCGGTCGCACACAGAGATGCAGTCTTGCATGATTTGTCCCCTCAGCCGACTCCCCAGCTGACACCAGGAGCTCATTGTGGCTGCTGGAGGCGGCGCCCTCGGACAGGCCGCTGTCCTTCATCCTCTCCTGCTCAGTGGCAGAGGAGGAACAGGGAGCACATCCAGGACGGGGTTGTATAACATCTGTCCGTGCAGGTCTGACACCAGATCCTTCAGCTCAAGTGTTAAGACTCTCAGAGATGGAAGTGAGAGTTTCAGCCTCTGTGTCCACCACACGAAGACAGATGGTGGGAGAGAGAAATGTAAAGATCTCGGATAAGAATTTAATAAAGGAAAGATTTCATGATGTAATGTGTCTGTGATCCAGATGTGTGCGTTGTCATCAGTATAGAACCAGGACCTTGACGATGTGTCATTTAATTTGACTCTAGCTCTAAGTGTGTCTTCTTATTGGATAATGGCTTCTGTCAGTTTGAAGGGAACCAGACGGATGAAGCGGTAAAATGTGCCAGATATACATCCAGTTCCATGAGTGATTCACTGGGAAAACCGGGAAGAGGTTGAGAAACAAACTACCTCACAGTGTTGAGAAAGTGATTACAAAAACATTCCTGGATCTGTCCCCTGATTCGGGTCAACAGACAGGGGGCACAAACACACACCTCATTGGTGGAGGTAATCGTTAGAACCAATCAGGTTGTTGCTCGGTCACTTACAGTTTGATTGGCTGAGCCGTAGAACCAAAGTGAGTTAATTTCTGCAGGTGAGTCCGAGGACGACAACATCATGTGGCACACTGAGAACTCGTCTAACAGATTATCAGCAGGACTTTGTTTGAAAATACATTCAGAAACTACTACAATTTTTGTTTCTGTGACGTAAACTCGCACATTAATTGAAAACTCTTTTTTTTAATTGAACATGCACGATTAAATATGTTTAAAATATTGGACATTGATAGAAAAAAGATCTGAACTGTATGAATGTGTCCTTAAACTGAACTTTATTATCTTAATCATCAGTCAAACCAGGATCTGTTTCAGGTTCCAGTTTAAACCACAACAGTAATTAGGTTTTAAGTGATCATGTGATAACACAGGCTTAAACCTGTTTGAATCTTAAACTGCAGCTGAGATGATGACATAGCAACAACCCTTTGGTGTGACCTCAAAAAACTGACCCCTGGGAAAAAGGCTCATCGTCTTCTATAGTGTTCTCCGGTGCAGGAGGGTGAGGGTGATAGTGACTAAGTTTTACGGTAGAACATACAGAACTAAACAAAAACTCAGGGAATTTGGCTCCAGAGACTCGCTGGTAAATGTTTTCATCAGAGCTGCGTCATGAAATTGAGTTGTGCAGATTGCGCTGGCTGCCGTGCTTGTTTATTTTTCCCCAAATTTCCTGTGCTTTGAGCAAAACAGTGCATTATTTATGCCTCCCGAGTTGGAATCCCACAAAGTCCCCGAAGTCATTATCTTCAGAATGAGACGCACCGAATGACGCCACCCCCGACTGCATATGCAAGGCATTATGTTTTTATGATTCGAGTTCTCCTGACATCACTGTGTCATCTGTGTTCTGTGAGGAAAAGTTGTTCTCCGTAACACTAATGGTACATTTTACTCCCTTCAGAGCAAATATTCATTATAGCCTTTCATTGAAATCAATTTCTCTATTTGCGTTATTTTACATCCCAGTTATATTTGCAGAAGAATCCCAGTTCAGAATTTCTCCAGTGACTTTTGCTCACTAGATGAACGGAGGATGTTATACTTTTAAAATGCAACCAGAGGGATTAATCTCAAAGCTTCGGCCAATTTCACTTCAGAAGTTCCTTAACCGCCAGGTCCCAGTAAAGGTCCCAGTAAAGGTCCCTTTAGTCCCAGTAAAGGTCCCTTCAGTCACAGCTGTGTCTCCTATCGCAGTAATTGTGTAGTTAAACGCAGCCGTCACCACTGGACAGAGTACAAGGTAGATTATGTGAGTGATTCCTCAGAGGACGATTGACGCAGGACCGAACCTCCACTGCAGCTGAGCTTCCTAATCCCCTAAATGCCTGAATACTTCTTCCACTGCGAGAGTTAATTGAGCAGATTTGTCTTTCAAAATTGCTGTTGTCTCGTTGAATTTGTGTTTCAATGCTCAGAGAAGTAGCCGAGCTATCACACAATTATTCTGTTTTGCATTCACTTTGCTCCCCAGTTAATTTTGGCTTGATTCCTTTTCACCGTTACAAACACGAGATGAAAAACGACCCGGTGCCGTGAAACCGGTTCTCTGCTGAAGTGAGGACTGAGATGCAATGAAAATGCAAATGCAATTAATGTATTTTCCTATAGTTGGGAGTAACTTAAGTGGAGATAAGGTATAAATCCTGGTAATTTGTTTTAAATTGGTTTTTTGTTTCTGGACTCGTAATATGATAATATAATAAAAAGTACAACAACTAAATCATATCAAGCGTAAATGAGTTGATAACTGAGATAAACATCAATATGAAGCTGAAACTTCCTTCCAGTGGAATAATATTAAACATATACACACGGGGCAATGTGTTCGGATGATGTCAGAGGAAGAGCTGGAGGTTTGGTGAACATTGGGGAGAATGATGCAACACTTGTTCTCTGTTTGACTAGTTAGACGATTCATTTCTACTGTGTTCAATTCACAGTGTGTCTGTTTATTACCGACATGTATTGTTTCAATAAGCCTAGTAATCTGAAACAATATAGAGTTACAATAATATAGTATAGTGTAGTATAGTTTAATATTTATCAGGCAACATTTACTGAGTTTTAAACTTGTACCTTGATTCATGTGCAGATGCAAAAGATTGGATATTTCAGTGTGAGACAGGAACAATGAAACGATACACAGTGCGACAAGCTCTTATTAAATCAATTTAATTTACACAGCTGCAGTTTTGACAACTGATTTAAAAGCTAATTTCACTCTACATATTGTTGTAATTTGTTTTTGTGTGGCAACACTCCACTCCGTCAGCTATCGACCGATGGTCACTAACCTAGCAGTGTATCCCATCATGCAATGCGCTTGCGGTGGAGAGACTGGAGAAGCGAGGGCAGCTGGAACAGTCCGACCTGTCTTCTAAATTTAAATACGAACAGAACAGAGCGTCACAAACTGAGGAAGATGATCATTCAATATGTTTTTAACTTTAAAGTATTAATAGAGAGAGAAAATACACAGAGTTTAAAAGTGTTTTATTCTTTTCCTGATGAGATCAGTATGTAGTCGTCTATATACTGTGTGTATAGTGAAGTAAGGAATAGTGAGTGGGGGATTTCAGACACAACCAAGCTGCCTAGACAGACTGAGATTGACACAAGTTAACAATGTCAGTTAGAAGTCAACACGATATTAATAAAATTAATCGAGTTTTGAATAATTCATCTGAAAGGTCAGGACCGAAAGACAGAAAAATTAAGCTGATAATTACTGATGTAAATGTTGAAAGTGTTTCGCTGTCTCATCTCCAGTTTGTTCCTGAGGCGAACGAATCATTTGCTTCTTGTGGTCAAGTGCGGCCCCGAGTGGAGTTAAACTTTGGTGAACTTTGACCTCTTATGTTCGCTTCACATTTCTATATAAGTGACCGGGTCGTCACTCTAGCATGTTTCTGATCGGAGGAAAAATAACTTCAGTCCCCTGTCTCTGCTTCACTTAATTACTTTCTGGCGGAGAGATATATAGATCGATATGGCTGTCATATAGATTGATCGTTCCACAGAGTCGGTTAGCTTAGCTTGGCCCAAACGACTGAAAACAGCTAACCTGCCCCCCGTCCAACTATAACAACCTCTGTCAACCAGCACCTCTGCTCATTAATTAACATGTCGTAAAAACAACAACTCACCAAATGGTTACTGGCAACGGCACAGACGTGAGAGAAGGTCGGTGAAACGTTGTTTTCACTCAAGATCAATTTAACTAATTAGACCAATTACTTTAACGTGATAATTAACAAGCTTTACAGGAGCTGGCAGCAAAACTATTTGTTACCTTTGGTTTGAGCCAAAAACCTGGAGGCTGCTTCCTGTTTCCAGCCTTTGTGCTAAGCTAATCTGAGATAATGAGCCAGTGGTTGCTGCTTGATTAGTGTACAGGCATGAGAGCGGCGTCAGGATCAAGGCAGATTCATTTAGAAATAGGTTGAGAAGGGAACGGATCAAACTATGTAGAATAATAAAATAAAAATAGAACAAAACCCAATTATAAGGGGACAGATCCAGGAAGAGTTTTTCAATATTTCCCCCATTTTCCAGGGATGAGTTCATGGATCTTGATGAGTGTGTGACATGTGTTGCCGCTCGATCAAATTTAATGGGACTGTTTTAACCTTATAGAGATTTTTAAGCTTTTGTGAAACAGGCCCTGATATTCTAAAACTGCTGTAATGAAAAGTTATTCATGTTTTAGTCTGGTCCTCTGTTGTAGTAAACTGCGGAATAGAAAGTTGAGATAGTGAAGACTGGGGGGTAGGTGGGGGTGTGGTTGGTTCTTTGCTCGTCTATCTTTAAAAGTTACTACCACTGATATAAATGAAGTCCGGTCTCTGTGTTTCACTGCACTTTTTTTATGGGATGAATCATTTTTGGCGTCTGAGGATTTTCCAGTGACTGTTCTGCAGCACTTGGAATCAAACATCCATAAAAACAGCCACATCGATTTCCTCTGAAGACGATGAAATCAAAAGTCCCTTTGGTTTCTTATTGGTCTGGACAGAAATAATGACCAAACACCCCACTGGGCTGGATTCAGCTCTGTTCTGGCACCAAGACAAGTTCACATGAGGTTCAGCCCCGGTGGATTATTACCTGAAGCTCCACCAAGCTGCACACGGACACACACACGGAGCAAAAAGAAGTCCGTGCTTTGCTATTAGTCAGAACCGTATTTTATATCTCACACAGTTAGTCAAAGGATGAGAGCTAGCATGAGAAGCATCAGCTGGAGTCGGCCAGTGGCCCTGAGGAAGAGCACTCAGATTAAAAACAGACCAGAAGTCGGTTCTGGCAAAAAAGCATCCAGCAGCCCTCACACACTGTCATGTTTGGTTTTAAGTGTTTGAGTAAAATATCCGAATGTCTGACGTCAAGAGAAACTGTCTGTTAGAGCAAAACTAAATATTATTTTCCACAGTTTCTTTCATGGAATGTCTCAGAGGTTTAAAACCTTGAGGAAATTTGAGGACGAATGTCGGTTGAAACCTCCGGTGGATAAAACAGCAGCAATAAATTCACAGCATTTAACATAATTGTGAATTTCTCCATTGTTTTTAGTCCTAAGCAGTAAAACAGCACAGTTGGTGGTTTGTGTCCAGGAGAACTTTATCTTTACAAGTCAAATAAAGTCTTATCTGACATTATGTTAGACCGACATTCAGTAGTTTAGAATAAATCTACAGTACAACGACTGTGAAGCCGTTTTCAGATGCAAACTCCAGGAAATATCCGTGTGTGTTTCACTTATCACGAATGCAGCAGAAAACTGTTTGAATAAATGACACTAGCGTCACATCAATTCCTTCACAGCTGTCATCTTGACATCCAATTAGCAGCCACATATCATGTTAATTATACGATGTTGTGTTCAAGTTACCGAACGACACAAAACGACAAGCCAGGAAATGTGTTAATGTTTTAATCCTGCACGTCCCTCGGGGGGGCGGTGATTCATGTTTTGAAAACCAGACGTGCAGAAAGCCTTAAAATGAATGTTGCAATAAACAATCCCCCCGTGTGGAAAAGGCTTAGAGTTAAAAATGTGAGTTTAAAAGTGGATCCACGTCAGCACTTTGAGATGTGAGACTCAATGTGAGAAAAAAAAACACATTAAATATATTACACACTTTTCTTTTTTCAAGTAAAACTGAATTACCAGCAGTTCTGAAATGTCTTTTGTAATGACACGGACATTGAGCGTGCATTAAAATAGATTTCTTCTTGGCCCATTATCTCAGGCTAAAGAGAGAGATAACTTCATTAGAGGTGAGGGGGGGGGACTGAGACACTGAGCAGCCGCCGCAGGAGAAGACAGACAGAAGGAGAGAAAACTAAGAATGTAATAGACGAGGTGTAAGTAAAGTTAAAGCACGCAGCAGCTACCGTAGTTATATAGATATTATATTATATTGTCAAAATCTAAACTAGAAGAACATTCAATTTAAAAACAAAAACATAATTAAAGTATCACAGATATAATAAGACATTTCCTCTGAATCCAAAAGTTCACGCTGACATCATTCCAAAAATATTCCAAATGTGCAGCCTACGAATATGAAAATAAAGGCATTAAGAAATCTGTAAATATGCACCAATTAAAAAAGCATGAATCTGCATCGTGCACATACAGGTGCATTGTAGTCAGTCTTTGTATATTCATTCTAAGTAAGAGATGTTTTAATACAAAATTGTGTGTAATAAAAATCTTACTGATTGTATTCTTCGTATATATTGAAGTCAGGGGATCACAGAAGTTCAGGAGGACACAGTGAAAGTCTGTGGAACCATTTGGACCAACCCATCTTATATATTGAGATATTTCCCCATACAAGTGACATTTTGACCTGCTGGTGGCGCTAAAGGCAAAAGCGTTAATCAATAAAGTGAGTGAGTTTCATCCTCAAGTCACGTTGTCACATAGGAATTAAGATTGTGATTTTACATTTACAAAAAGCCTGCTGTTCACTTTGGA
This sequence comes from Pseudopleuronectes americanus, assembly GCA_038501795.1. NCBI lineage: Eukaryota > Metazoa > Chordata > Actinopteri > Pleuronectiformes > Pleuronectidae > Pseudopleuronectes > Pseudopleuronectes americanus. Next base: position 25,400,570 of record CM076716.1, on the reverse strand, counting down.
GCGGGTGCAAAGATTCTTTTACTTTTGCAAACAATAAAACAACAGGGCGGCTAGAAAGTTTTGCAGCTGTGAGAAGAGACAGTTCGACATCAGCAGCTTTGTCTTGTGAGAATCGAAGCAGTAAAACAGAATAAGAACAGAGACACAAACAGAGACACACTTTCATACACACACGCACACAAAATAACTGATAGCATCGTCAACTCTACGGATACAAAGGACTTCAGGCTTTACAGATTCTTCGTTTGAGGATCCGCTGACAAGGCAATGCGTCTTCTGTACTGGCTGCACAATCTTAATCCTCCCTGACCCACAATCTGTCAGGGAAACACAAAAGATTCCCCGACTGGGAGAAACAACCGATAATGAAAAACGATAAGAGTTGAATATTGGAATTTCTCTTTGTGTTTCATTCTATTCAAGAGTCTGAGCTGCTGCATAAGCAAACTCTCGAATGTCTGCGTGATGTATGATGTCACTGCCACTGTGCTGCAGCCACTGGGAGCGCTGGGAACACTGGGTCGTGCTCCCACTGCCAGAGTGTTGTGGGAGAGCGTTGCAGAAAGTGGCGCCTGGATATAATTGGATGTAAACTGTGACATAAGGGCCCAAAGTGAGCCGAGGAGCAGCCAAAAACATTTTCATGGGAGATTTTCTCTTGTGTGAAATTGTGTGAGTCTGAGTGAGTGTGGCAGAAGTTCGCTGCAGCGACGGACACAGACTTTTCCAAATAAACAGCCTCCTCCATGTCTGAGCAGAAGTTAGATGATACGACTCATTTGAGCTCAATGACACGAGAGAATACCCGTCAAACTTCATTGTTTATGTTGGAGATTTCAACACAACGTTGTTAGACCAATTGGCATCGATTGTGTAGATTAATACCAAGAATCTGAATTAGTAATTCCAGCAATTTTATGAACAGACTAGAATGGCACTCAGTACAAAATGTAATTTAATAAAGCTGCACCAATTTGCTCAGACTCAAAGAAATCCCTCCTCTAAATATGCCAGAATTTTTTTAAAGAAATCAAAATCCATAAATTATTCCCTGGGGAAAATGTCCTATCTTCGAAATGTTGAAGAAAAAAGAATCTTGCATCCATCTCTTTGTTTGGATCAATAACAAAAATGTAATGAGTTTATTTCTTGGCTCCTTCCACCGTGTTTCAGTAAAGTAATTTTTTTCCAAATCCACCCAACATGAAAACAGAAAATACAAACTTCCTCGGTGGAGAGGAACCTATTTGTACTTTTAACTTGATCAAAAACTTAATTCAGTTGTTTTTATGTTGCTAATATGTTTGGTGCAGCTTGATTAAATTACAAAATGTAATTTAATCAAGCTGCAACAAATTGCTCAGACTCAAAGAAATCCCTCCCCTAAATATGCCCGATTTTTTTAAAGAAATCAAAATCCATGAATTATTCTCTGGGGAAAACGTCCTATCTCAAAATGTTGAAGAAAAAAGAATCTTGCATCCATCTCTTTGTTTGGATCAATAACAAAAATGTAATGAGTTCTTTCTTGGCACTTCCAACATGTTTCAATAAAGCCAGTTCACTTGAACCTGATCCACAGAACATGAAAACAGACACAGAGGGGAAAATACAAACCTCCTCGGTGGAGAGGAACCTATTTGTACTTTTAACTTGAACAAAAACTTAATTCAGTTGTTTTTAAGTTTATAATATGTTTGGAAGTACGTCTTCTTCCTTCAGTGCAGGTGCTCGATGATGTGAGTCCCAGTAAAAAGTGAGTTAATCTTATAATGCCCAAGTGTAGTTTGACTCTATTTCAGGCCTTTAGCTGCGCACCTCTAGTTTAACTGTGTGGTGTAAATATGAGGAACAACTCAGAACATGGATTTCATTGCCACAGGTTTGAGTCACAGAGTCACGGTGTCACCACAAGCTTAACAATTCCAAAATAAACACTTATTACCAGGACCATTGGACTGCACTGCAACACACTGGCTTTGATTTCCTGCCTTTGTTTTTCTTGCCATGTTCTTTTCAGACCCTGTCATTTTCTGACTTCAGCGGTTCAGAGTAACACCCCCCCCCGTCCCCCCCCCCGTCCCCCCCCGTCACCTGATCACCACCTGCACAGCTGCCTCTTATTCCCCATGGAAACACATAGTATACACTATTTATACAGTTAACTCTATTATTCTATATATTCACTCATAAAAGCTCTTGTTTGGAGGATTTGAACCTTGGCGTTACCGACCTGCCGGCTCCCTTGTGGTACAATCACCGACAGCCAACATCTGTTCTGAACATGGAACAAACTGTGATTCCACCTCCTCTGCCTTCGTACTCTGCTCTCACACACACACGCAACACCTTCCAGAAATGAGGTAATAAGTGAGCCCAATATACCGTGCTCTTAAATATATGGACTAACTAACAAGGTTTCCAATAACACAACACAGTCTCAGCTGGTTCCAGCAATTTAAGACAAAGAGAGAAGCTTTTCAGCAATCACAGGGAGAACTATTTGAGTCTAATCGCCGAATCATTTCCAATCAACCTCGGATCGTCTGCCGAGCCGGGACTTAATCCAGACTTGGTCAATTTATCTCGAAGTTGGATGCCCTTTCTTGCAAATTGGGATGTTTCATGTTGTTATGTAGTCGATTTCAAATTCCATCCACTATCTGGAGAGAGAGGATTCAGATAAACGTCACAAGCTCACACACAACAGAGAGTTCGTAAGAGGAAGAAAATCTCTGGATTGTGTTCCGTGTTCCAGCTTCATTGCGAAAGCAGGGAGGTCACAGAACCAGTTTTGTTTTATTATACGCCTCCTCCTGTGTAAGTAGGACACTTCTTCACAGTGATTGAATGTTAATGTGCCCGAAGGACTTCAAACCGCGACAGAGTGACACACCCTGAACTCACAACATGACTTCATTTTCCATTTTCCTTTTTCTTTTTTAAATCTGACACCATGTTGAAATTCCTTCTGCAGAGTGGTGACACAGGGCAGCCACCATTAAGCTTCCCCTCAGCTGCCACTCCATTCCCTGTCTACAGGAGTTAGCGCTGCTGGTTTCTAATAAAAGTGGAGCTGCACATATGTCAATGCATAAGATTAATGTTAGCATAAGGAACACCTTAGTGTATAGGTGCGAGACTTGAGTTTGAGAAGAGGACGTTTTTGTTTCCCTGCTATTAAAGCTGGACATTAGGAAAGAAAAATGCAATATAAAATATAAAGCGGGATCTTTTATATCCTCCGTGGACAATAGTTATAGCAGACGTTTCATAGAAGATATGTTCTGTATGTTACATAAATGGTTTTTTCCTCCTAATGGTGCCAATAACCTGTTTGAACCAATGAGAAAAAACCAGGGACTTTCCTCCCTCCTGGAAAAATACAATGTGGAGTAAAGCTTCCACGTCCGTGTGTCGTTTATGTTGCCTCATCCCCAGAGTGTAAACTGTGGGCTCAAAGTCTGGTCAGACCATGTGTCATTAAACTACACTACTGTACAGTTGGCACTTTTTCACAGAGTACAGTGGTGGATGCTCTGGATTATTTTAATTCCTATCTTTTCCCCAAATTTTTAAAAATGTTTACACAAGCTTATTTTTTTCTTTCCAAAATAATGTTCTTTTCCGCTGACAGGAAAAAACAAGCTGTTTGGTATGGCCCACTGAAAATACCATCAACACAACTTCCTCTCATCTCGGCTGCTCATAAATACCAACGAGCAGCGTCTTCCTTCAGAAAGCTCCTAATTAAGGGGCCACGGCCTGTGTGTAGTTCACAGAAGAAAGATGCTTGTAAAGCAAACATGGAGGGGAGCTTTGTAATTGTGAAGCACGTGGCAGTGCAGCATGCAAGTCCCTGTGGTTATGTGTCTACCAAATAACACAACGTCTGTGGACTGCCTGGGTGCAGCTCCGCGGGGATCCTTGGCTTCGCATGAGGAAAGATTTAAAGGCTCCATTTGTAAGTTTGTGCTAGAAAACATTAGGATTAGGATGTGTTTACCAATCTAACAAAAGAGGTTGGACTACAGCGTTCGGCACAACATTTTCTTTGCCTTTTTCTTATCACTTCTTTGGTGTAACTGAGGCTAGCATCCTATGTGGAATGTGTTCATGTATATATAAAATCTGAGCATTTGAGCATTTGAAAACATTTATTTGACATGTATGCTGACTTCTTACTTTCGCCCACGCCCCTTATGTTAACATGGAGAAAGAGGGATTTATAATATATACTGCAGCCAGCCATCAGGGGGCAGTCAAGACGCTTTGGTCTTACTGCTTTGGCTTCAATTTATTTACAGTCTCTCATTCTACTGGATTCAGAAAGCTCACATTTGGAAATATAATATCTCATCTTATAGATTTTAAGATAGTTGCATGCTACCCTCTTGTTTGAGAAAATACTGTATATATGATGTATTGAAACTCTAATCTCAATTGCATGTATTTAAAATGGTTGAGCAGCGAAACAGAAATTCAACATTCTGAGTAAATTTCAAACATATTTCCAAACTTTTTTATTCATAAAGTTTCTATGAATGTTTGATATGTGCTGTGTTTAATTATTGTGTTTAACTTCATAATATTTTCCTCTGTTGAACTGATAATATTTCTCTTATTTTAATTCCCATTTTTCCTGTAAGTTCAGCAAATCAACAATGTACCATGTGAATAAAATGTCTGATTAATTCCCAGAATATATCAACAAAAGTGAAAAAGTTTAAATGATTTTGCTTCAACACTGAACTTGAAACACAAACCTCTTTATTTGAGAAGACACAACACAATCTGCTCCGACTGTTTAACGCGGACGTGCACGAGTGCTGCCTGCAGTCTCACCCATCACACACATCTTAGGTCAACAAGAATAGATACTATACGCTGCTCTATTTCAAATCTTTATATAAACATTGAGTATATATCAAGGTGTTCTGTAATAAAGATATTGGCACTCACAGTATTTACTTACTTCCATTAACACACTGTACATTTTACAAGATTACACAGTAAAGTAAAGGCCTTGCATTTTAAATCCCGTCTCAACCTTTTAGCACCTTAATAGAAAAAAAAACTAAAATACAGATAGGTGTCCACTTGTAAACAGTCTTTTATCACTTCTGAAATATTCACGATTGGCGATTAATAGTTGCTCATGTAGAGGAGCTGTTACTCAGCTGCTATATAAGAGGAGTTTTCCAAAAGATAGTTTATTTAAAGGTCAGAATTAAAACATAAACACACATTATTCAGTCTAGAATATAGACACTGACACATAAGCTGCCCGAAGTGTCCAAAACATGACGTCGTCCTCCGGTGAATCAAATAAATCTCTGCAAACATCACCCTGTTTTTTTGAACTCACACACACACAGACACACAAACCTGTCACCGATAAATTCAATGCACAAAAATGGCCATTGTTATATCAGTTGAAACAAGGATGACATTTAACAAGACAGCTTTCTTTTGCATACTAGGGAAATGTGAATCTCATTTGTTTCCGGCCTCGTTTAGTGTGGTGATGTAACTACCACTGTGTGTGTTTATGGTTTGTTAGGGTGTGTTATTATTATTACTGACACTGGCCACAAGTCACAATGGTCTCTATACACTGTCACATGATATATTTGTTTTTACTATGATGTTGAAAGAAAGTGACATTTTTGATGTTATATACTGTTCAGACTCTTTTAAAGGATCATTTCACTCAATAAACTGTTTTCTGACTGTTTGAATTTACTAGATTCAGAGATATCCCTCTGAGATTTCTCACTCACATCATAAAAATAATATAATAATATAATATAACATATAAACTTGTCAGATCTCTTCACGACGACACCAGAAAAACTTCAGAAATGTATCGTTAGGGTTGAGCTGGGCTTGTTTTCTCTAAATGCTGTTTAGTTTCCTTTATTCAATATTTTGCCGTTTGCTTCAGGACAGAGAGGAATCTTTTTTCCATATAATTATTTAATGCTGAGGGCACAACAAACAAAATGTGATTCACCTTCATTGTTCTGGCTCAGCACAGACATTTTAAACTCTCAGAGGGCCCTAGGCTGGAATTAGCTCATGCACCCAGCATGTATACACTGGGGCCCCTGTGTTCCAATCAGGCTTTAAAGAAGACTATACATGGAGCTTCATTATATGACCAGAAAGCAATACTCCTCGTACGGTGGAAAAAAATCTGTTGTGGGAAGTTGATTGAACCCGGCTGCCCGGTTGCTAATCCAGCCCTGGAAGCGGATCCCTCTCAAAATCTGGGTAAATACGTAGTTTGTTGATTTTTGAAGTGAAAAAAAAAGTGAAAACAGCTTCTTCTCCAAACAGACGTGAAATATCAGCCTTTCTTCAAATGCTAGTGTACTCCTTAGATTTCATGAACTCATGTTGTGGGATATGTGTGTAAGTCAGAAGTTAGTCAAACTCTTTTCTTTGGCAGATATCACAGAAAAGCTTTTTGCAGCCGGATAAGAGTCTTTCAAGTCTTGATTAAGGAATTTTTCCCTTCATTGCAGATAAGGTCAAAATCTGTTGCGCACACAGCAAGTTTCATATCAAGTTATTCATGATGTATTTCACTTTCCTAAATGACTCATTCAAGTTTAGAATTTGCTGACATTTACTGGAATCTATTCTCTCCCGCAATGTTTCGTGTGTCAGTTGCTGCCGCACAACCCCCAAGTATAGTATTTCCATCCTCTATGTTAAACAGCTGGCAAAGTGTGAGTTACTAATGGTACGTTCCGTTTGAATTGGGAAGTCAATCTTTCAGAGTTCCCAGAGGGACATTTTAACTGGAATGACCCCTGAAGTCGGATTTCCAACTCGGAAAGTCCAAACAACCCCAGCAATAGACCTGCTGTTTAGGTGAACTGACATTTGAAGCTTTGACTTTAAATCCCTGATATGAATTTTCACCTTTGCCTCCAGCAAACATTCTCAGTCAACCATAAAACTTAGAAAAGAAGAGATGAAATAGAGTGAGGTTTCATTTTACAGGCATAAATCCCAGTTTATTTCAATATGATCTCCTAAGAACTTTCCTGGAAAGAGCCTTGCCATTTAATAAATCATTATATTACTTTTTGCATGGAAATTCATCTGGAAGTCAATAATAAGCTCAGCACAATAGAACAGACTCAAATACAGCTACTGTAACTCTCTTGTTTTCCTGGAACTGGTACAAAACTGCAAAATTCTTTCCAGCAAACGTTCAATACATTTGTAAAGGATTTATGCCACTTTAGCCAATAACGCGGCACTTCTGGTCGTCTTGTAGCCTGGACAAAAATGAAAGTGACCCTAAAGTGCAAACTTGTAAAACAATTAATGTGGCCAAAATCTACCAAAACCAATATAGGCTTTGTCTCGCTAACACCCGGTGATCTAGACAAGATGTGTTCTGACTATGAGAGGGGAATACGGCCCAAGTAGGACACAACTAATGTGGGTCAGCCTTGGTTGACGCGATGGCTCACTTGTGGCCAAGATCTGGCAAACAGGAGCAGACCCCCCAAGAACCATCATTCCACGCATGTCTGGGCCTGATGACAGCGTGGGCCGAATCTGGGCCAAAACAAATTTGCACTCAGGGAAAGGACCTTTCAAATAAACTACGATGAAGTATATTAGGAAACTCTATGGGCTGCTCAGTCTCGTGCTGTGGCTGTGGATGATGAGGGACACTGCTAGCCACATCTGGACCAAAACGATTTTTACTCAAAGGGAATTAATGTGTAATATAAACTACGATAAAGCTTGTTTGGAAACTTTATTCAGAACTTCAAGTTGTCCTTCTCATGCCATGGTTGATGATGATTGGGGACAACATGGGCCAAATCCAGGCCAACACAATTTAGCTATTTGAGAAAGAACCTGTGATATGAACTATGATAGAGTATGCGAGGAACTTTTTTCAGAAAATCATGTTCTCCTTCTATGTCCTGTCTGGTGGCTTAAGATGGTCAGGGACAGCCTGGGCCAAATCCGGGCCACCACAATTTAGCTATTCGAGAAAGAACCTTTAAAACCTACTATAAAGTAACTTTTGTGGACTTTTCTCAGAACTTCATGTACTCGTTCTTCAGTCTGCTCAGCCTCGTCCCGTGGCTGCGGATGATGAGGGACAGCAGCTCGTGCTTGTCCCTCAGCCCCGAGGAGACGTCCAGCGTGTCCTTCAGCACGTCGCGCGTGTGCACCATCATGCTGAGGAAGTCGTCGTTGAGCCGGTGCTCCTCGCGCAGCTCGCTCTCCTGGCTCTGCTTGAACTTCACCTCCAGCTCCAGCAGGGACTTCTCGGAGCTGGTGAACGCCTCGCCGATCTGCGCCGTCTCCCTGCGCAGGTACTTCCCGTAGCTGTCCTCCCCGTCCAGGTCGTAGGAGATGCTCTTGCCGATGCCCTCCAGCACGCGCGCCGCGTCCTCGATCTGCCGCTTCACGATGGTGAAGTCGTCGCGGATCATCGCGTCCTGGTCCTCGGCGACGCCGCACTTGCGCTCGTCGGTCATCTTGAAGAGCATCTGGCACTTCTCCGGGTCGTCGTTGTCCTCGTAGTCCCCGTCCGGCACGAAGTAGTGATGGAAGGTTCCGTTGGACATCTCCGGCTGCAGCGGTCCGAGGTACGAGGCGGCGCACATCGTGCACAGCAGCCCGGCGCACAGGAGCCAGTGGAGAGGAGCCATGGTGTGTGTGTGTCCGCGGGTTGTCCAACAAACACACGGGTTGTTAACAAATGTGAATACAAAAAATAAAAAGTTTCAACGTCAACCTCGAGCGTCTATTTCAGTATTCCACTCCAGCGCGGCGGAGAAACCCAAACATCTCACCCGGGTTTAAACCTCCACAAGTGCGCAGTTAGTTTCCTCCTCCAAGTGTCCTCTTCCTCCCCCCGGATTAAAAAACAACCTCTCTCCTCTTCCTCTTCTTCTTCCTCTTCTTCACTCCAGGCTGCCAGCTCCCATCGCTGCCTCTCGTCCGTGTGTGTGCGCGCGGGTCCGAGCGGTTGTTCTCCTCCTCCTGACTTGTCTCGGTGCCTCGAACGCAACATCTGGATGTCTCAAGTGCCTCTCTGGGCTTTTTGTCTAATAATAATACCCCAGCGCTGCTCTCGGGTTACAGCCCCTCCGCCACTGACAGGGCTGCATTCAGTCTGCACCGGAGGCCAGCAGCTGCTAAAGTCTGCACCCGCACCAGGGACACTCACTTTGGGTCAATGCACAAGTTCAAAACAAGTTTTATTAGACCGTTTAGACACAAGTATAACCGCTTATCCAAAAGCCTGGAATACAATAAAAAACACAAAAGTCCTGTAATTATCCTACATTTATAGAATATGAGGACATGTAGAATATTGCATCAGGTTATTAGAGTACAACTTACAGTGGTACTTAAGCATAACAAGTTCAAAAAGTTATACTAGACGATTGAGGAATAAGTACAACCACTTGTTATTTACCTGAAATACAATCCAACTCAAAAGTCCTGTGACTAGTGGCCTTCATGTATTAAACTTAAATGTCTTATACTGTAGGTTATTGGATCATTTGTACATTATTTATTTTTGAATTGTACTTGCCTGAGGTGGAGTTAACCTGCTATAAATTAAAATGCTGCTTAGGAATTGTTGATAGGAGATTAATTTATAGAGATATTATTCTTTTACGGTTCTTACGGCCTTTTTGTCACATTCCACAAGAGATAGGATTTTATAATTTCTGATTTACTCGCTGCACAGATTCACCTCCAGATCACAAAGCTTCTGTTGGATTCAGCTCTATAGCGACTGAAGGTCTTTTAAATCGTTTTGTTCTTGCAGTCGATCAGAATTTTACTTTAAGGGACACCAAAGTAAAACATATCATTATCTAATAATAGGCTCAACCATAATGCCTGTCTGGCCTTTGTTGCTGGTAGCACGTGTAATTCCGGAGGTGTAAACACATGTTCACTTCAGACTGACCACCTGTTTTCAGTCACCTCCTGGCTTCAAATGACAGGGTGAGTTTATTTCAAGGAGAAGGAAGGAATCCACGTGATCGTCCCCTGTTGAGTAAAAGGAGCCGAGGAGCTTGGCCAGACCTTCAAATCGTAGGTGAGGAGTTTTGAAGTGAAATGTTATATTTCACAAACTAACACACAGGGAGGGATCTAATCTGCTGAACCCACAGTTCCCCTCAAAGCGAGCGTATCTTTCCAGTGGAAACAGCAGACGTGACACCAGCACCCACCTCCGAGGAGACCTGCTCTCACTTTCCCACTGCATGAGCGATCTTCAGGGTTCTGACCTACATAAATAAATCTTGAGCAGAGTATATTTTTTTAAGGCGGTCAACACACAGAGTTAAAAACAGATTTATCATCAGATTTATCATCCAAGTAAAATATCATATTATATGGCAAAAAATGTGGAAGTGAACGTGTTACATAAGCCTTACGTAAACCGAGGTCTGCGATGTGCATCAGTCTGATTCCCGATGCATAAAAGAGTCTCACCGCTCCTCGTGTCTGTTTCTGGGGTTTGGACGATGTCTACTGAACTGGAATGTGATGATGTGCCCAGTAACAGTTCGTGATGGACGGTGGCAATCGAGGAGTCGGTGGTTACTAAGCTTTCAGATACTGATAATCATTGTGTAGTGTTTTTTTGTTCTTCCTCAGGTCAACCACTTCCATGGGATTCTTCCTTGAGCGCCGCCCAGCACCTCCCAGCACTTCCCAGTATCACCCAGCACCGTCAAACACCACCCAGTACCGCGCAGCATCGCCCACTGGCACTACAATCCAGTATTCTCAGCTTCTAGCCGGCTCAAAAGAACAAGGGAAAGTCTAGTTTAGCCAGACTGCGTATAGGAAGAGCTTTGTTTAATGATTTGGCGTCACCCATTGTTTCTCACCTTGTTCAATGCCGGTTATCATTGCTGTTGTGGATCTTAATTTTGCACCATTACAATAAAAGGCTACTTTGCCAGTTAATACCGGGTCTGTGTTTGCTTCCCTTACTCCTACAGGCTCACTGGGTTGTAACATTACCATTGCTGTTGTCTATTACACTGCTATCACCAGCTTGTTTACACAAGGTAGGTTTAGTAAATGGATTTATGCCATTGATGCCAAATTCTGACCTGAGACCAGATTATGTTTTTCCAGTCTTGCCCAGTTTCGGGGACAGTGTGTCCAACTGCAGCCTCAGATTTCTGTCCTTGGACGATATGAGTGGAACCCGGGTTGGTCTTCTGCTGTCAGAGCCCTTTGGGTTCAACATGTCATGCAGTCTGACATTGTGTGAGATCCTGGTTAGTAAAGGAAATACACAATCACACATTTTATTAAATTCTTTGTGATGTCACTTTAAATGTTGAGCAACGTAAGCTCCCGTCAAGTCAGGTCAACCGTTGCTGTTCTTCAACACATGACAGTGTATTTATGATGAAAATAAAGTATTGTTTTATCACAGGTTGACCATTAACTCAGCCAGAATGGAGGCTTAGTGTAGATTTGTACGTATGTCTGTAAATGGACCATGAAACTTGACATACATAGATCTGTAAGTTTATTGCCTTGACACAGCCAGTGTTGGGGAATAATAAAACAGAATAAAGTATTGAGAAAAATTGTAACTGTAGTTATGGCTACAATTTAAATAGGCCGCAGTTAGAAAACAGTTATATTAGTTATTGTGTGTACCACATGTGTGTAAGTCTAGGTCACATGACAACTACCATGTTACATTTTTTCACAGTAATAAAATAGATCAAAGCCAATTTACTCTTCAAAGCTTCATAGGCAAAGATTGAAGATTGAAGCTTTAAAGCTTTGTAGCTGTGAAGCTGAGTGGAGTTGAAGAACAGATCAAAGCCAAATAATTCCTATATAAAGGCCCACGTCTCTGAGTGGAACCACAGTCAGGACAAGCGTGAGTCAACAAGAGACACACAATATACATCTCCTGGGCCTTCCAATCGCCGCCACTGAGGACACCGACAGAACACAGCAGCTACGCAAGAAATCGCTCTTAAAACTCTTTGGACAACTTGGACCCACGCAGAACCTGCAGGATAGCTGTGAGGTAAGTTCCATCTGCTCATTGTGATTTGAAACTTATGGATCGTAGGTTTGTTTGAGGTTTAGACTTTGAAAAAGAAAAAGAGTAAAACTCATATTGTCTCTGTCTTTTCAGGAAGTCACCATGGTAAATGATAAGCAAAGCAAGAAGGAGAAGAGGAAGCAGAAGAAGAATAACAAGAAGCAGGAGCAGAAGAAGGAGAAAAGGGAGAATGAGGAGAAGAAGAAGCAGGAGGAGAAGGAGAACGCTCCATTCATGCAGATGGAGTCTCCTGCCTCACTTATGCTGAAGCGCCATATGGACTTGATCCCCTTGGCGCAACATGTGGATTGTGCAAAGGCCAGAGAGAAGGAGCTGGAGAAAGAGCTCGCAGAGATGAACATGAGGATCCAAGAAATGGAGGAAGAGCTGGTTGAGGCAGAGAAAATCCAAATGGAGCAGAAGCTGGAGAAGGAGCGCGACGAGATCAACATGACTATCAACGTTAAGGAGGAAGAGCTTGTGGAGACAGCGGAAATCCAAATGGAGCACAAGCTGGAGAAGGAGCTCGACGAGATCAACATGACTATCGACGTTAAGGAGGAAGAGCTTGTGGAGACAGCGGAAATCCAAATGGAGCAGAAGCTGGAGAAGGAGCGCGACGAGATCAACATGACTATCAACGTTAAGGAGGAAGAGCTTGTGGAGACAGCGGAAATCCAAATGGAGCAGAAGCTGGAGAAGGAGCTCGACGAGATCAACATGACTATCAACGTTAAGGAGGAAGAGCTTGTGGAGACAGCGGAAATCCAAATGGAGCAGAAGCTGGAGAAGGAGCGCGACGAGATCAACATGACTATCAACGTTAAGGAGGAAGAGCTTGTGGAGACAGCGGAAATCCAAATGGAGCAGAAGCTGGAGAAGGAGCTCGACGAGATCAACATGACTATCGACGTTAAGGAGGAAGAGCTTGTGGAGACAGCGGAAATCCAAATGGAGCAGAAGCTGGAGAAGGAGCTCGACGAGATCAACATGACTATCGACGTTAAGGAGGAAGAGCTTGTGGAGACAGCGGAAATCCAAATGGAGCAGAAGCTGGAGAAGGAGCTCGACGAGATCAACATGACTATCGACGTTAAGGAGGAAGAGCTTGTGGAGACAGCGGAAATCCAAATGGAGCAGAAGCTGGAGAAGGAGCTCGACGAGATCAACATGACTATCGACGTTAAGGAGGAAGAGCTTGTGGAGACAGCGGAAATCCAAATGGAGCAGAAGCTGGAGAAGGAGCTCGACGAGATCAACATGACTATCGACGTTAAGGAGGAAGAGCTTGTGGAGACAGCGGAAATCCAAATGGAGCAGAAGCTGGAGAAGGAGCTCGACGAGATCAACATGACTATCGACGTTAAGGAGGAAGAGCTTGTGGAGACGGCGGAAATCCAAATGGAGCAGAAGCTGGAGAAGGAGCTCGACGAGATCAACATGACTATCGACGTTAAGGAGGAAGAGCTTGTGGAGACAGCGGAAATCCAAATGGAGCAGAAGCTGGAGAAGGAGCTCGACGAGATCAACATGACTATCAACGTTACGGAGGAAGAGCTTGTTGAGACGGCGGAAATCCAAATGGAGCAGAAGAAATTTGAATCTCTGCAGGAGAGCCGTGAGGAGAAGCCGGAGCCAGCCAGCCAGCCAGAGGAGAAGCAATTCAACGAGCAGGAGCTCTCACTCCCCTTGGAGAATGACAAGGAGAGCATAAAGAAGGAGAAGAAGAAGAAAGAGAAGATGGAGGAACAGGAAAAAAAGAAGATGGAGAAGATGGAGAGGAAAGAGATGAAGAAGCTCCAGAAGGAAAAGAAAGAGATAGAAAAGAAGGAGAAACAGGAAACAAAGAAGATGGAGAAGATGGAGAGGAAAGAAAGGAAGAAGATAGAGGACGAAAAGAATCAGCGAGAAGGAACGACGAGGGCAAAATGGTGGAGTTGTCTCTTCTGCTGTTGTAATGCTACGCCATGAGAAAGTCGGAGAGAAGTCTTTCATCGATCCCTTACCCCACCTTCCCTCCCTCCCTTTCTACCCCTCCAATCCAGATCATAAAATTCCTTACCCCCCCGCTCTTCCCTCCCTCCCTCCCTTTCTTTCCCTCCACTACAGATCATCCCATCCCTTATCCCCCCCCACACCCGCCCGCCCTTCCCTCCCTCCCTTTCTTTCCCTCCACTCCAGACTGACTTTTTTTTACTTCAAAAATGATTGAATAAATAACAAAGATTTTCCATTGAGATGAAGGTGTGCTCTTTTATTACAGAAGATGGTTAGAAAAATCTTAATGATGAAAACCCAACATTTATATGTAAAAAATACTCAATACCTGTATATTATTTATACATATGTTTATTATTTGAACTGAGAGACACTCGTTCTCCACAGCTGCAATTTACTTTGTATTACAACAAAGTACTAGTACAAGTTTGTGCAGATTTTTGGGTTCCTGTTTAATAATTGTCAAAAATTAAGCTTTTTAAAATCAGAACTTCTGATGTCAGTCGTTACCATTGGGACTGAAGACTGTTCTGCACATCCACTGCAGGTTGGGTTTAGTTCCTTCAGCAGCAATTGTTCCCGGTGCTCTGTGGCCACCTGACACTTATCTGGCAACATACTTCAACATCTACATGACAGATTGGTATTAAACTTGAACATGTTTCCTTTAAATGTTTGAAAAGTGCACCACATAGTGACAAGTGCACAAGGTGAGGTTAACCATTCAACCAAACCTGGGGGATAGACTGAGTATTCATATTTTGGTTATTGTATAGTTATTTTGTAAATACACATTTTCGTCTAACCTGTATATATATTTTGTTACCCCTATTATCATTATCCAAATTCTTTGTTGTTGCTCATATGGGAGTTTCCCTGCAAACCTTTGGAAGATGCTATTACCTGTATAACCAGTTTGCACACATGAGATCATCTTGAATCTTGGAAGCAACTCAAAACTGTTAATCCTCTTTAGCAGGTTGGTTGGATTCAAGCAAGTTGAAGTCTAACATACATGTAGAAAGAATAATTTGTATTCAGATGCCACTCAAATGATGAAATTAGATTATGTGGAGGGATGGGGCATGACCCCAAGGAGGTCACGCCCCATCTATAATCAGAAGGTCACAGGTTCATGTCCCTGCTCCTCAAGTCAAGCTTTTAGAGAAAGATAACACGAAAGAAAATCCCCCAAAAACAGTTAAAAATCGGACATTAAAAAGGCTTACCTATAAAAAATATATCTCAATTGCGAGTCTAATCTCCTCAGACTGTTTTTAAATTCACCTGACCCTGTCGCTACTTGTCTGGATTGTAAGATTGTAAGATTGGTTAATTGGGAAATTGGCTGCAGGCTGTTGTTTGGTTCCCCTTGAAAAATCTAATTCTTAATCTCCTGGTTAAACAAGAAATGAAATTAAATAAATGCCCCAGAGCCTCAGTTGTACTTTTACTAGACATTACACTGACAGGACATTAACCCTGTTTAATACTGTTGAGTTGTCAAAGTACCAATATTCATAAAAGCCCCTTCCTCATCTGTGGCTGACTCAGAATCAGCCCTTGGCCTTGAGAACACACTGATCCGATCTGATCCGAGCCGAGCCGAGCTGAACTGTGTGAGAAGTGGGACATCGTTCACTTCCTGCTCGACCTCTCACCTACTTTCTCAGCCCCGATAAAGAGCCGTGACAGGCGGCGGCAGTGTTGACGGACTCTCGGTGTGTGTGTCTGTGTCTGTGTGAGTGTGTGGAGGACCCGCTGCGTGTGAACCACACAGGTAACAACACACACTTTAACTCTCCAGCTGTGACTTTTATAATAAACCTGTAGACGAGCTAGTTAGCCAACAAACGAGTTAGCTGCTTCCTCCAAGCTAAATGCTAACAAGCGCAATGTTTTTAGCATCCGAGCTAATTTTAAATTCACACACGTTTGATGGAAGATGTGTTCAGGTCCTGTACTTCTGTAAAATTACTTAAATACTCAGTACAAGTACAAAGTCCTGCATTTAAACCTCAAGTATTATCATCAAGTGGATGGAGGATGAAAAGGAGAGTAAAATGGTTTAATATTCTATCTATTACATTCTATCTAGATTATTATATACAGCTGCATTCATATATATATTTGGCATTTTACCAGTTGATGTTTTCCTGTTGTATAACCACACCATTATTATTATTATTGTACACAGTTTGGTATTTGAATCTGTAAAGTAAGAGCTGTCAGACAAGTGTAGTGCCGTAAAAAGTACAATGTTACCTCCTGCGATGTCTTGGAGTACATGTAGAAAGTTGCATACCAATATAAATGTAAAGTACATTGTGTAGTAGTGTGTACTTAACTTTATATTATGAATGCTTTAACATGTATGTTGCATTTAACTGCTGAAGATTTTAAGGTTGAGTTCATTGGAACTAGTTCATAGACCGTCTGGAAGTTTAATCTGCAGCAATTCATATTCTGTAAGTTTATCATATGTATGTGACTTATCAAAGTACAAGTAGAAAGTTGCATAGATACCTAGAGTAATATAAAGTACATGTATCTCAAATGTGTACTTTAGTGAAATAAAATGTCCCCCGCTGCCTTTAGCTTGTGAACAAACATCAGGTTGTATTCAGAGTCTGCTAATCAAACTCTAGGTCATCCACCCACTGATAGTGATATCTGCTCAATTAGTGTTGACATCTTTTTGCAGGTTTGTTATCAGTAGAAGCAGATACACAGTTTGCACCTATTTTATGTTTGAACTTTCACTTGCTACTGTTCAAGTGCATCCAACAGATAGACCAGTTCACTGTTAGCCTGGGTGCCAGACGAACTTAGCCCCGCCCACAACATTTGTTGTTCGGGAAGTTCGGTCTGGAGTCGCTCCGTTGGGGAGAAACTATGCTCGAACAGAAGCTGTTCGATCCAATCAAATCTTCAGGGCGGGCTTTATACGATGATGGACAGGTGATCAAGAGTAACGTAATCAACCACGTCATCAAAGTAGGCTTGGATAGAATGCCTGCCGCTGGAGAGCTGAGATGTGTAGATGCTGTATTTGAGTCTGTTTTAGGAGACATCGACAGCGCATTCATTTTGAAAGAGGAACAGAGAACGCGGAGGCGACGCCAAAGCGCCGCGTCGCGCTAATCCCTATCGCGCCGGTGCTTGGCTGTTAAACACCGGACGCTGAAGCGACGCTGACCCGCCGGGCAGCGCTAATAATATCACCTGTTGATCCAGTAGTATTCAAGCATACCGGTATACTTACTTGTTGCTCCAACATTAAGCAACAGCGTCCCAACATTTGTCTCTCTTGGTGTTGTCTTTATACAACATGTTCCGAGGATCATACAACTCACTGCACTTCTCCACTTCAATTATTAATTTAATGTCATCCATGTTGAAGAATTTCTCCGCTGTTTGCTCCGTTAAATGTCGGGTGTGGAGGGTAAAGACATTTAATAATGTCATTGGTAAAACTCCAGGACAACAGAAGGGGACTTCAAAGTATTTAAATTAATTTCAGTGTGTTTCCTGTCGCGATACGCTCGCGTCAAGCGGAAAAAAATAGACTCGACGCCGAAACGATCGCTGCACGGAGCGAGGCAGCTTTGGGGCAGAGCGGCGCTTCAGCCTCCGGTGTGACCCGCACAAAGGTTTAACATGGGAGTGGATGGGAGCCAGCTGTTATTTAAGGCTTGGCGCTGCGCTTCAGCGTCAGGTGTGAACCCGGCATTAGTAAATAACTCACAATGATTCGCTTAACATACGTCACATACTACGTTGCTCTGATTGGTTGTAGGTCTGCTCAATTAGTGTTGGCATCTTTTTGCAGGTTTGTTATCAGTAGAAGCAAATACACAGTTTGCACCTATTTTATGTTTGAACTTTCACTTGCTACTGTTCAAGTGCATCCAACAGATAGACCAGTTCACTGTGGGAGAGGAAAGACACATGAAATCTCCTAAAAGATTATTATCACAATAAATATCACATTATCCTTTTTTTTAAGTTTAACAACAGATTTTTGCTCCTAAGTGAAGGTCGTGGTTTTAATCTCTTCTTTATGAGTAGAGTTGACAAACATTTGATAAACAACAAACACTCTCCACTATTATATTGTTTTATTTGTGGCTTTGCTCGGATCGTACCAAACACACAGTCAGCGGGCCAAGCTTAGAAAATACCTCTGGTTGGCACGGTTACCAGTCCATTCCTGATGACTGGAGACTTTTCAAAGCCCATTGAAAAGCTGCCTGAACTGTGTCCAATGAGCTTGGCATCGATCTAGAACAAGCACAACACAGTGTTTTGCTTCTGAAAAGAGTCATTAAATTGTTATAAAAAATTGGTTCTTGTTATTTGAACTTCATCCCATATCCTCAGTTTAATTATCTGGCATTTAGACATTGTATTTGTTGATATTTCAGTTTTTAAGCTCAATAGGAGACTCATAATATTGGTGTATTACTCACTCCTGGTTTGGAAACACATCATCCGAAAGGTAAAAAGTTCAGGTTTCTCAATTTAACCACTTTTCTCATATTCCTGCCTCCTGTTCTCATTATCTACAGATTCTGTGGCACGTTCTGCTCTTCAGACACAGGCGCCTGGTGGGAACCCTTCAGAAATGTGGATGAGCACTTTTGCCCGTTTCGCCCGGCCGGTCCTGCGGAGTCGCTCCTCCGCCGCGGCCTGCCAGGCTCTCAGGGCGTGTCGTGGACCGGGGCAGGCTGCAGGTCCGCCGGCCTCTCGCCTGACTTCAGTGCAGCTTCGTGGGCAGCAGACCATGGTCTCGGCCTCGGTCCCTGTGGCGAGCCAGTCCGTGAGGCACGCCCGGGCTCTGGACGAAGCTCGGATGGTGGAGGTGGAGTGGGATGATGGAGGCACCAGTCTGTACCCGTTCACCTGGCTCAGAGACAACTGCCAGTGTCCACTGTGTACCCTGCAGTCAGCTCAGGCCAGGCAGCTGGTGATGTGTGACCTGGACATCCACACAGGGATCGACTCTGTGGAGGTCATCAATGACAACAAGGTATTGTTTCATATGAACTGTACAATTGTTCTGTATTAAGCATAAATGTTTAAATTATTATCCAAACCACCTGTGTATATATCCACAGACCTCTGGCATACAAGCAACCTCTAACTGTGGAACTGTGATTATTAACATTTATAGTGCATTAAATACAAAATTAAATATGTTAAACAAACATACAGCATCTGAGACCAAAGTTCTTAACCATGTGAATAAAATTGTCATTTTAAATAATCTGAAATATGTAAATAAGGTTTTACTTTTGGAAAAGAATAGAAAAAATATTTCGGAGCTGCATGAGGAACCTCCTGATTTAAAGCATTTTAAATGATGTTTTTCATATGCATATAGAAACCGAAGCAAAGTAGTGCACTCACAATTTAATACATGTTTGTAGTTTTCAGTTGTAGTAGTAGTATAGTTTGAAGAGTTTCTTGTTGTGGATAAAAGTAGTTTACAAGAAAAACAACAAAGAGGATTAAGATACTATTTATAAAACAATTTGTATAATGTCTTCAGATCAGATCTGTGGGAGAGACTCCATTTCACATTGTGTTCCCCTTCACTGGAAGTTTATACAGGAGATGAATTATGTGAATCCTCCAATCAGCACTGATGCACCCACGTGTTGTTGATATTGGATATTACACTAAACTTTAAAACCTTTTTTATGGCGAATTGTGACCGATCTGCTTGTGTGTCTCTCAGGTGTCAGTTGTGTGGCCTGACCATCACACCAGTGTGTTTGACTCCGAGTGGCTGAGGAGACGCTGCTTCTCCACCGCTGCCAGACAGTCACTGCAGGAAGAGCTTTTCCTCAATGGTGAGTCCAGCTTTCTCTATTTTCTCATTTCAAAGTCAATGTGTTATAACTCTGGATTGTAGAATTTCATGCAGTGAATTGGTGTTGTGAACTTTCACCTCTATTCTCTGGGCCCAGCTCTGTCTGCTTCAGCCTCACTGTAAAGATTAAGAGAAGATAGAACTTTATTGTCTGTTAACAAGGAATTCTCTCACCACTGTCACGTCTACAACTCGGACACGTCGACAACATAAAAACATAAACTAAAGGAACGCTGCTGGCAGAGAGATACGAGGCTTGTTGCACAATCCATGTGTGAGTCTGTTGTTGGGAAATGATTTGAAGTAGAGTTCACCGAGGACACTCAATAAATAATTGATTTGTTTAGTAATTGTAATTTAACAAGCACACTAAAGAGAGTTTTTGGATTATGGATGAACGTCTGGTAATCATCACCCACATGGGCTTTGACTAACTATACATGTTATTGATTGGTGTACGTGGGCGTGCGTCTGACATCGGCATGTTGTCAATTTGACTATTGGTTTTTCCGTTTGAAAGGAGACAATAATGAACCGGTTCACTTCATTACTGTTGTTGTAATATAATGAACATCATTATATTGTCATTGGTCTGGCATCTTTCACACCCGTTATTTTGGTTTGGATTAAACTTAAAAAGTCCAAAGTTTACGGACCAAACAACCTCAGAGTCTGGTGAAGAAAGTTCTTTGTACTTGTCTCTGAAGCCCAAAGCAAACTTTAGTAAATCAGATGCATAACACACAATAATATTCAGAGCAAGCGTTCGATCCTGCAGCTCAGCAGCATCATCGTGTAACGCTGTGATATCAGATAGCAAGCGTTGATAACATGAGCTGTCACCTCGGAGCTGGGTTCAGCCGCACTGACCTGCGGTGGTGTGGTTTTGCTTGGTAGCGGGTTCGACCACATCCGACCTCTTCTATTCACCGTCTCCTCCCCTCAGCTGGGACTTAAGGGACTGAACTGTGAGCTAGAGATCAGAGAAAAATCTGTGTTTTTACAAATCTTCAGCTTCCGTAGCTTCTGTCTGGCTCTCTGGTTGTTGGTAGATTGTTTTCAGTCCAGTGTTCCTCTCTGAACATTCAAATATCAGATCTAAACCCACTGATAATTGATCGTTTTAAGCTGTAGACCTCTGTTTAGTTAACTATAATTCTAAGTCTAATTGTGAAGAAGTTGTGGGAAATGCAATGTGTTTATCACCAGGTTAGTAGTACATCATTAGAGGGGCTATTCTTCAAGTAAAAACAGTTATAGGGATAAATTCTGTGCTATTTGTCAGCTCAGATTAGATTTAATTTTGCAGAGAAGAAGCACAGGAAGTCACAGTGAGTTGAAAAGAGTTGCAGGTGTAATTTGCAAAAAGCCGCATGATTCAGTAGATTGTAAAAGAGGTTAATGGTGTGTTGGGCAAACTCAAATGACGTCTATCTGACAGTAGTGGCTCCTCATTGTAATGTGGACTCTCGGTTTTGTCTTGGTTGGTCTCAGTCCTTCTGTGTCATGTTCTCTCTCCTTGTGTGGCCGTCATGCTAATTTCCTGGCCCTACATCTGTTTTGCGTTGGAAGAACACAAAACCTGTCCAATAGACAAAGAAATTCCTTAAAGGATTATTTGCAATAAATGTCTTTCATTTGTCACACAAAATGCTGTAATATCCCAAAGCCCTAAGAAAGGATTGACCACTTCTGTCATTGATTGATTTGACGTACTGGTCCTTTGCTGCTTGTTAATGAAAGAGTTTGTCAAAGTTACTCAGAGGAAATTTATTTCACCCTGACATTACTGCACAAATTAACAAAACGTCCAGTCTGTGATTTTTCATTCTGTTCGTTTCTTCTTTTTATGCTTTCGAGAAGTTTTGGCTTCCTCTCCATCTTCACTTCTCTAGTCTTTTTGAAGCTTTGACAAAGGTTTTGATCAAATACATTGTGATGCACAACATCAAAATAATATATAACTGTGTAGGTTTACAACAAGGATTATATTTTAAATTTAAATTAAAGATTTAGCAGCAGGAACAAGATGCTTGTTCACATCCATTAAGAAAATGTCTGTATCTTCCCTGCTGACTTTTTTTCTGGGGGGAAGCGATGCCCCTGATTTAAACTCTTCTTTTCAAACCATTTCTCCTCAGTAACACAACAGGGTTGTTAAGGAAGGACGTTCTCTCTAAAGACTGGAGGGAGAAGTCATTTTACAGTACATTTACAACGGGCCCAATACACTTTACAGTCCTGCCAGACAGCAGGCGATTCAAACGTGGAAACAAGGTAGAGGGCACTTCAGTGAAGTGGGGGGGGATGGACTGAAGTCAGTTTGTGTACACACACGTGGTCCTGAAGGACCCACAGGCCTGAGTGGCTCCTGCTCCCTTCCAGACTTATTAAGGGTGTGTGTTTGTGTGTCTGTGTGTGTGTGTGTGTGCGTCTCAGAATTCCTCCATTCGTGTTGAAGTGTAAACAGATCCCCCCCATAGCAATTTAGAGACAGATAAGTCATTCTGTAGAGTGGATTCTTCTCCTCTCAGAGTCCAGGGGCGTACCTTGAAGACGCTGCTAAACCCATTCACCAATAACACAATACGAGATGACGCACAGGTTTTATTTGGGTTAAATTATTTCCCCCCCTGAAATTCATAACAGAGAAAAACAAGACCACATTCTCCAAAAGACGTGTAATGCACAGCTTTCACCTCCGAGGATTTCCGTGCTGCTCCCACTGCTGCGCTCTCGATGACGTTAACCCACCGAAGCCTAAGTCCACAGTTTGAGTTTCTGTTTCCTTTTCCATGCAGAGCACCTAGACTTTAACAGGCCCGTCCCTGCCTGTTAACGTGTTCTCAGCAGTGAAAGTGAAGTGCGCTCAGGATACCAGGAGGTCAATATGATAATTGGAGCTGTGGGGATATTATTCAGCCCGCACCGTACCTCCTTCTTTTTTTTATGTCTGGGCTAATGCTTTTTTCTTCTGCTTTTACTGTTTCCATGGAGTATGGTTGTTACACAGTCCCAAATGTAGTTGATTGACATTGAAATGTACTTATCACACATTGTAGAATAGTTTTCAATGCAGTAGTGACGTGATTAGGTTGATTCTAGGATCCTGTTGATACGTTTCCATCATTACCCGACAGTAAATTGTGTATTTCCAGGGTTTTTGGAAGCACATGAGATTTGTCAGCATTTCTAGTCTATTTGCTTTGGACATTTGCTTTACACAAAAAAGAAATAGCGGTACAGTATGTCTGCACGTAAGGTGGTTGTTAGTGGACGCCTTTTAAAAAGCTGACATCTGTTTAAATGTGAACGTCTCATTCAGAACCCCCTCTCTGCCTTCGCCAGATGGAAAACCTATTTAGAATTGAGGGTCAAGAAAAGATCTGCATGTTCTTACCAAACACAAGCTCACCAGTATTTCCTTCCCTGGGAACAAGCAATTCCCTGAGCCTGTAGGTATGTGTAACCAGGAATTCAAACTCAAACTGCCCGGTGTCCACGACCGAGGGGGTCTTACAGACATTTTCCTACTGAATCTCTAAATACCCACATATACAGTTGTCATTGACTGGACACTCATTTTGGGTTTTGACTCACTTCCATGGTCGGGGTTTTTGAATTTGACCACTTTGGTTGCACGGTTGTTGGCTTTTTTGTGAGAGAACAAAGATCGTTTGCAGCCGTGCGTCATCTATGGGTCTGTCTTCAGTGGGACGTCTTGATTTGAATATATATTTTTTTAAAAGACAAAAGACTACAGAAGTCCACCACAGTCCAGTGCCCTGGGGTGTTTCTCTTAGCCAGAGCTGAGGCCTGGCTCCCGGGTTGGATAGGCCTGTTTGTTGGTGGATCACCCAGTCCACTGCTTTAGTCTAGACTGGAATATGACAAAAACTATTAGATGGATTACCCTGAAATTTTATACTTATATTTATGTTGCCAAAGTGATGACATTCCTGGTTCCGATACCACGAATCCCTAATTTCTTTGGTGATCCCCCAACTTTCCTCTGTGGTTTTGAGTGAACCGTCTAACAGATATTGGCAGGATTGTTATGACATTTGATTTCAAACCTTCATGTTCCCTCTGGGAATAAAAGTTTGAAGCACCACCAGTAAATCATTGGTCTGGATATCAAGTGAAAAACCTCAAGATCAAATTGTACAAACTCTGTAAAATTTCTTGGCCAATTTCTTACAAATTGTGTTGATGATTTTTCCTCAAGTGCAACCACAGCTTTTTAAATTTTTTTGGTCACAACTATTACACTTCTATAGGTTGGATGTAAAACATCAAAATAAAATGGTTTATCTACTAGTTTGGTAGAGATCCAGCCTCTAGTTCTGCTACAGACTCTGCACTCTCCTTAAATTCAGTACTTGGCATCTTAAGTCAGGTATTTAATTTGCTAACTGCTGTTTATATGCATGCTCTCAGATTTATGCTTGTATCCAACACTTTCATCTTTTCCTGCATCAGTACAAGTATTTACACCTGATTCGTATGTTTTTTTTGCTTCTGAGAAATCCACACATGCCATTTTTGTGCCTGTATGTCCACTTCAAACCCGTCTCATCACTCGACAGACACTAACGTCGTCTCCGAACTCCAAAAGCTTGTATATCACTCATCTGCAATGACTCTTCCCTTTCATCGACAATCTGTCAGTGATTTGCTGAAACGGTTGCCAAATGCTTTTAATATTTGGAGCATGTCATCATCTCACGCCTCACATTTGGTGCTTGTCATGTTTATTTAGTCGCTTTGTGAATCATGACTAATTTCATGTCACTGATATTTAACAGGCAGATTTTGGGAAATTGGGTTAAACGGATTTTCTCAAAAAGTAAAAATATGACACAAAAATAGAGGGATCACAGATTTTCCTCTCACATTTCTACAACCTCACAGTTGTATTTTGTCAAATAGCGTCAGTCCTCTCTCCAAGAACCCTGTGCGAGCTTTCTTTCATCCAATGAGCCATTTGAATGTCTCACCCTCGACATAATGACCATGTCATTACATGTCATTGCCGTTATAACTCGAGTGATTTGTTTGGATAACTCAAAATTCATCCAATACTAAAAGGGAAAAGGGTCTGAGATCATCCAAAATACTTTTGCACTGCACGTCAAGATTCAAATTGACTGGTTAGACCAGAGAAAGTTGAAAAAAATGATTTCTGGTTACAAATCTAAAGTTTTAGTAGTTATTTAAAGCCCATTAGTTTTCATTAGGTATTTGTTCGTTATTTAATAAGTTAATTGTAAGGAAAGCACGCACTGTGGCCAAGGCCTTACTGATTGGAAAATCTAAATTGACCATAGATTTGACTCTGTATCTTTGTATGTCATATCTGGTGACATGTCCAGGGTTGACCTCATCGTTGACCCATTGGGATTCGCTCCAGACCCCTCATAACCCTTTACAGGGGGTATAGATTATGGATGGGTACCGTGTGGGTCTCTCAAGTCCTACTGCAGGTTTTTACTCTAGATCTACATAGTTAAGCTAATATATTCATGACAAGGAGTAAACCAACAGAAATGGAGAGACTGGAGTTTATGGGACACTGAGGACTTTGGGTATTTCCTACGACCCCCCTGATCTCGTCCTGACTCACCAGAACAATATAGGATTGATTCAGCCGGCTGTTTCCAGCACATGGCCGTCGTCACAATCTTTCAAAGAATGAGTAATACCACAAACCCACCACATAAAGGCTGACTCTTAACCAAGTATCCTGTGAGGACTGGACACATCTGCTGAGTCCTGAATCAGGAGCTGGATCCTTTTGAAGTCTATATTTCTAGACTCAATATGTCAGAATTGGCTCGTCCCATTTGAGATTTCTCATCCAGCGAATGAAGCCTCCTTGTTTCCACATTTGGAAGAAACAAAATACTCAGAAAACTGTAATCCACTGTTGTCAATTGTGATTTGAAGAGAAG
This sequence comes from Pseudopleuronectes americanus, assembly GCA_038501795.1. NCBI lineage: Eukaryota > Metazoa > Chordata > Actinopteri > Pleuronectiformes > Pleuronectidae > Pseudopleuronectes > Pseudopleuronectes americanus. The sequence continues at coordinate 25,374,643 of CM076716.1, read as the reverse complement.
CATCATAGCTCAGAAATTTAGGGAAATAGACAATTTCCAGTTAACACCAGCTCCTGATTTTGGAAGGACGTGGAGGTCTGGAGCCGATTATCTGGAGCAGAGCTATCACTGACCACTATTAATGCTCCACACATTCAGATATTTGTAAAGATAACCCCATGAAATGTAGGTATTTGAATAATACACATGTTAATTGCACACAAAATTAGTTACGCCAAAGACGCAATGCGATTTCTGTCACTCTAACAGCTGTCCCTATTTTATGTCTCCCTCTGGCCTTCCAGAAAATAATCCCAGTTACTAGTCGCGGCCAAACTATCTGGTCTGAATCAATCTCAGCCGAAGGAAGATCCCTGTGAAGCTGAAAAGTCCTGACAAAAGCCATACACGCCCTAAATACAAGGTGAAGAGATTCCCTGGCAGTGTGCACTTAATAATTGACTGTGATACTTTACTCATGGTGCTTGGGGGAAACATGTTGATGCTAATATAGGACAACTTCTCCGCCTGCTTGACAAATCGAATACATCTGTCTCGTTGACCCAAAAACATCACAGAGGACTTCAGAGTTGGTCCAGATCTCTGCTGAACTGAAGGAAAGGAAACATCACACCTTTTAAAAAAAAGCATCACTCTTGTTATCTCTAATTTACGACCTGGTGACGAGATGGAAATTCAAGACCACGAGAAGTTTGCACATCTGCCGTTGGAGCAAATCCAACAGAGACTGGCTGTGGACCAAAAGGGAAGCTGGGAATTCTAGTGTCCTAAATGTAGATGCTCATAATATTAATCTTACTCACTTTTAAACTTGATTATTAGTTAGAAAAATAGTATCTTTAGCATTTTACTTCAAACTAAACTGTTTTCAGACATTGTTGAGTTTTCCTTTTACAAACAAAGCAGGAGATTGTCCGAGTCCTGAGATGTTTATATATTCTTCCAGTTTCATGTCTGCTCTGTGTCAGAAACATTATCAACACGCCAGTTGTATTATGACGTGGTCTCACTTGGGACATTCTCTGGACATTTCACCAGGTTTTTTGAGAGGAGAAGTTCCAGAAAAAGTCCTGAGCAACTGAATCAGACAATTGTCTTCTCACATGCAGCCCCTCTGACAAGTTCCGAAAGCAGCTGTAGTGTCAAAAATCAACTACTTTATACACTTCTACTTCTACTGTCAAATAAATGGTTAGTCAAATTCATAACAGCTATCTGCTCTTACCTGTGAAAAATATAAAGTTTAAAGAATTAGTTTCTTGGTAAGTTTCTCACTTCCTGTTTTGAGCACCTACAGAACACGTCAGTCCATTTGAAAGTTATCGTAAACTTCCTGACGGATCGGTCACTTAAACGGACTCTTGAGTTTGGACGTTTCTTCATTAAGTCTGCTGACGGATTCTTTACTCCGCCAAGTAGCAGCTGATTTGTCAGTTCTCTTTCTGGCTGCTGTCCAGCTTCTTGCCATCTGGTCTGGATTTAGTCTTGTATGTCATCACTCGTCAGTTGACAGGATGACTCCTGGAAACATAGCTGAGGAGGTCCTTCGATTGGAAAAACACTCATGTTCTTCCAAAGCTGAGCATCACTTCACACGCCACGCTCAACCAGCCTCTCACACACGTTCTCACACATGTGCGGACGCTGTGTTACCAACCTGAGAGGAATGTGAGGAATCTGAAGCTGTTAACTTTCGACTTTGATCGTTTTCATTCGTCAAAAAGTAGCAGTAATGGACTGCTGAGGGTTGGAGTGCCTCGGACGTGTCAGACGTTATGTTGGTCGGCCAAACCCTTCACTCATCAGCTCCAAGAAATTTCTAAATTGTCCCATTTTCAGAAAGCATTACCATTTTTCACCCTCAGTGTTTCCCCAGTATTCCTGTGATCCCTCTTCCTTTGTCATCTCTTTACATCGGCCTGCATGGAAACCTCGGTCGATTATAATGATTGGACGTTTCATTGCTTTGGCAAAGCGGAGCCCCCTGCTTGGCTCGTCAAACAAACACTGAGATCCGTTTGAGGGCAAGTTGGCAAAAAAAGGACATCGTTTGACAAACTGCTGCAAGGCTCGGCAGGATTCTGGAAAAGCTAAAGTTGCTGATGGAGAGAGTTGGGTCAGGATTAGTCTGTGGAGGGGCTGCGGCTCTCTGGTGAGCAAACACTGCTCGGTCTGTCTGCACAGAGGCCGTGAGCGCAGAGGTCGAACCGCCCTGTCACCCAAGACTGAGGCGTAAATAAAGGTGCGTTTGTCGAACTGGTCGAGGGTGGAGCGGGTTTCCTGCTGCTCCATTGACACTCACACACACAAACAAAACACACACACACACACACACACACACACACACACACACACACACACACACACACACACACACACACACACACACACACTAATGGGTGATGATGGAGTACAGCCTCTTTTTTTTATTTGTCAAATGTCTGGACTCACGGGTCTGGTGAGAGCGAGTTTCTCTTTTCAAAGCGCTACACAATTTTAAAGCCTTAATGAAGTTATTCAATTACAGCTGATAATTGCAGTTGCTCACCAGTTGATGAAGTATTGAACATGAGTTACCACATAGTAAAACATTAATAATGATTTATTACTTACTGTGAAAAATACGTGAGTTAAATTGTGTTTATTTTGTGGTGGAGGAAGTACTAAAACCTTTAAAGTATAGTAATATAGAAATCATTATGGTTTTTTAAAAGTACATGAATATTAAAAGCAAAATGTTTGTTGTGACATCAGTCGATATCAATAATCATCTTGATAAATGTTCCCATTATTATTTCTTCTAAGTTTAAAGAGCACCCAGACCGGCAGTGTACACATGGCCGCCTCACTTTCTACAATATGGGACATTTATTTTATGAAGTAACTGTAGCTGTCAAATAAATGTACAGGAGTAAACACTACAACATTTCTCTCTTCATTTTAGCGAGAAGAACTTTAAAGTGTTATATATTTTCGTGGGAATAAATGTTCTTGGCTTCATTCCACCACATTTTATTGCTGCCGAAAAATTCCAACGAGGGATATTTGGGGATTACCTCGGCGCAGAAAAAAACCCACTGTGATCTCATTTTATTAAACAACAGCTTCAGTCAGGTTTTCACGAGGCCCAGTTTCCTGTGTGTGTGTTTGTGTGTGTGTGTGTGTGTTTGTGTGTGTGAGCTCCACAGACGGCCCCATTGAAGTGGGATGATCGGAGCTCTGTGATCAAACTTAACCGAGTCAAAACAACAGCTCTGTGGAGAACAGCGGGGGGGGGGCTGAAGGGTCTCACAGCTGCAGAGGAGAGCTGGGGCGACTCAGCCCACCGAGCTCCAGCAGAGCACAGTGGGCCGGGGGCCGGGGGCCAAACTGCCATGAGCCGCCCGGCAGCCACAGGAGCCGGGGCTTCGGGTTTCCTCATCTGGAAAAGCCACTGTAACTGGGGATTAAGCACATCTACTATCTCGTCAGGCTGTCAGCGGTGTCCCGTCATGCACATGCCAGCCCTGTGAAAACCACAGTGGTTTAACACAAATCAACACACGCCAGAAACTCAGTGCTGTGGCAGTGTGACGCTCCCTCACTCTGTGTGTGTGTTTCTCTCTCGCCCCCAGAATACTTATAGCAACACATGCTACTCCTGGTGAATAAGAGGATTGAGTATTGTTCGATGGACCCACAAGGCCGGCCCCTTTTCCAAAAAATGATTCGCTTTGCTTCCAAATTTCTCTTCCAGTCATTCTCTCTGCAATTTCTCCAGTTCATTTCCTTTTGTGTCTGACTTTAATGCTTCCACACAGGCACAGACGGTCGTGGAGCATTAATCACCGTCCACGTCTCGGGCTTTGTGTCTGTGATTAGTCAGATTCTCTTTGTCTCGAGAACAGTTGGCTCCTCGGGAGGTGATGAAGTCCTAAGCTGTTCTCATCTTATTTTCATATTTAACTGATTAATCTAGTGAGTGATGCTGATGTAAAGTTTGTCGGCTGCGTCATACTTGTATGTTTATGCTTTAAAACCAGAATGATGTCTGTCTACTCAAGTGTTTTATATCTGTATCGGCTCCATACTGACAAATCTGAAACCATTCACCTACACCAGGGGTATTCAACTAAAATTTAACGAGGTCCAGTTTGAGAAAATGTCTTGAAGCAAAGGTCCCGAAGATCATAGTTTCTAACTGTTTAGTGTGATATATATATATATGATATATTTAAGTAGCCTAGCAGTTGTATCAGAAACTGCATGTACTCAATACCTGCCTGTTACCCCTGACCTACACTGAGCGAGTGTCGGGGTAAACAGGAAGCAGATTTCTTCTCGGTGAAAAGTAAGAATCAGGAGCTGATACGAGTTGAAACTGTTTATTTAGCAAATGAAATGCCTCCGTCATGTATTTGTACACAGTTAAATATTTCCCTCTGAAGTCAAACAGAGTAGATTTACAGTAAACAAGCCTCTAACATGCCTCGGTACTGTACTTGAATAAATGTTATTTTCCACTGGAGCTCCCTTTTCTCATCTGTTCTAAATCTCTGCAGATTTGTATCCGACAAGGCTCCTATTTGTTTTTTTTAATCTGCAGCTGACAAGAGCCTTAAAAAAACGAGCTTCTTCATTATCCGTCACATCTAAGACTCGTTATCAGCGTCTCCAGTTTTAAACCCACGAGCACGTGTGAGGAGATGGTCACACGATAAGGAGGCAGACGTTCACGCTCAGTTTCTCCTCTTCTGTTCGACCTCTGTGTGAACTCGCTCTGCGGCAGCAAGAAAAAAGAAAAGAAAACGTGAGAGGGTTTTCAAAATGAGAAGGGAGTCGAGCTGCAGCCGGAGGGGGGGGCGCGGGGGGGGGGCTGCTCGGCTGAGGCATGGTCACCTCGGCCTCTTCGTCCCGGCCGACACCGTAAAGCTGTGGAGCTGAAAACACAGAAACACAGGTCCAGTTTCACGAGAGTCATTTGTAACATTCTGCTTGACCTTCGCCCCAGTTCCTCATTCTCGGCCTTAGTTTCCGTTTGACCGCTTCACAGATTTTAACAAGCAAGGGTGGTGGTGGGGGGGAGGGGCACTCCTGACCCTTTGAACTGTTTGGCCAGAAACTCATTGTTTGTGACAACAGCCTGGAGGGAGGTCAGCGACTCCTGAGGATCGCTGTGTGCCTGGGTGTTGCATCTGGAGCGCTCCGGGCCTCCCCCCTGCGAAACAAAGTTTAATTTAAAGATTGTCGCCGCGAATCCCTCATTACGACTTTAAAAATATTTGTGGCCTTCAGCGCCAACATTCACATTTCTTTAAAAAGTTGCTGATGCTTCGGAGGACGATCAATTATGCATGACGTTTTTTCCAGCGAGCTCGTCTTGTGTGTGTCTGTGTGTGTGTCTGTGTGTGTCTGTGTGTGTCTTTGTGTGTGTGTGCTGTGTGTGTCTGTGTGTGTGTGTGTGTCCTGGCCTCAGCCTTGTAATCCGTTAGCGAATGCAGCCGCTTGGAGAGTTGTTGTTGTTGTGAGTCGGACGTGACCGAAAAGAGCCACAAAGAGGAGCCGTAAAACATCAGACAGGTACACAATCCCCTCAGTTACTCCCCCCCTCCTCCAAATGTACTTAGCAGCTGTTTTCTGTGGAAGTCACTGGAGAGAGACTCAGTGGAAAGAGCAGGCGAGCCAGCTGGGTGGAGAGCGGTGGGAGGATTCTTTCCACTTCTGTCCGTCTGATGGAGACATGCTGATTTTCGTCAGCCAGCTCTTTGGTCTTGAAGTGTGCAGACTCTGGCGTGCAGCGTCGAGTTTCAGTGTTTATAGACCAGATAATGGTTGATAATAGAACCTGTGTTATTGATTGCTTCCATTTTGCAAAATAAACACAAGTCTGTCAAACTGTTGACGGAATCTGAATGCAATTTAAATTTAGTCTGAAAAATCTACAAATTGATGATGTGTCTTATTCAATAGAAAGTTTTCATTCGTACGTGAGTTGATTTGTTTTGACAGTTTAAGCTGAATCTGTCCTTGTTTCAAATATCTGTGATTTATTTTAATGATCTAAACACAGTGAAACCAACATTTAGTGAAAACATGCACATTTGAACAAACAGTGTGATGAGAACGAACTTAAATCACAAAAAAAACATCTTTGAGAAGTGTTTTGACTTTTTAGTTGGAGCCATGTCCCATCCACTTACATGGAGGAAACAGAGTTTAAGACCAATTCTGTTAAAAACCACCAGGTGGCGACCGAGATTCTTTGGCTTTGAGGGACTTGTAATGTGTATATATATATCTCCAATAGTTGACTTTCCAGATATCGTCTTCTCTTTTCTTTATCACGTGTTCTTGAGGGTTAATGTACATGTAAGGTAGTAGATAGAAGATCCATTTCTGTCAGTTGAACCTTCAAAGTGACGATGTTGACCCTGTTAACTCTAAAATGTTATTATCTTTATTTATTCAAATTTTGGTTTATCGTTTATGATTCAGAAACAAAAAACCTGCCTGAGAGCTCGTTGTGGTTAAGAGTCTTTGGATCGAAGCTCAGTCAAATAAATAACTTCTCTAACAGGAGAAGCTGAGACTGGGGTGAAGAAACAATGACCCTCTGATGAAGTGAGGAAACAGTTCAGCTTCATGTCAGAACACAGATGCACTGGTGGGCGGAGAAGCTTCAAGTCGGCTCCTTGCAGACGCAGTTTGTTTCCTTGGCAGACGCACAACAACACAAAAAAAACATGTAAAACTCTTAAACTACTAAAAAGATTATTTCCACCTCGTCCTTCTTCTCATTCCAGATCGTTATTATTTTGATTCCAAGCTGAACATTCCCACCGGCGACTACGAGGAAGTCCTCCATGACGACAAGGCCGCGCTGGCCTGGCTCCTGGCCCTGCGTCGCGTTGGCATCGTCCGCCTGAAGGGGGCGCCGAGGGAGCGGGGCCAAGTGGCCAGGCTCTCCGAGAGGATTGGTTATCTCAGGCTCACGTTCTACGGGTGAGTCTACGTGACGTGCCTCCTGCTTCTCTTCTCTCCAGTCGGCCTCGACCCAAGCCACTGGTTAATAATCTGACTCGCCACTAAATCTTACTGTTGAAATGTTCCACTGTTCATATTGTAGCTGGAGCGTCGCCCGGGAAACGTTGTTGGAGAAAATCAAACACAAAAGACTTTTATTTACATCCTTTATCCCGGGAATCGAACAAGACAGGAAGGTTTTTTTATAAGATCCTTGATTTATAACATTAAATGTTGAGGAAGATTCTCTGCAGCATCGATTCAGTGAGCTTCTCCCTTCATCATCCAGAGTTCATCGCTCTGACTCATTGCAGAGCTGATTACTCGAGGACAGAGACGGAGAAAACAACCTAAAAGCATTCCAGCGTTTTCTGTTTGTAAGCCAGAGGAATTACCTGGTGCACTCAGTCAGAACAGGGGGTTTGGAGCGTGAAGCTGCTCCTCGGCCAGCAGATGAGCTCATGCTGCTGGAAGTGAAGCGGCTGCAGAGTGAAGCTGAAGTCCTGCCATCACAGGAACTCCACTGCTTTACGAGCCGGGCATCCGAACGAGGCCTGCAAACAGAACAGGGAAGAGAACTTTACCTCATTAGCGCTCGAGTCTCCTGCTGCATCTCAATGAAGTATCTACTTCAGAGGAGCATTCCTGTGAAGCACCCCCCCCTCAGGGAGCCCTGCAGAGTTCATCTCAGCCTAATTGTCGCCGTAGATCTTCTAAAGCCAAAGTTAAATAATGAACGTGAAGTTTATTAATGAATATTATCTTTGTCCTCAGGCACACATGGCAGGTCCAGGACAAAAACATGGCAAACAACTTGGCCTACACGTCCAAGCGGCTCAGTCTCCACACGGACTACCCTGCCCTGCACTTCTCACCAGGAGTGAGTTAAACCTCACTTATGAATTCATGCTCTTGTTTTGACTGCTGGCATTTTGGCTTTTATGGCCTCAAGAGTTTCAAAATGAGCTTTTGTGTGTGTTTGTGTTGGATGTCGTAGGTGCAGTTTGTGCACTGCATCAGCCAGGCCATGGAGGGGGGGGAGAGCGAGGTGGTGGACGGCTTCCACATGGTGGAGCTGCTGCAGAGAGAAGACCCGGAGGCCTACAGGACCCTCACCTCCACCCAGGTGGACTTCACCGACATGGGGAGGGACTACTGCGACTTCCTGCTGCAGTCCAAGAATCACATCATCGAGTGAGTCACACCACATGTTGTGGTTTTACTCTCATACATGTACACACACGTGTAGCATCTGGGTTTGAGGCAAAGATTCAGACCCTACACAACACATTGAATCACAAGGAAAGATGTGTATCTCACCAGCGAGGGCGGGTTGTGTGATTTGAAATGCAACACTGCCATCTGCTGGCGGGGAGATGTTCTCCACATGGCCTCACACACTCCCAGAGCAGATGTGTGTTTCAGCTGCTTTGTGATTATTCATTGATATGTTTAATAATCACACAAGTGCATCAAATAATTCAGAATAATAAATAAGGTCAAAATGTTTATATACTGTGATCTATTCTGCAGCCGGCCACTAGGTGGCGATCCACTTCACCTACGTCTTACATCTTTTTATATAGTATTAGAATATAATATTAATGTGTGTAACTTCTACAATATGAGTATTTTCAATATTTTCATTGTCTTTTTTGTATTAAACATTATATATGCATTATAAAACCCGTATTAACTGTATTTTTATGACACTTTTCTTAAAAAACCTTCAAAGTTGAAAGAAAAATATTTAAATGTAAAAAGAAGCGATTAAAACAATATTCGGACAAAACAACACATCTGAAAACATGAGTATCTTTTAGAGTTTTTCTTTAGATTATATCAGATTAATCCACAATTAAAAATAATCACTGGTTACTTGTGACTTCGACTGAAACATTGAATGAATTGATCCATTGACTCTAAAACTCTGGTGTTTGATTGGTTTCCCTCGTTCTCCCTGAGCAGCGTCGATAGTAAAGGCCGAGTCGAGAGGATCAACTTCAACAACGCCACCAGGGACTCGGTGCTGGACCTGCCCGTCCACCAGGTCCAGCCCTTCTACCGGGCCCTGAAGGCCTTCACCGACCTCATGAACCGCCCAGAGAACGTGGTCTGCTACACCATGGAGCCAGGTCAGTGGACCACACCTTTCATACCGAAGTGTGAGAAGGTTAGAAGGAGTGAACATGTGAGTTCATCAGAGAAAAGGGGTTGAACAGAAACAGAACAAACAACAAATGGCCATAAAATTATCTAGAAGAGCATTTTTTGCCCTTCCTGGGATTTAATGTTCCAGTTAGTTCTCATCCTGTTTGGAAACAAGAACAGTGGAAACAGCTGAACGAGTGAGAGCAGTCACATTATTCCTGTGTCGTTCATAACGAGACCAACAGGCTCCACAATGCAACACAACAACAGGAGGTGTGGGTCTGTCTGTCGTTGTGTAATCACGGAAAATTAGAAAACAAACCACAGAAAGATTGAAGCTCGGCTGAAGTGGAGACGTTTTTCTATTGAAACAAAAACCAGAGAAGAAACAGCTGCAGAGAAAAAAACTGATTTCTGTGTCGACTCTGTAAAGTTCCTCAAAGTGAAACACATGAAACAAACAGAACATTTAAACCACTTTATTTTGCTCTTTCATTCTTATTGCACCTGTTTTCTTCTGCAGTTTAATGACCTCATAGAAGAAAATTTAAAACAAATGTTAAAGACGACAAATTATCTCCTAATATTACTGAAAAGCAGTGAATGGAAACTTTATCAACATTTGGTGAAGATTTATAATAAATTTGGATTAAAATCCAACTCAAGTTTTTACTTATTTCCTTGTGAGGCTGATGTTTGCAGCTTCAACCAGTTTTTCTGCCTGATCTCTAAACACGAGTAGTTTAATAATAATAATACAGATTATATTATATGATATGATTTGATAACATGATAAAATATGATTATGTAGCAATCAAGTGCTTGAGATCTTTTTTAACAAGTCAGTTGGAAACATGGAGCTGACACAAACTGAATTAGCTGAATGAAATGGAATGAAACGGACAAAATAAAATATCTAATCATATATTTAAACAATCTGAGAGTCGAATGAAACATTTCATCACATCTGAACTTTTAGTTTTTTGTCGTATTTCAGGTGAAGTGGTGACGTTTGATAACTGGCGTCTGCTCCACGGACGGAGGAGCTACGTCAGCAGACCCGACAGCTCCAGACACCTGGAGGGAGCCTACCTGGACTGGGACGAGGTCATGTCCCGCCTCCGGCTGCTGCGCAACATCGTCCACAAGCGCACATGAGCTCGACAATTAACACAACAGTGACATTACGGTCTTTAAAAAATAACCTTAGCTACAGATCAGGAGCTAAACTACACATCGGTCTTGAAGCTCTGAGGTGACAGCGCAACGTGCAGCGGTTCTGAGATATTTGTTTACAGTCGAAAGTCGTACGCCAGGAATTTATAAAGTAAACAAACGGCAACACTACAATGCAAAGACAAACGTTTTTTTTATGATTCATTTCACTGCTTTGTCTTGTCCAGCAGGGGGTGCTGTGGCCCCCTCATCACCAGACGATTGACAAAACCTTGTATAAGATAACATTTTATACGTGTATAGTTTTCTACATTGATCCGGCTCCTTCATATTATCGTTATGATAATTTTTCGAGGATAAATATTCCTGGTTCTTGTTTAAAATGTTTGAAATAACTCATTTACTTTGCACATGATTAAGTTACGGTCGCCATATTCTCTGATATCTAATATCGATAACGCTACATAGAAATGTTCAGGTGTTAACACTAACTCTGAGTGAGTGAGTCTCTTCAGAAATGATCTCTGGGTGAATAAAGCTTTTATTTTTCTCTTGCTGCGTGTTTGAGAATCAAGTTTCCTGTTTCTGCTTTAATGTGATTTCAGACTCTCAGAACGATGCTTGTTTAAAACTCTTGTGCCTGGATGTGATGGAGGTGAAGTTTGTTCAATATAAAAACTATTTCTACAAAAAGAAAATGAGGTTGATTCTTGTAAAATATATAAACCGATCGCACTTAAACCCATTCAATGTTTTATGATCTTTATTTTAAAAACATGGCTAATTTAGAGATTGAAATTCAGTTTGTTACTTTAATAAAATCAACGTTTAGATTTTTAAGTCTTTAATTTGTCCTCGAGTCACTGACATTGAGAATGTTGTGTCCATAGCAACAAGCATCTGATCAGGAAGTCAGTCGTGCTTTGGTTTGATTGACAGCTCATCGTCTGTTCGTTTTGCAGGTTTTATGATTTTGTTTCTTTTTCTCTTTTATGTTGCGTTAGGATCACAGTGTTGTACAAACGTTTGTAAAACTGTGACATCACTCGCTTGAATAAACGTCATCGAGCTGAAAGGAACTTTCTCCACGTCTGATTCTTACCCTCATCACAGAGTTCATGTTCTCATCCGTCCGTCACCAGAATGAAGGAACGTGTTTCCACCTCCACGTCCGTCTGAAGAAGTTCCCTCGATGCGATGTTGTGTTCGATAGAATCAATCACTTGAACTCATAGATAAAGAGATATCTGGGGTCAAAGGTCACTGTGACCTCACTTTTCTCTTTTACCTTGTGAACACGATATCTCCAGAATAACTCGAGGGAGTTCTCTGTCATTTGGCAAAAACAATCTTTTGGTGTTGAGGTTTAACTGATTTGATTTTGGTGCCTGAAGGTGAAAGGTCAAGGTCACAGTGACCTCATGTTCTGTTAATGTTTTTTTATCAGGACGACCTGGAGGAACTTTATGGATCCTTAGGAAAAATGAACATCTGGACTGATATTTACAGGTGAGATTTGATTGACTGAAAGAAAACTGAGGTTCGACTGAGTTCTACTAAAAAAAACACGATGAATCCACGCAGCTTCATTTGGGACAACTTTTATTCATATTGCCAAAGCTGTATATATTCTATAAATACTTTTTCAGATGCTGGAATACTTCCCCCCTTGCATCTCAGTAGTTGTGACTTCTCGTTACAGCAGCTGGCCAAGTACAATGACAAGAGATGAGCTGGAACTATCCAGTTTAAAACAAAAGAAAACTCTTTTTAACTTAAGCAGAAAGAGCCGTGTCATGATCCCGAACCAGTTTCACATCAGCTTCAGATCCGGTTTGGTCACGTTCACACCGACACGCGGTGTCACTTCACCAGAGGAACAACATTTCATCAACATCCCACTGATCCGCTTTCCTTTTACGCAGTTAAGTTACTAAAAAATACCAGCATGTCAGAATCAAAATAAAACCTCTTTCCAGTGACATGGCTGTACCGATACATGTATATTGCTGATCAGAAGAAAACTGTTCACCACAGGAACGCACACACACACAAATACAGACAATTACACAAACACACACTCACTCTCGTTGCGATGGGACCAGATTTAACACAAAACAGAGACGTTTAGAGACGAGAGAGAACAAACTGTCGGCTGCAACACGTCGGCCGAGTTGGTTTCTAACTTTTTGATTCAGTGATGTCAAAGCAGCTGGTTTCTCACTCTGGTTACAGTTTGTTTTTCTTTACTAACATATTGATCATCTTTACCTTTGCTGAGCAGGTTTTCATGTTTTCAAACTACTGAACCCATTTCTATTGAATTTTGTGGAGCGTTGGGACTTGACCTCAGGAAGATCCCCAGTACATTGTTAGGTCACATCTGGATGAACGAGCAGAACCAGGAACTTCTTTGACCCTCTCTCTTTAACGTGGTGAGACGAGGTGTTTGTCCTCTGAGCTGTTTGAGTTTCACATCATTAGTTCGGACAAAACACATCTGAACAAGTGAACTTTTCTAACTTTTAATGATTCGCTAATGGAAAATAATCAAAACTTGTGAATGTGATGAAAGATTCTTGGTCATTCTTGGACGGATGTAGAGAAAGTGGCTTGAAATACCTGGATAACATTTTCTTCATTAACAAGTGAAATTAGGTCCAGTTTAGTTATTTTTGAACTCTGATTTGGATAACATCTACTATCTATTATTCTCTGACGAATCTAAAGATAATAAAGTTTTAACTCTAACGCTCATTTAAAAAAAAACTGCCTGCTGTGACATCACTGTTTGGGGGTGTGGCCTGAGGGGCAAAGCGCCCTGTGGTTTGTGCAGTTTTTTCCTGTTTGTGATCCGAAGTAGATTCACTTTTAAAAAGACAAACACTAAACAGTCATGTCACATTGAATCGTCATATTCACATCAATCGAAACGTAAAAAACAAAAAGGAACAAAATAAATCTTACATCTTACATTCTCCCCGTGAAAAGCCAGTGAACTCCACTAGCTCTGGCTAACAATGGCTAACTACTCATTAAGTATTGCACATCTAGCAAATGAACAATTGGTAACATTACCTTTTTTTTTAATCAGGGAAATGTACAGTCAATAAATGTATATATTAAATAAATACTATATATAGAAATATATATATAATATTTATCGGTCACGGGAACATGCAGCTGATCACAGACCACGGACAAGAAGTTTTACAGCAGAACTAGAACAGTTAACTCCGCCCGGGTCGGCCGAGCTGGAGAACACACGGGTCTGAGAACACGTCACATCACCGAAGGGGTTCAAACACCTCGTGAGAAGCGTGTAATAATCATAATGTACATGCGGAGCTCCGGTTCACAGAAGCCCCCCCCCCACCAGTTTAAACTTGGAACAGACTGGAACTTTACAGTAACCACGGAATCACAGAACAAGTCACACGGAGACGAGACGAGAGGGGTTCTACTCAGCAGTAGAAGTCAAGGCTGTGCACGGGACCTGCATGCACTGTGTGCCTCAGGATGGGGGTGGGGTGGGGCTGGAGGGGGTGGGGGGGAGAAAGCCTCCTCCTCCACGAGTCTTGGCAGCAGGGGCGACAGGAGACGTCTCACAGAGGAGAGTGGTCACGTCTCTGGAGTTTAAGGAGCAGGCAAACATTGAGCTGAGTCATCAGAACGACAGCGACGAGGAGCTGGAGGTTATTTACATGACATCACGGACCAAACACGCCATCACAAGAAGATCTAAAAGGGGGAACGAGGGTCTCGTATGTACACAGGGGAGAGGGGGCGGGGGGGGAGGGGAGGGGAGGGGAGGGGGGGAAGGAATCGTGTGCTTAGAGTAAAACTATGGATTGTCAGAAGTCTGTGGTTTAAGAGCCGAGATGCCGTTTCAAGTAGCGAGGCACACAGAGGACGGTACGAGGGGGTGACGACGGGGGGGGAAGGTGTGGACTAGCTGTGAAGGGGTCTCGGCGAAATGATCTTGGGTTTCCCTTCGGCCTCCTTCCCCTTCACGGCCGCCACGTAGGAGAAAAGGCAGAGGACGGAGTAACAGATCTGATGTGCCTGCAGAAGAGAAACCAGGAGGTGAGGGGGCGTCTGTGCTGAAAGATCACAAGCTGCAACGTCTCTGAACTCATGATATAAAGACATGTCCTGTGGAGACTCTGACCACTAAAAGACACCGGGGGGGGGGTTACCTCACTGGTGTCTGTTTGAACATCTTCAGCTTCATGAGGCTCTGAAGCTCTAAAGGTTCAGTTCAGACCTGGAACCAGAATCCGTCCTCAGAGATTTGATCATCTCTGTGTTCACACCTTCACAACAGTTTCCTGAACGTGTCTCATGTTGTGATCAGATCTCACTTCTCTGGATGTGGTTCAAGTGTTTCGAGCTCAGGACTCATTCAGGGGAGAGTTCAGACCTGAACCTATGATCAGATCACTCAGGACAGATGTTGATATCAAGTCTGAACTGAGGTGGAGCAAAAACAACCATCAGGCAAACCAGGATGTAGAGACAGCTCAATTAAATTAAAGTTTGAGTCTCTCCAGTTATTTCTATCTGTCTGTTCAACGTCAAAGATATGAGAAATCTCCACAGGGCATCTTTAAATATCTGTCTTTAATCTAAATTTCACATTTGCTTGAATTCAACTCAGAACACGTTCCGATTCTCCAGTGGAAGTCATGTAAACGCTTTTATTTACATGTAGAGCATCAACAGTTTATTCCCAGATTATCTCCTGGGAAGTTTCCTGGAAACAAACACTAGAGGACTCACCATGGGCGTCTTGTACTTGTGGATCACCACTTCTTTAGTTTCAGGAACTACGCCGATGCAAGAGACAAAACACAGAATTCAAAGGCAGCAGGAACCTCAGTGAGTTCATGTCTGAGACGTCTGGGGTTTTTACAGAGATGGATCAACAAGGGTGGTTAAAGAGCTGAAGAGGAGCTCCACACGTCGGCTGTTTGACAAATGGCTGCTCTACTTTTAAAGAAGCAGTAAAATCCTGGTAGTGTTAAAAATAGATCAACAATCTGCCAAACGAAACCCTGGAGGTGAGACGTTCACGAGCCGAGAGATGGACGAAGGGGAAACACAGATGTGTTGTAACAAGAGGCTGAAGAGTGGGAAGTGTCAAACAGGAAAAAGAAACCAAAAGAAACCAGAGCCCGAGCAGTGGAATTTGGTAAATCAAAGATATTCTGATAAAAAATGTTTTTATTATTGTACCAAATTGAGCTTTAAGCTAATTAATGCTAAGCTAATATATCTATGTATATTTTCCTCCCTAAAGTAAACTCCAGAGTTGGTCGGGCTCTAAAATAACGAACAGACAAATGAGAAGAGGAAACAGGAAGTGAACTGAAAGTCAAACGACACGAACAGAGAAGCAGCGTCGAGGCCAAAGACCCTTTGACCCTTTGACCCTTTGACCCTTTGACCCGGGACCATGTCCCCGTCCACAGGACTTTTCATTAGTAACTGTGAATCCAGAGCAGAGATGAGGAGGCGGAGATCTGGAGCGATGAAGGGGGCCGGGAAAACATCCTTCCCCCTCCCCCTTATTTATATATCGATATATTTATATATATATATATATATATATATCTTTATATATAAATATAAAAACTCCAGTCCCACCACAGCTCTCCACTTCAGGCAGAGACGTCAGAGAGAGAGAGAGAGAGAGGACCAACGAGGGGGAGGAGGGAATCTGGGGTTTAGCTCCGAAAGAAAAACGAGAAACAAAAAGAGAGGCGGAGGGAAAGTGAGAGAGAGGATGGAAACTAAATGACGGGTGAGGAAATATATTCAGCACAGAACTGGTTTGAATAAGAAAGGAGAAAGGTGACGACACTTTACCTGCTGGAGAATGAAGGTTTTCATAGTGGCAAAGATGAGGGCAACATTACAAAAGCAGCACAGAGACACGACAGTAACCCAGCCTGGCCCTCTCACCTCAACCTGCTCCTCCTTAGACGTGATGATCTATTGATCAGATATCTGTTACCCTCTTCTATTCAAGTCTTTTAAAATAAACGTCTTAACCACTGTTTGCTTCTTATTATTGTTATATTTGATTTTATATGTTTCTCAGGCCTTTTAACACTCGAGTATCCTGGATATGTTTCTTCAATGTAGACAAAACTAGTGATTTTCTTAGTTTAAGAATTAAAACCTTTATATTTTCTTTGCTCTAGGTCAAATGGTGATTTTCATTAAACTTCGTTGAAAACCATTATAAAAACACACTTTTAAACTTTAAAGCATTTATTGATTTACTCATTTACTTCAGGTGAAATCTCTCGTTCGAAAAAGGATTATTATCCAATTCTCTTAAGGCTGCTGATCTTCTATATTTTCATTTTTAATCAGACTCCCATATTTTACAAGTTTTTGTGTTTTATTTAAAGAAACATTTGAATCTCTCTCTCTTCTGTCTCGAGCATCAAAAGGAACATTTAGTGTCGGTCTTGGAGAAACTTTTCTGATTCCTGCCTGTTTTAGTGAAGTAACACTAACATATTTAAATGGAGGACAGGCTGTTGTGTCCTCAGACTTGTCTCCACGCGGTAGAGACGTGTGTCTCCACGCGGTAGAGACGTGTGTCTGTCCCTCTTTAACGCCTCCACAAACAGCCATTGGCTCTAAACTACAGAAAACCATCACTTTAACACCTGCAGACACCGGTGCCTCAGCGTTTCCTCCAGGAGAACCAGTATCCAATTTATCGAACCCTTATCCGTCAATACGTTTGCCATGAAGCTGAGTTACTGCCGTGCCGAGTACAGGCCTAGAATCAATAGATGGTGTAATTACCAAATTCCTCCAGGACAAAGACTCCCTTCACTGTATTGCACTTTTTAATGTGACTCAGCTCTATGAAAACCTAAAAACAAACAAAAAAACAAACAAAAACAAGACAGAACATTATTAACTCAACAACACTGGATGAGAAGTAAACACTTTGTAATTTAAGAAATGTTCAAACTGGTTTTATTCAGTGTGAAAGGTCAAAATAATAATAAAAAAAAACGACTACACATGGAGGCAAGCTTTTAACGGCTAATGAAAGAAAAGAAAGTCACACTATGAGAAGTTTCCATGATCGAACGCATACATGGGCGACGGGTAAATGAGGAGAGGCCACTCAAAGCTCGGGGGGGGCTAATGACTGGTTTCATCAATGATGTGTGTCACAACTTTAAAGATGACACTTGTATTGTTAAACTGTTTTTTAAAAACAACACACACATTTCTTTTTTTTTACGCTCGGTGATGCAATATGGGCCCAAATGATGCAGACATGGAATTTCCATACAAAAATGTAGACAAGGACACAAACTTAGATTTTTTTTTGCCAAAAAACAGCTACGACAGTCAAAAGAAAAAAAGAAAGAGGAAAACAAAAAAATAAGGAACCGAATAAAGATGTAACTGCTAATCAGCAAACACAGCAGAGGTTGTGTACCTTCCGCTCCTTGCAGGGGGAGAGAGCATGGGAGAGAAATGGTTTGGATTATTATCGGACAGAAGAGCACAGACACTCGACGACACTCCGAGAGGGCGCTACCCGCTGGAGCCTCGTACGGATTCAGACCGAGAGGCTTCCAGAGCCAATGTGAGGAAAATACAAAATAATAAAACAAAAAAAGGTCACAAGACGAAATCGGCCCCGTAAAGCTCGGAAATGGAAAAATATCAAAAGAGGACTAGGGGTTTGACTAGAGAGAGCTGGATTCACCCTCTGGACTTTAATCATCTCAGACCCCCAGAGCCCTCCATGCCTCCTCCTCCAGCAACAAGGGCTGGCACCAACACCACCCGCTCACACAGCAGCACCGACACACTGAGGGCAGCTGATGGAGAGTGAACGCCGCCACGTGAAGGTCGTCACCAAGGACACGACCACGACCGCTGAAGAATTTAGTTTTTTGGGGTTTTTACTCCTCATGAAGATGTTCCTGCTGCGGAGTCGCAAACAACTCAACCCCTTGAAATGTGAAGCACAAAACTTTTACTGCTTTTGTGCCGAGTGAAACTATTTCCTTTGCAGAGAAGCGATAATTCTTAATACCAGGCAAATCCACCTTTATAATAAACAAACCCCCAAGATGCATTTACTCGGGGCCCAGCTCTCTGATTGGTTAACTGCAGGTTATGTCCGAAGCACATCCCTGATTGATTATGAGACTTAATAAAACCCTTTGAACCACACGTTTAAACTTTGTAATAAGGACAGACGACATGACGGCTCCTCCAAAGTGAAGCCAAATCTGGATCGCAGTTTTATGGATTATTAACCCGAGTCCTCTATTTATTTTCCCACTGATGAATATTCTTGTTCCCGTTTCTGATCAATTTGGTCTTAATCAGTAAATTGATTGATTAACTTGATTGACAGCTGAGACCAAATCGAGACGTGGGACTGGGACCTCGATGCTGCAGCTCCACCTATAGATCACAACATGATATTTCAGCTTCACTTTTGTGAAGTGGGAGGAAGTAGACATGTCGTCCGTCTCTCAAACGAGGAGAAATTTAACCCAAACTGTCGTGGACAGACACCACAAGCGCTGAAGAACCCAAAGTTGGTCTAATCTGAATCTGACTGACCCTGAAAATTATTTTTATTGTTGAGAAATCAGTTTAAAGACGCAGGACGTGTGGTGAGAGGAACGCTGCTGTTCAAGCTATCGAACTCTTTTGTGTTGTTGTGTTGAAAGACGCCAAACACTTCTGAAGTGTGTTTACAGCACGGTCGCTCCTCGGGACTATTCACCTACCGCACATTGTACAATCACAGCTTAACACACCTGAGAGAACAACGTACCGTCTATCGCTACCTGCACAGACGTGAAGACAACACACGACGAGGTTCAAGGACGCTGCTATCAAAGAGCCAATTATTAATGAAAAGTCGTTGCTGGAGATCATCCATCGTACCACTGACGCACAACACACACACACACACACACATTAACACTTCATCTCCTCCCACACAGTAAATGAACATGAGGTTTGAGCACCACAGATGTCGAAAAGAAACTCGTGTGGAAGGATGTGTTAATTCATGTTTGGGGAAACGCATGCACACAAAGACACACAAACACACAAACAGACACAATCTGAAAAACTTAAAAAAGCAAATCCATAAAAGCAACAAAAAAAAAGCACAAACGGAACGTCTTCCTCTAGAGGAAAAAAAACATCAGACGGGTGTAGAGGCCAATCAGATATTGCGCTGTCGGTCGTCTCTGCCGTTTTGAATGAGATTGAGTTTTTAATGACAATAGAGGAAGATCTGACGAGATGACGGGAAATGAAACAAACACGTGAGACGAGCAGAAGGACGAGCTCTGAACCATCAGGAGGGATGTCTTTGTTTTCATGCCCCGGTGTTGAGATGAAAAGCAGTTGGTTCAGCCCTCTTACCTGGCTGTGCATGAACTTAAGGTTGATTCCTTCCAGGGTGACCTGCAGCAGGCCGCCTTCGCCCGTCTTCATGTCCTGGACGGGAAACTCTCCGCCCAGCTCCGGCCCTGAAGGAAACACAGCCGAGGTCAGAGCTGCTGTGGATGAGTCCTTCTCAAAAGGCCACAAATAAAAATAAACATGCTTCCTCTGAGCAGAAATCTTTAAGTTAATTCTATTTGTGGATTTTGAACATCGAGGGGATTTAAGTTAAGATGCTGATGAGAAGAACTAATTAAAAACGTAGAAAATACAAAACTGCAAGAAGCTACTGCAGAGATTGACCTGCTGAAATAAAACACTGGAGTACAATCAGGCATCTTCAGGACAACAAGCCACACCCCTCCTAAAGGTAAAGTACTATCACGAGCAGGCAAGAGTGCTTTTATTTTGATATAAAAATGAAACAGAAGGTCTGAAGGAATTCACAGGACTGCAGAGAGCACAGAGCTGTCATGGAGCTTGAACTTTCCCCAAACTGTCTGTTAAGATTTGCTCAGGTTGATATGAAACTTTGCTGCAGCTCATCCATGGAAACATTTTGTGAGAAGAACAGGTTGTAAGGACACAAGAGTCGGAATAAAAGAAAGAGAAACAGAAAAGACAGCTCACTCTCTCTCTCTCTCCTCACCTGGTTTAATGCTTTGCTGCCTGGCTGCAGCTCTTTCCATACTGTCTTTAACACAGTAGTAGAGTTCACGACACTGGAACACGAAAAAAAGCAGAGTTATGAGAATGAATCAGCAACGGTCTCCTCCAGGGGAATTAAAAGTGCAGGTTGTAGGTTCTCTGACCTTTTTGGTGTAGAACTTGTTGAGCTGCGTCTCTTGGCCGTTGCGTCTCCACAGACACAGAACCTTGGTCTTGGGGCAGTACGTCATGTTGATGAGTTTCTCGTACCACCAGCGTTCGTACACTGTGCCGATGTTGCTGCGCAGCACGATGCAGTCGTCACAGACCTGAAACCAGTGAAGAGTTAAATGAGTTCACATCCACAGAACTGGTTCATCTGTACAACTGAGTTATTCTAGTTATTCAAGTTTTTAATTTCTACAGAAATCAGGTTTTAATGCTGTAATTTATTCCAACTAATTTAGTTTTTAATTACCGTAAAAAGAACTATACAAATAATTATCTTGGTGGTTGGTTCTATTTATTATTAAAAGCCTACTAATGAGGGACAGCAGAAAAACATTTGATGTGAAAATCCTAAAAGACAATACAAATTTATTCCTTATCCTCTCTGACGTAAGTAAAAGATATTTGCAGAAGTCTCTTATGTCACAAATAAAGCTCCATTCATAGCTGGAAAACTTCCTCTACCTCCATGAAGAAGATGTCTCCCGTGGTGTCGGTGCCGGCATGAACAACAAACGTTTGCTTCTTGATGTGACGGCTGCCACTGGGCCGGATGGACCACTCACGGCCATTCTGGAAATAAAGCACAGTCCAATTACCAACCACACAGTGTGGACGCACAAGAGGAACATTAAAGGTTTCCTGGAAATAACCATGTAATTAGGTTTCTAATTATCAGGAAGACAAAGATAAAGTTGTTATAAAGTTATGAAAGTTGATTTTATAATTAATGCTGATTATCTGAGGCGTGTCGGTGAAAGAAAAGGTCAATTTAAAACCACAGTAATTAAACATTTGTCTTTAACCTAATGACAGGTTTTTTATAATGAATGTTTGTTTGTAGACAGATGTTCACCTCCCCAGCTGCCCCCCACCCCCCCATCGACTGGAAGTTAAAGCAACTCCCTCTTTTCATCTTTAATAAGAACCAGATTACACAATTCTTTTTCAGAGAACTTCCCAGGAAACAATCACGGACGCACACGGAGCGATAAACCGAAGCAGCAGCAGCAGCTGAATCAACTGAACAAGCACAGGACAGGTCCTCACCATGTTTGCCAGTTTGTCCAGCATCTCGTTGATCTCTTGGCTGTAGGTGAGGCCGATGTGGGACTTTCCCATCAGACGTCTCACTTTCTTCCTGATGTCGTTTGTGGTCAACTACACAAATATTAAAAAGGGGAACAAACAGCAGTAAAAACAGTCAAACAGGAAATTGAGAGGGTGATTTAACGGTTTGTGTGATATGAATAACAAACAGGGCTCCGTACTTTCATCATGAGCATGTACGCTATCATGTTGTGCAGCAGAGTAGCCAGGAGTCTGTCCTCGTCATCCTCCAGGCGTTTTCGGTCATGATCCCCCAGCGACATGTATCTGTGGTGACAGACAACACACAGGAGGGAGAATCAAGAGATCAAGGGAGGTGCAGGGATCAAACTCACAACAGGAATCTGGTAACTATGAATTGGCGATGCTAAAATGATCCAAATATGAGGCAGGAAAGAAAAAGCTCAGCTGTGTTGAACCTTTCGATCATCTCCTGAGGCCCCTGGTCCATCCCCATGCCCTCGCGCTCCAGCATCACGGCGTCGAGGAAGGCGTCCTCCCAGAACTGCAGCTGGTCCCACAGGGTGGAGCGCTCTTTACCTGAAGACACCAGGACAGAGCACATTCAGCTCCACATCATCACAGAGGATCCATTTAAAAACAACCTGGACCACGTGGGTGCAGCCACAAGAGAACCGTGACAAAGATTTCTATCCCGATCAAATCAAGTTAAATAAATCGACTTTAAGAAGATTAAAATGTGGTAATCAGGTAACGATGTTTTAAGATTTGACTGGAAAACTAAATTTAAATTGTGTCTGCTTTCAATCACGGAAAGGAAATGGATTAGACATGCAAGAAAATCACATTATAATCAATTAGACCTGTTGCAGATACACATTTTAATGCTTATTAAGGGGATTTGTGGTGAAGCTCGTAACAGATCTTACAAAACATTTGGTGCGATTAACCTTAACCATTTGGCAGATTTTTATAAAAGGAGCAATGTTATATTCATAAGAGGAATCTGATGCTGCCTTTAAGTGCTGCTCAGTCAATAATAACTGAGGAAATAATATTTTGTTTTATTTTGTTAGAGATCTTTAGGAATATTCTGTAAAATATACAAAATTATCAAAACCTTACAACAAAGTTCACGTCCCAACTTTAAGGATCGAACAAACTGTTTTCACAGGAGGTTCAAAATGTGTTTAATATTTCACTTATATCTTCACCTATATCCCCCCCCGCCCCACACACACTCTTATATCATAAAAATAAACTTATTAGTTTTCTTTACATTTTCCTGTCTTATCCAACAGGTGGTATCTCGTTTGCGTGCGCTCGAGTCATATTTACATTTCCAACAGCACTTGAAGGCAACGTGCACTCATCCGATATGCATGAAAAAGCTTTTAATCCAAGTGGGTCGAACTAATATGAAAACGCAGGTGAGAGTGAAATGAGTGGAAACTGCCAACATCTCGATCTGGGGAAACTGGGACCAGATTCTGCAGCTGAGCTCATATTCCACCCTATCACAGACGTGCAGCTCACCAACAACACAGGAAATAACACACATCACATCAAAAGGTAACACACAGAACCCGGCAGATCAGTGGATACACACCACCCCACACACACACAAACACACAGGTGAAAAAAGGGCAAAGGCATAAGATTAGCCCTACTTAGAGAAAAGGTTTCCATGGCAGCATCCTCTAGTTGATCCCAGACCGAGCTCTTATCGCGTCCTGGAAATATTTCCCAGGAGGAGCAGCAGGAGGGAAGAGAAGCAGCGAGAGCATGAGTTAGTCGAGGAGGTTTAACGAGAGCAGAGCGAGCAGAGAACCAGAAGAAGAACAACAACAAGGACAAACAAGGACAGACCACGTTTAATTACTCTTATCTTCAGACTTTGACCTCAGAATATTAAACTAGAAATAAATATATATATATATATATATATATCAGCACAGTGAATTCTAAGAGCAAGGATCTTCAATGAAAGAATTGTGTTTCCTAAAACATTCAATCACAGTTATTATGTGTTATTCCTTTTATAATCTGTTTTCACTCTTCACCGACGTGTTATTTAATTCATTTGATATTTTTTAAATTGATCAAACTGTGTCACACTATGAAATCTATTCTCAGAAGGCAGTGAGCACAACTTCCTCCTACTGAGTTCCTAGTCATCACTATATAAAGGTTGTAACCTCTCACTGTAACACAGCTCATTAACATTACACAACTTCTCTGTCGTCACATGCGTGACTATTCTTCAATGTGGTCAAATTCTAAGGAAAACCAAAGCAAATGACCCTTTACCTTCGTGGAAAGCACATTTTAATATTGTTAGAAAAAGCGATGCAGAACAAAATCAGAGCAAACTACCCTGACAGAAAAAAGTGAGGGAGTAAGTAAATGAGGGAACGTACCCAGCAGGCCTTCACAGAGGTAGATCCTCATGCTCAGGTCCTCCATGGGCTGAGGGGGCGGCCCCTTTGACTGAGCCGGGACCGGGTCTTTGACGCCTTTCTTCAGAGTGTGAGTCCTCCCCTGAAAAAAACAAGACATGGGACTTTTAGTGAAACTAAAACGTGCCTATGAATGATTGATTTAGAGGATTCAAGCCTCTGAAACTGGACACCTGAGCTGCAAGGTGAGTTCTTAAAAGAAAAATCCAGAGCTTTTAATTTCCCAGGTTTTTAATTCACGCAGAAACCCTCCAGAGATTAATCTCAAGGCTTCTGTGACTTCATATTAAGCTCATAATTCAATTAACTAACAATCAAATTAGATTTACTTTCTCAACAAAGAGGGGGGTATAACCTGCACATTCCCATTATCCCAGAGTCTATGACTTACAAACACTGAGCTGGTGGCTGGATTGGTTTCTATCTCACTGTCGGAGAGCGTCCCTCTGGACTGAGTCAGATGAGCAGTCCTCCTCCCACCGAGGCCGTCCCCTGCTGTGCTGCTCAGGTCACTGTCGGCTCCCAGAGTCTCCCCCGAGCTGTTGCTTATCTAAATATAAAGATCCAGGTGTACGGATGAAAAACAAGTGCAGAGGATTTTGTAGAAAAGGAGCTTCAGGGATTCAGATGGATACCTAATCACCCTGTGTGGAATAAAGTGGTTTCAAACTAACAGCATCTGACACCTTCATGTGGGCTGTGTCTGTCTATGAGCTTGAGTTTCCAGCTCTTCTTTGAAATAGATTTTTATAGAATATTGATTTAAGATTCGGTGTTTTCAAAGGTTGAAATATTCCTCTGTGTTGTCCATCATTTTTGCTCAGTTCCTGTTGTATGCATGAACCGTATCTAATGACAGTTTGATGCATGAGCGATATTAATTATAAATATATATACACAGACATATACAGCAATCTGCAGTCCTCAAACTGACTGTTATCAATTAATTGTCCGACTAGTAAGTTTCATGCTGCCAACAATAAGCTAAACGTGGCAACATGTTTATTATAATTATAGATTTTCAAGAGGAAAGACAAGCGTGTGACATACATATGTATCTAGAACAGATGGGGACGGAGTATCTGAGTTTTACAGATATATATTAGTATTGTGACATATGTATGTTGAATACAAAGGGACAGGGTATCAGAGTTTTACAGATATGTATTAGTATTGTGACATATGTATGTTGAATACAAAGGGACAGGGTATCTGAGTTGGCCGTGCCCTACCACTGTGCTAGCCTCTGAGTCCTGGCTGGTTGTTCTCGTCAGGATCGGTGGCTCCGAGCTCGTTACCGACTCAGTGTCGCTCTTCTATAATTAGAAAACATAAAGACAGAAGAAAATAATCTGTTTCTTATATCTCTATTAAAGAGATAATGCAGCTTTTCTTTTTCCCCCCCATCTGCTCACCTGAGATCCAGATGTGACACCGAGGCCACTGTCGGCACTGATCTGTGATTTCTTCTCCTCGGCATCGGCCACCTGGGGGCGCTGCTGCTTTGCTCCTTCAGACCCTGCGGGGCACACATGATTATCAGCAGGTCGTCGTGAACAGAACCTACACGACCTTCTTACCTCGAGGAGTCGCCTCACTCAAAGCCACCACCCACAGCACAGCAACACTACAACCATCTAAAAGTGCCAAAGCCTCCATTTCCACACGGCATCACACCGGAGACACAGCGAAGCAAACAGTAGAACACTAACACTAACTTCCTCCAGGTAAAAAAATACAGACAGTTATACACTTTATATTTTCATTTTCTGTATCCAGTGGTGAGTTTGTTTTTTTCTAAAAAAGACCAGACAGAGAAGTGACAAAGGGGCAAGCAGAGAGTGCAGTCAAATCGGGGGGAAAAGTTACAAATGAAATAAATAAAACTGCAAGAGCGTGACATATTAATTCTCAGTCAATGCTGCAAATGTGGCCCAAGTTTCACCAAAAACCAACAGACACAGGCAGTTAGGCATGCAGACGAACTGGTGGACGGTGAAGGAGACATTTTCTGTTTCAAATGTGATTTGAACTTGGATCCTGACACTTCCTCGTTTGTCTGTGTGTGTTTTGTTTATTTGTGACACTTGAATTTGGAGGATATTTAATAAAATGTCAGCTGTAAATCTGTAACTCCCAGCAAGCCACTTGAAACTGGAAAAAATACAGTTAAAAGAGCGGGACAGTTTTCATTTGTGTTCATCGGGATGCAGGGCAATAAAAATAATAAAAAAAACACAGGAAAATAAACTTACACTTTGCTCAAGCTGAAAAAGTGACTTAAAATAGCAAATACTTGATTCTAAACGCTGTTAAAATTGTATAAAGTTCTTGTCTGACTAAGATGCATAAAACCATCACATCTTAAAGTCATGGCTGCTGAAAAAAACTGAGAAAACAAACCAAAACATCGTCATCTTCAAGTCTTAAGTCTAAATTAAACACAACATGAAACAGTTTTCAAATTGTGTTCCAATTTCTCACAAACTTCATCTGTGAGAAATTGTCTGACCCTAATTGTCGTGTAGCCAATACTGCAAATTCAATGAAAACTCCTTAATATGGTAAATTAATTTTCATGTTCACTTTGTACAAAACATCAATATATTCTTATTGTAAAATGAAATTACCCCGATCGACATCTTCTCTCACATGAAGACTCTAAGCTATTATGGGTTATCCATTGAGTACATGATTATTAGGAGCATTATTAGATTTTACTTGTTCATCTGTTAAGACACGGGTGAGGCAGGTGAGAGAGAAGGTAAAAGGTCAACAGCCGAGCACCCCATTCGTTATTCTTTATTTATTTTTCTGGTGTGTGAAAAGTGTCTTACTCTGTGGTTTTTCCAAAGCTTTTTGCTTATCCTGGTGCTTGCTCCACAATTCTACCCAAGATGCATTGCAAGCAAGGAGAGAAAGACAGAGAGAGAGTCAGAGAGCGGATTTTGAAAAGGCATGTATGGTGGATGAGCATTCAAATCAAAACAAAGAACTCAACAAGCAGTTAGAATCTGTCATCGCTAAACATAGGCGTGTTGTAATGTTTGCATGTAGCCGTGGTTTTTTATAAATCTGGACGAGAGGAAACGTTTGGTCTCTCGTCGTGTGGGTCCACTGTGTGCGACAGCTACCACGGTAACATTACAACACCCAGAGCTCCGGGTTCCAGAGTCCTGGAGAGCCACACAGTGAATACCGGGCCGAGCTTCGGCTCCGATCCGCAGGACACTGACGCCATCGACTGCATGTGTGCGGCTCTCCAGAGCAAAGGTTAGAGAGAAAGAGAGCGACAGAGAGAGAGAGAGAGAGATGGATGATCCGGAAAAAAGGAGCATGGGATGGGGTTGAGAGGCCGACTAGCCAGCAGGTGAAATGGAGCAGTTGCAGAAGCCGGGATGCAAGTCTCAAAGCATTCTGTAGAATTGAAGGTGCAACTTCTAAAAAACAGGAAGAAAAAGGGGGTGCAGGTAGGAGAGGTGTCAGGGTGGTGGACTGAGGAGTGTCCCCCCCCGTATACAGACCCAGGAGAATTCTCAGAGAATTAAGAGGCGTTAAAGATTTTCTCAATCGATTGGTTCTTTGTTGACCAATAAAAGAAGAGTTCTGCAGTGAAATTTGTCTCTTTACTGGGACTGTTTACTGGGGAGCGATGCTTCCACCCTCCATGCTAATAGCAGAGGAGCTGCCGCTTTGTTTCTACAGCACGCCTCGCAGAAACCTGCAGTAACAGGCACAAGACCGGCATCGGGTTTTTGACTTATCGATGCACGTACCTCCGGTTTCCCTCGCCCACTACTGCAGATTTTAGGGTATTGGGAGACCAAAACAAAAAACATGCATTCAAGGTGCTAAGAGGCTGACAACAGAAGTCCAGAGGGGAGGCAGACAGGGGCACAGATGTTTGAGGGAGGGGGGGGAGACAAACACACGCAGTCCAGGCTGAGGGACAGGGAAATATTCCAGACACTTTGTTCATGTGACATCACGTCTACGATGTAAAAAATGTATAAGACTGACAAATAAGACATTAGATTTTCATTTAAAAT
Organism: Pseudopleuronectes americanus; assembly: GCA_038501795.1. Taxonomy (NCBI): domain Eukaryota; kingdom Metazoa; phylum Chordata; class Actinopteri; order Pleuronectiformes; family Pleuronectidae; genus Pseudopleuronectes; species Pseudopleuronectes americanus. The sequence goes on along the minus strand of CM076716.1, from coordinate 25,346,394 downwards.
TATTTTTTTAGGCACAGAAATTCCCCTCCAGTCTTTTTATAGGGGGGTTTTCATGTTTTACTACTGCTCCAGTGTTGGAGGTCAAAGTGTGTGGAATATTTTAACACCTGTAAGAATCTATCTGAAGGGATTTTTCTTTGAGACGGTTGGAGGGGGGAAGGGGTTGGGTTGGGTTGGGTTGGGGGTTGGGGGGGGGGACTGGTTTTCAGGTTGATGAGCTTGTAGGGGGCTCGGAAAGGGGGGGGGAGAGATCTCACAGTGCACATGCAACCGGGGCCGGAGTGGTGTACACACCAATCGAGGCAATAAAGTTCTCCTCGTTCAGACTCCGGGTATCAAAGTGGCGGTCCCCTTTGCCCGTGGGGTGGTGCGGCAGCTGCAGGTGGGGGACATTCAGGAGGCCCTGAGGTCTGGCAGTCTCCATGCGACCGGACGGACTCTCTTTACTCCCCGGGCTGCCAGCACTGTCTGTGGGGCTTCGCTTGCGTTTCTCGGGGTCTACACCACGTGACCGGGATTAAGGTTCCAAAGACAGAGTTCGTCAAGTTAAGAAGAGAAGTGGGAGAAATGTGTGGGGGTTCAAACTGGGAGAGGGTTAGCAGTTTCACATAAAGAAAGAAGACAGCGAGGAAACATTAGCTTTGCAGTTAGAGTTAATCTTAAGAGTCAAAATCTGGCATGCAGCTTAAAGCTTAATATTAAACACAATGCAAAGACATGGAAATGTGTTAGTAGAATAGCGCCACTGCTACTATGGGTCCCAGCATATCAATTTCTAATAAATTCATCAAATGTAAACATTCCCTGACTAAACACCTTTGCGTGACGCACCTTTGGTTTGATAATGTGTCCGTGCTATTTCCAACAGGCTGAAGACACTGGCCATTCCTCCCAGGCCTGCGTTTGTGTACGAGTGCTCCAGACTGGAAACTGTGCACTTCAAGATGTCCAGCATGCCTTTGTAAACCTTCCTGCTCACCTCCTGGAGGCAGGACACAGGGACATGGTTTATAATGAGATCAACAAGACGAGAGACAGTACAAGAAGCTCCTGGTCTGACGATAGAAGACCTCAAACGTCTTCTGAGAAAAGTTTGTTGCAAAAACAAGCCTCTCACCACGTCACGTATGATCTCCTGTCGGGCGTCTTCCTCCGACTGGACGGCTCGGTTCAGTTTACTCAGAACGAAGACGCGGAGCTGCTCGTTCTCCAGCAGACGCCGGACCTTCTTCATGTTGAGCCAGCCGACCCCCTGGCCGTCGAGAACACTCTGCACCACCTCCTTCAAGAACTGCTGGTTCTCACTGGGAAGATTAACAGTTTGTGTTCAGTTCAACCGAGGAACAGGACCTTTTCCTGCCCGCTCCAAGTAAAATGTGCAGAAAACAAGTCAGATTGAGCCCATGTGAGAGTGCAGCAGGAAACATCCAGAAAATTCACAGCGAGCAAGTGGGCGTGGCTAACAAATAGAATGCAAATATCTCAGGATGAAAAAGAGGAGTCATTTACGAGAGGACGAAGATGTCAACTTGGAAAGACGAGGAAATTCGAGAGTTTTTGGTCATAAGGGTCGACGCCGGTGTTGATGTGCTGTAAACACAAACAAGTTATTTCCACAGGGGAATTTATACGTCCTGTCCTGACTCCTGCTGCTCTACACAAACACCACCGCTCGCCTGAATGTTCTGGACATTATTCTTCTGTTGTGAAGCTTCTGACCTGCACCCTCTTCTGCTGCGTTCTTCATGTGAGAAAAACAAACTCTGCAAACTGTCTGGACCCAATTCTCTGGTGTTGGTGTCTGAAAGTGGCGTGGAGCATTCGGAAAGAATCCGTTACCTTGTGTTGTTGACTCGACCTTGAGGAGACGGGGATTCTCTCTTCACGGTGGGACTGTGCTTGATCACCGACGACTTCTGGTCGACGAGTGCTCGCGGTGCACGAGCGCCTGGAGGAAGAACCACACACATCAGGAACAATATAACCAGGACGAGAGAAACTACGTTGTTTTTTAAGCTACCACGTCAAATACAAAAGGGAGCAGTTGACTGTGTGAAGAGGACACACACCTGGAATCTACTGAAGGTTATCTACTGCTGATCAGACAAATTACTGGAGGTGCTAGAGTCTATTATCACAACAAGGGAGGTGAAGGGCAAATCAAAATGGGATGGTTCACACACCACACACACACACCACACACCACACACACACACACACAGGAGTCCCAATGGTGCTCTTGGTGGTGACATCACACATTAGCAGCATCGAGATGTGAGGTCAGACAGAGGACAGTCTGAACAGCAACTACATCAGTGATATCATGCATGAAGGAAATAAAGAGATGAGTGTATGATAAGGAAGATGAGCCACAAGGTCACAAGCTCATTATGATACACATTGAATTGATGCTGCTCAGCATCTGCAAGTGAACCTCTTGGGTCAATCATTTGTCCCATGTCTTTGTCGGTCTGTCAGCAGGGTTACTCAAGAACTACAAAAACAGACTTCCATGAAATTGTGTGCGTGTGAGGATCAGGACCCAAGGGTGAACACATTCAATTCAAAAAATTCAGATCCAGGATTTTTTTACACACTTTCTATAAAGTAAATAGGTTCTACTCATACACAGGTTGATACTTTTAATTAAAACGAGAATGTTAACAAGCTCTAACGTTCAGAAAACACATCACTGTCCTCAAACTGTCCATTGCCACATTTCCTCTTTTCAGCCTCTGTCTGAAACACTCTCTATAAGACATGAATCTCAGACTTGGACTCATCCACTGTGTAATGCTGGTGTTTCTTATCCCACCTCAGGCACTTGGCCTTGTTTCCGTTTCTGTGAAGTGGTTGAGAAACGACTTTTCATCCTCTCAGGCAAACACAGCCTTCTATTCTACTTCTATTCTTTATTTAGATAATTCTGCATCAGTGAAAAAAAGTTGTTTAATTTTCTATCTTTCTGGAAACTAAACTTGATGTGTATGTATTTGCAACCAGAAGATCTTTTTAGAATCAATTAAGCAATTCTATGACCATGATTTCACTTTCACTGCAATACAATAATCTCTAGACAACACTTGAAATGAAATACAAGAAGTTAACGTTTTCTTTAGGATGCTTCAAAAAAAAATGCAGGTGAACCAAGTTCAGTCAGTCACATCACTACTGCCCACAGTGTGAAAAGTGCATTTAGTGGTCGTTGTGTCACTCCTGTGTGGAGACACAATATTTCTAACGTTTGTGTTGTGGTTTCAGAATCTTTACACAACTACACTACAATCACAGACATAGAAAGAATCTCTGTGGTAACAGCATCGGTCACATTTAACCCCTCATCTTACCTGGTCAAGCTGAAATCATAATAAGTCAAGCTGACAGACTCTCGTGTGTCTGACTCATGTTAAACAGTTATTTATAAAGATGACTCATTATTAAATATGTGAAAATGTATAGATTCATCAAATTGTATGATGTCTATAGTTAAGAGATTTCTTTCTACACCATCTAGTGGTATTTGAACATTCCAAGTGCATGTGTGACATTTCACCTTGTTTTATTCCAGTGTTCTTTGTGGCTTCATCACATAAATTATATCTCCTCTGGACTAAGGACTAAATTATGTTGTTACTGGGATACCAGCAGCTTTAAAGAGCAAACTGGCCCTAGTGATAATTATCTGGTTAAACTTGATGCACAGGAAAACATTTACATTGAAAGACGAATTTAATGGAAAGAAAAGAGGAAAGAAGAGAGTGACTCAGTGGATGAACTCTCTCAGTGGAAGCTACAGGTAAGTGTTCTATCCCTGCTGGCCCACTGCATTGATTTTATAATTGGATTGTCCCAGTTTCTGCACCACACGATAATGGAAGCACTGCCTGATGGGCAGTGTGCAGGTATGAGGGCGGAGGGCGGGGGGTAAGTCATTCTTGAGATGTTCTCATGTTTGTTTTGTGAAAAGGATTTAGGATGTGCAGAGATTCAGGTTATTCTCTACAAAAATTGTAAAGTCTTGTTTTATGTGTGTTTGTTTTCCTTGGGCAATTTATAAGGGTTTTTATCACATATTTGTCTTCTGTAAAGTCATCGGGTCTGTCAGCTGTGTATTTATTCATAAGTGATCGACTGCAACTAAGCAGACTCCTGAGATCTGTGTCTGTTATCTTGGAACGTGTCTGAGTGCTGTGTTACCATTGTTGCGGTATTATATACAAAAGTAGCACATAAATAATGTACAATTATGAATGTGAATGATTGTGACACCAACAGATGCAAAATCCAGCAACAAATCCTGCAGGATAAGTGAGGAGACGTTTCATGTTTCACAAAAGAGAAATAAAAGTGGAAAATGCAAATGTGTGATTTTCTTTCATTAAAGAAAATAATGTAATACACTTCTGAAATATTATTAAAAATATTATTTCTGATATATATTATACTGCCCATTGCTTTCATTATGTATTAAGTTTCAGGACTGCAATTATATCAAATACAACCTAATGATATAATACTCCTTCCTACATTCACCCCTCTGGGATGTTAGAATGTAATAATAACATTATTGCATTCATTCTGTGGAATTCTTGAATTGTAATGCATTATATCAACAAGTGTTATTTAGCATAGACTCACTATTTAGTAAATTGGGCAAATAATATAAACACGTGTCCATGTGATGCAACAGCAGCACAAACAGTTCAACCAACACCCTCTCGGAATCCTTCATGAAGGAGCACTTATTGTGGGATGTATTTTTAGCTGGGTGCCTACAATACATAGCCAACTGAGCGTATGCACCATCATGCCTCATCTATAGAATCTGCTGAAAACCATTGTGTTGCCTGATGAAAGCCTGACATGCACGGATAAAAAAGAAAAAACATCATTCAGGTTCAGAATTTACATAATTTCACTGGCGTCACTGCTCATTGTGGTTAATTAGGCCCAACTCTGGTCTCTGTGGGAGCGTAAAGGACAAGAAAACAATGGCAAACAATGGATGTGGGTAGATTGGCTTCATCTATTCTATTCTTATCATGTAACTCCAACATCTGCTTCCGTGATTTGTACTTCATTTGCCTCCCTGTGGCTTTTTCAATTTTTCTTGTGATGACTGATGTTTGTTCAGGTGTATTTTTTCTGATGAAATCTATTCAGAGTCACTTGTGATAGAGTTACTTCAACAAATAGAACCCAACATACTGTGGAGTGAAAAAACAACAATCACTATGAATGGCAGCGTGGTAAGACAAAAAGACTCAATGCTCAACTGGACACACACACACAGTGACTGGGATGAGGGACAGACAGAGGGGGATGCTGGGAGATGTAGTTGCCTGGCTTGGAGAAGCATGCAGCTCACTCGATTAAAAAGGGCAGAACCCACCTTCTCCGCTCCCTGGGCCGGCCTCAGTAATAACCTCCATTAGAGAATTTAGCCCAAATACTGCACATAAAAACCCAGAATTAGTGCCGCGAAAGAGGGGGAGAGGGAGAGGGACACCGGCCCAGACACAACCAGTCTGAACATCAACCCTCAACAGACAAGCAAACTCAACATGTCGCCAAAACAGAGAAAGAAAATTAAAGTAAAGAGAGAAAGGGCAGACAGACAATAGAGTAAATACGTACTGATGGTGTGTCAACCCTGACACTGTTTGAAATGATGCCTGATGCTGTATGTTCAACATTCACAGGATCAAGTAGAAGCTGTGTATGAGCTCATATTCTTAGCAATGACTGGAGTTGTGTTTTAATCACTGGGAATAAATCGTATTTTCAGCACAAAGACAGAAAAGACAATCATGACTAAGAGTAGTAAAAAGTGTGATCCTCAAAGATTCATCACTGTTTCTGCTAAAATAGTCTTAAGACCTCCAAATAGGGAGATAAACACACAACAATGGAAGCCACAACACACGCAAGCAAAGCAAGAACACACAAGCATGGGAGGCAGGTGGGATATGAGCTTCATCCACTGAGGACAGATCTTTCTGGTTACACAATCCAAATGCATATATTATGTAAATGCAGGTAACACGGATTAAACCATCCTTCTGTGGTAAGGATGTGCAGATGCCACACCAATAACAGTTTGTCGTCACACGTGAAATCCTCCGACTATAAATGCATCCAAAAGACTCCCACCAGTCACACAGAGGGGAAGGTCAGAGGAACAGGAGGGGAGGACATGGATAAACATGAATGTGACATTAAGGGGGGTCTTCTATCTTAGTCCTAGGTTAAGGAACAGGGTGTAAGATAGGAAAGAAGGTCACTTCAAGGTTAAAGGAACAGCCTAAAGTCAGGGGGCTGAAACAAACTACCACACCAGACGTAACATACCCGGGCTGTCAGGGGAATCTGAACGACAAAGACAAAACACCATCATGTGCAAAAGGAACAGAACATTTTCTTATGGCAGCTATTCCACACGGAGTGGAGCTATTGAGTTAGGTCACCATGCTCCACTTCTCTTGTTCTCTCAGTTAGAGTGAAAATCCAGAAAAACAGAATTCATATTTCCGTCTGATTATTAGCCATTAAGTTATACTCCCTGTAATTTAAGCAAATCATAAAGAATTGATTGGCCGTGCAAAATTGACTTATTTCAGATCAGTAAGACATGTCATAAATACATATGTTGAGGTAAAAGGAGCAGATTATCATCATCTAATGTTTATTCCATCTTTCTTTTCCACAGTTGCAGTTTTTTTAAATCCTTTTAATTTCACTAATCACATCGCACTTGATGTAAATGGTCGAGTTAGCTGTTTAATCGCATTGGATTTAAATCCGATACCTGACCTCAGAGTCCTCGTTTCGATTTGCTTACTACTGGTTCCCATGAAAAACTGCCTGTGCACAAATTTTCTTAAATTTACATATGAACAACTCAACCTACACGATCTGAATGTGTTCTAAACCAGCAGCTAATGGTTTGGTAGAAAACGTAGCTGGAGCTCATCTCAACAACAAATCTGAAGTCTGTTTTTTCGAGTGGATTTTCCTCTTAAGACTCCAGAGAGAAAAGTGTTGTTTTATATAATCCTCAATATTCTCCTTTAAAATAGTGCCATATCCATTTGGCAATCCAGAGGGAAGGAAGTCAAGCTTTAAAAATAGCTCTACCAACCTGCTTGTTCCATTTCCTCCTCAATATCAATATTGAAATATTCTTTTATCCCCAAACATCAAACAGGAAAAAGAAATACAAACAAACAGTAAGTTAATGAAATAGAAAGATAAAGTTAAAAACACTTCACTGTGTTGTTAGTGATGGTTGTTAATGCAGAAGCACTGCCCGCCTTAAACAAATATATGACTAGTTAGGGTTTGTAATTGTTAGAATTGTATGAATGCATGTGATGTATATTAAAAATATCTAATAAAACAGGCAAATAACTGCAAACATGTGATGTGATGAAAAAAATATGTTAAAAAATATGAATTTATTGATAGTATCCTTAAACGTTCCCTCAGGTACCTCTATATTCTAATCACCTGAATAATTTCTGAAAACACATTGAGCAACTGGAACAAACACCAACTTCCTGAAGTTTACATTGAACAGAAGTGAAATGGTCACATCAGCTGATGTCCTACCTTTCAGGCTGGGAAAGGGAGTGGATTTATCCCTCGCTGCCTTGTTGGGGAGGGCGAGATTGGACAAACTGAAACTGGTGCCATGGTTCTTGTACAGATTGCCTGTAATGGGAGTGACAAGAACCATAGTTAGGTCTTTAGGAACATAATGAATTGGTCTGATAAGAGCTGATTCATCATCTTCCAAATAAATCAGCCCAGGTTTCATGTTTTCCTGGATTTTAGCTGAAAATGAAATGCAAATATTCTTACTGGCAAAGGACATGAGGCCTCCGAACCCGTCATTGCTGCTGTTGGAGATGGTGGAGTTTGGCGAGCTGTTGCGGGAGTCTCCCTCCCCGTCCGACTCTCCTGGAAGCCTCAAGCTACTGGGACGTAAAGGACGCTGCGTCCTAAAGAAACGACCAAAAGATGTCAGCGTGTGTCCGGGACAAGATACCGGTAACTTACAACATGGGAAACTGTCAGGCATTCACACGGCATCACAACATCACACCACCAAAGATTCAAGACCACCATGAATGGAGAGAGTCGTATGGCATGCTGGGTTTGGATAGAGAACATTGCATGGTGGGTCAGAGCCCATTTGAATGATGATAAAACATTCATTCAAGCGATGAACAAGTATAACACACTTGTTGCCATTGAGGTTCTGGTTGAATCGAGGGGTGTATGACTCCACTTGCTCCTCTGCATCAGGGTCATCCTCAGCGGGGAAGCCATACTGGGGCTCAAAGTACGGGTTATCATACTCTTGCTTTTTGTTGCCTGGGTCCTGCAGGCCAGGATCGGCTGGGGGCCTGAGGAACGGCTGGCTGCCCAGTGCGGGGACCGGGTTCTGTAAAGCAGCGCTCGCCGATACCTCAATTTCAGGCACTTCCCCCTGCTCCTGAAAAAAAACGGCACACAGATTAATGGGAGCCTTGTTCACGCAAATAGTTATTCCTCTGATAAATACGACATTGAAAAGTTCACGATGCTGAAGTTGCATCTACAAAAACAATAAATATAACATAAGTGAAGAAGGTGAGAGAGGAAATAGGGTTTCTAGAGGAAAACACTTTGATAAGAAAGGTCACACACGTTGTTGACTCCCTGGATTATTGTACTGGGACTGGAGCTGGCAGTCGTGCTGGAGCTCGAGCGGAGAGGTTGTCCATCGGAGGCTTCAGCAGGTCCTTCCCCAAGAGGTGGAACCTCGGAGCCAGGAGCTTCCCTGAATTCATGGAAGTCCTGAAACTCCACCTCACTGGCATCTCCCAGTGCAGCGTGGGTAGGAGGGTCCAAGCCTGAGACATCAGAGTAAAACACCATGAGGAGGAAAACAGCATTAACATGGTGAATGTGCATCTTTTAAGTCAAACCACTTACTGGGCGTATCTCCCTGGATGTCCCCTTGGATCATCTCGCTCACCAGGTCTCCGAGGGAGGAGTAAGATGAGCTGGAGTCATCGTACGCCTCACTGTCACTTCCACTGCAAGAAATAAAACCGATTGAAGAGCTGCCAAAATGAAGTTACTAGAGACTGTATACATAAAGATGGACTCACAAGTCAAAGTACACTTAAAATACATTTATGCCAAATATGGTTTTGATCATTTCAGGTAGTTCCTATAAAAAAAGGGGGGAAATGTTGTGTTTGACAGCTGAGACCGACTCGCCACTGATGTATTGGCAGGACCTCAATACACCACAATAATTTTTGTAGAACTGGAGGAGGTGGATGTGCATCGTCCATCTTTACATACAGTTCATGTTGTGATTTACTGTTGGCAATTTCCATAAAGCAAGAACTCATGGATGTAATTGGGTGTCGCGCTTAGATCTCTTTGTTTACCTGTCTGTGGGATCCGAGTCGTTGCCATCGTCCTCCAAGGGACCGGCCATGGCTTCAACCAGCTGGGAGCTCCCATCATACACCCTGTACGACACTGGTTGGAGCTGGTGGGCGTACCACTTGGGCTTATCTCCGATCAAGGAAGGGTCAAACACATCTGCAACAAAATATGAGGTGTGTCCAACACATTTTCTGTAAAGATTACGAAAAACAACTAAAATCGACCTAAATGGGTCTCACTGTTATGTATCCTCTGAAAGGCGAGGTTGCTGGGATTGAGAGCCCACTCTCCGTAATACTCCACCGCCTGCGTGTGGGACAGTTTATCTGCAAAGCTAGAGCGCCGAGGCCGAGACGCTAGAAAAGACTGCGACTGGAAAGCCACCACTGGTCGGGGGAAGAGGCGCAGGGTGCGAGTGTGCATCTGGAACCCCTGGAGAACGTTGGGGGAGTTGAAGAACCGTACCATGGCCACCCTGCAAGTCAGAAACAATTCAGTTTAATATTCCTTGACTTCTTGGCAGAGAGACAGTCCCTGGAATGAGACAGCGAGGACTCACCTGGTGGCGACATCCACTGAATCGACGTCATTGCCGTAAATCAGAGGGTTGAACTCTGTGGAGGACGGGGAGGCTTTGTCCCGTCCCGGTGGGAGCAGAGGCATCTCCTGGCCCTCCTGGAACTTCTCCAGGTTCAGAATGGGCTGGGTGTTCAAACTCATACTGGCCAAGGCCTGCGACAAGTAGCAGTGACACTAGTTACAAAACGCAGCAGTGGATTTATAAACAAAACAAAAACCACAGCGCTGCGATGGAGCACCCCCACGTTTGGCATCAACATTTACTTTACAATTAATGGGACAATATATCATAATTTGGGGAAACAATTGGGACCAAAGTATCTGATTACAAAACTGTAGGGGGTTAAATATGGAAATTATGATTCATGGGATGATATTTTAGGATGTTTCAACTTTTTAAAATTGATCTGAATGGTAATCCCAGTAATTGCAATGTTTAAAAGGAAGAGGATAGTTATCTATATGGTCCAAACTATAAGTTTTCTCCAATTTGACTTGTTATATAAAGCGGCTGAAGGATCAGTTTTATGCATATTGATGCCTGTAGTGGGTGTGTCATTTTGGAGAGGGAGAGCACAAGGGAGGTAAGTCACTATGCATGGTTTGCTTTGAGGGAACTGCTGCAGACTCAAGTGTCAATGTTTAGCTTAGCATAATGGAACATTTAGTTGCTGGGGTCTGGATGAATGTTAACTTTGTCAGAGTGATTAGCTTCATCGTATCTTGCTTTGGTTACGAGAACACTCACTGATGCCAAGATAGATGCACGCACATTCAGTCATGCGCAAGCCAGAGCTAAGCAGTGTATCGAGAGGACTGGTCCGAAACATTCTGCGACGCTTTTAATGCATTTTATTCAAGTCTTGAGAGGAGGAGACAAGTAGTAGTGACAAGCAAAAACAATGTGAGAGAGAGAGAGAGAAGAATATCCGTGCAGGGGCATTACACATTCCACAGGAGGAGAAATAAGTAACCTTATTTTCAGAGGAGAAGATCTGCTTTTGGGTGATCACGGTCAACCTAACCAGACACTAGGAAGGGGATAAGAGAGATGCGAGGAGAATCACATGGAGGCCTGGGATGACAACTTCGTGACTGACACTGGAACAGCACATGACGGAAGGAAGAGTCACAACTGTGGCGCTTTCCCTTTCTTTTCTTTATCTCCTTTCAACAGCACTCACTTTTTTTTAGCTGACAGCAACAAAGCAAACCCGAATCAAACAGATATAACTTCTCAAAAAAAGAAAATCCATAATGGAATTTCATTTTTTTCTGTTGCTGTTTTTACCATTTTTCCATTTGGTCTACAATTCACTGAAGAAAGGAGATAAGAAAAGGTAAATCTGAATTTACTTTTGAAGAGATGATGGACAGCGAGGAAAGTGAGAGAGTGTCCGACAGGAAAGAGAGAGAACTCTCTGAGAGAGTGAGATAAAGAGAGAAGGAATGTGAGGAAAGGAGGAATGTTTGGTTTTAATGTTTAACGTGACAGACAGTGAGGGACACAGACAGGTGACCAAAAGAACCAGACTTCACCCAGAGAGTCCGGCCACTACGAGACACATGAAGACCATCCATGGTGACCAACTGGAACCAACCAGTGATTACAATGGAGTGGTGATGACAAGAAACAAAAACAGCAGATCTTTTCAGACATAGAGAATAAAAATACTTGCACGACAAAAATCACCTGGAGCAAAAAAATAAAAAAGGCTTAATTGTAACTGATAATTCAGATGTTGGGTGAGCGGGAAAAATAATAATACAACCAAACCAAAAGTAAATAAACGTGTCACTTCCTGGTGCAAGTATTTTTTGAAAGTGGCTCTCCAATCAGCAGTGTTCTGCTTTGGCATCACAACCTGATAATCACTTCAACCATCTTCAGCGACATTTTCCTCCATTCACAGATATTCAATATTGTGAGCTTGTTTCCAAATATACAACTGCTAAACTGAGGCTTTGCACACTCCTACACACCAGCAGCCTCGCAGTCACACATCCACACACAGGGAGAGAGCTGCTAACCACACACAGCTGATGAATCGGCTCTGATTCAAGGGCAAGTTACACAAAATGAATCACTATGTGCACACGATTCTAACTTTAAAAACTTAAGTTTCAAAAGACATGAAGTTAAGTTTGAATAAAACACACAAGGACAGGTCAGATACAAGTTATAGTTTACGGATAAAAACTGTTTCAGGGTGTTGACTACATTGCTTTTGAAGCTTTAGGGATGGATCTGTAAAACCACTGAATTATGTTACTGGGAGTTATGATGCTTAAAATTGTGACCTTGCATCATTTAAATTGATGATTAAAAGTAAATTTATTATAAGGATTATAAGGATTATAACATTAGCATTGGTTTTAGAACTGCAGTTGAATAACAATGCCAGGGTAAACGGTAATCTAACCGACGATCAACAGCCAACTGACAATATGCAAACTGAATGATCACTTGTTTCCCTATCGGCAAAGGTGTGAAGGGACCCTGTATGAGAGGGTGTTGGTATCACTCACATGTTAGACGTATGAAAAGGTCTTTACATGATGTTTTATTAAAGGGACCTGATTATGCTTTTTCAAATAAATCCTTATTTATCCCAAACTCCCTGTTAGCCCACCCATCAACTGAGCCTCTGCCTCAAACCAGCTGTATTAGCTCAGACCTCCTTAAGAAGCCTCCTTAAAAAGCCTCCTTTCCTCTGATGAGCCGAACATCTGGACGAGCGCTGAGAGGCAGCAAACTAGACGCTGGCGAGCACCAACTCGTATTTAAAACTACTTAATAACCAGAGCTAATTAACAGGAAAATAATTGATTTGAAACAGCTACTCTGAACATGATGGATCCTGAGTTCGATCTTGAGTGGGCAGCAGTAACATCCAGGGTAATAAAAGATGACAGCAGGACTCCTGTACTGGATTCATATTACACTGCTTACCGACTTAATGTGCAACACAATGGTGGATTCAGACTGTCAATGACAATCTGTGTGTACATTTTTTTTCACATGTGCTCCTGTTTATAGTTGCACAACGTCTGCTGTCAGGAAATACCAAAGGTTGATAGTAAAAAAAATATCTGTTGCCGAAACACTTGTGGTGAACCTGCACCATTAGTTATTTAAATGCAGGAATACATTTAATTAACATTAAATATTATAACTACTCATGTAGACTGTTAAAGGAAAACAATCTGTAGTTGTAGATGTAAAAAGAAGAGGGCAAAGTGTTCTTCCAGAGCAGCTTTTGTCTCGAGGTCATTACCTGTGCATATAAACATCTGGATTTGTCAAAAATATATGCATGACATATATATAAATATATAAATTTCCGACAGGAAATAAAGAAAAGCATAATAGGTCCCTTTAGACAATGAGGTTACAGGGGGAAGTTAGTTACTACAGGGGTTTCTAAAGGTTTTGCTTGGGGAGCAGGGTCCTAACATCTGCTTTTACCTCCAAGAGCTACAGCATGCAGAGAGAACAGGACGAAAAGAACAGGACAAAAAACAAACATTTGTTCATGTTAGTGCACGACAAAACCCTTTTCAAATGCTGCCACACTCATGTTCAATACATACAACTGTGTGGAGGAAGGAAATCCCTACTCTTCTCACTGCTGAAAGAGAAGGTTAATGCTTCTATAAGACTTCAATCACAAGTCAGAGGAAGATGCAGCAGACGCTGGCTCCACATGAGTCCCTGCTTTTTGTGCCGACGGCCACTGAGTAAAAGAATCAGAGAAAGGTCACACAGAATCTAAGAGGAATCCGATTTGCAGTACCTGTTTCAGATGTTTCTTCAGCTCGCATGCTTCCGGCTCTGGAAGAGGTGGTAGCAGCTCTGCATTGGTGGGTGCAACAACCTGCCGGCAAAAAAAAAGTCCTCTTTAATCAATTCTAGAAAACGTCCCTCCAGGAGCAGGTTAATAGACATTATCTGTCCGCCTTCCCCGGACAAGATGAAAACAGACCAAACAAGATCAGAAGGAGGAGAGGAAATTAATGTTGATGTGCCGACCTTGCTGCTGTCAAGGTCCACAAGCCACACATCATCCGGGATTTTGAAATCTGCTTTGTAGAGGAAGAAGCTGGCAGGTACGCCAATAATGTAGGGAGTGGGGGCCAGAAGGAGCTGAGGGGACGGGTAAACACACCAGTCAGTCAAAGTTCGATTTGCATTTGCAATTAAAACAGCAATAAATACAATTATAAAGCACATACAAAAAACATCTGCTTGATTGAAATATATCTTTACCTGTTCAGCTGAGGCCATACATGTTGGCAGTAGAGGGATGACAGGGAACATGTACTCCAGAGGGTAAATCATGGCCACAAAGGCCATAACACTCATTGATAAAGCATTGTAATCTCTGGATTGAAGAATGACCTGAGGGAAAAGATACAAACATGGGCTTTATTATATTATTATCTTTATTTTTCTGTGTTTCAATTAAATCTTTCTGGGTGTTCACTGCCCTGTTTCCTTTTATTTAAATGAGCAGACACACCAACACCTCTTGGCGGCTTCTTCTGTTGCTCTATTACATTACGATGGTTTATCAATACCTCCTCTTTATTGTGTAATGTTAAGATGTGAACCACCACTTGACGTTGGACTCATAACAGCAATATTCAAAACTGAGCTTTTATGAGAAACTCATATCTGCAGCATGCTTGAAAGTAACTCAGACACCTTCTCGGCAGCAATTAGTACACACTGCCTGAATTTAATGATTCTTTGAATTCATCTTCAGAATAAAAGGAAATGGATGAATACAAAATGGCCGAGTTTCATTCAGAGGGTCGACTGTGCGGAGGAGAGAGAGGAGAGAGGTGCAGAGGCTTCAAACAGCACTGAAACCGACCAGTGACTCCTCATCGGACAATTAGGCTGAAACACTGAATGATGCTCTCTTGCTTTTCAGGCTTTCCATCTTCTTATCGCCTTTCTTCAGTAAATTGTAGACTTAAAAATGGGAAAATGATAAAAGAGCGACAGCCCAAAAAAATCTAAATCATAATGACAGAGAAACAACCAGTATGTCTCAGACACTGACGTCTCTCTGAGGTGTGACTGAGGCTGTAAAGCTGAGATTTTATTGGTTGTACATGAGCCTTTGCATCAGTGTCACTGTAAAGCAGGAGCAACAACACAACACTACCACAGGAAAACACAGATTCCTATAACGTCCCTACGAATGCCTCCAGTGTTGGAGAGAGGACAGACAGAAAAAAAAGTCTTTCCGTTCGGTCACTCTTTGTACTCAGTCTTCTATTTACCCATAATCCTTTGTCCAAACTGCTGTCAAATTGCTACGGCGAGCCTCCATCTAACAGAAAATGTCTGATGAAGGACACTCAGGACATTTCTAAAGAGGTCGGTATGAATAAATATAGCTCTGCTTATCCTTTCTCCTTGAAGCATTCAGTCTGGTCTTTATTAAAATGCCACAGGGGATATGGTTGCAGTTTTAAGCCACTCATCTCATCTCATTGGTGCAGAAAGCAAAGATTGGACCTGAGTGACAATTGATTAGCGGCTGTTAGCATCCTGAAGTCCCCGCTGTGCATGTCCTTACCTTGTGCTCTAGCAGAATGCAGCTGAGGACCTGGAGACAGGCGTCCACCCCCAGCAGCTCCAGGGGCAGGTGCAGGGGGAAGTCGACCATCGAGAAGCGGGAGTTGTCAGGCAGGGCGAAGTTGAACGGCCGTTTGAGTTCGTGGGGCAACACTTCCACGTCCACGCGTCTCTGACCGGCCACGGGGACTGGGGACCGCAGCAACCGGTACATCCAGGATTCAATCTCCCGCAGGTCGGCCAGCAGCTGGCTGCCTTTCTCGTCCACCGTCAGAGCCCCAGTGAACACTCGCCACATGGTGTCCCTGGGAGGGGAAGGAAAATGGGAAAAAATAGAAAAAATAAATAAATCCGAGCTCAGTGCATATGTCAGGGTTGTTTTTACATTTGTTTTGGATTAAGTTCAAGGAGAAAAGGAAAATGAAATGTAGGAGAAATTAAATCATTTCCAAAAGAGCAACAGGTTTGCCCCTAACTGCAATGTGACGTTTACTGCATTGCTCATTTAGTTTATCACATAATCCACAACCCAAATCTTTAACATGATTCAATAATTTTGTATTTTCTAATACATGCACTCGACAGTGATGTTAGGGTTAAAAACTGAGGCGACCACAGGGCCTGAACAAACACCCGCTGAAATCACTAATGCGATGAGCAAATGAGACTGAAACACAGGAGAGGCTCTTAAGCAATTGTGAATTGCAGAGTATTGATGTGTAAACCCTCCACTCTGCACACACATGGTGTCATTAAACCCTTTCTCAAGTGTATGCTCTCTGCACGCGTGGCAAAGTGGGAGATAAATCATTAGGCCTTCGGAGCCCTCCCACCAACTGCAGCTGCTACCCAGAGGCAGCCACAGACCTCAATCTGTCAGAGCCACCATGGCACACAGCGCCTGCAGCCATTATGCAATGGCCGGCCTCCCTCTCCGTCATTGACACACCGCATTTCAGCCGACCACGTCTGGGTGAAAAGGATTCTCAGGTCGCTTCAGCCGCTGGATAGAATGGCTTTTTCCAAGGTTGTCAGATAAATGAGACATGTGGATGCACGGCAGCATTTCACCAGAGACCAATACAGTGATGGTCCGAGATGAGCTGTGCATTAGACACTCAATTACTGTAAGTGATGATGAGGAGAAAGCTGCACTGGTTCGACACCTATAAATACACGACCGAGGAGAAAACACGGTCACCAGTGTGGGTGAAAACCAACAATCACACTGGGCTGGAGCCAGTGTTAAGTGGCAGCCTAATTATCACTTTGTCACTCCAATGCTGCAACCTACTGAGTCACCCATGGCAACAGAGTAACCCACCGAGCACTGCAAACTGCCGCATCACAAAGTCATAACCAAATGCTTTGTTGTTTGTTTTTACTGCCTCCTCTCTGCCGCTTTAATAAAATATGAATCATCTGCCATTTTACCACATGAGCAATTCTTTGCCTGGAGTCTAATAAGGGAAATGCCACGCTAAATGCCAGTTCTCCATATTGCTGTTTACCATAGAGCTCCTAGGTTTTCTTACGCAGTGTCATAACATCTAACCTTTAAAAAAACTGTCTCCAGCTCAACCCGTGACACTGGCTGAAATAATATTTGCCCGTAACGCAAATTTCTCAAAACAATCTGATGAGACGCACTGTGAACACTTTGGTTATTTATCATGAAGGTGGAGTGTAGAGGGAACTGTGAAAACATGACGAGTTGCAGACTGCCTGCAGAGCTGCACAAAGGCTCCTGTATTAATTCTGAAACACAAACATACAGGTGGACGACGAGGGACGAGGTGGGAAGAAGGAAAGCGTCTGAGAAGCATTAGTGGCAGAAATAACGTGGAACCGACGCATTTTCATTTAGTCGTCTCCTTTTGTGATCTTTTCCAGAGCAAAAATATGCTGTATTACAGCAAACTATTTTAAATAACGGATACAGCTCTTTTGTTTGTAATGAATGAATGAACAGAATTTATTTAATAGCTGACAGATGATGAAAGATAGTTATTGGCTTTAGCTAGCGACTGATTTATTTGTTTGCAGATAAAAACCAGGTGATATGAATATCAGTATCAGCGTTTATGTTTGCCGATTTGAAATCTATTATTTTACAGGATAAACAATATTGAAAATATGTGCATTTGTTTATATTTTATATACAACTTTAGATTTGATAAAAAGATCTTAAGAATAATTTCCAAATTAACCATATATCAGTTGGACTCTGATATTTCCTTCTATTATGAGCACTATTCATTCTTTTTACAGTTGTGTATGTACATGAAATTAAATTGTTTATTAATGGCCTATTGTTACTTATTTAAAGTTTTTCCACACCCTAGTTCTGCGTTAAGGAAAGAGGATGTCTCAGCTTGTAGAGATTGTTAAACCCTATGAGGCAAATTGTGATCTGTGAATATGGGCTATACATTTTCTTATTTGATTTTAATTGATTTGATTCCAACACATAGTGGTTGTGTATTTAAAATACAAGAAAGGTATACAAATTCTCGAGACTAAATAAGAGACCTAAAATTGATGGTGTGACAGTTTATGTGTTCATTACAATAAAAGGCTTCATTGGTGGTATGAATGGAATCGAGAAATTTAATTGCAATTTGCATGTGAATTTATGCGGTCTTGTTATCAAAATTAGGACTTGAGGCACAAGAAAAAAGTGATGTGATCAAGAATAATAAGCATTCATCGTCCGACAAGCATGAATGTGCATTTTCATATTAATTAACTATTAGAAGTTTGGTATTTATTTAAACCATATTTCAAGGACTTTTGATGAATTATCCATGAGCTTGAAACCGAGCTAGTGGAAGATTTGCTAAGTGACACTTGAGTAGCCCCTCACCTCTGGGTGGCGCGAGGGAGCCCAGCCCGCTGCGTAAGCCTCTGACTGCAGCAGTCCACCAGCCTCTTCAGAATATATAGGCATTCCCTGAAGGTGGAGAAGAACGGGTAGTGGCTGAGGATGCACAGCGAGGTCAGCGTGCTGTTGCGGTTCCTAGCCGCCGCCTTAGCAGCGCTTCGTCTGTGCTGCGGGGATTTGCCGGCATTTAGCTCGGCACCCGGTTTTCTGCCCTCTTCTCCGGAGGCAGGCGGCGCTCCGGACTCAGCGTTGCTAGGTGGCGCTAACACGGAGGACGAGCCTCCGACACTTCCATCAGACCCTTCACTAGCGGTGTCTGCTGCCTGAGCGGCTGTGTCTGAGTGGCTGCCCTTGTCCCCGCGGGCACGGTGATGCCCTCGCTGAAAAGAGCGGTAGAAGTTGATGCAGATTCCATAGCGGGTAGTTCCTGAGTCTTTGTCGGTAAGAGTGAAAACAAACGAGGAGTCGTCGCGGAGGCTAACCCTGCGCTGGCGGATGCTAAGGCAGCCCTCCGGTTGGCAGAAAAACACCACATCTGGTGGGAGTGGGAAGTCAGGGTGGTCCTCCAGCGGGTAGCGGCGAAGGAGCTGAGGTGTCTGGGCCACACTGTCACTGCTAGGTTGCCTGGAGGGGGGATAGAAAAACGTTTGTTAGGTTTTTAAAGAAGCAATATGCACCAGCTCTCAACCCAATTGAACAATTAAGGATTGCAGATTTTTGTCTGCATGGACAGTAAAAACTTTATGGACAATTTAAGGCTCTTGAAACAGTGCTGCACAAAGCTATGCAATGCATCAAGTCAGAGATTGATTATTTGAAGTGTCAAATGATTTTTGGTTCATTAGGAAATATGACAGGCTGCCACAGTCTTGTTAATTAATGGGAACCACTGCTGAAATGGGGCATTGACCTTGGGGGAGGTGTTAGCTCTTCACCTCTGTCCATTTGTTTATTTGTGGGTTTGCTTTTGTTGTCTGCACGATTACGCAAAAACCTCCGCACAGATTTCCACGAAACTTGGTGGAGGATGGGACATGGGCCAAGAAAGAATTATTGAAACTTCAGGAATTTCATTTCACTTTCTTTAACTTGGATCCTCTGGGATTTTGAGTGGAGCAGTTTGGAGCAGATCTAACAATCAATGTGGATTGTGACTAAAGTAAGTGCTCTACTGTGAGCCATTCTAGTTTACTTTATCGCTGTTCCTATCATTAGCTCTAGGTGGTTGAATAACTCAGTCTGCTTCGGGCATTTCATAACTCAACTCTGATGTAATCTGTTTTCCCTCACAGTTTTAAATTGAATTTGAAACGGCCGTCAACTCAAGAAGTATTTTATAAAAGAGGAATCAAATCTTTGATCACTTCGTAGTAAAAACGCAACGTCTTAACAAAGTCCCGACAGTTGTTTGGTGGTTACAAAAGCAAATTCTTAACTATATTTAGCTTTTCAATCCAAGAACTGATTTGAAAAAAAATCTAATCAGAGAAACTTCACAAATTCCATGCATCTCACCCGTTAATAACTCTGAAATTACCCCTGAAGCAAATCACTTCAAATCCAGGAATGTTACAGCAGAGCTACTCGGTAGCTAACTTCAAAAACACTAGTACCCTGGACTGTTTGCTAAATGAATAGTGTTTATATGACTCATCCTTTTCTCCTGTGGATACTCTGCTTAAAACAATGTGCTACATTATGCATGCTACATCAATTCCAAAGCAAAAACCTGAGAGTGTTAACACAGCGGTGGAGGAACCTCTGTCCTGCAGGCAACAATACGGCTCCGGGACAAATACATAAAAGAGCAACTAATGAATTCTAAAATCCTCATGACCAGGACTCGAGACTAACGGCACCACGTCGTCTCAGGAACAACAAAACATGATGAACAGAGATATTCTCCACGATGCCTCCCGGGAAAAAAGGACTAAATATTTGATATATTTACCGATTTATTTTTTGAAGTATTGCTCAGCAAATAGCAAACTGAATCCAGTGCTGACTCGTGAGCACGGCAGAGCAATTTAGTGTCTACAGCACAACCTGACATGAACTGACTTAACACCAGTCGACCTATCTGCTCAGTCACAGGTTTTCAATAAATATGTAGCTGAACAAAGAACTACTATACGAGAGACAGAACGACCACAGGGGGCGGGGCGGGGCGTGTTTAAGGCCATCTCTTAGGCCTTAAACACGTAGTAACAGTTTGTTTGTGGACAGCAGTGGTTGTGGTTTGTGTGATGTGGACATGTGATATGTTAAGTATTAATAAAACTGATCTGATCAGCTCTGTAGCTGCAGGGGCTGCTCGCCAGGAGCACAGCCGGAATCAGATTTCACATAGCGTGCAATAAGAGGAAGTAGATCAAGAGATTGCGTTTCAGTTCACCTTAGAAATGTCTACAATTACTCAGAGCACCATCTCTAGTCTTTACGGACAACTCTTTTGTTTTTAAACAATATTTTGAATATAGCTTAATAATATGTAGCCTCTGCCTTCGGAGGTTATGTTTTCACCCCGGTTTGTTTGTTTGATTGTTTGTAGGAAGGATTATGCTTAAAACTACTGAATGGAATTTCACGAAACGTTCAGACAGTAGAGACGATGTGTCTGTACAACCTGACTTTTCTCAGCTGACGTAACTTAACTTCAGTTTTCAAAGCAAAATATTAAGCACCACCCTTATGTCTTAGCTGAGGATAACTTTAAACCAAATATAATACTTAAAGTCAGATTAAGTTCTTACCTTGCTCCAACTACGACTAAGTAGTCGAGCAGGCGAGGGCACATTTTCTTTTTCTCCATCTTGGATTGAACCCGTCCTGTTTGTCAGGGCATCCAGGATATGTGTTTTGTCTCGAGTCAGTGTTGTCTCTCCATCACAACTGGGAAAGTTGAAGCGTGTAGTTGAACCGCTGCGACTCGTTCGTCATTGTGTTGATCCAAAGAAACGACTAAGTCAGACCTGTAACGCAAAGAGAAAAAGAAAACACATTAGCTCAGTTTGAGCTCATGTAAAATACAAGTCTACGGAAGTCAGGAAATCTGTATGTATCCAATTGAAAACAAACAAAAAACAAAAAACAAAATTCACTTTTATAAGAGAGATTCTTCAGTTGGAGAAATTGTGATGTTGCACTGTTCATGGTTGTGTAAAAAGATCCAATAACCCTTCATGGCCACTGTTGTATCTTACAAACCACCAGTGTCAGATCAGCAACAAGATAAAACGAAGCCGCACTAAATGATTTGGGAGATTTCATGATTCGTGGAAAAATGTGGATCAAGGGGACATGACAGAGTTTTCATGTTATGAAACACCTACCTCAAACAAAATGCTCGCTCGGTTCGTTCTTATTAAACTTGCTTTGAGTGTTTTAAGATTCTGTTTTGGCCGTTAGTTCAGCTGCTTGTTTTTGTGGGTGGGGGGGATTATTCATTAGCGGCTCACTGATATAATAAGCAGCTTAGGGGCCTTAGGGGGGAAACAAGCAACAACCCTTCTCTGACAGGTGAGTGAAACACAAGCAGCAGTTCCACCGGCACAGAGCCTGTTGAATTTGGTTAAAGTGTGAAAAGAAAAACATTCCATCTTATAATGTAGAACTAAGTGAAAACTAATTCTTGGCAATGACCCTTTTTCCTGATCCGATGTCCTATTGTTCCACTGAGTTTGTCGGAAATCCACTCAGTAGTTTTTGCGTTATCCTGCTAATAAACAAACCATGCAACAAACAAACCGAGACACAAAAACAAAACCGTGCAATTTAATTATTGTATTGGAAGCAATGTCCTCAGTCCTCCGTCTCCGCTGTCAAGCATTTGCTGTCTCTCTTGCCAAA
Source organism: Pseudopleuronectes americanus (assembly GCA_038501795.1). Lineage (NCBI taxonomy): Eukaryota > Metazoa > Chordata > Actinopteri > Pleuronectiformes > Pleuronectidae > Pseudopleuronectes > Pseudopleuronectes americanus. The sequence goes on along the minus strand of CM076716.1, from coordinate 25,324,039 downwards.
ACAAGTCTCGTCATTAAAAACCCAACATTTTTTGCATCAAAAACCAAAACACATCCAGTTTCTTCTACTGGATCTTGTCAAACACAAATTTCCTTTGGGCCGTCAAAGAAATACAAAACAGGATTTATCCTCAATAACCCTTAGAACACAAAAGCACACACACTTTGCTCGTCAAGAATGAGAAATGTCTTTTCTTCTGCCTATGTCAACTGCCAGTGGCAAAGCACCAGCTCTGATCCGAGCACACAAAGCCCTGGCGTCTCTGCAAATTGTATTTCATGTATGATTCAGAACAATAAGCCATAACTTCATCTGGATGTGATTTCTAAGCTTTGTAATTTGGACAAATTTGTTGTTTCAATTCATCTTTATAAAACTTTAATATATTTTTGTTTAACCGTTGTTTATACTACGATGCAGGCTATTGCTAGTAATTAAATTCAGATCAACGATGGAAATTTATCGAATATAATTGAGCACGATCCCAGTTTAAAGATCTTTTTGGTCCGTTTTTCCTCTGGCAAGAGAACAAGGCAAATCTCTGCCCTCTCCAGTTTCCCTCTCTGCGTTACAGACAAAGCTCGTCTTTCATATCAACGCAAACAGATCTCATAACAGTAAATTTATGCACCTCGTGTTCGATTCTGGATACAATGCCTATCAGGGGAATCCGCATAACGCCACACTCCTGCAGCATATGATGAAACTGAGACGACGGTTGAATTATGGCGAGATAAATAAAAAAACTAAAATAAACTAGGGTCAGGTGCCGATTACATGTTATTTTTCTCTGACCCTCTTCCAGATGTTGGTCTGTTGTTCACAACGAAGAAGAATCCCTTTTCTCAACATCAATAGTCAGATTCCTGGCTTCACTCAATATGAAACCAGCAAGTCCTTGAGATGTTCGACTGCAAACATGAGACAGGAACAGGCATCATCAAATCCTTCGATTACCAAAACACATTCAGTCTAGCTGACATGAAGGAGACAATCGGTTTGACTGCCTCCAGCGTGCACACAGACGAGCGGCTGTCCTCGCTCTACCTGGCTGCGTTAGTTGCGTATCTCATGCAAATGTGGGTCACGTGACATCACAAAAAAACACACCAGGCAGTAACAGCCCGAACACACACAAGCTGTTTCAGGAGCTGGAGCAGCACTGGTGTCTGTGGGGGAGACTTTACTGTTGACTTCGAGCTTTTTAGCTCTAAAGCTAAACATTTATATACACAACAAAAACCTAAAAAACACTAGAGAGAGAACGTATAATAACCCCCCCCCACCCACCCACCCAATTAAAGTCCTCCTGTAGTAGAAGCACTCTCGTGGAAGTGATGAAGAGGCATTAACAACTCCATTCAAAAACAAACAAACAACTCAACAACCACTTGCAGCAACACAATCATTTACTGATTCACACTGACATGTCATGTTGTGCTATGAGGTGCAATAATGTGATGTTACTGACGTACACTGCCCCACAAACTGAGGGTCAGAGGTCAAGATGATAAGAAGCCATCTGCTTTGTTTATGCCTGTTAGTTACATGCTGTTAACGCCACAGTGTTTCACACCAGCAGGGACACATCAGGGACACAACCAGCAGGGACACAACCAGCAGGGACACAACAAGCAGAGACACAACCAGCATCGAGTCACTGTCACGTCCACGACAGATTTCACTCAGCATGACTGTTAAACGTTGCTGCAAAATGGCGGCTCTACTAACAAGTTCTTTGGTTCTGAGGGACCAATAAAACGCATGCGTACGAGTACATTGTACTATACATATTCTGTTATATCATATGGTGTTATACACATTATTATATCTGTCACAGGGAAGCTTGAGGTGTTAAAACGTATATCTGCGAGGAAAAGCTTCCTTCAGCAACTGGAACAGATGTTTGGAGAAAAGGCGACAGGATCTACTTGGTGCCACGGTGAGCTGCGTTTCAACTCTGACAAAGCAAATGCCAGACGAGGCCGAGCTTCACAAACTCCACCCTGAAACACAAACACCACCGCAGCTTTCCACTGTCTCTTAAGGGCTGTTATCCCTGCACTGATAAGCTAATGGATCAGTAATTTACCCAGTAGGTGTGATGCGTTCCAACTGAAAAGAATCTGGGCATGGGCGGGGGCGGGGATCACACCGCACCGTTTATACAGGACGAGGCGTCATAGTGATAAAACCCCCACCCCTCTATCACACACACAAGAGAATAAACTGATTATTATCTCTTCTGACATTTTAAATAATCACGCAAGTGCACTGCGGCTTCAAGCGAAACTTTATTTACTTTTAAATGTATTCAATTAAAAAGATAACGGGCCACAACCCATTAAAAACAGAAATATTTAAAAGGCCTCCTAATTATCTTGACATTAAAAATAAAAAAAACAAGTGAGATAAACAACTATTAACTTCGGAAATTATCCAGACACAGTGTTGTTATTGCGGCTTTTTTAGAAACGTCAACCTGATCCGGTCGTGTCGGCTGCACCATCACTGTGTCACGTTTCCAAAAACCGTATCAATGTCACATGGGCGCATCTTAAAGGAGCCCGACTATCTAACACAAACAGAAAACCCTCAAAGGCAACAAGGGAAATGACAGTGGTGTTTGTATTTATGTGGCAAGAGGGAAACTTCAGTCACACGTCCTGACACAAGCTGCCGCTAACCCCCGACAGCCACAGCATGTGATGCAGCCGCGTCCAGTGGGGGTGGCTTCACCACAGAAGGCTTCAGATGCATTATGGGTATAAATATGTCTAATAGCTCTACTTTTGAGTAAGAGCCGTTCTCAAATTGACACGCACTAAACGTTAGCTAGACTCATTGTGACGGAAGAAGAAAAAAAAACTGGTTCATACTCGATAAGGTGGAGATGTATTTTTGACACTATAGCCTTAATTAAAGGGACACAATCTAAGTGAGGTTCTCAAGCATCCATCCCAAAATGTTCCTGATTCTTTCTCAGGTCATGACCCATCTCTCCACAGCATTTCATGGCAATTGGTTCAGCAGAATTTGAATAATCCTGCCGACAGACAGACAGCGAGACACACAGCAGTGACAACTCAACCTCCCTTGCAGAGGAGAGTGAACAGGCTGACAGTATTTGAAGATGTGGCTCACGCTGCACCACACAGTGAAACGCTGAAACAAGTCGTTATGAGGGAGCTTAATGTCACCGCTCATCACACTTGGTAAAATTATTCAAGTGCTCCCCAAGCCCGACAGTCTCCTGCTGCTCTTTGCATGTTAATGAACAAGAAGGCCACAGTAAACTGTCACTTAACATTAACGAGGATATCTGCACTAAGCAGCTAGTTAGAGCACATAACCCCCGTGTGGGCAATATTCTATTCTACAGTATTTCTGCACACTACTGAGCACGTTGAAGGTTTGGACGGGTAGACAGTTCATCCTTACTCACAGATATGAGTTAATTACAGGAAGTAATCACAACATATCGCAGAGTGCACATTGGAAACCTTTTTATCTCAGGTCTGGAAACGTAACTGCCTCCTGGTGCGAAGCCAAAATGGCCATTTTCTGATGCAAGGACCACATCATTACTTTTAGATGAGGATGGAAGGACTTCAACACTTCACTGGGTTGTATTGAGTGAGCGAGCTTTGTAATGATCTCTGTTTCTCTCTCTCTCTCTTTTAAAACAAAAAACACGAGATAAAAGAACCACAACAACAGTGTGTTATCTTGAAAAGGGGAGATAACGATGCGGGGTTAACACGACAGATGAATCTGTGCTCTCGCTGGTTATGTAAGCACGGAGGGGAAGATGGATATGATTCACAGTGCTTCCTGCCAGTCACAGCAACCGACTGTACCCAGCGATGGAGACTGGTGGATTTGTTTTGAGCCGAGTGACGAAGCACAAAAAAAAGAGAGAGAGAGAGAGAGAGAGAGAGAGATGAAGTGTAGATTAATAATAAAGTATTGATCGCTGCGCACTCACTTTGAGATTTAGATTACAGACGCCGGGTTTGTTTATTACACGCCTGAACAAATTTAAGAACTGATTTATTACCCTGTCAAGAAAACTGGTTAGCACAAAATTACAGCCTAGACCTCTTTAGGCCCCCCCACTCCTCACACCTCTCTTTTTATGTACAATGTTTTCAAGATGTCGCCCGGGCTGTGACCCCATCTTAGTTGCATAATTCACTTGTAGTGTTAGGTTGTGTGTTTGTCTCATAGACTGTACATGAAGATGCACGACACGACAGCTCCTTTTAAAGTGAAGCCGAAAGCTGTCTAAATCGCCCCCTAGTGGCTGGCTGCGGAATATGTCATAAACCTCCTCAATGTTAGTGGGTGGGACGTGAGCCAAACTGCAAAACAAAACTAAATACAAGTCCCAAAGATGGGTTCTCTCGTGTTAGGCAGATCACACTCGCACAGACCCTTTTGGCGCAAGATGCCAACATTCGTATAAAGGCTTTGCATCGACCATGTTTATATACGACGTCTGTATGAAGATGAGTGCATGTGTTTGAATCTGCGTTACATTCCTCTTTGTACACGTCTCACTCGTGTCATAACAGTAACAGTAGAATGTGGTGACAGGTTGCATTCGGGGCCGGGTGCGATGACTCAAGCTGTCATGTCGAGCTGGTACTTTCTCATGAGAAACAGGGAGGGGCCTGAGCTCAGCGTTTAGCACATGAGAACATTAACATACAAGCAGGGGAATTGAAAAATTAACAATGTACCGATACCTTTGTTAATCCACATGTAAATCTGTGTTTAATTAATCAAGCAGGACCATATTTAAGCAGTTGTCAAAAGCTCAGTTGTTATTAAAAATGTACAGATGATTAGCTGGATCCTCACTTGGGTTTTTTTGGGGTCACCTTCACTATACTATGATACAATATCAAGGCCTTTGTTTTGAAGTTATCAAACTCAAATAAAAACTGGTGCATGAAAACTAATGATGGATGACTATTTTTGATTCATGGGATATTTGGTGTTTCTGTGGTCATGCATAAATCAATCAGAATAAGATTTCCGTTACCATGGCAACGGTTAAAGCTTCAAAGCAGTCAGTCTATTGGGAATAATTTGGATGTGGAGCAGTAACACAAAAATAAACCACCTGATAATACAACAAGATAAACAGCTCTATAATATGGATGCCAACAATTTATAGAGCTACCTGGAGGAGTCACGAGACAAAATGGCTTTGACGCACTGTATTTTCCACGATTATTCCACACCTTTTATATCTCCAAATATTAATATTATACTTAAAATATTGTATTGTCAATATCTCCATTAGCACATATTTCTTTACAGTGACAGCTTTGCAGTAGTTATGGTGGTGAGACTTTCATCTCACTGCAGTAAACTTATTCTGGACCCATCTTGACCTTTTATAATTCTTATGCTCTTTTGTTTGATACTAGATGCCTTGATTTCCCTCGGGAGCAATAAAGTATCCATCTATCCCATATATCCATCCATCCATCCACCCATCTATTCATCCTTCTATCTATCCATCCATATTACATTTGTATTCCTTTGCTTTTTCAATTACTTAATCGCTTCAGTGTTTTCGATCCAATCTTTTATGGAAATTGTTTATGTGGACCAACATAAACTGAATGAGTAACTGGGATCTTCTAGATAATTATACTGACTCCTCTGACACGTACCAACTGGGAAATACAGAGGCTGGTTGAAGTAGAAATACTCTCATAGTAACTGAGAGCATGTACTCAGTTACTTCGCACTACTGCAGGTTTGACATTGAGTAAAAACAACCCAACATGGATCAGGCCTCAATGACAAACACGTTTCGACCAGTGTGTGAGGTTAAAACCAGTATACACCCCCCACAGGAGACCAGGTTAGTGGAGGTTAAGAGGGAATTTCACCTACAACCTATGGAGATTACAGACGATGAGCTGGAGGTAACTGGGCTAATAACTGGGATGAGGCGATGCTAGCATCTCCCAGTGAATCCCACCGATCTGAACCCGGAGCTGCAGGTCGTGTGTCCCGGGTCTCCGGCTCCGTGACGGGGACCCGGGCCTCGTCCCCCACATCCCTTCCCCCGAACATCCATCCTCTCACCCCCGCTCCGCTAGCTCGACGCTGTCACTACGCTGTCACTACGCCACGGGTGGATTAGCTAGCTAGCCGCCTAGCTGCTAGCGCTAGCGTCCCTCCGCGGATAAACGACATAAATGAATAAAACATGGTGGATTGTTAGGAGGTGGCTCTGTGGTGGTGATGATGATGACATGAAACCCAGCGGGGATGAACGGCTCAGGTGTCGGTGTGAAAGAGCGTCCTCACCTGGCTGCGTTAGCCGGTTAGCCGCTAGCGCTCGCTGCGGAGCCAGCTGCTGATGACGGCCTGGGCGGAGGGTCTCCTGCTCGGTCACGGAGGGAGAGAAGCCGCGCGGGGCGTCTTGGATTCCGGCGTTTCTCTCGTGATGCCCGCGGTGTAGCATCCGTTGTGGAGGTCGGGGTGAGGGGCGAGCTGCGCCCGTGTGTCCGGCGGGCAGAGGTGGGACTGATCGGAGGCGTGTGTCTGTGTGTGTGTGTGTGTGTGTGTGTGGGTCCGCCTCTCCGCTGCTTCGGTCAGTTCCGACCTGCCTCCTTCACAACATCCCCTCCGACAGCACCGTCAGTCCGCAGGGAGTTACTCATACTCACGGTCCCAGAGGAGGGAAGCGACGAGCGGTGACACTGCCAGCAGGGGCGGTCATCCGAGTCGGTGGTGACGGGGACAGCAGCGAGAATGTGTCGGTCAGGTTTTCACTGTGTTTTATCATCCAACAGGGCCGGTCCCAGCCTTTGTGGGGTCATGTGCGTTTGACGGCCCCCCACCCCTCTCCATTCTAACTATGGCCGTTTTACCCAGAGTTTGTCTTTTGACATATGCACAACACAACGGGAGGTTTTCTGCACAATAATATCAAATACTTCATATTAGTAGCTGAGGCGAGAGGTGGAGCAGGCGGCAGAGACAGGAAGCGATGTAATAAGTGAGCACGCCAGAAGTGGTCAGATCTTATCACCTCAAACTCTTGAGGCGATTAGTTTTCTTTTTGTTTTGTTTTCACTTTAGAGTCTGTCTCATGTTAGAAGCTTCATTAAGCATATGATTTATTAGCCTGTGACATCACAGGAGCAGTTTATTTGCGGGAACGAGTCGGGAAGATTTATAATAACTTGTCCTTCTCCAAGGGGAAACTACTACAACAAACCTTTGCACTTTTGGGTTTTTAATTCAAATGCAGCTAATTGAGTGTAAAAAAGAATATTTCCCTCTGTAGCATCTCCACCTGCTGGTCGTTTTGGTTTATCATTAAACTTGCCATGCTGTGATATTCTGTACTATCTCAGGTTCAAACTGCACCATGTTTTCATTACGGAAGTTTGACAAGTTGAATATTTTTCCTAGATTTGGGTCGTGGCTTGTCATGAAGGTGGTGATGGTGGGTCCCGAAGCCAGACCATTTGAGAACCACTCGTGTATAGAACCATATAGTGAGTTAAGAAAACCTCTGTTTACCAGTAACTAGTAATACAACGTTCTTCTTTATTCATAGTTACTTTCTAAAAAGATGTATGACAGCTCCCTAAAAACGACACCTGGTGGCCGGCTGCTGTATATATAATAAGTCAAGCCTCAACTGTGTTAATGGATGTGACACACGGACCAAATTTAAATGTTTCACAAAGTTCATTGTAGGAAATTGTTGTCCCACTGATGTACTGTATATTCAAGTGTTAATTATTCTAGTAAGTTGTTTTTACTATTAGGCCGGTTCTAACAAAGTAACCTGAAATATAATACAATTATATCGTGTGTGTGTGTGTATATATATATATAATGAGGAAATCTTTGAGGGACATAAATAAAAACATGGTAATAAGTCTGACCCTTTAAGTCAAGTCTCTGAACATCAACATGTCCAACGTCTGAGGGGCAAACAAGTGATTCCAGTTCCAAACACAGAAGCACTACAGCATAGCTTTAATTTATACTGTACATACAAAACAGAAGGTCTTCAGGAGTTACAAGTATTAAAATAGTTTTGCATTTCTATATATCAATATTGTTTAGTGTCACCCTTTGAGGACAGGAATTAAATGAGATCAGATGTCACTTACAGTATATACAGCAAAATTAACTGATACCTACATCATTAACATAACATATACACAGAGAAACAAAGATTTCATAGCCAACAGCTTTCTGCTCGTTTGATTCTAGTACAACACAAGAGCATTTGTCTCAGTTGACCTGTGGGTCATTAGAACACGGTGGAAAACTTGCAAAGGCTCAAACTAAATTCAGTGGTTTGAAGTTTTTGGCCTCAAACAGCAAACCCAGAAACCAAAAAGGCAAACTTTACATTTCACTGAAACCCAAAGTTAAGTTTTGCAGAACGGAAACAAATCACTTATAATCTGCTTCGTTTAATTATCGATCCATCTGTCAAAAACAAATCCAAAAACATTAATACAAATGTTAGCGAGTGTCAGAAAAATCCATTACAAACAAATGTGTTCCCATATTTAGGCGATTAATAAAAAACAAAACCAGGTTTTTGAGAGGGAAGGCAGAAGCTAAGTTTAGGTTGATAAAGTTTGTGATGTCAGATTAACAGTGCAGCACATGGGCATGGAGCTCTAGATGACTTGAGTCCACCTGGATGAAGTAAAGCTGAATTAACTGTGACCACTCTGCAGGTTGAAGATCATCCCACTGTTAAAACCATCATGTTTGAATTCAATCAACCAACCAGGAGAGTTGTTTCCCCATTTACATGCTGCTCAAACAAATCAATTGTATATATATATCACAGATGGATGAATGGCAGTTTACACAGAGGTCTATGTTTATGTCCATGATACGAGTGGATCAGTGAATCCTGTGGTTTTCCATTGATCTCTTCAGACTGGGTTTCTAAGACAAACAGACACACACACATACACACACACACACTCCTCTCCTGTGCAACGGGGAGGGACATGAAACAGTAGAATCCTTTTCAGACAAGACATTTATAACAAGTCACAGTAGAAAGTTGATGATGTCATTGTTAAAGCAATAATCAACACACGTTTCTACTACTGCAGCGTGCCAAAAACATCTGCTGTGAGAAAAGGATGATTGAAAGAATGATTTGACCATTAAGGAAGTTTTTAACTGAAGCAAACACTATGCAAACTTCACGTAGGAATAGAAAAACAACAAAAAAGGGAGAAACCCAAGTCTGCTATCACCGAGTGCTTTACGAGACCAATTCAGATCAAATTAAACCTCATCCTGCCTGATACCCCTGTAACCACATGGCTTTCACCTACTTAATAAGCACAGTTTGGGTTTTATCTGCTCATGTGAAGAATCATCGTCTTAATTGTATTGTTAAAAGCAACTATATTCCACAAAAGCCAAAAGCAACTGTCTCTAAACATGATTTAAAAAAGCTCAACACTGATGTAAAGGCTCTGATTTTGACCGACAGCTCATATAAATGGTTGAAAATGTTTTCACTTCTGCGGTTGTGAAGGTCTAATGTTGATTCTTAGCTCCACACAGACAGGAAACACACTGCAGTAGCACCGTCTCGTCCAGTTTGTTTTTTTTAAAGCCAGAATAAACATAACAGCTACGTATTTACATTAAAATTCCTCTATTGGCTGTTAACGCAGCATTTCAAGTTTGCACTGCACAGGAGAAATGCATGAAAATCACAGAATGAATATAAACATCTAGATCTCTGCAGTTACGACATTTAAAAATGTTTCTATTCATTTCCTGAAGTCCTTTGCTCCACGTCGATTTTTCTTTTAAAGAAGGCTTTGAAAAAGTCTGACCAGTTAAAGCTGTTTGTGTCGAGTAGCAGTTCGAGGAGGAAACTCAAACGTAATGTGAAAGTCTATTCAGTCACAGATGGTTTTTTCTTCAGTATAATTCGTATATTATCAAAATTAAAAGGCAGCTAATTTCTATGTATCCTGTTCGAAACTGTGTCGCTCATAAATTCTCACTCACAATGATTAACCCAGATCGAAATGTGAAAATGATTGTACGGTTTAATTATGAAATGAATAAAAGAAACTTCTTACATATACATCATGATGAATGAGGTGTTAATAGAGGTTCTTTCTATATTGATTCATGACCATAAACTTTGTGGGAGCAGGGTTTTTTAAACTTGTCGGAGGAGAGTCACTTCCTTTTTATTAAAACCAAATCTTCATCTTTACAAAGAATTTTGGACACTCGTCTATTTCGGGGGAACCAGTGCGCTGTGTTGAAAATAAAGAAAAGGTGTCACTTCACCATTTCCTGTCAACGAGGGCACGGTCTCTCTCTGTCACCTGCAGTATGACTCTCTTGTGCGTTGGTTTGTGATTGTACAATCTCGTGGAAACGTCCCCCGTGTGCACTCAACTACAACACTTTTGTCCTGTGAAAATAAATATACAATTTACATGAACGTTTGATGGGCATCTAGAAATGACCAAAAGGGTTCCTTATGCACTTGGAAGAAAGATCAAGTCCTCTATTAGAAATTAAAGAAGCCCCCGCCCCCTCCCCCCCGATTCCCAGAGGTGTACTTCACATTACTTTACCTGAGCGACTACACCAAACGCTTGATTTCTGTCCTGACATCAAAGAGAACAAACTATTTGTTGCCATATCACGATGCACAATACCGTCCAGATGACCCACTGCTTCACCCCAACATCAATATCAAATCTGCCGGAGCTCAACTCTGTATCCGGTTCCATCTATTGCACGACTGCAAATCCCTGTTTTTTTAGACCAAATCTTCAGCTGTAAAACGGAAACCAGCTCAAACCAGATCCAAACCTTCTGATGATTGTTAGAGGATGAGTACAGAACTGCACTAGAGAGACTTTCCACATATATTAAATCAGATAAATGGCTTCGGAGCCTGATGCTGGTGTTCAATATTGCCACAATCATGTCAGCATCTACACAATAGGAAGAACAACAAAAGGCTCAAAGAAAAACTAAATGTCCAGGTTTCTTCTCATGAACACAAATCCGTTCAGCAGTCCGTGTGAGAGCGAAGGGCAATGATGCTCGCCTGCCACGAGAAAATTAAATCTCCACGCCTTCAACCAGTCCGTGCCGAGGAAGAGGTCCTGGTCCCGGCTGGATGCCGTGTCAGTCTTGGACTTTAAAGCCACAGGAGTGCGACACCAGGTTGGCGGTCACTCGTTGACGTCCCAGATTTCCGAGAGCAGCGGGGGAAGCTTCTTGTCCTGGAGGCGAAGAGCAAAGACCTGCTCCGAGTGGACGCTGCTCAGCGTGCGGAGGCTCACCAGCTTCATCAGCATGCGGGGGAACATCAAGTGATCCTGAGGAAACATTTAAAACTGTTTTTAAAAAAGGAAGAGGAGACTTTGTGCTCTTCGATCAAGTCAACAATGTGTGTTGCTTTTTAGTTCAAATAAGAAAAACACAAAGTAACACAGGCTCTAGTTGCAGCTGCAGTAAAAGTTAAAACAGTTCTTCTATACGTCCTTTTCTCCTCTAACACACAACCGGGCTGCTGGAACCAAAGGATTTAACCTCAGCCCTGACCCAATGTGCTTGTTGTGATGACGGCAACCGGGCTGTGCTGACATACTGCCGGTCACGAGAGAAGTGCTTATGTAAACCACTCAGCACTTACATGCGGTCTCTTGATCATGATGTAAGAGCGCAGGGCGTCCACGTAGGGCTGCTGCAGCCGCTCCACCAAATCATGATCCTGCACATTTGGTCGATCTACACAAAGTTCAACAAACAAAACAAAGATTAGCAAACGGTTAATTCTCTAATTGCATTATCAGATTATGTTGATCATTAGAGCCGAGGACATGGAGGATTCACTGCAGATTGTGTACGATCTGAAATCTGACCTGCAGAGAAGATGTTGATGGCGATGAGCAGAGCGTACTCGGCCTCGTCCAAGTGCAGGTCATTCATTCCCTTTGAAAACTCAAAGATGGGGTTAATGAACTCCAGCTGAAGCCCTGAGGAGGAGAAGGTTGAGAGAGACACAGGGAAATTAAAGGAGAGAGAGAGTCGTACTCTGTGTCTTCAGCAGAGTGAAAGTAATTCTTTGAAACCTAACCGTGGATTTGAAGTATAGCTACAGGCCTAGGAAATACAAATGTTCTATCAGACAAACCAGGTCTATACCATCAGGTAACAAGATGCAGCACTTCTGAGTTAAAGGCGGATTTTAAACGTGACTGTGGGGCTCTAATTGATTTCAAAATGAAAACATTCAGAAACGGCTATGGCTGCTCAACCTTTATTTGAAGCATTTAAAAACAAACGGGAGAATCAGTTGGAGGGATCAGTTTGAACATTCCTATCCTCCATGAACACAAATGAGTAAATTCACCTGCTTTTGCGAAATCATCCTTATTATAACTGAAGTCCTTCAGAAACGTGATGCTGTCAATAGTAGGGTTGTACCGGCGTGACGTCTCCAGCAGCATGATCTGAGGGAGACAAACACAATCAGGTGTTTGTTATATTTTGGATTACAGCAACATTTACTCCATTCTAATGTTGCCTTACTCAAGAGAAGGATTCCAGTCTTACTAATCCTGGCATGAAATCGAGCCAATAACTAAATGCCCAGGTGTCAGTATCCAAATTGAGAACTCTATTGGGTGCATCCCTATAAATCAGGACAAACCTCGATGGTGGACGTCTTCAGCAGAGCGATCTGATCCTCCCTCGTGAGCTCCAGGAAACCAGGGAGCTGCTTCGCAAAATCCACGATCTCCTGAACGGACATGATGGCGAGCTCGGTAAAGTGGGCGAACCGCTGCTGACGCACTTCTCGGTTCTGCAACTCCTGACTCTGAGGCCACGGCTGTTTGATGCACAGGCAAAATAATAATACATTAACAAAACACAAGCGTAGTTATGGATTGGTTAACATGTAGTAAACATTCCTGTGATATGTTTTGAATGCAGCAGCCACAGTTAAACCAGTATTCAAATCTAAAAGGCTTTTACAAGAAGTTCCTGTGCACATGAATAGCAGCTGTATCTTCTCCTTCACCTGCCAGGTCTTAGCAGAACATCAGCCACCCACACTAAACACCAAAGCAAATGCAGCATCTTGTTCCTCGAGACGTTCACTTACTGTGACTTTTGGTCGTTCGAGGAAAGACCTCTTGTTGCATTGCTTCTGCATGGTCACCAGCTTCTCGATCATCTCCAGCTGCTGAGGATCCAGCGTGACCACTTCCTGCGGAGGCGTGGGCGTGACCACGGTGGACGGGCGGGCCGCGTCCTCGTCATGCTGCTTCTTCATCTTCTTTATTCTGATTTGCTCCTCAGAGAGGACACCTGAAGGTCACAGAGGAGGCACGTTCTTGACCGAAGCTCAATCTCTCAGTGAAGAGGATCATTTCATTCTCATGTTATTCACTCTTCATGTCAGAGTGGAATTGACATCTTCTACATCTTTGACACTTTTGGTAAAAGGAGAACTCACACTGCTCCAACATGCCGGCCTCCCGACACTTGCGCAGGCGACACTGCTGGCACTTGCGGCGCATGTACATGTCCATCTCACAGCGGCCGTTGTTCTTGCAGGAGTACTGGGCGCTCTTGATGACGCTGCGTCGGAAGAAGCCTTTGCAGCCTTCACAGCTCAACACGTTGTAATGGAAACCCGAGGCCTTGTCACCACATACGCTGCACACCTCGTTGCCCAACATCTTCGGAGCCGGCCCCTTCTTCCTCTTCACTGGCTGACCATCTACACGCATGGAGTGAGGCGATAAATCATATTAAGAACTTTGAAGCACCTCAGTCAGAGACATTCCTTCAGGCAGTAATGTGACCAAACAGGGTTCCTGCAGGTTTCAACACGTTTAAACTTTAGACCTCTTAGAGAATAGAGTAGAGAACAACACGCTACGTTCTCTCTCACGGTGGCTGTACTGAGATCAGTTCTGATGATCAGTTCCATGATGGTCTTGTAGTTTTATGCAGCTTACAAACTAAGCAAATCACCAAAATATTACTCAACAACAACAATTAATAGTTGCAAAGGAAGCAGCATTAAATTGACGTTAATATAATTAAGATTTACATGAATGAATGTAATATTTTGACATATTTAAGACCACTGTTCCCTGTGCACTTGTACAACCTTATAAAATGACTACTACTACTACTAATAATAATAATAATAATAATAATAATAATAAAAAGTGTAACTATTCAAATCCAAACTTTCATTATGAAACGATCCAGCCCGAGCTCACGGTGTTGTTACAAAAAGATCATGTCTGTGACAAACAGGTTTGTACAGTGTGGAAGATCACACCAGTTACACACAGAAAGACACACGCGCACAACACCCGACAACACTGTTGTATCAGGTGCTGACTGAATCTGCCAGAAAACACACACCATCTTGACCGAATGTAGATCAAACTGAATCATGTTCTGGATTCATCGAGTCATTCCTGCTCTGATTTGATCATTTTCAGAAACACAAAGGTCAGTGACATTAACAGAAACTCCCGTCCAGATTCATACGGGGACACTTCATTTTCTTAAAGAAAACTATTTAAAGACTTCCACAATACAAGGATTCAGATGTACCATCGGCTCAAGTTGTGTATTGAAGCCATTCCTCCCGTCTCACCTATGCTGCTGCCGGACGTGTCCCCGGCAGCCGGGTCCAGCTTGATGTCGCCCGTCTCCACCGGCAGGGGGCTGCTCATCTTGGTCAGTGAAGGGCCGTTGTGAGGGGGGGCATGGAAGTCATCAGGCTGGGAGAGGTCAGCGAGCGACAGCAGGCTGCTGCGCTTCACTGTGGCGCCTCCGCTGCTCTCCTCAACCATGCAGTCCAGCTGCAGCTCAGAGGCCCCTTCAAACACCTTACTCTCATCTGACAGAGGAGACACACACACACACACACATTCAGGACAATCTGCACACACCTCGTGAAGTTACACTGACACGTTTCCAACACAAGTTTCCTCTTGTCCTTATCAGTTTTGGCCATTGTCCAAAATAAACGTTTAGCGTACATTAGCCAAAAGGTGTTACACAACAAAAACACAAAACTCATGGAATAAATGCGATTTATGTGAAAGGTTAGTATCTGAATATCTGCAATTCTTTTGTTTGAGACTGTAGGAATCAGAGCAATCTTATGAGTGTCTGTATATATAGCTTGGCAATGATTCCTCAATTTAAGAAATGCATATGTTTGCTGCATTGTTAACTCTGTCAAATCAAAGCCTTCATATTGGCACATATCAGCCGACTGACACTGATATGACAGTGAAGGGCTCATATCAGCGGACATCATCAGCCAACTGATAACAGAGCCGGGCTCTACTGATAACATGCAAGAGAAGCGTCTCTCACCATGACCAACATCTGGGATATCAGTCACAGACAGCGTGGACATCTTCTGCACAACAGCTTGTCATTACGAAACCAACGTGCACCTGTGAAGCACAGACAGGAAGCAGATTTGATTAACGTGGAAAATTTACGAGTACGACCACCAACCGAGGGAAAAGCTAAATCACCTGAAGCAACAACATACTTGCTCCTTTACTTCTATTTCCATAAGGAGATAGACAGAAACCCTATGTTGACAACCACCTGTTACTTATCTAATCTTATCCAATAAGTTTATCACTCAAGTTCTTGGAAAGATCTAGAATATGACAAGTCTTGTAGTCAACCGAGACCCGCCCGGCAAATACGTGCATACTGGAAAGTCGACAGGCTGTGAAAGCAGAAATGAAAGTCTGTCATGTGCCCCATATGGATGCATTTCAGGAAACTGACTCAGCGGACACTCGTGCTTGATTTTCAGTTATTTATAAAACAACCTGCAAGAAGGAAAATCAGGTTATAAGATATCCATCCATCTGCAGTTTATCTCACACATTAGCCCCTTGTGGTTTTGTCATATCATATCAAAGAACTACACGTGTGTTTAATTGGTTTTATTAGTTGGCTTTTGTAGGATGAATGAAACGGGTAAAATCCTCTACAACTCTTTATGTAATATCACTTTGTCATGTGCATTTTCTGGAAGATCAATTCAATTCAATGTTGCCTAAAAAACGGTTCCGGAAACAATGCTAAAAATGGTCGTATGCTACCAGATATTTAAGGAACAAATACTTTCAGTTGAATTTAATTATAGTTTTAATCGCACCATATTTATCTTAAGGCTCTTTACAGAGAAAGGGTGAGACACTGGAGGGAAATACAAATTCAGAAACCTCTTGCACAACCAGTAACCGGGTGAACGGACACCTGCCTCTACAGGTTGAACTGGTACTCAAGTTTAAACAATATAAAAGAAATCTATTATGTCGTGTTGCTTAACTTGAATTTTAGAAACCTGAGAAAAGTTTGATTCCTTTGTGAACAATCCAAACTAGAACTGAACTGTTTCAAGCAAAGAATTCCTTGTTTACTTTATCTATTTTTTCCAGATTCAGTTTTGGTGAAAACATTAGAAACGCAGCTTAGCAACAGTAGACAAGAGACATAATCACATCTTCATCACCAAGAAAAATCTAAGTGAGCTTCAAATCTGGACAGAATGTTTACAAGCTTGTTGATAAGCCTGTTTACGATCCACTGAATAACAACTCAGCCAAAACTCATGTTTCTTTTTGCCACCTGCTAGTTGTACCATTTGTTCTATGTTATTATGTAAATTCAACATAGTGACAGAGAGAGAGATAAACAAATGGTGTGGTTTGGAATATATGACCACAAGCAATTTCCCTTTTCCATTACTACAACACGGTCATTTCGTAAGCCAATCGAAGGTTCAAGTCAAAAAAGTCCAAATTCCCAAAGGTAGTATTTACTGCACAACTGGATTTCTTCTCTTTTCTTTTCAGGAAGAAACAACAAATGTCTGTTTCAAATCCATAAACTCTGGTCAGACAAATTAAAAAGAAAACTTCCATTAAACATTAAAGTGGGGACGGCAGTAGCTTTCCAAGCCCAACAGATAATCGTGTAAACATGGTTTTCATGTGGTAAAGTAGAAGAGCAACATGTCTGCCTAGCTCTTATTAAATAAGAAAGGATTATCTGCTATTCTACAAACTTGTGGATGTAAACACCATAAAAACGTCTGGTCTTTACATCACAATTCAAAAATGATTTGTCATGAAACTTTTGAACTTGCAATGTTCAATTATAAGTGAAATTCCTCAATGTGCCCTTTAAGCCAGACCTGCAGAACATGGTTTCATGGTCCAGTAGTTTTTCAGTGTTGCAGCTGAGAAGCAAACAAACAAACTCTTTGGCAGAGATTAAGAGGCTATTGTTGCAGCTTTAAGATAAAAGCTTCCACACAGGATGTAATAGAGTTTCCTTGGTGGTTTCTGGCTATTTTAGAATAGAAACCATTGCAATAGGTTATTTGAATAATGAGGAAAAGTATGATTATGACTAATACCATTCTTTTCTAAGATAATTGTCAGAAATGAGCAGTCATTTTGCTATTTCGCTGACAGAAAGAATCAAAGTCTAATAGGATTTTCCATAAAAGTCTATATTTGACCGTTTAAATGAGAAAGCACTCTCGCTCCAGATAACATCAGTCAATAGATAAATAAAACCAGAAGGACCACATTTTTATACTAAGCCCTGCTCAGCTCCAGTGAACCTGCTCCACTGACTCTGTGACAGGCATCGATTTCCTCTGATCTTACCTCTGAAGTCGATGTCTTGTTTACAGCCGCTGCATCTTTCCCACGCGAGTCCTCTGCCTCAGTCTGTCGATGTCCCCGTGCCCACGGACGACTTGCTGGAGCGATGAGCCCTGATGTCGAAAACCACCGCGAGTCACTGGGCTGAAGTTTAATGACTTGATATCTCGAAGAGTGCGAGGAGGAAAAGAAAGACAACTCTCTTTCCACTATGCCCTATGGGAGACAGGAGGGAAAACAGACAGAGAGGAGGAGAGGAGGGGGGGGGGAGAAAGAGGAAACACAAGAGGTTACTACTGGTCATGTATGGCTCCTAACTCCCCACAGAGCTGTGGTGTTCCAGTCTTTTTCACTGAGAGTATTTAGGCAACAGATTTTACTAAGAACAGCCTCATACCACACAAACACACACACACACACACACACACACACCTCAGAATAACCCCAAGCTTTCTACAGATCTTTCAAAGTAAAACCACTAATATGGTTCAGTGAATAAGATGAAATACTATCAGCAACACAAAGCCTGTCTCAAAGAAATGTCACACAGCATAAGAGTGAGGGGGGGCAGGGGGGTCACGAAAGCAATACTACATCTAGATTGAATGCATCAATCAATTCACAGGAAAAGACGAATGTGATGTTCATATATTGGGAAACCACAGATCAATATGTCTGACGTCATGTCAGTGTTGCAGATCACGATGGACGTTTCTCTGTGAAATGATCTTTTCTGAAGCAGCTCATCAGAAACAGTTTGTTTCACAGGCTGTTCATCGTCTGCTAATCCAACAGGTATCAAAGTTTTATTGGGTTAGTTCACATTCTGTGGTCGTAAAACATTTCTACTCTTCCTGTGACCTTATGTCATCCCCACCCTGATCCCTCTGCTCCGGTCCAATGTCCCCTGCATCTTATCAGTCAGTCACCTTTGTCCGTGAGCGTGTTTTCACAGACGACTGGAAATGAAAGCACCAACGAAAAAATCTATCACACACAGGATAAAACCAAAAAGGCACGGATTGTATTTTACACTTGACAGCCTTGTCTCGTTACTCACACAGTCGTCAATGACATGTGTTTAGTATACATCTACTGGTTTGCTGTTAAAAAGCCATCACACTCATAATGAACCAGTTCTCTTGATTACAACCTTCTACAGGTGAATATAAGTTGCTGATCAGCTCAAACACTTCATCATCGAAGTATGAAAACCAAACAGGAGGAGTTCTGGTTGAAGATGAGTTAATGAGCCAATTTTGCTGACATCAGATATCGGGTGTATGATCATAACGAATATAACGTTTACTTAGCAACACGAGCTGAAACAATCACTCAACTGCTCAGTGAATTGTTAACAAACGAATCACCAGCAAAATATTATCTACATATCTGGATGGACAGAGGATGTGGAGAGTAGAGATGAGGTTGCATATGACAGGTCTGGTATCAGCGAGTATACGTCTCTGTGCACTGTTCTGATACCGAGTCCTTATGTATATGTATGTGTATAAGTAGCCATAAGAAGTGATTTCTGGATATTGTAACGTTAGACAGAGTTAGCTAAAATGTCAGAAATTTGACAATATGTCACGCTGGAGAGTTCCACGTGTAAAATGACGATGTGAACTGTACGTAGGATTTAAGATGTAAGGGGTGGCGCTAGTGTTGCCAATTACACCACTAGCAATCTCATAAAACCACTTCCATACAGGGTTAGAAGTACACAACTGTTAGAAAATGTTCTACAAGTTGTTATGTGTCTTTAATGCACTGGAATCAGATCGGTACAAAGTCCAGGTATCTCAGTCGGTATCGGGAAGAGGAAATGGTTGATTGGAACATCTCAAGTGGAGACGTATCATCCATCTTTGATTTTGCCCCTGGCTCGTTGCCAACCACTCCCAACATGAGATAAACCAAACACTGAATCTGTTAATCAGAAACAGGTTTTCCATTGTTACGAGGGAAATAACAAGCCCCACAAAATTAACATCTATGCAACATTTTTCGTCTCTGTCGGGGAGAGAACACGTGGAGGGTTTACACAGCGTTTGTGGAAATGATTACTACTTCCCTCTCACTACACCTGATTGTACAGATACAGTCAGCACAAGCGAGTGGGAAACCTCTCTTTCTCAAAGTCTCAGCTCCCCGGCGGATGCAACTCGCCCATGTGAAGCAAAAACGGACAAAACCCACTCAGCAACAAGTGAGAGTGAAAGCAAAGAGTCAGTGCTTTCAGGAGTCAGCGGCTCCACCAGCGACTGTTCCCATGAAGGAAACACGAAACCAGTGATGGAAGAAGAAGAAGAAGAAGAAGTGGTCGATCCGGTGCTGCGAGGCCCTGCAGACCCACCCAGTGGTCTCACTTCTTCTCTCCCTGGAACAGCATCGTGTGCTTGGGGGTTAACACAGGGTGGAGACACACGTCCGGTCAAACCCGGCTTCTAAAGAATAATAGAGATGTGAGAGTGGATCCAGGCTGACTCACAGTGTGGGGCAGGTGGGATCACCAACATGGAGGAGAGAGAGAGAGAGAGAGAGAGAGAGAGAGAGAGAGAGAGAGAGAGAGAGAGAGAGAGAGAGAGAGAGAGAGAGAGCTGACAAAACAAGGGAACTCACAGACACGTGTGGGTGGAATCAAGGACATTCAGGGACGATTAGACAACAACCAGGGATAAACACAGATCATTAAGAACCAGACTGTCTCAGCCCTTTGTCTGGAGACAGGAGGTGGTTGTTGTCCACAGGCTGAAGATGTCATTTCGCAACCGGAAGCACTTTGTTGACGCTTAAAAGAGCCAAAAGAAGTAAAACTACTTAAATCCCATGTGACGAGTTTCATCTCTGATCTGACACCTGGTGAGAAAGGGTTGAGTGGCTGTTCCACTTAGTTCCACAGACCTGCGTCCATCACTAGCCAAAGTTAGTTAGTTAGTTAGTTGAGAAGTCCTGCTAGTTAGCTAGGAGGTCACCACAAAGTTAGCCTACACTTGGGCTTGTGGTGGAGTGAGTTTGAACGTGAGCAGTGACCGCTGGTGGAGCCATGATAACAGATTAGCTCAGATTAGCTTCGATGCTCAGTCCGAACAAGGCCGATACTGTTCACGTTAGCTCAACCCACCCGCGTTCCACACCTTGAGCTCGGCTAGCTCAGCTAGCTAGTTAGCGCGATGAGAGGACGAGGTGACGTCGGTGGATTTACCGGAGTTTCCAGGCAGTTGTCGATCCGGTGAGGGCGACTCCGTCTCCGGCTGCGGTTCGTGTTGACAGCGGCTCTGACAACCGACGCTAGCGTGTTAGCTCGCTATGCTAACCAGCGTACATCATCCATCATGTGATCCAGCGGCCCGGTCTGAGGCTGAAGCAGAAAACTGCTGCTCTGCCCTGCGGGAGGTCTTACAGGCAGCAGGGGTTAAACGATGACAGCTCTGCCCTGCTGCTGGTCTTACAGGCAGAAAAGTCAAGGGATGACTGCTCTGCCCTGAGAGGGGTCTTACAGGCAGCAGGGGTAAATATTATCAGCTATTGCCTGCCACTAGTCTTACAGGCAGCGAGGGCAAATAATGACTATTCTGCCCTGAAGGAAGTCTTACAGGCAGCAGGGACGCGTGTAATGTAATGTTCAGGAAGTCAAACATAAACATTCAATGTTCAGCTTATAACTTATTAATAAAGTTATACTTTAATATAATAAATATTATATTATTATTATCATCTTCAGTTGTATTATAATATTTCACCTCCTTTCTCTCTCTGAATAACCACCGAGCCGCCGCTAGAGGACAGACGCTTCCCAGGCAACACGGGAAGTTAAAGCGGATGTGTACATTGTATTTCCGGCGAGGAAGAAGAAGCATGAGGAAAACAATCACAAACCACTGATGTTTGTTTATTTCTTCTTGCGCGTTTACACAGTTTTCGACACAATCGCGTAGTTTTGTACCAGAAGCGACACAATGCCGGTGATCTGTGCGGCGACGGGCTGCAACAACAAGTTCGTTAAAGGGTCGGAGATACGATTCTACAGGTAAGTGTACACCGGAGGAGCAGAAGCTTCACGTGAGCTTTAATGATAATTTAATAACACGATTTGATTTAAATCACTTAAATATAAACCACGTCCTCTTTAGCAGTGCAGCGTTTTCATTCTCATTATCTTCAATATTCGATTTAATAATAAAACCCGGTGCAACTTAACAGAGCTGATGTTAGCAGACGTTCACGTAGCTATGATAAATCTATATTTCCACCCATTATCAAAACAATATGGCATCATACAATGACTTGTGTGTTTGCTTGTTTAAGTGTTGGTCTCCCTTGCTTGAGATGAGATGTGTGTGAAACAGGAAACACAGTTAGAATGAATAATGGATTCGAAAAATGTCTGCAAATTCTAGACAAATGATCCAAATCTAATCGATGAACTGCTTGTAGAAAAACCAAAGGGAACTGTCCTCAGAGTTTACCTAACCTGACGATCACTAACTATCTGTGGGCGGATCCTAAACAAGCCGAGTGCAAGAAAACTGAGAACATGAAGTCACCTACAATAAGGAGAAATCAATCGATCATTCAATAAGGAAAAGACTTGGTTAAATGCAACAAGTGTTTGCAAGCTTACAAAGGTTTTTTTTGGATGTGCTGCAGTTATTGTTTAATGTCTTCCCTATTTTCTTTATTAAAATAGGTATTTTAATTGTTTATTTCAAGTTGATCAGAAATCGAACTTGCTCAAATAACTGTATCAGCATAAAGCTTAACTTATCAATTATTATGTTTAGTAAAACACAGAGTTTAAGGCAGTAATGCATCTTAAAGATTAGCTCTGCTCGTCACTGACCCCTTCGGAAAATATATTGCTGGTTTATCCTGATGTAAGGAATTTGACAACAGTATTTAATCACATGGAATTTTCTTGATTCCGGGTTAGAAAACCTGACATTCAGTCGAATTCAGTTGAACTGTATCTCGTCTTCTGATGTTTGACAGAAAACGTCAGCACACGTCAAACTTTACAATCAGCTTCATGTTATTCCTTCGTTTACAAAGAGCTTTCACGGTCTAAATGTAAATATAAATTCTCTGAATTGAGGCAGTGAATGAGAGACCAAAAGAAAATAATAGTATAATTACATTCAAAATAACCTTTGACCGATTTGTAAAAGCTCTTGTTCTGCTGTTAAAACTATTAAAACTGGTCTAAAGCCGTCTCCTCACTCTCCTGTGTCTCAGGTTCCCGCTCAGCAAACCTCAACTGGCCAGCAAATGGGTTCACAGCCTGGGGATGAAAAACTTCCTCCCGACCATCAACACCTGCCTCTGCTCAGAGCACTTCAGGGCCGACTGCTTCAGGGACTACAAC
The DNA here is from genome assembly GCA_038501795.1 of Pseudopleuronectes americanus. Taxonomy (NCBI): domain Eukaryota; kingdom Metazoa; phylum Chordata; class Actinopteri; order Pleuronectiformes; family Pleuronectidae; genus Pseudopleuronectes; species Pseudopleuronectes americanus. The sequence goes on along the minus strand of CM076716.1, from coordinate 25,300,909 downwards.
GGGAAACAGTTCCTGAGAGAGGACGCCGTGCCCACCGTCTTCATCGGGCAGGATTCCTCGAAGGTGCAGACTCACGACTTTATATCGAAATATTCCTCGGTGGAGTTTGTTTTCTAACATATTTTGAAAGCGTGGTCTTTTCATTTTGAGGATATTTATTTTTTCATTTCACGCTCAGATTTTGTAATGTTTCCCTTCAGAATCCTCAAAACTGTTTGTCTGCACTCAGATTTTCTGCTGCTGCTGCACAAATATTCTGTGCTTCAGTTTCAGCATTTCAGCAAAACTAAAAGTGGAACGAAGAAATAATGCTCTCAAAATGAAAGAGCACGCACTTGAATCAAGATAGGGAAGACAGTCCATATTCCATCCTAACAACAGGTGGTGATGAGAACCAGTCGCTCTGCTTGATAACTGTGAAAATCCCACAGATTGAACTTCGTAAACGAGGAGTTGTGCCGAAGGAGACGCCCGCTCTTCCTCAGATCGGAACGCAAGCTGACAGAGACAAAGCGAGAGAAGCCGCCAATCTACGCAGAGAAAGGAGAGGAGGAACGAGGGTGAGATTTCTGCTGCTGCTGTTTGTACTGTGGGTAGAAACGTGAACTATAGTAATTACATAACCTAACTTGTACTTGTACTTGTTGTCACAGGGGGGACGAGGTGGCCGTGGAGGAAAACTGATGTCCGACAGGTGAGACACTTTCATTCTCACAGATCCGAGACATTGTTTTGATTACAGACGTTAATAAATGCACCAAGAACAGACTCTGGTTAAAGAGACGACTCGTTGATATCTGTTTTTTCTCCCTCTGGATCACGCAGGCAGTCGCTTGCAGCCAAAAGCCGAGTGTACGACAACAAAGGTCATCTGCTCTCCAACGGCAAAGACATGTGTGACTGTCTGGACGTGGACTGCATGGGCTGCTTCTACGCCTGCCCCGAGTGCGGCTCGCGCAAGTGTGGGGTGGAGTGCCGCTGCGACAGGAAGTGGCTTTACGAGCAGGTGGAGGTGGAAGGTGGAGAGATCATCCGCAACAAGTTTCTTCTTTAGTTGACAGTGACTCTTAGGTTGTAAAGATGGATCCAGAGGGATTCTGGGAAACGTTCAGCATCCAGGACTCTGAAGCTGTGTAAACAGATCTTCCTCTGCAACGCTGCCCCCTGTGGCAGTAAACGGAACAGAACAATGTACATGTTCTGCTGAATGTCAGATGTGCATTTTCTGGTTTTCTCTTTTCTTTGTCAGTTTTATGATACAACTTGTTTTAATAAACTTTTAATATTTGACGTCTGCTCTGTTGATTCATCGAAACCTCTGCAGAGGAGTTTTCATGTCGGCTGCTGCCAGTGAAATTATCTCAAGCTCCACTTTGTTCTGGTGAGTTGCTGAGTTTAGTTTCTTTAAAAAAACATTCATTTACTTTTTTAATTGGATTATTGCAGAAGGGAAAAACATGAAATGATATTATGTAAGAAACAGGGAACTGACACTGGGGCTCAGAAGGTCTAAAGAGAATTAAAGGATTGTACATATACACATTTAATATGATCTGTTGGGCAGTTGGTGTTTATATAGTTTTGTTTTCAGATAAATATTATTCTCCTAAACAGTAACACTTAAATTAATGAGGAATAAATAGTGAACTTCATAGTCATTCTAACCTGTAATGTTTTGTTTGCATATTGAATGCAAAATAAACAAAGAAAGATGAAAATATTTTGGTCTTTGCTTCAGTCGCACTTCAAAACTCTTCGGGCTGAACGATCTCTGTCACTGCGTCTGACCTCAAACAGCTTGATTCCTCATGGTCTGCTCGTCACAGCCGGGAAAAACAAACAACTTTCTCTCAAACTGAAAAACTGGGTGAGATGTCAGGACAGTATCGTGACCTGGGATAAACCAGATACGACTTTAAATCTTACGCATGACCACTTCTACTCCAGAAACTCATCGATGAAAACATCTTAAATCAACAATAATGTCAATAAACGCCCAATCAGACAATATTAAATAACAAATTCCTGCAACTGACCCCTGGAATTTAACAAGGTTCTCCCTGACCCCCACACATCCTCTCACTAAGTTGGTAAATCAACCAACTCAATGGACAAAGTGAAAACAACCTCTGGAGGTGATTATAATAATTAAATTAACGATTTAAAGTTAATAAGAAGGTCGAAGCTAAACCTTAAATCTAAAAGTCCGACTTGAGGAGAGGTCTAGAGGAGTCCTTCCTAATTTAACATATTTATAAGGATAAAAGTCATAAAACCATTAAGTTTATAAACAGAGAGCACCACCAGTCTAAGTTTATTACATTCAACAAGAGGCTTTTTAACAAGGAAAGACTCTATTAAATTGTTAAAAGTCATCTCAGGAATCCTACCGCTATAAACAAACCCTTTTAAAACGTCAGTAGAGTTTCTCTTATTTCCATCAGGACAGGTTGTTTGATTATCCCCGACCGGAGGCGTCCTGTCACGTCCCCCTGGGCACTAACACACTGCAGCAGGTGAGCAGCATGACACAGCACTTCATCACGCTGCCAAGTCTCATCTGTACACATCCCGTCGTCCTTGAGCCCGGCTGGAGGTCAGGTGTCACAGGCCGCTGTTCCATTTCCTCTGTCTGTGTCCAGGGAGCAGAGGAATCAAAACAGAGGGGAGCTTGGTTTTTTTCAGATGTGTTGTAAATGAGAAGGAATTTGTTTTCAGTTACGCTGTCTTCATAGTGTATCTTATACAGAAGCTTGTTTTTTAAAGGGGCTACGGATAAATAAAGCTTATAAATATGTATAAAACCGTGTCAGTGTGTCTAGAGAGCGAGTCGTTCATCACAGCTGCTGACGTGTTGCTACAAACTCTAATTTAACGGAGCGAATTGACTTTGCACAAAGAGCAGACGATGCTTTCAGATGCCTCTCGTCCTGCCGGCTGCAGGCAGGGCATCGATCAGTGTTTCCAGACTCCGCTCGTCACCGTCTGACTCTGTGACCCTCGGCCGCATCTTCATCACCTCGCGTCTCCACGGCGGCGACAGAGTCCTGTCCGGGCTCCACAGCATCAGCCTGTGAGCTGCCAGGGTTCTCACCTGCAGCTCATCCCCCTGGAACCCCTCATCCATCTTCCCTGCCGTCCAGTCATCATTTACAAAATCCTCATCCTCTCCTTTTAAATCCCTCGGTGCCCCGGCCCCCTTGTACCTGTCTGACCTCCTCCACCCCTCCACTCCATCCTGGAAACTTTTGTCATCGGACACGTTCTCGCTCTGCAGCCCCTGCACCATCCGGAGAACCGACAGTGACAAGGCAACCCAATAAAATGTTGGTGTGGATCCAGATCAGGCATTTGTTTTCTCAATTTCTTAGATATTGCACGATAGGCCCTTTTGTCATGTTTTCATTGCTTACGTGCAGAAGCTTCACAAGCTGCATGGGGCCATGAGCTGGGGCTGCTTGAGAAGAGTTGATTACTTAAGTCTGCAGCAACAACAACTCTGTGAGAACCCCTTTAAATCCTATGTTCAGTTAAATATATTATAAACTGCAACGCGCCATGGTTGGAAGCCCCCTGACAAGAGCCTATGCTAAGTTCAGTCTTTCTGGGGCCCTCCAATTCCCTTGACACACTCCTGCTCATGATGTACCTTCATGTTTATGACCAGATCCGTTCATGAGAGACTGAATCCTTCACTGCAACTAAATGTTTCTCCAGACGTTCATGGTCCCCAGAGGCAATGTAGGTCTGCTTATTAAACTTTCTAAACAGTCATAATACGTGTTTGGGATAATGCTGTATTCAACACTCCCCCCAAAAACATCCACTGCCTTCAGCCTGACACGAACCCATCTACCACACGACTGCATCCATTTCCTCCCGGCAGCAGAGGAGGCCGAGCGACACACTCGTCTCTAAACTTGATAAAACGTCGATGTAAGTATCGGTCGCAGCCGTCATCAGAGAGGAGAGAGCAACCGCCTCCGGGGAGCTGCCCGACAAAAACAAGCTGCTATTAAAGGACACCAGTGACCTGAATGGACTGAAATCTGTCAGCAGATACCCAGAATGCAGTGCATCGAACTGAGACCGAAGAGCGTGTGTGTGTGTCTGTGTCTGTGTCTGTGTCTGTGTCTGTGTCTGTGTCTGTGTCTGTGTCTGTGTCTGTGTCTGTGTGTGTGTGTGTGTGTGTGTCTGTGAGTGTGCGCGTGAAGCAAGGTCTGATGCAAAATCTATGCGAGAATGTGAAAAGGTCTCAGGTCTGTCAGGATGTTGACAGAGAAGATGAAGTTACTGAGCCGTCACAACTTTCTCTCCCTGGTTACAGAAGGATTATAGGGACTGACGGGAACATGGCTTCCACACAGTGAAGCCAACACGTCTCGTTCGCCCCCTGCTGGCTGGTTGTAGTAACGCTCATGAACACGACTTCTCAATTCTAGCGGATGGGACATTGGCCAAACAAAATATAAACTACAAGGCAAATTAATTGTTGTTTTTTGTCAGTTCAGGCAGTTCTTATCACACGGACATATGTTCAATTGTTATTTTTTTAGGTATTTGATGCTCTAACAGCTGAAACTGACTCTCGATTGGTCAAGCCTGTGTATTGGTGGTTACCTCCTGATGTCTGTTTCAACATGGTAGAGTTTGTATAAAGGATATTTTGGCTTCTTTCCTGAAACGGATAAATATCGTCCATGTTTATTTACACTTTTGTCACTGTCATACATTTTCTAATTAGGACAAAATATGAAGAACAACTGAGGGCGAAGGGATCGTCTTGATTAATTTGTAGGAATCTGTTCTTCAATTACAACTTTGAATTGACTCTATGATATATAAAATAAAATTAAGATTAGATTAAATACACGCAAGTTTATGTTATTTTATCATTTTCTTGTATCTTCCATAAATGTGCAATATCAATAAATTTGACATGACTTGATGCAACCTAAAAAATGAATTACAAACCATCTTAAATTTGACATAAACATATTAACACTAGCTGTTCTGAATGATGAGAGTGAAAAATGAAAAACATAGAAATGAACGACTGATTGTGTTAATGAGTCGGATCTGTCTTGAGCAGAGGCCTCAGCTTCTTCTGTGTCTCTGTGCAAATTAAGACGTGACACCAACAATGTGCAGACTCAGAAACTACAGCTGCTATTGGCTGAGAAACAAAGCTCCTCCGTCCTGTGTCGTAGGAACAATGACCGTCCCTGGTGGACTTAGAGGAGGAGAGCTGATTAATTCTCCTCATTTCTCTGCAAAGTCCATTAGTTTGTCCATTAGTTCTGCTCTGCAGGGATCTGGGATTCTAGTTTCACGAATTATAAAGCGAAGAGATACAAAAAAAAACAAAGCAGAGGCTGGGACTCGTGTTTTTTTTAAACTGGTCCGTGTTTCTTCCCAGGATGAGAATATGTCATGTTTTTTGCTGACTGCTCATGAGAACGTTTCCTCAATCCAAAAAGCACAGAATACCATCGGTTCTTTCAGATGAGCAGTTTTCTATTCTATTTCACTATGGCACAATATAATGGCTGAGATTCACAGGTTATGAAAAAGAACACAGAATGTACCATACAGAGGCTTTAAGGGGTAGTAGTTTTAATTTCAAAGATTAGGAAACAGAGCTTGAGTGTTTATTTCAGTCCATTGTGAACACGGAGAGAGAGTGGAGGGTGGACAGACAGCTGGGGACGTCCCCGAGGAAGGGGCCGCAGTCGGTGTCGTCCGGGTTACACTTGGAGCAGTTGCAGTGTCTGGCCACCGGGTAGGTGACCGGCACCGGGCATCCGTTAATGTGCTTCACCTCGTACGACCAGTCCCCGTTACAGCTGCTCTGCTTCTCCAGACCTTGTTTGCTGACGTAGACCGGATCCTGTCGTCCACGACAACAACAACAACAACAAACACACACACACAAACACACCGATTACAGAGGAAAACAAAAAGTGAAGGAATGACAAACCCTTCATAAAGATGCTTCTCAAATCTCAAATGAATACCATCTTATGAGAAATGAACCTGACATGTGACTTTAACCTGCAATCTTCACAAATCAATAAATCAGTCTGTGTTTGATGACCTAGTGCAGGTTAGTACAGTAGATGATCAAAGCACAGATCAAATACTAAGACCAATGGAAATGAAACACAAATGATATAATACAACAAATGACTTAAAAGACAAATTTTACAATTAAAATCCCTGAAGAGGGAATAAAACATCAAACTGAAAGAAAATGATTACCCATGATCCCAGGCTTCCTAAATCAGAAAAGCTATACTGCATCAAATCCACCAAACTCTGTATAGAATCTAAATAAAATTAATATTTAAAAATGTTCCTGGTTGATGATGGAGATAAACACTGGTTTTGAATAACTTCCAAGTCTTTTTAATAACTGATCAACCGCTTCACTAACTTACTGGACCTTATTGTAACGATTGGAGCTGCAACTCTCGATCACTTCCACATTTCTCACAGGAGATCGTAGCAACTCACCAAAGTGTCACAGAGCAAGAACAGACATTCAGGCTGAGGAGTGAGAATGAAAGAGGAAACATTCTCCACATGTAAAGCTCACACGTCTCACTGTGAACACGTCAGAGGCAGAGCTGGAGTCATCACCTTGTTGTGGCACTGCCCTGCACACACCGTGGTGTCGATGTACTCGGTGCTGCCACAGCTCTCCACGGGGATCCGGACGACGGTGGGTCGGCAGTCGAAGCTGCAGCCCCGCCCCGCCCCTGCCACCGCCGCCAGCACTGTTGCCATGACGACCAGCTGCATCCTCTGCTGGGTGCAGCGCAGACTGTCTGCCACGAGAGGGGGGGGAGCAGGTCTCGCGTCACATGTTTGAAAACCGTGTCAGAGGATCCGAAGGGAGTTAATAATGTGGATTTAAGTGGGACAGTGATGTTTTTTTTTACTTATAATAGTCTTTAGCATAATAAACTTAAGGTCAATTAAGTCACTTTTTACTGGACGTTTCAATCACATCTCAGATTTAGGGTTTAGGTACCAAATTGGTCAAACTCCTGACAACCTATTTGTTTTCAAGGTCAAACGTGAACTGTGAATTACATCTCTGCATATATTTGACACTATGAACAACACAAATGTGGAAAAACCCTCAAAGATTCATCTCTCCTATAAAGCAGAGAATTAAATTAGGAGATAAGTTGGAAAAATCGATATTAAGTGAAGTGATTGTTGTTAAAACGTTCTTCAAGCTGCTTCTTTATAGAACAGTTGATCAGGGAATAAAGATGAATAAATCATAAGAAGATAAGAAGAATTTACATTTGAGTTAAACTCACCTGAGGTTTCATCCTCAGCGCCAAGAAAATGATTAACTTATAGTTATCAGAATATAAAATACTTTAAATAACCTCTACATCCACAGAATACATATTATTTATGAATACATATTATTTTAACACCACTACAACAATGCAATTAATTATCTATGAACCTATTATAAATCATGTTTAGCAGTTTGAACAGGAGACGTACCTGAAGAGTTCTGTTGTCACTTTGAATCTCTGTCCTGAGTCTTGTTCCTTCTCTTACAGCTCCTTTCCTGTGACTCTTCCCTCCGCTACTTAAATAGTGCTGCACATAAATCCAGTTAATCTGTTTGGCCTTGGTCGGGGGCTAATTTTTCCTTTCCCCCGTTGAGACTTAAAAAGGCGAATCCTGGTCTCTTTTCCTTCAACAGTTCAGGGATGGGCTCGTGGCTCAAGGCCTCTCCTCCTACACACGAGCAGACGTGAGTCGGTATCTTCAGAAAATCTTGTTTGGATTACGGGAGTGAACGGTTCAGATGGATCACAGAAACATAAACACCCATCTGCCCCCACAGCGAGATGGAAAACACCGACAGGAATTAATACGCCATCCTCCTCTGTGTCACTTTGTGTTATTTTTTCCATTGTGTCAAGGGCAATAACTTGTCTATGTGTATGCACTTTAGTGATAATGTATTAAAAAATATATGTAGGGTACTGAAAAATCTTTTTATTGCTTTCCATGAAATAAAACAATCAATTCATGACCAACTTAATTACAAGGCTTTTTCAGAGAATACACCAAAAATGTGACATTTTAAGTGTGTGTTTATTTTTCAAATAGTTCTGACAAAAGTTTTCTGTTTGTTGAAAAGTGAGAGCATCCAAGTGAAGCAGTGCAATGTGTTGACTTCAGCACATTCATCTTCGGAGTCAGATTCAAGACCCTGTAATATTGAGAAAGACGTGACGCTGAAGTAAAACAAAAAAGTTTCCCAAAGTGGATTCAAGTACTTTTCTGTTCACGAAAACTTATTCATCAACGTCTACACCTGCAGAGGAGCTCCATCTGCAGGAGCCGATCTGGATAAATAATGACACCCTGGAACATCTTCCACTCTCATATGCAGCTCCATTGAGGTTTCTACTGGTTTTCCTTGACTCTTGTTCAGGGGTTAAGAACGGAGGATGTCACACCTTCTTAAGCCCTATGAGGCAAATCCTGATTCCTGAATATGAGTTATACAATTAGAATTTGATCGATTGATTGAGAGTTGAGAGGTAAAAAGTAACAATTCCACACTGAACTTATCATCTAAAGTGAAAGTATCCGCAAAATATGCTTCAAATATCAAAGTCAGTAACAAGTTGAGAACAAGTGACTCCAAACTGAGCTTTCAGTTCCTTTTCTATGCTCCTGCTCGACTCCCTCTTGCCAGTGTGTGTTGTGTTCAGTGAGCACTGCACCAGGAGCTGGACGCTCTGCAGTGACAGTGGAATATGGAGGCAGCAGCCACAGTTCATCCGGCGGCTCCTCCGTCTGCCCTTCTGGCCTCCAGGGACACCGGGCTCCCCAGCGTCCTGTACCTGCCTAACAAGGACTGCCACAGGACTTTACCAGAGCGTCCGCCACGTCCTCTGAGGTGCTGCTTCCTCTAGGAGATCTCAGCTGAAATGCATCACTGTTGCTAACGCGGTCTGTCCTTAATGAACACCGGTCATAGCTGATTAATCTCGTATTCGGAGAAGGACGCGTCATTAGTCATTTCCTGAGTAGCTGGTAATTCTTCTATAAAATGAGTGCATCCGAAAATTGATGTATTAAGTGAGCAGCTGAAAACATTAGGTCTGTGCCTGCACTGCATCGATATGCTAATCACATAAAGTGGAACCTGGGAAGGGGCAGGTAAGACTTTCAAGTGCATGTCAATACAATGGTTCTAAAAATAGTTAATTTGTGCTGCAGCGAGCTAAAGGAGAACAATAGTCTGGAGCTTTAAAGTGAGATTCCCCCAGTGAGCATCTCACTTGTCTCTGCTGCAGCCACAAGAGGAGAAGGCCTGCGCTGTAATGTCACATTAAAGTCTACTGGGAATCAATTTGGAGATGATGGATGAGGTGATGGTTTCAGCGCCAAGAACGATTTTCTGCTTCGTAACTCTTACAACTTCTATAAATAAAAAAAATCACCTTTGGGGCGTGAGAGCTCAAACTAAAGAGCTCCGAGCTGATGCTGACGTCACGGATCTGAGTCGTGGGTCATCAGGTTTTAAACTGGGGAACAGAATCTTCTGGCTTTTTTATCAACAGGCCGTAAACCTGGTGATAACAGGACTAACAACATCCACAAACCCACTCAGTCACACGCTGCTCCCCTCCTCCTCCTCCTCCTCCTCCTCCTCCTCCTCCCCTCGCCTCCTCTGCTGCTCCATCTGCTACAGTGCGAGCCTGGATCACGGTTACCGACAGAAACACACTCCTGGAAGACAATTGTGTCGCATGCAATAGAAAAAACCACTGGACGAGGCCTTGAACACACTGCATCACGCCCCCCCCTTCCTTCCACAGACGCCTCCACAGCGCTGCCAAGGACAAGACTTTTGTTTGGTGACTGTGCTGCATGTGTGTTTGTGTGGAAGAAGGTGGTAGTTGTGTGTTTGTGTATATCGACTGCTCAGAGATTCTCCACTGCTTCCTGTTTTCTCTGTTCATTCAACTGTTTTTAAATCTAATGGTTTTTAAATCCCACGGAGATCCTTGGTCCAAACTGACCTGAAACAAGCCTCCACACACCTGTGACACCTTCACTGGTCACTGAGATAATCTGAACATTTCTTTTGAATTCATTTAACTAGTAAAACTTTATTTTATGTTTTAAATACGATATTACCTGGTTATTACATGTTTATCTTCCTATAAATTGAATAGATGCTTTCACTGTGTGTGTGTGCGTGTGTGTGTGTGTGTGTGTGTGTGTGTGTGTGTGTGTGTGTGTGTGTGTGAGTAGGATGCGGGACGGAGTTGTAAACAGATGCAGCTCTGTTGCAGATCTGGGATCAGCTCAAAGTGCACGTGACCCTGTGTATAATTAGGCCTCTTCTATCCCCACTCCATCACCTCAAATTATAACTGACCTCACACCTCCCCCTGGTGCTGACTGAGGAGCACACTCAATGAAGTGCAAGGAGTGAGGTGAGTGTGTGTGTGTGTGTGTGTGTGTGTGTGTGGTGGGTGGGTGGAAAATTACCTCCATGTTGTGCAGGGCGAGAAAAGCTCCTCTAATATCTTAGAAGGAGAGAGAGAGAGAGAGGACTGTGAGAAGGAGCTCTTTAAAGAACAGCTGAGTGATGCCTGCACCGTCAGCAGCACCAATTATTTCACAAGGTAAAAACCATCTGCCTTAAATTTCCAGATTTTCCTCTCATGGAAACCAAGCAGGGCAACTTTCAGAGATTCTGCTCAAGTAACCAAAAATATCTGGTAATGGAACGAAGGGTTTTAGAAAACACCTCGGGGAATGATTAGGATTCCTTAGAGGAAATCGTATATCTGTTCTGGAATAACACGCTGTTCTTGTCCTAATTAGAGTTTTTGAGTGGAATGGATGGACTGAATCAAGTGGACAGGACTTCAGGGGCTGCACTGATTACTGCATATCCCACTTTCCGGCCTGCAGACAGAAAAATACAGTTCCCGGCACAATCAAATTAAATCTGGGAGGTTCCAACGGTGTAAATTAGACCTTTACTGTCCCATAGTGCACAAGAGAGGGGATCAGAACAAATCTGTGGTGGTAATCGAGTGGTTGATCGATAACAGTGACTCGACAGTTAGCCTGCCCAGGTGCTGAGATGTCTTTTGTCACTTTACAGAACAATGATTCACTATATAACCTCATCCTTTTAAGTTAGAAGTCCTTTTCTTCATGGTAAGACCATGACCTCAATCTAATTGATCTAATAATTCCAGAAATCTCTTGTGTGTCTGTGTGTGTGTAGGTGACTCACATATTTCAACTGGTGTTCATCTGGTCGGCTTCACACTTTTGTGTGTGTGTGTTGTTAAGGGCCGAAGGAAGTGCAGAGTGGAATTTGGTGCAATTTGACAACAGTGAGCGACAACGACTGACCTCTCCACTCCATTCACATCAATTTTCCAGAGTTATGAAGTCCTTGTTCCAACTTTCGGTGAGTTCAACTGCTTGGAAGTTGGAATATGGAAAAATAAACACTGCGAACACAATAAGTTGTATTTGTTTGTTTATGGAAGTTTAAGAAACAAACCTCAACACCTCTGTCCAATCTTTGCATAGTAAACAAACAGCAAAGAAAGAGGATGTTGTGTTAGTTGTTAAGTTTGCAAGAGCCAAAACTTTTCGCTGACTTTCCAAGTTGTTGCTCCGACCTGAGAAGCCAGTACACGTCAATTTTAAGGTTATTTTTCTAATCTTTACTTTCTCTGTGGACGTGTTTACCGTTTCAGAAGAGAAGGCGGCCACCAGCGTCTCCACAGATCGAGCAAACAGCCCATTCCCAACACAACAGGTTTAGAACAAAAAAACAACTGTCCTTCATCAGGTATCATTATTCTCACAAACTGAGGAGAATAGCTGTGTATAAGTAAGACTTAATTTGGCCACATTAATAAAAAATCACCAACGGATTCATTAAACTTACTTGTCTCAGGGTTTTTAATACTCATTAATCAAAAGAGGTCATGCATTATAAATAGCTTGTTTTAATAGTAATGCATTCTTGGACTAATTAATACCTGAACACATCGTCAACACGGTGATTTGTCAGTCTGCGTGTCGCGGCTCAGTCTCCACACGCGTGACTGTACTGGGAGAGAAACCAGGTCGTCTCAGGTCACCTGAAAGATGGAGAGCACAGGGAGGAAGGAGGTGACCTTTAATTATACACTGTGTGAATGTGATGCTGTGGTTTTGAATCGTATTACTCTAATTAGAGAATGAGGTGTGTGTGCTCATTACACTTCAGTCCTGTTGGGGACAGACTCAGTCACTACGTTTACAGGGACGACAGAACATTGACCCAATTCTACAAGGTTCTACAAAGAGAAGACTGCTTAGGCTGATAGGATATTCCTTTCATATTCCTGTTTACAAGTTCATAGTCTGATTATGACTCACTGGCTTGTTTACACTGGAACCCAGGACATTTTATTTTATTAGGAACCAAGTTTGGCTGAGATCTGCAAAGCTGCAGAACCTCTGAAATTTCCTTGAAATGTAACACAACAGAGAGAGAAACATGGCACAAGCCGGACTGATGTGAACACGTAGCTGTTCGTCACACAACTCTGCTTCCTGGATTTGATGTTCACTGTTGCGTTAACAGTAGAATGTGTAGAGGATGAGAGGAAAATTTTTTTTTCTGTTGTGCGTTGCCTGTACTTCCTGGTTGAACCTAAGTCAAACCTCAGAGCTCCTGGTTATAGCGTGACGCCCTTGATAAGTTGATTTGCGTTATATTTTCTATATTGCAAGTTAATTTAATCCGTAAGAACAGTAATCAGTCACTGTTTCAATCTTCACTCATTTATCTATGTTGCCATAATGCTACACAGTCTTTCTTGGCTTCTACTCCCCAGAAACATTAATCTGAATATAAATGTTACATAAGTAACTAAAGAGTTGGTATCAATTATTCATTTGCATTTTGTTCCAAATGTATGCCACCTCCTATTGCTGCGTTTACAAATATTAATGACGTAAACAAACCTTTGATTCAGTGGCTGTTAAACTCGGCATTAACAGATCTGTAAATCAGTTCCGGAGAGAGAGAGCTGATCTCAAACACCGGTTCTGCCTCGAAGGGAGCAACAGAGGCCAAGTTGTATTTCCTCTCGGTTTAGAAGCGTTAATGTTCCTCGACAACATCACTTATTTATGTTTTCATGCCTCGGGCTAAAAGAACATTTATAAAAAAAAACGTCCTTCACTCTCAAACCAGCTGGAATTTTCCAGGGTTGATGTTTGTACATCACAGACGTTTAATTGGCTGCACATGTGGATTTGATTTGTGTGCGTGGTTTAATACGGTTTCCACTATGACAAGACACTGAAGTTGTGTTATATTGTAATAAAACAGATTGTATATCTGCAGCTTTGGCACAAATTCAGTGTTTTTCCCTCTCTGCTTATTTATTGACTAAACTTTTCTTGGATACACTTAAAGGATAATGAACAAATACATGAATTCTCTTTGGAAATAAGTGCTTCATATACTTAATCAAATATCAGAGTATAAAACAACAAACCTAAATTGAGTTTACGTTTTCCTGCTTAGTCACAGGGGAGATGGGAAATATATGAGGATTTCTAAAGGTTTGTGAAGAAAAGAGTTCGTCAGTTAATTGATTATCCTGGAAAACAAATTCAAGGTGACAGCTTCAGAGTCTTAAACCTGTGAAGATTATCATATTACTGTAAAAATAAAACTGAGAAAATAGACACTGGGAGAGAGGAAACAGCATTTTGTTGAAAAAATATATGTAAACTATTATGTGACCATCTAAATATGTACTATTAATTATGATTTAATAGGCCTGGTGCAGTGTTTCTCCTGCAGAGTATTTGGGGGAAAGGATATTTAGGAATCTGTGAATATGTCTCCACAGCTGTAAATTTACACCTTTACATGTCTGTGCAGGTTCAGGTGAAATATTGTTTTGTCCTGTTTCACAAACTGGGTGATGACAAAATACCAAAACCTTTCCCCGACTGATTCCTGAGAGTAAGATCATCTTTAAGAAACCCCAGTATAGAGCCCTGTCGTGGTGGGTCGAGGGGTCGATATTTTGAACTCCAACTTCACGAGGATAATGACCTTCTACGCTGGTCACGTTACATCACAGTGGCGAGGTAATGCACCTCCCTTTTGGAGGGGTGGTGAGGACACCGGTTGCCACCCGGCAGCTGTGGTGAAGGGCAGAGGAGGCTCGGGTGTGAGAGACTGCAGCACGGCGCGCAGTGACCGGCTGCAGCCACTGGGGGAGGACCGAGCACCGCCTGCGTGCGCTGCGGCGCGGGAGCGACTCTCTCACCGAGGCTCTCCATCACCACCACACGATGGGAGGGATACGGGAGTGTAGGTAGGTGCTCCGGCGGCAGACAGACAGATGTGTGACGCTCAGCCTCCGCCGCGGGGTCGATCCCCCTCGCCCCACTGGAGCTAAACTTTTACCCAGCCCTTGGGGCATCTTTGCGCCGTGACCGCTCGATGCCAACTCGCCTCCTGCGCTGCACACCTGCTCCTTTCTTTCTTTGTCTTTTTTTTTAATTTTTGGGATAGAACCCCATCACCATGGATCCTCGCCATCTGCCTGTGAGCCGGGAGCGATGCAGCACAACCGGGGGCTGAAGTGGCTGAACAGATCCTGTTGAATTGAGACAAGACGTCGAGACGCAGCCCCCCCATACCACCCCACACCCCCCCACCCCCCCCCAAAAAAGTGTCCTCCAGCTCCAGAGTGCGTCAGAGCACAGTGGATGTTATCATGGTCGCTGCCTGGATTTACGATCGAGGGATTTGATTTGTTGCCACCCCTGAAATCAAGAGGGGAGATTTTGGGCAAAAAAACAAGCAACTGCATCCTCACCTAGCCTACCTCCTCCTCCTCTCCCTCCTCCTCTTCCTCCTCCTCTTCATCCTCTGCCTCCTCTTCCTCCTCCAGCAGATCTGTTTGTAGAGGGCTCTGCTCTGGCCCCCTTCTTCAGATGTAAGTATGGATGTCAGAACGAGGGGAGGCTATTTTAACGTGTAGAAAAATCCGTGCGTAATGTCTGCGCTAAAAATATATGTCATCCACGTTCTCATGCCCGAAGCCCTGCCTTCACGTGAACTCACGTCAGCCTGATAATAACAGCAATAATAACGGTAATAATAATATTTATGAGCTTATTAAGTTTTCACTGCCTCCCATTAGAGAACGACGCGGTTAGCAACATGCAACTGTGCGGTCGCCTAAACAACCACTGACATCAAATGTGATCACCTCATTTTAAATGTTTTTATTTATTTATTTATTTATCTGTTGCCTGGATCCAACTGCTGTTGTCTCCTCTCTCGCAGCTCCGGAGCGGCAGAGGGATAAAGTCCGTGAGATTCACCGGAGCTCCATCACAACACCGGCACAGATCCGCTCTCCTCTTCCTGATTGTCCTGATTTGTTGTTATTTTTTTTATAAACAACATCTCAGTGCATTACATGGCCACACACGAGTGACCGCGGACGCATTTTGGACGCGCGCCCTGCTCGTGGAGGAATTAACCACCTGATGGGCACCGGAGGAAGCGGGTGGGAGGGGAGGGGGGGGAGAGACTGTTTTGGTGTCGCTTGTTGTCTTGGTGATCTGTGATGGCGAACAGATAAAGGGCGCTGCAAGTTTTGGGCACGGGGCGTCTGCGTAACAGGCTGTGCTCCTTCCTCCCTCCCCTCATCCAAATATAGACAGACGTATATTTTGGGTTACGGTTGTGATGTCATAACCCGCTGGAGGCCGGGAGGAGGTGAATATCTCCTGTTCATGTTAGTAGCCACATGGACGGCGCTCAGCATGGACCGGATTGAGGTGTGCTTGTTATCGTGACGGTCTCCTATTCCCAGTCCAAACCAGTTCATGCCTCGTTCTCTGTCCGCGCGCGCTCCGAGCTGCAACTTTTACCCGCGGGCCCAGTAGGAGCGAGCCGACCATCAAGATGGAGTTCGCCATGGTGGGTGCGGACGGCGGGTGCAACAGTCACCTGCCGTACGGATATGCCCAAGCTCGCGCACGGGAGAGGGAGCGCGACAGGGAGCGCGAGGCAGCCGGGTCTCGAGCCGAGGACGGCAGCGGCGAGGAGGGAGGAGGAGGAGGCGGCGGCGGCGTAACGGGGTCCGCATCCACCTCCTCTACCTCCTCCACCTCCACCACCTCGTCCTCATCCTCATCCACCTCCTCCGGCGCGCATCTCCTTAACAACCGCCAGCATCAGTCTCGCGCCGCCTCCTCCTCCGCGAGCGCCAACATCAGCGGCACCGCCTCGCGCTCCTCCTCCGCCTCCTCCGTCTCCTCCTCCTCCTCCTCCTCCTTGCAGCCGCCACAACACCAGCAGGAGCCGGAGCAGACGCACCGAGTTCTGAGAGAGCGCAAGAAGCAGCGCGGCGTCGGCCGGTGGAGACGCAGCCGGACGACTCTCGGCGGGGACCTGCGCCACTCGGAGCTGGCCCTGCTCGGATCCGAGGAGGACATCATGATCGAGGAGGAGGAGGAGGAGGCCGAGGGCGCCGAGGAGGAGGAGGACGAGGAGGAGGAGAAGGGCAAGGGGAGCAAGAGGTCGAGCTTTCTGTGCCACATGGATGATGAGGAGGAGACGGTGTCGATCACGGACCGGCGACCTCAGTCCGGGTACGGGAACGTGTACAGCGAGTTCGGCTGCTGCGAGCGGGTGGTCATCAACGTGTCCGGGCTGAAGTTTGAAACTCAGCTCCAGACTCTCACCAAGTTCCCGGACACGCTCCTGGGGGACCCCGACAAGCGGATCAGGTACTTCGACCCGCTGAGGAACGAGTACTTCTTCGACCGGAACCGACCGAGCTTCGACGCCATCCTCTACTACTACCAGTCGGGGGGCCGCTTGAAAAGACCCGTCAACGTCCCGTTCGACATCTTCTCCGAGGAGGTGAAGTTTTACGAACTCGGGGAGGAGGCGATCCTCAAGTTCCGGGAGGATGAGGGCTTCGTGAAGGAGGAGGAGAAGCCGCTGCCGGAGGACGAGTTCAAGCGGCAGATCTGGCTGCTGTTCGAGTACCCGGAGAGCTCGACCGCCGCCCGGGGCATCGCGGTCGTGTCCGTCCTCGTCATTGTCATCTCCATCGTCATCTTCTGCCTGGAGACGCTGCCGGAGTTCAGGGACGAGAAGGAGTATCTGCAGCCGCGGGTCAACTCCACCGAGCCGGACCACGGGTTCACCCCCTTCAACGACCCCTTCTTCATCGTGGAGACGGTCTGCATCATCTGGTTCTCCTTCGAGATCATCGTGCGCTTCTTCGCGTGTCCCAGCAAAACCGTGTTCTTCAAGAACATCATGAACACTATAGACATTGTCTCCATTTTGCCTTACTTCATCACCCTGGGCACGGACCTGGCGCAGCACCAGGACCAAGGGCAGCAGGCCATGAGCTTCGCCATCCTGAGAATAATCCGGCTCGTGCGCGTGTTCCGCATCTTCAAGCTGTCCCGCCACTCCAAGGGGCTGCAGATCCTGGGCCACACGCTGCGCGCCTCCATGCGGGAGCTGGCCCTCCTCATCTTCTTCCTGGTCATCGGCGTCATCCTCTTCTCCAGCGCGGTGTACTTCGCCGAGGCGGACGAGCCCACGTCCCAGTTCACGAGCATCCCCGACGCGTTCTGGTGGGCCGTGGTCACCATGACGACGGTGGGCTACGGCGACATGAAGCCCATCACCGTGGGGGGGAAGATTGTGGGCTCGCTGTGCGCCATCGCGGGCGTGCTGACCATCGCGCTCCCGGTGCCGGTCATCGTGTCCAACTTCAACTACTTCTACCACCGGGAGACGGACAACGAGGACCCGTCGGCGGCGGTGGTGGTGGAGACCCTGCCCCCGGTGTGCCCTTACTTCCCGGACTTTCTAAGGAAATTTAAGGGCTCGCCCTCCGGATCCTCGCTGGGCGACAAAGCGGAGTACATGGAGATGGAGGAGGGGGTCACGGAGTCGCTCTGCGGCCTGGACAAGAGCCCGAGCAAAGGGAACGGCACAGACATCAGCAGGAAAAACAGCACGAACTCAAAGTCCATTCAGACTGACGTGTGATTACAAGTAGAGGTTCGTTTCGTGTTCTTTTTTGGTTTCTAAGGAAGAATATTCCCTATAAAGATGCTTCTTTGTGCCCAAGAGCAGGTGGTCCCCCTCTGACACACGTTTTACGCACGACACGCACACACACACACACACACACACACACACACACACACACACACACACACAAACGCACACTCACACACACACACACCAATTAGCAGTTTTCATTCTCTCCCATCTCAGAATAATAGTTTATTCTAAATCCTCTCTCCACACAGAAGAACAAAAGATTAGAAACAAGTACAGCTAATATTTGCCTAATGGGTTGAGTCATTAATCCATCTAACCTGAATGGGATTCTGAATTAGACATATAAATTGGAAATTCGAGACAAGACAACCTTTGCATTTGCACTTTATGGGTTTCATCTGCCAATAAGAGAATGGATAGGGGGCAATGGATTTGTGCTGTTATGCAATAAAGTTACAAATTTGTTTGCACTAATTTCGAATTTGCTCTGGGTTTGGCATCTTTTTATTTCAGAGACAAGAACTGTAGGCCATGCACATGGCAATAAGTTAGTCGTCCTCCAACTTAGCTGAAGAATGTTTGAGTGGCTTCCACAAAGAGAGCAAACTAAGGTTAATAAGAATCCCCTCTAATATGCTGCCAATGGAAATTGGACTCCGACTAAGGAAAAGTCTGAGAGATTTATTACTTGTCCAACAGTTAATATTAATTAAACCCTCATTGATAAGAAACAGCATTTAGTAGTCATCAAATGAACCAGGGCTAGAATTATTTTTATGACATAACTTCCACAACAGGCCTCAAAGGCCTCATGTTGTTGACCCACCATGAGAGCTAAGCACATGAGTCATCCGAGTCGAACATGGCTGGAGAAACCTCTCGCCCCGCCAGGTTTTTGTATGGACAGGCCCGGAGCCTCGGCAACAACAGATTCCCAAGTTTCATTTAAACCACCTCAAAACGACAATATCCCTTTACATGGACGCAGATGGAAAGCTATAGCAAAATTGACTCTGCGTTGTGGAAACTCCGTGGAGGGGAGTTTATGAGCCACTTCCTCTCCTGTCCGCTGGACTTTGTGCACAAAATATTTTTTTTTCTCAAGAGGACTATGATTACCTCCGAGCTCAGAGGATCTTCAGGATGTGGACGTCTTCCAAGGTATGTGGCCTGCTCTTCATGTGTGACAGTGCTTTTCATTCAGTGATGATGCTGAACAACTTGTGTGTGTAGATATGCAACACTGTTTAAAAATATCTGAACCTAACCTTCACCTTGCACCCTCGGTTGTCCTGTTTCAGTGAATGATGCCTGATGATGTGTGTGTTATAGTTGAAAGTGAAATACTGTAAATTAAGGTCGATCATGGTAAACATGACGTCATCGTGTGGTCAGGTAACGTCCCTTCTCATTTATAAAAGCTGTAATGATCTCATCCACCTTCACACGAGGTCGGCCTGCTGAGAACTCGTGCTGGTGGTTTTGGGAGATTCAGCACAAAGGATTCATTAATAAAGTGTCTGGATAGTTTACAGATGCAGTTTGGGATTAGTTGGTCCTTTATATAATTCTGAAAACAATGTTTAATCACCACTGAGTTTCCTCTGCTCGGTTTGACAGTTTTCACTGTTCTCAAGTCAAAACAAGTGATTTAGGTTTGGATGGTTCTTTTGTTTGTCTCTGCAGTCCATCCACATAATTGATTCACCTTGTATATCAAGTGTAGGACGAGGACATTGTGTAACGTGAAGCACACCACACTGCATTTATCTGTCAGAAACATTTACCATCCAATCCATATGGTTCTACAGATATAGCAAAAGTAGTTTTCATTCGAAATTGCCTTTTGGTTGTTTGACCGTCACTTTATAGAATGATGTAGAATATGTGAAGAGTTTGACACTTTGGCTGTTTTCATATTCATCTGGTGGGAAAAGCTTCAGTGTGTTCACCTTAAATCCAAATCAAAGATGTTTGCATGAGCAGAACTATTGTGGAATCGCAGCAAAACGACAATCACGGTCCGATACACAACTTACATCAGTACAACGAAAATAGACTTTTCAGAAAGCTACAAAAAAGGCATTTTGACTGCAGCAATTTAACTTTAAAAAACTTGGCAACAACTGTATATTCCTATTCACCCTTTTCAATGAGAACGGATTTTATATATGTAATCTTGAGAGATTTAAACAGGTAACTGAACTTCATTTCAAATGTTGGGGAAAAGTTGAAGACAAGTTCAAATTTGTTGCTCTCAGAAAAGTCACGAAGTTTTCTGAGTGACAGTAACTGGATTGCAACTCCATTTAAAGTTGTCTCTCCTAACTTTTGTCACAGTCCATGGACATTTGCATTCATCCAGGAGATCCATTCACCCTGTCAGTCACTGCATCAGAGCTCCCCCCCCCACTGCATCAGCACAGAACACAGAATCATTTAATGCTCTGTGTGTTTGTCTCCTCAGAGGAACTATTCATACAAGATATTTTCAACACCTGCACCCACACCCGCCCACACACAGACACACACACACACACCATGCTGGCACGGGGCACACAACTCCTCTTGATACCTCACACTTAGCACTTACATAACATGGCTTATGGCAAGAGGCGCAATCCAAAACATTTTTCAAGCAAAGTGTGTGGGTCAGGCATATTCTTAGGCCTGTAGCTGCTGAGCCGACTGTGGAAACCGGCTGTTTCATCCCGAGCCACGGAGAAGAAAGAGCTGAATGGTTTGCACTGTGCACGGCGACCTGTTGTCACGTGCACGGCGAGTCTTTGTGGTGCAGATTTAGAACATAAGGCCGGGACATGTGACGAAGTGAGAGTTATTTATGGTTAATGTTTTTCAGAAAGGTATTCCATGCCTGTCAAAGCAGAAGTGTGTGTGTGTGTGTGTGAGTGTGGGTTGGGAGTGTGTGTGTGTGTTGTTTCATAACTTAAATAGCTGGAACCATGTTGTTTGTGATGTAAACCTTTCACAAAACTATCATGGTAGCTATGCTGGTAACTAACAGAGTTTGAGCCATAGACGGTAAATAAAGATGTATGATGTGTTTCCACTTCTTTAAAACTTTCCAGAAATGAAGCCAAACTATCCCTGCTGTGCAAGGCGGCCATCTTGAGATGATGATGTTCCATTCTTATAGCATCAAATAACTAATTAGAACCAAACTCAGCAGAAGAATGTGAAGAATGATCTGGAATGACAGAGACCATGTTTGAGAACATTTGTTATATATTTAAGTTCCTGACTAACATGGATGAGGTGGGGTTTATAACCTGCACTATGATTTGGCTTCACTTTTAGGGGGGTTGGTCATGTCGTCCATCTTTGTATATCGTCTACGTTTCAAACAATCATTGTTCAAACTACTGTGGTCTTGGGATGTCGTTGAACCTCGGATCTTAGTTAGAAGTTCAAACGAGTCGGTTATTTGCTAGTTTTGCTCATCGATTAATAGTTTGTGTCACTTTGCAGCTTGACCTTATTTTGATCAGGGTTTCTTTGGCGTTTGGTCTGTTGGGTCAGAAAAGATAAACAGATTGAATATATCACTTTGAGCTTTGGAAGCTTGTGATGTTGTATACGGACTAAATTCTTTATTGACTGATCATTTGATTTTAACTGATTGATGATACTGAAGGTAATGATCCATCACATCCTCATGCTCTTGTGTTTTTGTTTTTCCAATGCTTCACTGTACTGCACAGTGCAAACAATGGTAAATGGCCGAGTGGCAGATTTGGCTTGTTGAAGGAACTCTTGCGGTAAGACATTCATTTCTGTTCGAGCCAAAGCTAAAAGTCGGGCAACGTAAGCAAGTGCACAGGAGCCCCAGAGGCCCCAGAGGCCCCAGGTTTTCTGTGTGGCAATTACTCGGTTGCACTTGAATCAATTATAAACTTGGTTGATGGAATGCAAAAGACAATCTATCTTAACTACAATTACAAACTGAAGAGAACGGCCCTAGAGTGGCTCCTGCACCTTTACTCGATCTTATTGGTAAGTCTTGCCAGTGGTACAGAGTAGATAATAATGAGTCACATAAAACACATTTACAACCTCCTCTTATAACACCATCACCGAGGACATGAGGCGTAAAGGATTCACTAAAGTAGAATGTCCCTCAGTCGAGTGTGTACGTCTGCTAAGGGCCGACCGTCCCCTTAAACCCAATGAAGCGTCACCAAATTTTACACACTCGTAGTTATCAGTCTGCTTAATGTGACGGGTTTCCTTTCTATTCAGATCCATTAACTATTGTCTGGGAAATCTGGGAAACACACCTGGGCTCAAAGAGTTAAAGGATTTTTAGGTTTGCCTCGTTGTTCAGATCAGTCACCGCCAAAATGTATTTATATCTTATTTAATAAATTTTTTATATTTTAGTTTAGTGAAAATCTGTTTTGCAGTTTTTGTGTAATCCTGCAGACAAAATAACAAACTGAATAAAAATCAAACGTACAGAAACATATCATTTAATATATGTTTGGCATCAGCTCTGATCTAATAATCTTTTTTTTTCCAGTTGTGTTTCCTTTGCATCTATATATATATTTAACCAAAAATCATTGTGCGTATGTTTTTCTGTTTGTGAGTCATTCAACCTTTGCAAACCTTAAAAAAAGATTGAAAAGTGAACTGTTAAGTTTGTTGGCTTGCAGTTTTCTCCCTTCCTGCTTCTTCTCTCGCCACATCACCGCCTCCCGCTGAGCAGCGGAGTAGTGTGAAACCATTGGCATGACTGTGTATTATGTCACTGGCATGCTTGTGCGCTTGTGTGTGTGTGTGTGTGTGTGTGTGTGTGTGTGTGTGTGTGTGTGTGTGTGTGTGTGTGTGTGTGTGTGTGTGTGTGTGTGTGTGTGTGTGTGTGTGCTGCTGATACAAGCAAAACAAGGACCCAGACATCAAAACAATGCTCCGCAGTGGTTCTAAACTAGTGGTCAAAAACCTCTGCAGAGAACCTTTAATGGGACACCACCACCCTGACCACCATGACGGGGCCTAACCAACACACAACTGCTGACATGAAGAAGGTTAAAGCTGTTGAATGGAATTGTGTGTTTAAGGGGAGAGCACTGTCCAGTTAGGGAGAGGGTTAGTTGAGAGGTGAGTTGTTAGGTGGTTGTTGGAAAATGTGGAAAAAAAACATGGATGCTGTAAAAACAAAATGTGTTGTATTTGTGTGTTTAGAGCATTTTAACAATACCTCAAAATATTCTATCTAATATTTGCGTATTGCCGAGGATCAAAGAGAAAAGGATCCGGTGTGACAGGCAGATAAATCATTCAAAAGAACAGAAGTGCTTTTGATGGACAGATCTACAGTTTGCAGGTGACAAGTGATGACAAGTTGACATTAGAAGCTTCTGTTTAAAGCTGAATGTGAAATGATCTGATTTGGTTTATAAGTGATAAGTAAATTGTTGTTGTTTCGACTTGAGATGGAGTTCATATCAATCTTTCCAGTCAGGAAATAATTTGTGTGATTCCTCAATACTTACAGAGGCTGTATGCAAGTTTGTGCTATTGCTACACAACCCATGTTTACATTGCTGTGATCCAAAGCATCAAACTTGATTTCTTTACTTGCTGAGAGCTTTTTCAAACAGTAGGAAAACAACGCCAACGTATATTTCTATCACAACTTACCCCCGAAGTTAGCATGCTAACTAGCCCTGACCTGGCTAGTCCATCAAGTCCCTCTCAGATAACGAGTCACACTAGCGTCCAGTCAGAGTCCGAGTTCAGATTCTAACCTTTTGCAGCGGCTGAAGCTTTTTGGCAAGCGGCCATCACCACCATCCACTCCCGGCAGGAAAACACATTTGGCGGCAGAGGGAAAAATCGAATATAGCACTTTAGTTGTACCGTTAAGATGTAAGAGAGAAGTAGATGTCCGTTAAACAGTGTGTACAAGCCCAGGCACTGATGTAATCAACCAAAATAAGTGAAATCGACAAGGGGCCAGAATTTCCAACAAAGCTTCAGCTACATTATTGCAGACGAAATAAATAGATGTTTAAATGTTAAGCATTTAACCAGGAGAGCTCCTCTTGCCCTAACAGCTTTTCCACTGACCCATCTGGTCACTTTTTCCACACACGAAACGATTTAGTGAAAAAGATCATTTATCAAACACAATAACTTAAACTGGAACAACATAATAACGTCTGCCTGTTTGACAGATTACCTTAAATGTGTTTTAATAATGAATTCACGGATGAGCCGTCATGCCTCGCTGATAAAAATCTTTTTCTTGGAAGTAATCAAAACAACATGAAAAGGAAACAATGAAAAAGCAGAGAGGAATTCCATGAGGCTGGAATGTCTCTCTTATTTAGGCCTTCTGTCCTGCCAGCAGATAAATCAGACCTGATAAAGGGCCGTCAGCTCGCCAGCATAAACAATACGACCCGGGCTGCTGTCATCGCATGAGAATTTACGGTAGTTGTTGTCCCTAACCCTGGCGTGTGCTAGCATCTTGTACAACCATTAACAAAGGTTCAAATGGAACGGGGGTCGTTTCATCAGTTTCAACGTGAGAAGGAGGTTCACTGATTGTAGCCGAGCCGCTGGTCGAACCTGTTGGTCAGAGAACGCCGAGATGAGCCGAGCGAGCAGTGAGCTGTGAGATAAAGACAACAGGCTTTGAACCAGGTGAGAGGAAAGGTGGCTAAACCCCTCCCCCAAGCAGAGACTGTCCAATCACAGCTTAGCGGCCTTAACGAGGCACAGCAAGTTCGTCGGGCTCAGGGTTCGGATTGAAGTGGAGATAATGGTGTGATGTCTGGATAATAAGAAATAAACAAAAAAGGCTCCGATGTGATTCAATATTTGAGGCAAAATATCTTATATTTATTCATGAGGAAAAATACGCCAAGTGTAACGTCTGTACAAATTCTAGACTTGTGACCACGAGACAGTCAAGAAATATTACTGACGTTGGAAGAAGCGAGAAGAAGAGTAAACTCATCACAGACTTCCAGAGCAACAGACTGTGGAGTAGACCTGCCGCCATCATTTTAAACTGTGAGACACACAAAAAACAACAAAAACATCCACTTCCTGTGTCATTAACCAATTAAATGGTGCACGTTAGCATGGTAGCTGCTCCAGGACCTGTTGTACGTGTGTCAGAGTCTGTTTGTCACCTGTGGTTTTTCTTTCCATGTAAACAAAGAGTTCACTCACAGCCCTGTCCGACGAGAGCAGTTAATAAAGCACACGTGGGATTTCAGCCCCAGTGTAAGTTTAAACCAGCTCGGGGTTTCCATGTTGTAGTTGCATAATGTCGCTCTATTGAAGGATAGAAACTTGACTCACACACACACACACACTCCTTCTTATTGGCTGCATTAATCTGACAGTATCCCAGGGCTTTATTGTGTTACTTCATTCTAGACGTGTCGATCGTGTTGCCAATTACACGTGTGCCTCCGTGTTGGGTTTCTCCGTTTCTGACAAATCCGCTGCCTGCGTGTTTAGAGGAGAAATACGGATTGTTGTGGCTTATGGATTCCACGATGGGTAAATTTAAATTGAAAAATAAAGATTACAAAAAAGGTATATATACAATATGGCACGGTAATCCTGCTCTGCGGGTTCACCTGGAGCGCGCTTAGAGGTGTGTGTGGTCAAAATGTTGATTAAGTTTGCTGTCACATCCGGACAATCTGGGCCAACAGAGGATTTGAGATTTGTTGTGGCATTGGGAAAGGCAAGCATTTCAAAGATTTGTCATAACAAGTTTCTTCCCCCATCCACTCGTTTTCCAGCGTGAGATCTAAAAACTCCACGACGCCGCAGCTTTTTATGAGCAAGTTTGAGATTTGATTAAATGAAACAGCTGCTCAACCATAATAAAGCCCCCCCGCTGCTCCTGCAGAGTTGTGTGTGTGGAGCTGCAGATGCTGATCATCAGCTGCAGGGACTCGAAACACAACACACACACACGTGCACACAAACAGGAAGGCCATGCAGGAGGCATCAGAGGTCAATAGCAATGTCAGCATTTAGCTCCGGACATATTAGAATGGATTTCATCTTTTAAAGATATTACATGTCACAAATTTTCATTAAAATGTCAAAACAACTACTTGTTATCTTATTTTGACCTTTACATGTGGAGATTTAAGTGTAATTTAGTTGCGTCTTGTGATTTCCCGTCATTCTAATTATTGATTCACGCGGTTTTACTCTTAGTTTTCATGACGTCTCGTTGGATTAGTGTCAGAGGGAGAATTAAACACAGACTGCCTGCATCTAAAAGTGTTTGTCTAAAAATACCTCGAGCCAGCGATGGTCACGTTAGACAACAGACAAATTCTCCTTCCTGTACAACAAGGACTTGTGTAGGACAAAGTGACACATTACCGAGCTGTCATTTTCTACATTCATTAGTCGGGATGCGACGCGACACTTGTGCGGTTGCTAATTTTGTTTGAAAAGTACATTTAAGTGCAACGTGTTCAAATAGAGGATACACAACAGCTGCAGAAACACAATGAATTTGCAGGTTTACAACAACTTTGGCTGTTTCCACTCAGAGTTTGTTCTTCATCAATAGTGTCACCAACGTAACAAGAGGAGCCTCTGACTAATGATGAGTCAAATTATGTACATTATTCATGCTGACATGCTGTATTAGGCTGTGGCACTCATTATTTACAATACAAGTCGGACCCTCAGAGTGGAGTGTGTGTGTGTGTGTGAGAAGGTGTGAGTTGTTATTTACACCTTCTTTAAATCTTTAAACAGAAGCTTCAAACCATCTGTTCAGCCAGACTTTTGATTCTGTATTCACTTATTTTATTGCGTCTATGTTATCATTTTATTCCCTTTATAATGTTAATATTATTTGTATGTGTAAAAAAGGCAGTAGAAGTGCAGAATATTGTGCGTATTTAAAGTGGAATATAAATAAATAAGATATGTACAGTAAGAAATATATATATATATGGAAGAGTACAGTATTAATAGGTATTGTATGATATAAGAACTATGAGCAGGATAAATATATAAACATTTATAAATATGCATATAGTATAGGCGGGATAATACAGTAGTAGAAAAAGTAACAGTGCAAATGTTCAATTGTTCAAATGTTCAAATGTTCAGTGGTTGGAGGAGGGTGTGTGTTAAAAAAATAACATTGTAGTGATTAATGTTCTTTTATGTGTTTATTCCATTTTATTGACTTTTTTTCTGGTTTACTTTCTATTGGTTTCGTCTTATTTTTGGCTCATCGGTCAAATGCGAATCACCTCGAACAGCACTGTCCTGTAAAAAAGGTGCCGTACAAATAAAGTGTGATTGAATGTTTGAGGTTGTGTGTGTGTGTTTGTGTGTGTGTGTGTGTGTGTGTGTGTGTGTGTGTGTGTGTGTGTGTGTGTGTGTGTGTGTGTGTGTGTGTGAAGTGGTTTTGAGTACTGTCAGGTGTTTACTTGTCTGTCCGTCTCTAGATGTAATCAACTTTAAAGCTCAAGTTCAAGACGACCCAGACGACTCGAGGACCCAATGATGCAGTAGTGACTACATGTAAAGTAAAGTACCCATGTAATTATGTAGTATTTCCAATGAAGGCGATGGTTGAGTGCTTTTTTACATCCAGTAATCTGGGCCGAATTGATGGGTTCTCTCTTGGCCCGTGTCCCATCCGTCCAAGAAGTTTCCTGGAAATCTGTTCGGGAGCTTTTGCATAATCCAACCAAACAGCAAACACTCAAACGTAAAAGTGTTTTCATAAAAATCATTTACAAACCAAACATACCAGCAGCTCTGTGCTGCTACTCAAGCTTGTTTGATGCACGGGACTTAAATCACTCTCACTCTCGTGTTAGTTGAATTCACTGAAGTCCACAGAGAAAGTGATGAACTGGAGATCTGTGTTTGCAGCGAGATGGAAATCTAAATGCACTGATTCATCATCACCTTCACAGTTATGCTGCTCAGTGTTGAACACCAGCAACAACCCCTCATCTGTTCGGAATCCTTTTCTCTAGAATCTGTTTTTGGGTTTTCTTTACATTTTTTCCTCTCGACCTGTCAGATAATCAGCAGCTTGACAAAACGTTCCGGTGATTGCATCTTCCAGAGTTTGATATCAACACTGTCAGTGAGCGGTGTATCGCTGTGGTTACGGTGACGACCCGTGATTGCTAATCGGTGAGAGGTGATATCCGGTTATGTAAGCGCCACATGTGAGTCAACACCGGTTACAGTCAGACGACCTCGGGTTTTGCCCCCTGGTCGGTCGCGGCCGACGTGGAAAACACAAATCCTAGATAAGCCAGGATCGGGGGGTGGGGGGGGGGTGGGGTCCTCCTCCTGTATCGATCAGCATTATGTAAACTTGAGGCCGGGGCTACGTGGTGGAAAATGGCTGCCATGACCAGACCTCCGCAGCCCTCTTCTCCCACTCGTTCTCTCTGCTCTTCTGCTCTGAAGTGACTTGATGCTTTTATGTGGAGTGACTAATGCTCGCTCGAAAGGGCCCGGGGTGTATCTCACTGTGTGTGTGTGCGTGTGTGTGTATGTGTGTGTGTGTGCGCGCGCAAAGGCTCTACGCAACCAATCAGCGAGCCAACATGAAGATGAGTCAGTTTCTAGGTCTGCAGAGATCGAGATCCCCCCCACCACACACACACACACTTCATCTCGATCCATGCAAATGGTTTGATTTGTAATCGTGCACAGGAGTCAGTGTGTAACCATAACGCTGTGGAGACAACTCATGCGCATGGAAGGACAGTGGGATGAGAGTTAGAGGTGAGACTGATGAGGCCAGAGAGCCACAAACAACAACACACACTGTGGGTTGTGCTGAGAGAGTCGGGGTTTTGTGTATTTGTGTGAACACGTGTGTGTGTGTGTGTGTGTGTGTGTGCGCATTAGGAACACTGTGAGACTGTCAGATTGCTTGTCGGTGCATTGACAGTATTTCCCCTCATCGCATTCATCTAAGTGTTTAAGTTTTCCCGTCTGTCTGTCTGTTTGTTTGTTTGTTTGTTTGTGTGTTTGTTTGTTTGTGTGTTGGCACGATTACGCAAAAACTACTGAATGGATTTTTCAATGATGGGAGGATGGGACACGGGCCAAGAAAGAGTCCATCAGGTTTTGGCTTGAGTCAGGACAAAGGGTTCGAGTGAATCCAGGAATTTATTTGACATATCGGATTATCCCCAGGATACAATTAAATTAAATTAAATTTTATAATCTGATATATTTACGGGATCGATTGTTTATGAGTGTGTGATGCAATTTGATGCTGCCTGATTTAATTGAAGGCAACTGGACATTGGCAGTGGTGTGTGTGTGTGTGTGTGTGTGTATTCTACTGGTTTCACTGTGACTTCCTTAACATCGAACTGGGAAGCAAATCCTCAGGAAATCAAATCTGCTATTGAATCAAAGAGAAGTGAGATTAATAATAAATAATAATGTCCATTTTAAAATGGCTTGTGTTGCTTTGTGTTTCTGTTATAATTATAGTGATAGTGTGTGATGTTTGCCTGATGTTTGTATTTTAACATCGAGTGCACATCATTGTTACTGCTATTGTGTTTTTAGCTGCTGGCTCCTCTTTGTGTAGTTGTAATGTTCATGCAGGGACATTTCTGGGGACATTCCACGTCTCGTAGTTGATTAGCTCATTAACGTGGTAATTGCTGACTGGCTTTCTGAGGTGAGAGACCCTTTACACACACACACACACACACACACACACACACACACACACACACACACACACACACACACACACACACACACACACAGTCCCTGTAAACACAGACCGGGAGCTGAGGGGCGAGAAGAAGAGCGATTTAGAAAAGATAAATTCAAAGCAGCAGCTGGTCAGCGACTGAATCACTGCTGCTGAAATATCTACTCACACATTCTTACACATTCACACTCTCCTCCATTATGTTCTCCATCCTTATCTGTTTTCATCGCCGGCAAATTAGGTTTGTGTGCTGACTTCTTTTCTCAGATACGTGAGTAGAAACATAACCGCTGCCTGGATTGTGTTCAAATCCTAAGGCAATGGAAGTGCAAGTGAAACGGTCGAGAGGATGCTGCGGTGCAACGCTGGAAATACAAAGTGCAGCACTCATGACCCCCGAGACCCGAGTTAGAGCTGAAATGAACAAACCACTCACTTCCACCAGGTCGTCCGACACGACTCAAATCATCCAGTCGACTCTCGTGCAGACTCGCTGCCCTCGAAAACTGCTGAGGAGAATTCTTGGGAGCTTCAGGGTCCGACAGAGAGGTTCAGATTAGAGAGTCGGTCATCGGGACTCGGTGCTTGTTTGCCTCTTGACCTTTTAGCTCGTGGGAGTTATTCCTGAATCCCCCTGTCTGTAGACATTGGGACGGGTTGGTTCAGTCACGTTTTGTTAAATTAGTAAAAGTTAATTAAGTAAAACATGTCTTGATTCCAGAAGTATCATCGTGTGACATTTGGGAGGATAATTATTCTGTTTCCTCTCAACAGTTTGTGTAGTTTCTGAAGACGCGCAACACACAAAACTAATATAAATAGGAAATGTGCCCAGGGAAAATAACCCTTTAACAACCCGACATTATTTCATCATCGAAAGCACTGTGGTTAGAGTTAGGAGAATGACCATAGGGTTAACACTTCCTCTTTCAAATCCCTGTCGACTTGTTCTGCATTAAACCGAGTCCAGGTGCTGTGAGTCCTTTCATATGACAGTTTGTAATAAGGGGTTAAATGAGAAGATTGAGACGAGTCTCAAGTCTGTATGATGAACGTGACGTGACTAAAAACCAGTCTGCTGTTTAATATAAACTATACTGATGCTATACTGTGAATTAATGTTAAAAAACATCCTGGATCCTGGGTGGCACCTTTAAAGTCAGCTGCATTAAGACGGCCTCCTCGATTTTACAATAGTTTATTGATTTTAACATTATTTCAGCTCAGAAATATATATTTTCAAAGTCGGACAAAAACACCCCAAATGCCCGTCAGGCTCGTTTAGTTTCCAAAGTTTTTAAGGAAATCGGTTCAGTAGCTTTTAAATAATTCCTTCTAACAAGCAGCAATGAAAAAAATAACCTCCTTGACGGAAGTAATAATATTCATGATATGTTTTGATCAGTTTTACGTTCGGATCTAGGTCACAAAAGTTTAGTTTGATGCCAGTCTTAATAAACCCTGTGGTGTTGGGGTTAGGGTTAGATTAGAGTCACATCCTGTGCCAGTTGGGTTTTTCTCACTTTCACTCGGATAACTTCCCCTCGTCTGTTGAGTGTAAACTGTGAGATTCATCGAGCCACGTGACTGTTTCCCTCAGTGGGTCGTTGAGGCCTCCCTATACCCACACACACACACACCCCCACCCACACACCCACACACACACACACACACACTCTGTTTACACACAGCACTTCCACCGGCTTCCCCCCAGCTTCCTCCTTCTTTCGATTTAATTTACTGCAGCAGGTCGGCTTTAATTTATTTACGCCACTTTACCTCTCGTTCAGATCATTTGTTGTCGGGCCTCTCGGCTCCGTGTCTCTGCCTCGGCTCATTCAAACCACTTTGGCTCCAATTAGTGTTTTTTCTCTGTGGCTCTTACTGAGGTGCAAACTGTGGTCATTTAGATTTTCTGTGCCGAGATGTATGTTAACGAGGTTTTAAACGTGGGCTGCGTTGGCTTCAGAGGCTGTTGTTAGATGTCGTTTTTAAAAAAAATGATTCAGTTTTCAGGAGAGCGGTGAATCGTGTTTTTTTACACATTGAACATTTGAACTGTTCTGACGAAGCTGAGAAAGTTTCACTTGTTCTTGGGATGAAATCATAACTTTTGCTGAACTTTCGTTGTGTTTATTTTTCTCTCGTGGATCCGATATCAGTTAATGATACGTCCGGATGCCAATACTCCTCGTCCAGTTTTTTTTTCTAAGGAGCTAGTAGTTGAATTCAGCAAATGCTTATGACATGTTGTGGAAATAATTCCCCCTGTTGACGGCTGTTACCAGTCCTGGCTTTGCTTGTACCTCAGAGGGTGAAAAAACGCCTTCATGTTCAAGGGGACTTTGCAGTTTTCATTTTCCTTGGGCCAGGTCCACGCAGCTATTTTGGAATCGCTTCCACTGACGTCTGTTGGATTACGCAGCGAAACCACAGTCGTCCTCTTTTAGGATTTTTTTGTTTTACTTTACTCAGGCCACTAACAGTAAATCCTTTCTCCCCGCTGCCAACTCCTGTTTATACAGTCACGGTTTTCCTGCCTCTTCGTTAGAACGCTGGACTTTGCAGTCGGCAGATTTAAATTTGCTGCCACGGCACTGATGGAAAATTCCGTGACGTTTTTTTTTGTGTTGTTGACAAACGATTGATTTGTTGATTTTTTTTCCTGAAGCTGCATCGTCTCCTTGTGTGGGCCCCGACATCGAAAACATGAAAGTAGACTGCAGTGTCCTTCTCTTTACTACAGTAATACTCAGGGAAGAAGTTTGGGGCAGTAATATATATTTTAAACCTCCACCAGCCCATGTTTTATCACATACTTAAGATAATACAGGATTTTATAGCCATTAGCCGCATTAAGCCAATTCACTGCCTTTTAACTGCATCTTTAACTGTGACTGAGACAGTTCAGTAAATCTGTCACCACGGCAGATAATGTCACACCTACACTTCCATCTCCTCTTCCATCGTTAATCATTAATCATCGTAGCTGTGTTACAGAGGCGGCGTTTATTAGAGAAATATTCCCCCAAAAAATCTCTCTCAAAAGTTTCAGGTTTGTCAGAATTGGAAACAACAGTTTGATTGAAGTCAGTGTAGTTAACCAGCAGCTTGAACTGGAGCAGATACTTTACCTATTCAGTTGTATTTCTTTATTTCATGTACTTAAACACTTAAAATCCCAGAGACAAAAGTGACTCTGCTACAAATGAAATACATCACTTTTACTCACAATAAAAACTATTTATTGGAACTATTGAAAATACATAAATTCTCAAATATCACATTGTATATTTTGCTCATAAATAGAATGAAATGTTGGCTTTCCTCAGGTTAACGTGCAACAATAAGAACCGAACCCGTCCTGGCTGAGCGTCTCTCTGGTTCTGGTGCAGTGTGTCAGCGTGTGCACGGGGAAACACGTATTATTATTATGAGTTATCTCAGTGTTTGCCTCTGTGGCTTTCCTGTGAGCTAATTGGAGAACCTCCCATGTGTCCCAGCTGAGAAGCTGCATGTTTGTGGTTAAAAATAGGTGCCAGGATCAGGACTGGTTTCTAAAAGATCTGTAAATTCTTCTCTGGAAATTCAGTGAAAATGTCAAAATAACAAACAATCTCTCGACGTTAAAAGAAGATGATAGAAAGCCCCGGATCCTCGACCCCGATCTGCGCCGAAAGTTCGTGGTAAACTAGTTTCAAAACTAAAAAAAAGCTGCAACCAGCGTCACCACAGAACAAGAAATCAACCACAAACTTTATTATAAACAACTAAATATAAAGAAAACATAAAAACAACCAAATCTGTGGATCTTAAGTTAAGAAAATGTAATCTTGTTTTATGTAAAAATCAATTATTTCTGAATTGTTGAATCAGTAAAAAGATTTCATATCAGCAAACATTAAAACGCTGACACTGGAAAAAAGGCTCAAATATCGGCTGATGTGATTTTATTATCAGCTCTACTGAATATATTATATATTATATTTATTATATGTTTTTGTTTGGTTTCCTTTACTTTTCCTCCAACGCTCAACTGAACATTCATCTGAGACAGTTAAAGGTTGAACCGTGGAAAACTTTGACAAAAAGCGTATTGCTGTGTAAAGGTTTTAGGTAATTGAAAAAAACATGAATATATCTTTTTTTTTATCCTTAAACTTGACATAAAGAGCAGTAGAAAGTTAAATTTAAATCAGTATTTGACGCGACCACCCTCTAATTTGTTTTAATGAACTTGGCAGGTGGGTTGTTCTGTGGTTTCCTTCTGTCTCAATGTTTTCATGTGATCCCACTTTGACTCAGTGCTGTTTAGATCCGGACTCTGTCGGGGGGGGCACAGCCTTGACTTTTCCCTTTCTCCTCTCGTTGAAGATTGTACTTCATGACTCTGACTTTGTGTTTGGGGTCGTTGTCGTGCTGCTTATGATTTAATTGTGTAGCGGCAGACGTCTCCCTGACGATGTTTGCATCGTACAAATCTAAACGTCCGAAGTTGTGAGTTGGTCTTCGATAATAATTCATCTCCACAGAACCACTGATCCCCCTGCTCTGTCACAAAAGGAAAACAGATATTTAACAATGCTGGTGAGTTTAATCTGAGCTTTCCCTCCTGCAATGGTAGAGAGGTTTTAGTTTATGTATAAGCATCGGGGTCAGCAGGTGGCGCAGGTTGTCCGCTTGACTAAGAGTCGTTGGGCAAGACATTGAACCCCCCCCGATGTGTGCTGACAGCTGTTCTGCCGGTTTGCGAATGAAAAACCGCTGCACATAGAAGCACTGAGTGAGTGAGTGTGCCAATGAGTGAATGTGACTTGTGGTGTGAACCACTTTGAGTGGTTTGCAAGAAAAGCACTATACAGTGTATGAAAACCTTTTTAAGAGATGTCTTCCATAACTGTTCATGATGTCGTACGACAACACGGTCGCACACATATTCAAACTGCTCTGGTGATGCTGACAATAAGAATGTTTCACACTTATACGTTGCGGTACTGACGTCTTACAGACTTTTTAGCTGAGGCAGCAGTGACTGGAAAACAATGGCCAAGACTCCTCAGGGGTTAATGACACAAAGGTTTGTGCATCTTCTGGTGGCTTCTGTTCAGAGATGCACAGATATTTGTATAAAGTTGCAGATTTAAACAATATTTCAGGAGTAAACGTATACCTCCCCCCTCCACCCTGTCTTGAACTGCCACACCACTGAACATTTGAACATTTGCACTACACTGTTACTTTTTTTACTACTGTATTATCCCGCCTATAATATTTTCATATTTATATATTTTTATATATTTATCTTGCTCATAGTTCTTATATGATACAATACCTGTTAATACTGTACTATTCCATATATATTTCTTACTGTACATATCTTATTTATTTACATTCCACTTTAAATATGCACAATACTCTGCACTTTACTGCCTTTTTTTGCACTTCTGGTTAGATGCTAAACTACATTTTGTACTGTGCAATGACAATAAAGTTGAATCTATCTGAATCTATATATCTAAATTAGGGCTGGATATCAAGATAAAATGTTTCATAATTGTCAATACTGATAATTAACATGATAAATGTCACATTATTCTTTGATTTGAGTTTAAGGACTTGAAAGATTTTGGCTCCTGAGAGAATGCTGTGGTTTTAAACTCTTCTTTATGAGCAGACACGTGATAAACAGCAAAATATTTAACAAATCTGAGGTAGATCCTTTAATCTTTATGTCCTCACTGTGCTTACACAATGCATTAGCAATATATTGACTGAAAATTATATAGGGAAGATATCATTCTATTCCCCGGCCCTTTGCTAAACTCTTTCTATTTGTTCCTTGAGGTTTTGACCTTTTCCCCCCGGTGATTTAAACTCAAACAGCCCAAACAAACAAGGAGCATTTGATCATTGTGTTGTGCTACTTGTACAAAAACAGCGACCGGGGGGTTTACACAACTACAGGAAGGATTTTCCACCCCTGGAAGTATTTATTCCATCCCTCATTTTAAATGG
The DNA here is from genome assembly GCA_038501795.1 of Pseudopleuronectes americanus. Classification (NCBI taxonomy): domain Eukaryota; kingdom Metazoa; phylum Chordata; class Actinopteri; order Pleuronectiformes; family Pleuronectidae; genus Pseudopleuronectes; species Pseudopleuronectes americanus. Next base: position 25,264,997 of record CM076716.1, on the reverse strand, counting down.
CCGTGAGATAAACGGTACAATTACCCTCATGTCATTACCGAGAGCAGGATGCTGCCGGATGACAGAACATTGCATTCGAGTCAGTTTTACTTGATTATCAGCAGCATATCTCCCTAAAAGATACAGAACCAATTTCCTTTTCACTCTAGTGGACAGACAGACGTCCCCCTTTTCTTTCTGCTGCTCAATGCAATTAAGAAGACGTGAGTGTGGACACGGATCGAGACATACTAACAGACACAAACCACGTTTTAAATCTAAATATAATAAATACACGTCAAGGGAATATTCACATCAAATCAAATCAAAGTTTATTGTCACAGTGAAATTCTTGTGACCTGGCAGGCCACATCTATGCAGTAGACGACTTTACAAAATAACATATAACATCGTAACATATAACAGTCAAATGAAGCAGCAGTTTACAGGGTGAAGGAGTGGTGAATATTAAATTAAATTAATAAAATGAATATATGTGAAGTAAGTGTATTTGTATGAGTGGGGGAGCAGAATGTACATGGTGTACAATATTCACATGCAAGTGACTGGTGAGATGTTTTAAGATTTCATTTAGATTTATATTTGGTTTCATTCTTTTTGTGAATCTGGTTTTATCTCCATGTGCACACCAGCTAAAGAGAAACTGTGTGATATCAGGAGCAGTGGAGGGTGGTGGGCTGCTCGTCTCTGTGTAACAGCTGGGGAGCAGGTTTTTAATCCACAGCGAGGGGGCTGAATTCTGATTCCACTGTGAACGTTACACCCTGTCTATTCAGATGCAGGGCTCGTCCTGTCGTCAAGGCTCACACTGGTTTCTGCAGCAGCTCATCTGTGGACGCCACATGAAGAGAGAGAGAGAGAGAGAGAGAGAGAGAGAGAGAGGAGAGAGAGAGAGAGAGAGAGAGAGAGAGAGAGAGAGTGAGAGAGAGAGAGAGAGAGAGAGAGAGAGAGAGAGAGAGAGAGAGAGAGAGAGAGAAGGGGAAATCACAGTAGCTACCACCTTAGAATTTGCAGAATTTTGGGGTTTATATTTGTATTGTTTTCAAGGTTAGTGTTAGTACGTTGGGGCTGCAATGCAGATTTTGTCGGTTTTATTTCACGTTTCATATTTCCGTGTCTGAGCTTGTTGGGAGTCATACATTTATTTTAATGACCAGTAACTCTCTGGGTTGGCACTAGAGAATAGGCTTGTCTTTACCTAACCAACCTATCCAATGACATTCAGAAGTTTTCCTCCTGACAAACAACCAAATGGACAAAGGCGGAAACCAGGCAGAATTAATAATGTCTCTTCCTTTGTTGTGCTTCCGATCTCATTGTTAATGGATATGATATTGATAGCATAGCACATCTGAAACCATTTTGGCTCTGTGCAGCTTGTAATTAGCTTCATATGTGCCACTAATGTGCCTCTGAAGGATGTCAGTGACTTTAGGCAGCAGCTCCCGGTTTGCAGCTGATTTACGACGCAGCGTGACAAACGTTAAGTGTTGAGTTGAAAACAGCTTTCAGTCGTTTGTAATGTTTGACAGCTGACGTCAGCCGGCTTGACGAGCGTCTTCTTAAATTCCACATAGTGAGGTTTCGTTACCAGTACACAGACGGCAGATGAGAGGGAGTCGCTGAGCCAGGTGGGGTTTGTGTAATCTGAGGTGTTTATCTGAGGAAGTACTCCAGTTACAGATCAAATCTATGAAGCCGGACATTGGCTAACTGGTCCAGTCGTGTATGTTGTCATCAAACAACAACAGCAAATATAATTAAGGTTGTGTAGTTGGATATAGTCGCTTCTGTTTTGTCTGACCAACACAAAAAAACCAAAGATATTCAGTTTACTCTCATATAAAGAAATCTGACCGGAGAAGTTTTGGCAATTTTTCCTTCAAATGACTCAAAACTCTTGCAGTTTAATTAAGTAATTAATTAATTAATTAAATATCACCCCCTGATATAATTATCTTGTAGTCAGAGTGAGAAGTGGTTTGTTTGGATGAACATGAAATTCCCATTTGAGTTCCATGGATTCCTTATCAAACCAAATTCAGTTTTTTTCCCCCCCTTAATTAGGAGCCTGTCTTAAATCCCCAAACCACATTAAAGTGAAACACACACACCACACACACACACACACACACACACACACACACACACAACACACACACACACATGTAATTTAGAGCATGTCACTTGACAGTCGCAGCAGACTTTGGAAGTACCGACTCGAGCAAATACTTTCCACTAGGTCGTGTTCAGAGTGAAGAGCAGCTCGAGAGCAGAGCTACACGCTACGTTAGCCTGTAAATACTCACAATGCTAATTCTCTTGACAGGTATCCTCATCCTCTTTCATATTTTTTCCGCCATGATTCAGATTTCCCAGTCCCCGGGAGGATCAGGGGCGAAGGAAATTGTACTTTTCCACCTTTTGACAAGCGGAACTTTTCAGTTTAACTTGGGGGGTGGGGGGGGAGAGCTGCTCTGTTTATCGCAAATAAAAAGTTCTGCTCTGCCAAAGTAGATCTCACAGAGGAAAACGTTGGATGAGAGCGTTTATACACAACGCAGAAAGTGTTTATGTTGCCCTGAAGGACGTCTGAGAAAAATCGATAATCAAAAAAAAAGAGGAAAAGATAGAAACTGCGCTTATTTCTGAGAATATTCCGATGTGTTAACAGCAACTCTCAAGTGCAGGATTCGCTTTATGTCCAGATTGAGGTTTTAATGATAATCCCTGGAAGCTGGCCCACGATCAACCCTTTAATCATGACCGTTACACCCCTGCAATTAACCACAAGGGTCTAATGAAGCAGCACAGAGGGGAAAACAAAACCCTTCTTCAGTCGTCCACATCAGACATTTGCAGAACCTGTCGTTTTCCTCCTGGACGCCTGAATCAGCCTCGAAGAGACGGCAAACAATCTCATCTTTGTTCTGCTCCTCAGTGGATGAATGTAGATAATAATATACCAAAATCAATCATATATTTGTAACTAGAACAGCATTCAGTAGAGAGAGTACCTCCGTCAACAGTTCTTCACATTTAAATTCACTAAAACACTTAATTTCATTTGGATCTGCGCAAATTGTACATTCGTCCATATTTGTAAATATATTTTAGAGAGATTTATGTTGAAAACTAAAATCATTAGAATTCCTTGATCCACACCAAAGTTGAACTTTCTGACTCCAACACATCCTTCCACCAAGTTTCATGGTAATCCATCAAGTTGTTTTTTGCATAATCAGAAAAACAAACAAAACACAGATGCAGACCTCTTAGCGGTGGTAAAAATCCCCACAGTAAAAACAAATTCTGTCAACTTGTTATGTTGTGACAGAAGTAGAAACATGTAAAGTTTCTCTGATTCGTGGTTTCACTGATGTCACTGCGACATGCGGCTGTGACATATAAACGGAGAGGCCGGACTCCTGTCCACAGAGGAGCAGCTGCTGTGTGTGTTTACAGTGCAAACAAACAAACTCATGTTGTTTTAATAAAGAAGTCAGTCAATAATTCTTTCCATCATGCCACGAGCAACCGGAATCTGAAGTAGTTTTCCACACGGCACCGGCACGGATGAGATGTTGATGCTGTAGCACATGTATGTTCAGTTCCTGTGAGTTCACATCGGTTTAAAGATTTAAATACAGATATAGATCTATCTGTAAAGCACAAGCTGATTGGATAATCATGAACAACTTTGGTATCATATATGTATTATGTTTGAATAAATTTGAACCATAGACTGTATTTAAAGTGAAGCCAAACTTTCATAGACATTTGAATTATGCCATTTTGTGTTGATGACTTCGTTTGTTTCTCAGTTTTCGTGATGGAGCCACAGTATCGAGGTTCTGATCCAACATGTGCTCGACCAACCACAACCTGGTCTCATCTGTCAATCATGATATTTCACTTTTCACGATGAAAACTACCTAAAATTACAAAAAACTTCTTTGAGAAACATTTATTTAACATGTTTGTTTGACTTTTCAGTTTGGTCCATGTACCAACCACTAACCTGGTGGAGGTGGGGTTTATAAGCTATTCTGCAACCAGCCACCAGGGGGCTATCAAGGCACTTTTGGGAGCAGTCATGTTGTCCATCTTTTTAAAAAGCTGTAAGGTTTGAACAAATGATTAGTCAGGTCAGATTATTGGATTATTCAGATTATCTCATTGCAGGGTACTGTGGTGCAGTGGTTAACCACGTCGCCTCTGGTATCGAACCTGACGGCCAGACAGCGATTGTGTATTTGGAGTTTGCACGTTCTCCTCGTGTCGACATGTCTGACCTGCTCACTCTGAGGTTAATTAGAGACTCTTAATTGGAGAGGTGTGAATGTGATTGTGTCTCTGTCTCACAGGATAAGCGGTTTAGATAATAGATACTGTCCCAGGCAGACTGAACACCTTAGAGGAGGGTTCACAGTTAAACACAGTACAGCACAGAATGAGGTGGTAAAAGAAGCAGTACAGTTTCTAGGGGGGGAAATACACCTGTAAGAGAGCAGGAGGATTTCTCCCCCTCGATGTCATGAGAGCAGAACCATGTCTTCAGTGTAAATACAGTCTGTGCTCTGTGCTCAAAAGACAGAATCCCAAATACTCCTGAGTGCCTCTTCTGTTCAGGGCAGGAAAAATAATGTCACCTCGATGTCAAAACGTGTGGGAAATATGCATCCAGGGCACGGAATTAGCCTTTTATGACTTTTAGTGTTCCATTCTTGACGGGGATTGAATAAATCTGCGTCAGGTGGATAATAATAACACAGTGTATAGTCAGTGCACTGGTGTACTATGTGCTGGGAGCTCAGGGTAAATCTGCGGGTTACAAGATGGGGGCGAGGAAAAAGAAGGAGAATCTGAACGTCAGAGATGCAGCCCTCGAGTTTGACACCGAAGCTCATCGGCCGACATGGAATCTGTAAACCTCTCTGTGTGAAATTATTATCTTGTCTGTCGAGGAGGTTTTCACCCCCCGTCTGTTGTGGTTGGTTGGTTTGACAGGATGATAATGAAAAAACTACTGAACACTTTTCCTTGAAACTGAAGCATCGAACATGGGCCCAGGATTGTGGTACGGATTCTGATCAGGGGGCAAATCCAGCTATTTGTTTTTAATCGATTTCTTTAACCTTGTGAGAGACGGGCGTTTTTTACCGTTCTTTATCATTTCTTGAGGGAATAATTCATGGATGTTGAAGAAAGTAAATACACGGCTTGTGTACGGGACTGATATCTATGAGTGTGATCTAGCAGGACTGTTGGGGCCTTGGCTTAGGTGCCATTAAGATGGAAGGACAGTTTACCGTAAGATTGTTAAAATGCCAAAATGTGCTGGTGCAAATTTATATTTGATTGTTTGTTTTTTTGGGAGCTGAAACAATTTTAACAACTGATTAATCATTTCAGCCTTTTTTTTGTATTAAGCAAGAATACAATAAACAATATTCGGTTCCATCTCTTACATTCTGAGCACGTTCTCCTTTTTTTTTCCTCCGAGTAGAAAATGAATCATTTGAACAACTGATTGGACAAAACTGTACAATGTTCTTGACATTTCTTAGCTTGAAGGATTAATCAAGAAAATTATCAGCGGAAACACGAACATAAAAACGATTATTAGTTTCAGATCTAATTGCTTTGAAGGTTTCTGAAGCAGCTTTATTACAACACATCAGCCACGTAAACACACACATTAAATTAAATCAGCAGCTTTTTCTCTGACACAATTAACACAATATGCAACAACTAAACCATTCTAGCTGTGTCCACGTCACGCAGCCACAGATTTAATATCCCAGAGTCGTGGCCGGCTGTGGATTATTGCTTTATTATTCATCCGAGCAAACTGCCAAGTGCAGGTTCTGAGGTGAGCCGAGTCAAATCCATCAGGTAAACAGGGTAAATGTGTGAGTCACTGCACTCACGTGTTCATGTCGCCACTTTTACACATTTGTAATAACTGAAATACAAGATAAGAACAAGATGTCATTTAGGAAACCAGAGCCAAAACGATATGGAGAATTATTAGGGAGTAAAGTCTGTCTTGTTTATGTTCTCATGTGTTCTGAGAAGTAATTGATTGTCTAGTTTCAATCAGTTTCAATAAACAATTTAAATAATCACAACTATTATACGAGTTGAATATTAAGATAAAGTCAAGAAAGAAAACAATATTTGATTAAATATGGACTAGTTTCATAAATATATGTTAGTTAATCCATTGTTTAATTGATTTGAGCATATTTTAAAGCTTTAACCATGAGCTCAATTAGAAAAGACTTAAAATTATAATAAAATAACGCAAAAACACAAATTAGCAGCTCATACACATCTTTTCTACATTATTTGTTCTGTAAAATAAAAGTTCAAATTGCATGAACGCTGATACGTCTATGAAAGACCAGAGATAATTCAGTCGGGCTCTCTAGGAAACAGATTTTATTATTTGTTCTGCTCCACCTCACTGCCAGATGTGAATAAATGTACTTTGAGAGTTGTCTATTAAAAGAAGGGAGCAGGATGGAGAAGAGACAACTGGAAGGTGATCATTTGGAAAACAGTCAACAGTTGTGGGAAAATGTTTTAGCTTGAAATGGAAAAAAGAGTGACTTTCCCCTCAAGATGTTTAGAAAAGAAGCCAGACTGTGTTTAATTAGATTTCCGGGTTGGACGTTTTCCGTTTTCCATTCCCCAGTAAATGAAGAAAGAAAAAAACCTACTATTAACTTAAGCTGGGACTTCTGAGTGACACGGCTTGTTAAGATTTACTTGTGAAAGAAAGTAAATAGAGATTTCTTGAGAGAGTTGTGATTTGGGGCCTGAGACAGGAGACGCTGTGAGACGCGTTGGATGAATTAATTCAGCGGTTTGACAGGAAACAGAACTGTGGTCCAGCTGTGGGAAGACTCGGTCGATCACACTCACAGATGATTGTGAGTGTGTCTGCGTCCCACGGTAACAAGGAGAATGTTTGTTGTTGGTTTATTGTGTATAAGTGTCAGTCAGGTTCTATAAATGCTGCTTCAGGGGTGAGTTCACCTCAGATTGCTCGGATTCTTGTTTGTGATGCATGTGTGAAGCAATTTACACTCAACATAAATGTCTGTTGTTCTCAAAACATATTCAAACTGTTAAATGCAGTCTCTGAACCACTGGGTCGACCCTCATGGCAGTTGACGCCTGTCAGATATTTCCCTGGTGATGTCAATTATCCTGAAATGTGGATTTGAGTGTCTCCCAGGTCTCTGCCCCCCTTGCCCCCTCTGTGGCTGAAGTCCATCTCTGCCATGTTTGTCTCTATTTATTTCGTTCCGCTAAGCTGCTGCATACCTCTCGATATGTCTCTGCAGGATTCTGCAGGAGCAGATGTTGAGTGGGCAGTAATGCGATGTCTCGTCTCGTGAAGACACACCTCTGCTTTGACCGAGAGGACGAGTGGGAGGGGGGTTAGTAAAAAGGGCAACGAGGGCAAAGCCATGAAATCAGGTTTAAGAGATCAGCCTCTGGTGCCGAGCTGAATGCAAAGTGATCATCAAGACGATGGGATTGAGTCTGTGCTGCTTTGTTTGTTTGGTGATGAATATATATGCATTACATCATACAGCAACTGTGTTGTTTCATATCTGACCGGATCAACTTGCTGGTTTCAGGTTCTAATTTGTCGTTGATGGTTTGTTGACCAAACCTCTGGCAAAATACAATTAAGTCTTGGTTTATTTTATTTATCTTTTAATTTGTAAATCAATTTCAATCCAGCACAGTTTAATTTAACAGATTGGGTATGTGGGATTACTGAGTCGGGTCGGAGCACGAAACCGATTCAGAGCTGATCAAACTCTGGCCTTTAGTTAGAAATTAAGAATTGATTATTGATATCATCATGGATCTAATTATCCCAAGACATTATTCAAGGTATAGGAACTCCCTTTAACACGCAATAGCAGTGTTTAGGCCATTTGTAGGCAACAGAAACTTTTTACGAACACAGGCTATAGCATCATGGTTTAAGCATATAGAATATTAATAAGAATACAACCTATAGTCTGGTTCTGAAAAGTGAAGCCAATGTGGAAGAGCCTAAGACCTGTATTATCTCAAATGACCACTAGTTGCACAAATAAGTCTGTTTCTATAGAATGGGGAAATGACTCTACTTCTCATTTGGTATAAATAAACCATTTTCAAAAGAGTTTATGGTCTAGATGTCTAGCTTTAAATTCATGGTCCCATTTAGAGTTAAAAACATCTCTGACCTGCCCTCATGTCACACTCAATTTAACAATACACACCATCACCAATCAATAACACAGGACACAAACAAGTACTTGAAGTTTACTTTGTTTGTTTGATTTGCTCCAGAGTTTATGAGACAAAAAATCATCAGGGTTTAAGCGATTGGAACGATCCAGATTCAAGATCCCACACAGTAGATTAATAACTAAATAAATGTAATTGTTTATTTTGTGTGAAGTAACACAGACGAGCAAACACACACACACACACACACCTACACACACACACACACACACACACACGCGCACACACACACACACTCCTGCAGAGAGAAGCTCTTCCTGCAGATTATGACGCAGCGCAGTGTTTTAACTTCATTGTTGCAGAGGAAGCGATTCTCTGTTCGTCCAGGAACATAAACATGAATTCAGCAGTTTTTTTTATGAAAGATCAGTTCTACGTTTTTAGTGAATATTTAATATTTATTAGAAAAGAGCAGAGGAGCAGAGTAATGGGCCTGGATGCAGGGGCGCTGCCAGAGGGGCCCTGCCAGAGGGGCCACCTGGATACAGTAAAGGTTATAATCAGTGTTTTTCACTGAACAAGCCTTAGTGCATTGATGTGGAGGGCGTGAAAATAATAACATCACTATTGATCTTATAATTTTCATTTATTTATCTATTTATCTTTGGGGAGGGGATTCACTGCTGGAGAACACTGCCCCACCTCGTCTTTAACTGTGTCTGCTGTTGTTTGGAGATGATACGGTTGCATACATTTGCTTTTAGAGCTTCTTCCCTGATGTGACTGAAAGAATACTGTGGGAGCTGTGGGAGTGACAAACTCTGAACTGGAACTCTCGATATAAATCTCTGTAAAGCCAGTGGATGCTGGGATTTTGGGCGATAATCCTCTGAAGGTTCATCACTAACTCCTTTCACAAGAGGAAGACGAGTCTGTATCTGGTCCACTTCTCCAAACATTAAATGTTCGAAAATCATGTGTTTATATACAAAATTCCACAAAGCACTTGTTTTGCTGTCTTGCTAATTATCACGTTTGTGCAGTTGTTTACCTCTTTCACTTCAAACTAACTTGCTACACAGCAAATGAGCTTAAGAGGAGATAGTAAAGCAACGAGACGGAGGAGGAGGCTGGAGTGGAGGTGGTTCCACGTGACTGAAGGGGATGAGCAGATAATGAGATGTTTTTGTTTTGGCTAAGTGGCTTTTGTTCACGCAAATTATGAAATTGCGCTTAATGTGGCACAACCGCAGGAAAAATGTTTACGTGACATAAATAACAGCCAGTGTAGATTAAAGATGATGGCTCTACATCATGGAAGCTGTAAGAAAAACCTATTTTCCAGGGAAGTAGCAGAAAAACTGACATCAGGAGCCTCATGCAGAAGAGAAACTTGTTCCCCAGGACGTTCTTCTCCACTGAGAAACTCAAATGATTTGAAAGAATATAAGTCATATTTGAATAAAAGTAGTCAGTACTGTGCAATGATTTTAAGCATAAATATTTAGTTTTTGTATCCACCATTGGAGGCATGTGATCGGCCTCGACTTCTTCTGCAGCCTGACATGGAGCCCAAACGTACAGGACTAACTTCTGCACCGTGGAGAACAAGGAGTTCTTCAACAGATGGTCCGACCCCCACAGAGTCCTGATCTCCACATGGTGGAGTCAGTGTGGGAAAACATGAAGAGACAGAAGACACAGAGACAGAAGACACAGAGACAGATGAACTGAGGCAGGAGACACAGAGACAGAAGACACAGAGACAGAGAGACGAGACAGAGACAGAGAGACACAGAGACAGATGAACTGAGGCAGGAGACACAGAGACAGGAGACACAGAAGACACAGAGACAGAAGACACAGAGACAGAAGACTCAGAGACAGAAGACACAGAGACAGAAGACACAGAGACAGAAAGACACAGAGACAGAAGACACAGAGACAGAAGACACAGAGACAGAAGACACAGAGACAGAAGACACAGAGACAGATGAACTGAGCAGAGACACAGAGACAGAAGACACAGAGACAGAAGACTCAGAGACAGAAGACACAGAGACAGAAGACTCAGAGACAGAAGACACAGAGACAGAAGACTCAGAGACAAAAGACACAGAGACAGAGAGACACAGAGACAGAAGACACAGAGACAGAAGACACAGAGACAGAAGACTCAGAGACAGAAGACACAGAGACAGGAGACACAGAGACAGAAGACTCAGAGACAGAAGACACAGAGACAGAAGACTCAGAGACAGAAGACACAGAGACAGGAGACACAGAGACAGAAGACACAGAGACAGATGAACTGAGGCAGGAGACACAGAGACAGGAGACACAGAGACAGAAGACACAGAGACAGAAGACACAGAGACAGGAGACACAGAGACAGAAGACACAGAGACAGAAGACTCAGAGACAGGAGACTCTCAGAACAACCCTCCTGCCTTTAGTGTCTTTAAAAACTGTTCACTGGTGTCAGGACTAGAACTATGAATAGAAAATAATAATGGCATTAATCTTGAAAGAATCTTTTACTTGAATCACTTTTATATAATGTTATGTGTTGCATAACATCGGGTTCAACTATATCTATATCTAGCTTGGGAACATCTACTATGTTTTTTAATTATACAAATAATAATTATTGCTAATAGTACTAATATTGCTGCTCTTGCTAATACTTAAAATAATACAAATATAAATAATAATAGTACTCTTATTTTGTATTACATTTTCCTTAACAATTTTACAACATTCTTTACAAGGAAGAAAAACACCAGACAGACAAAATGGGAATGATATATTGATGAATCGATAAATTATTAAGAATTAAGACAATAAAATATGAAGTCATAAAACAATAAAATATTAAGACTAATGACTTGGGGTTGGCTATGGCTCAGGAGGTAGAGCGGTTCGCCCAGTAACCAGTAGACCACTGGTTTGATGCCTGGCTCCTCCAGTCTGCATTTCAAAGATACTGACAGCAGTGGACGTCTGGTGGATGATAGAACAGGTACTGGGTTTGAATGTGTGTGTGTGTGTGTGTGTGTGTGTGTGAATGCAACTTGTACTGTAGAAACATTTCAGTGGTGGATTAATACTGTAATAGTTGACACATTTAAAAAGGGTGATGCTTTATTAAATGAAATGCAATCCAACTGGAGACTCTGTCGTCCCCGAGAGACACGTGTCATAAAAACACACTTTTCAAACCTGACAGAATCGTGTGAAATCCTCTGCACACACACACACAGACACACACACACACACACACACAGACACACACACACACACACACACACACACATAGAGCAGTATTGATTGGCCCTGACCCCCCCCCCGCAGCTCCTCAGACACACTTTAACCATATCAACACGTCCTATTTTAAAAACAACAACAACAACATCTGCAACCAGAACATTTGACTTCAGCTGCCTTCACATTGTGTTTCTCTCCTGCTCTCCCACTGTACTCGTTGACACTGTGGAGTCTCAACCTCTCGTCCTGTCAGTAAGTCGTGGGTCTGAACGATTAGATAAGAGCTGCCGTCTCTTTATATCAGCGTCACACAAAAGAAAAACAACATCTAAACTTATAGATTTGTTTGGCTGCTGGCGTGGAAGTAATTGGCACTAACCCAGTTTTCAGCTGCTCCTCTTCTCCCGTATCGTCCTACATGAACTGTACATTGGTTACGTAAGAGAGAGAACAGTACATTTGGAGAAATGGTTGCGTCTTTGTTCAGAGGATTCTTAAACCAGGAAGGTGAAGTGATGTTTTCTGTGTTCAGTATGCACGTCTCATTTTTCTTCTTCAGAGGAAACAAAGAGCGTCTTGGCATTAATGATGTTTTCTGACCACTGCCTCCGTTTGTGTCCTGCCTTTAATCCAGCGTGACAGTCCGCCACGGTGTAAAGCGACTCGCTGCTTTTCGCATTACCAAGCAGCACCTCTCACCCTCAGACACACAAACAAACACACAACACCTGAAGCTCGGCTTGTGTCTTGCAGCAGCCAACACGTTTAATGAGGCCTCTGCCGTTACGGGCCCGTCTGAGTTTGTGCGAATAGGTGGACGAGTCAGTTTAAATGAACGCCATCAGACGAGCAGATATGCGCACATACACACACACACACACACCCACAGACACACAAAAAAAGTGCTGACAGAGAACTCGGTGGCAGGGTTGGAATGAGCACAGTGTGTGTTATATCCCCGGCGTACATCGTGCCGCACATAGCGTTGATTCCTGCCCTGAATATTTATAGTCTATCATGCGTTCGTCTGTGTATGTCTGTGTGTGTCTGTGTGTGTCTGTGTGAATGGGGAAAGCCAGTGTAGATCTGAGAGCCCTGCAGGGGTGTGAGGCAAGAAGCAGCAAGAGGCAGAAAATCCCTGCTGCCTTTGGATTAGTGTCATCGAGCAGGAAGCCGAGCACCGTGCTGCATGTGCCCGTGCACTCTCCTAAAGTCAGTTCCCCTTCAGGATTACACTCATACTTATCATATTTCAACTTTTCTGGATATCGCCCCAAAATTTGTTTGTGTAATTTGTGATAATTAACGGAAAAGATTGCGGCGCGTCTATTTGTTGATGTGTAGCCAGATTTGTAATTGCTTTCAAATGACTGTGAAGCGTGGAAAAATGCAACGTGGTCGACATACAACATCTATTTGTCAAGGTTTTCAGTTCTGGATGTGATTTCTGAATCCGGCATGGTGGGCCTGGCATACACAGCCTTCTGTGGGACCTGATGCTGCTCATCATGTGACCTCTCAGACCCCAACAAGCCCCCGGACACTGTCCTGCTAACAAACAGCCCCGTCCCCGTGTGTTTCATCACCACCTGAGAACTCTGAGGCCTCTATGGCAAAGAGTGACAGGTGAGCTGCTGGTGAGGCTGGTGCTCTGATGGTGATGGTGTTGAGTGCTAGCGACACACACATCAGAAGATGTAGATCAGTCTATTAACAGACACCCTTCAGCTACACAGAGGATGTCCTGCAGGGAGATCTTAAGTGCAACCTGTCGTTATCATGCAGGTGTTGATGGAAACGTCTGACAGGTGAGTTTTCTACCTGCAGCGAAGTTGTTTTGTGTTTACAATTGACCTGACAGCTCCCTCAGCAGTGAAGGAGCATCATGTTGATCGCCTCCTGGTGGCTGGCTGCAGTATAGGTCATAAATCCATCCTTCTCCATGTTAGCAGACGTCACATAGGGCTTCACAATTTAAATCCTATTGAAATCTCCATTCACACCTGCATGCTAGCTAATTTCTAGCAAACAATGATTCTGCTGCATCAGAACAAATGCAGCTACTTTTTCCCAGAGGACCTGAAGCAGCACGTAATACTGCATTATCTTAGTTTTCTCCCTTAACCCAGAGAAGCCCACAAACCAGCAGAGAAAGAGAGATAATGAGAAAAGAGGAGAAAGCTCTGAATGGAAAATAATCATGATCTCAATTCTAAGCAAGAAAAATTAGTTATTTCATGCTATGCAGGATGTTTTTAAGCTTCATTTTAAAACAACGGGGGGGAAGTGGAGATGTTTTGTCCATCTTTACACACAGCCTATGGTCAGAGTTGTTTTGGACCAAGCTGAGAAAGTGGGTGTTAAAACCAAGAAGGAGCATGAAACGACACATTAATAAAACCCTGAGCTCACAGCCTGCAGCCAGGGACCACGCCTCATTGCACTAGTGCGTCCTGACGGGTAATTCATTGTTTTTCCTTTTTAATTTGAGGGTGTTGTTTTTCTGTTTAAGGCACCATCCCTGATGCTTTTTATATTGGTGGCATCTCCTTATATGGTCAGATCCCAGCAATTAAGCTGCTGTTTAACATGTAATGTTATTAACATGTAACCAGGAAGCACGGTCCAAACACCCCGTTATATTAAAAACTGCAGAATTCTTTGCACGAAAAAATATAATGTAATTTTACAGGAAGAGTTGTTTGCTATATAAGAACATAATTGAACATTATGTTGGTTATTCCCATGTTAAATTAAAGAGGGGTAATAAGACCCATTAAAAACTGATTTATCCTTCAACTTCCTTGTAAAAGAAAAGAAATAATGTCAAGGGCAGCTGCAGGGCTGCTGTGCAGGCAAAGCAGCTTCGTAATGAGAAGTTGGTACGTCTCATTTCCCGACTTGATTCAGCCGTAATAGTACTCACCGCCAATGTCCTCACCTATTTGCCCTCTCGGGGGGGGGGAGTCGGTTCCGGTCTGGGGTGCAGACATTACTGCTCCGTCCATGTGGAAGAACATCCCAGCAGAGGCCGTAAAACCACACAGGGTCAGGACTAAAACTCAAATGTCAAAATAAATTCACAGAGCTGTTGATATGGATGTGGTCCTGATGAATAAATCTCATTTCAGCTGCAAAGACCTGATTTGCATTCACTCTGAACCATAGATAGATACTGTAGAAATACTGTGGACGTGCACCTGTTTGCATATCAATAGATCTGTAGTGTGCAACGCTGCCTTCTTGAAATTGTATTTATGTATTGACTGCATTTTTGTTTCTGGGGACGTCACTGATTGGATTATGGATTATGAATTGTTGTACACCTGGACTTGGTGAATCGGCCGATACACATTTCTGGACAGAAACTGTCCTGCAGACGCACACATTTTCCTATTTTACTCTCGAACTTCCCAGCTTCATATATCGGCAAATTGCTGACATTTTAGTTCAGTGTAGCATTAGCTCCAGTTATCACTACACTACTGGAAATCCCTTCTTCCTCACCGATCTACAAACACTACAGGAGTACAGGGACTACAGTGAAACAGCTCTTCAGGAGAGGCAGAGAAGAAGTGGTTTGTGATGGAAAATAAAATTGGAAGGTGATGAAAAGTCAAGAGGGTCAAAGGGTGTTTGTTTTTCTGAAAGATGCTCGTTGGTAATGTTTCTTTTCAGCCTGCTCTCTCTCTGAACTCATCCGTGTGCTCTTGAGATCACATATATGTTTTTTTGCCAAGGAGCCACTTGTGATCCTGGTGACCACTTCCTGCAAGTGTCAGAACTGCAGCAGCTTATTCAAGACCTCCCACTCCTCTCAGAAAACCAATAACTGTGGCCCTGGTTTACAGGAGCGTGATAATTATAGCGGAACACCATTTTATATCACTTGATCCATTGAGTCTGTAGTCATGTTCAGCGGGGGGGGGGAGTTATTTTGTTTTCCATTTGCCGTGAACAGTCAGTTCCACCAACGTAATTTTCAGATTTCACAGAGGCTGCACTCGCTTGTTGTTTGGGGCTAAATTTCTCCCATTGATCAAGGAAACATTTCGATTTGTACGGTCGAATTTGATCTCATCCATGTTTGCTGCTATTTTTCACGACCACAATTCTTAATGCCAGACGATTTGCCATGAGTTGTAGGAAGTGAGGCTGCACGAAGCTACACTCAGACGTGTGGATAAGTTAGAGGATTTCTAAAGACATTTTCACACCTTAAAGTCTGGACCATGGTTTAACCTCTGGTTCATGTCTTTGTTATAACATTTGATCTGATTTAGTTTTGGTTTCACTTTGGAATTTAGGGAGCGGATTGTTTTTATATTGATTATCTTGTAGACGGGTGTGTGTCTGTTGTCAGGTCAAAAGGTATCTGTAACTTTTTGGAATAATTTTGCATTCAAAGAAAGTAATGTTTCTGTTTTTAATGGAGAGTATAAATGAACCGTTTCACTTTCTTGTTTTCCTTGCCACTGTAATCTCATTATTGTATTACTACCGACCAAATATTATATCCTCTGCGATGAAGAATGCAAATCATCCTCGGAACCGCTTCCTCTTCTTTTTCTTCCTCTGTTGTTTAAAGGTGCAATTGTTCCAAAGATTCGTAAACTACCCAACAAACCAAACCATGGATCAGTTTGATCTGGATTGAGACCACCTCATTCACTCAGACTATATTAAGGTCTGCTGGTCCAGACTGTGGTACAAGGCACAAATCACTGGACCTAATAATGTAGATGTGAACGAGCCCTTAGTTGAAATGACGTCAATCCAAACGTATTTGTCCCGAAACAGCAACACAAGTTCCATAAACCTGTTGAAATAGCTGTTGAGTCATTTGGATTTAATTACTTTCATGTTAATCTTGTCCTTCGGGTCTGTGACAATCATCTCATCGCTTCAAACGTTTTCCTGCAAACACCGCAATCATTTTAAATACGGTCCCTTGAACAAACAGGCTTCTGGGTAGCAGGTGGTTTTGTGGATCAGGACACGTTTAACCTGGCGCTCTTGGCTCGGCCGTGAGCAGACAGCATCCCATAATGTGACGGGCTGTGAGATGAATCTGCATGTGGCACCGGAGAGCAGCCCCTGCCTCCTGCTGGGCCACGTAACCCAGAGCATCCAGGTGTGCAAACAGCTGCCGGGGCCAGGAACACACGATCCACACATCGACAGTCGTGACACAAGCCAAGTTACTCTGCAGATTGTGTTCTAGTCGTGGAAAGCAACTGAACCAAATCCCTTCTCTCTCTGTATCATCTGAACATCGAGTCCCACCAGTTCTCTGATTCAGTGACTAATTTAGAGTCAGACAGGGTGTGAGGTTTCAGCAGAACTCGGGGGAAATATTTCTCCTTTATCACGACTGGTTTATTGCTAAAACTCTTATGAGAAAATTGTCATCTGAACTGAGGAGGACTGCTCATTGTGTTACAGTAGTGGTGATACTACGAACACATGAATCAGAGAGGAATCATGCCGCTCTATTTACTTTAGTAAGTTAAACTCCTTAAATAAGAAATCCTTAATAAGATAAGAATTTATTGGTTCCACTGGGGATCGAACCCAGGACCTTCTGCGTGTAAAGCAGACGTGATAACCACTACACTATGAAACCACTGGCAGTGATTATATTGATTGGGTTGGTTCAGTGCCTTGTAGTAGTTTGGTAGTTTTTTTGTGTGTAATCAATAAAGTCAATCAAGCAGGTTCTGCCCCTTTATCTGGATCCATGCAACAAATGTAACAGGTTGTTTCTTGGAACATGTCCCGCGTGTGATACAAACTAACAAACAAAAACAAACAAGCCGACGGAAAGGGGGCAGAAAACACAACCTCCTTGGCGACGTAAACAAATTGTCTAATAAACATCACATTACTGCAGCTAGATGCTGTTAAAATATGGCAAACTACTCTGTCAAGTTTGGCAACCGAACATCACCAGCCTGCCAACCTGCTCTGAAGATAATGGGGCTGTCGAAATAAGAAATCCTTAATAAGATAAGAATTTGATGGTTCCACTGGGGATCGAACCCAGGACCTTCTGCGTGTAAAGCAGACGTGATAACCACTACACTATGAAACCACTGGCAGTGATTACATTGACTGGGTTCTTTAGACCCCTTGTAGTAGTTTGGTAGTTTTTTTTTGTGTAATCAATAAATCCAATCAAGCTTCATCAAATTGCTCAAACTCGGAAACTGGGAACCAGCCGACCAGAAGCTTTGTTCCCTGGGAAATCTGTAAATAATGTTATCTTGCAATGTTAAAGGAAGTGAGAGACAACACCAGGTTCAGCCCCTTTATCTGGATTCACGCAAAAAATGTAAAAGGTTGTTTCTTGGCCCATGTTCCAGGTGTGATCCAAACACACAAACAAACAAACCAACGGAAAGGGGGAACTAGACACAATCTCCTTGGCGACGCAAACAAATTGTCTAATAAACATCACATTACTGCAGCTAGATGCTGTTAAAATATCGCACACTACTCTGTCAACTTTGGCAACAAAACTTCGCCAGCCTGCCAACCAGTTCTGAAGCTCCTGGGGCCCCCCCCGCCTGCTCCCTTCCCATTCATCACATTCGGTCACCTCACTGCACCACAGCCTTCCATTAGGAGGGACATTAAGCTTGATTTCTTGCCATCATATCAGCTCATAAAATCCCAGGCAGATATTTTAAAATGCGGTCGCACAATTTGTTGTAATTATTGTTGTAAACCTGGAGTGAAGTCACAGCTTGGTTCACGTCCACCTCAGTCTCGTCTAATACTGGATTCAGGATGCGTTGTTGCTGTTGTCGTCTGCAACTGCTCGCACCCAGGAGCTGCTTTTATATTTCAACACACACACCTGAATAGAGAGACTTCAGCGCTGAACACCACGCTGCCTCACGCGGCACTTTTCATTTTCTTTTCCCCAGAGCGACTCAGTGACATTTGAGCCTGGGAACACAACGATGAACACTGTAATATTCAGGACGCTCCTCGGCTCTCTCTCTCTCTCTCTCTGGATTCACACTGCAGCCGAAGCGTTTGGCAATTTCAATGTCTCCAACTCTCTGTGTGTTCAGTGTTTACGCTGACCTGAATATTGAATTCTGTATTTGTCCTCTTACCGTTACAAGTGCAGGGGTAAACGCAGGACATGGTACCTGTGTGTGTTCGCCAAAGCAGCCGGCCCAAACAAACAAAACCTGAAATGTAAACAAGCGCAGATTTAGCTCTTAAGTCTTAATAAGGGAATTAGAGAGAAACACTGAGTGTGTTTGCTGTAATTGCCTTGTGCCTGTGATTGCATACAGAACGTCTTCAGCTCCTGGGAGACCACGTGGAAATCCTCCGATTATTGAGGTGGAGAATTATACAACAGCTGTTTAAAGAGAACGCTCGTCCCTAATAGTCTGCGTCTTAATAAACACAAACAGCTATGACACAGAATATGACACAGAACAGTTATTGTGTGAAATGTTTTTCAACCCTACAGGGGGTCGCAAGAATAACATAAACACTCTGTGAAGAAGGGTTTGGAATCATTTTCACAAACACAGCAGAGGGTCGGATTAGGCTGGAAGCCAATTAGCATGTGTGTGTCCGTCAGTTGCTTTGGTTCGGTTGTGATCAACTTGTGTTGTTTCCCTCTGTCGCTGCAATTTTTCTGTTTGGCGTAAATCACAAAGATTTCTTTGTTGAGGACCAACAATCCTGCTCAAAGCATTTGGCCTTGTGGGATCTCTTTTACAGCTCTATTTATTTTAGTAAGTTCAACTCCTTAAATAAGTTGGTTCCACTGGGGATCGAACCCGAGGACCTTCTGCGTGTAAAGCAGACGTGATAACCACTACACTATGAAACCACTGGCAGTGATTATATTAACTGGGTTGTTTAACAGCCTTGTAGTAGTATGGTAGTTTTTTTTTGCGTAATCAATGAATTCAATCAAGCTTTGTTCCCTGGGAAATCTGTAAAATATGTCATCTTGTAATGTTGAAGGAACAACACCAGGTTCAGCCCCTTTATCTGGATTCATGCAATAGCAGCATATAGCATACTCTATATGCTGCTATTGCTTAAGTACAAGTTACATTTTTGGACGATAGTTCAATTGTTGTTTTATTTATAAAAAATCTGTCAAGTAGAAGTTTTGATTTAGTTTCATATTAATTTATTGAGGGTTTTTTAAATAATTTCAAAATCGCTGAGTAAATTGAATTTACCCGACCACAAACTCTTATATCAGCTTTCAGGACATCACACAAACACAAATCGATTTGTTGTTCAAGTTTAAGAGACCTTTATTGTCATGGTTACCTTGTCATATTTTAAGTAACTCATTTTAAAAGAATCTGCCGTTCTGTTTCTAACTTTAACAAAAACACATGTGCTTATTGAAAGAAAGTAAATGTCACTAAGCTCTACCTGTCTGTAGCATTCCATTTTTATTTGCATATCATCTTCTGGTAAAACCTCTATTTAAGTCTCCCTGTTAATAAACATTTAAAATACCATTACAACTTCAACTTCATCAAAGTGTTTTTATTAATCAAATTGATTTTCTGAATGGGGGACTTATAATAAGGTGTTACACATCTCTGTGCTTTTGACGAGGCCTAATTTGTGTGATTAAAAAATATGAATTAGTTACATTTATCATTTAACTATTCATGATTTAAATTTGTAGAGGAAGTTCAATCAACATTAACGCAATAATATTGAGGTTAATTGAATTTTAACATGACCATTAACCTCGGCTGCACACCAGCAGGCTTTTCATCACAAGCTCTGCAGCCGAACTCTGTTCAAAACAACAGACTCATATTCATTCTGAATCCATAAGACAAAATATGTATGAAATGAAGTGTTGCAAACCTCCATAGGTACAAAATGCTGGACGGGGTTGAAGTGTGTATGAAGTGTGTACTACATCGGAAATATTTCCATTTGATGGAATGGTGCAGCCTTAAAAATATACAAACTAAAACAATGCTTTAAAAGGTGAATGAGATGAGTTTTATGTTTAGGCTACTGACGGGGAAACAAAGGGAGACGTGTCTGTAAAGGAGTTATTGATGACAAATAACTTATTAAGAACTTAAATGTGTACGTAGGTCACTTTCCCCTGACTGTGCTTAACAGATCTCAGACCTGTGCTCTCCCTGAGCCCTTCAGAGGGAGCAGGGTAAACATGTTCACTATCAGTTTGACGATTGGACAATTTGCTCCATCTTCACGCTGCCATTTCTCTCAAGAATGATGACGAGTGACGAGTTGCATCCGCTTCCTGTTTCTGTCTCTGTGTTGCAGCGCTGCCAGTGACAGGGAGAGGGAGGACACGCCCCCAAATCTCTGGAAAAAATTGCAGAGAACAAGCGAAACATTGCGACCGGTCGTCTCGAGCATGAGCGGACACTGATAACAACAACAACAACAACAACAACAACAACAACAACAACAACAACAACAACAACAACAAATGGACGGGACTCTGCATTTGGACTGGAGTGGAGGTGAGAGCTGCTGTTCGAACGTCAGTAAATCAAACCCTGGAGGGTTCGGGACTGAAGTTGGCAAATGAGTAAGTCGTGGCCCCAAAAAGATTGCCTTAATTACTACACATATACAGAAGTATGGAGCGATGGAGCTAAGAGACTTACACGAGTTCAAAGATGTTTTTCTCTACATGTGAAAAAAAAAGTGTCTTGTAAAGGAACAGATGTGAATATTTTAATATGATAGAGTTAATGTTTGGTTGTAACGTCGACATAATGTTTTAGTTGGGTCGGCTTCCTAGGTGTCATGGGTTCCTCTAAGTGGTGAGTGTGTTGCTCTCTGCTCGGGCGCAGGCAGCGGGCTACAACTTCAATCTCTATTTTTATCTCGTTTTTTTCATATCGTCCAAACCAAACAAGGCTTGAGAAAAAAAACCTGCTGGCAACTTGAAAAAAACTTTAAGTCATAACACATGAAAAAAAAATCCTCAATCCGGGAAAGTGAGCGGAGGGATCGGGAGAAGAAAGGCCAGACAAATGCTGACTGACTAATGGCAACATCAGAAGTATATCCTCTTACATTAAGATCCACTCACACTTAAGCAAAGATGTCAGGCAGATAAACATACTCACAAAAATATCCGCCACACTCACTTTCTATCACGGAAAAACAATGGCGGTTGTCTGCCCACACACACCTTAGGTTTCCTTCTCAGATGCAACTCTAGAGCTGACCGGCTGCTTCGTTGATGTTTTTCACTTTGACTTTAAACCGTATGCAAAAGCAAACATGGACGTTGTGTTCTATATTTTTTTAAACCCCCTAGCCTTGATAAATTACATAACCAAAGGTGAAACCCTGAAATCTATTGTATGTCGTGGAAACTTCTGGAAATGTTTGTGATATAGATGCACACTGAATAGGAGAACAACAACAACAAAAAAAAATTGTAAATAACAGACGTTTATACTTGTGTGTCCTGAGATGTGTTGCAGGTTCGAGTAAAACTGAGACTTTTTACTTTCGTTGACTGTTACGAGCATCGACTCATAATCATCATCTGTGTTCGGTTTGTCCTCGCTGATACAATACTGGTTTTCATATTGTTGCGAATGCTGCTTCAACATTGTCCATTCTCATGTTTTTTTGGCATTTGATTTGAAAATCCCCCCCCGTTCTCTTTGATTTAACATTCTGAAACATGATGTTAGAGAGGCAACAGATTGTGTTACCTCACTTAGACAAGCTGTGTTGCCCCTTGAGAGAAATTATAACAAGAGGAAGTTTTTTTTTGTAACCTTTTATTGGAAGGAGTAATAAGTTATATGACGTATTTTTACTAAGAAAGTGTTTTATTTTCATATGTTTTCCTTTTTAAAAATCCTTAACATACTATGTTAACGATTGGGACCCTCTTAATCTTATTGTCTGTTTCAAGAAAAATCCAAAGTTCACGTTCTCGTTCTTTTCCAAATATTCATATCTATAATTACCTCAATAATCGCATTCCTCAGAAAAGCTGTTTACTGAATGTTCCAGATGTTTTTCGTAGTGTCAGAACCACAGAACAGCCACAATCATTTGAAGATGTCAATACTGTAGAAGTTCTTAGCGGGGTTTACTGGAAGAGCAAAATACA
This sequence comes from Pseudopleuronectes americanus, assembly GCA_038501795.1. Lineage (NCBI taxonomy): Eukaryota > Metazoa > Chordata > Actinopteri > Pleuronectiformes > Pleuronectidae > Pseudopleuronectes > Pseudopleuronectes americanus. Next base: position 25,242,328 of record CM076716.1, on the reverse strand, counting down.
AGAATTTCACTTATACCTCCAATACAGGAGCTGTCACATTTGCAAAAGTTGTTGCTTCTTCAAAAAGTTAAATTACATAAAACCCAAGAAATTAAAGACTTCACAATGAAGAATGACTGAAATAAAAATTGTATAAATCACATTCATGTAAAGATGAAATATCATCCTGTACGCCTGAGAGTTGAAAAGTAAAAAAAATGAAGAGTTAAGAAAGCACATTTTACATTTTAAAGGATAAATCTAGTCGCCGCCCTTTCTTGGAGATTTAGATGAGAAGATCAAAAACCATTCTGCTGCTACTGCCTGCAGCCATTTAGCCTAGCTTAGCATAAAGACCATCTTATTAATTTAATTCTTAAATTTATCAATATTTTACTTTTGCCAAGGAATAGTCCGATATGTTACTTTCCCAAATTTCCCAGTTAGACTCTGAGTTTTTTGAAGGGTTGAACAAACTTGAAACAATGATCAAGAAGAGAGCGATAGAAAAGAAAGTACTCAGGTCTTCGTTCGCTGTTTCCCAGTGTTCCCAGTCTCTTTGCTAAGCTAGGCTAACTGGCTGCTGCCTGTATTGCATATTCTCTTCACAGACATGAGAGAGGTATCGATCTTGTCATCTAAGACTGAGATACACAAAAACAACACACAAACGCCTATTTCCCAAAAAGTCATAGACAAAGAAAATAAATAAATAAGAAGCATAATATCTTTTCCAAGCGGTGGTTTTAATACTAATCTCGTCAGATTACGTTCTGACGGAGCCCTGAGCCGGGGGTAGCGCGTGGTGAACCCAGATCCAGGACCATCATAACCCAGAAGCTAATAGTGGCCAGAAGCTGCACTGCAACAAATACAGATAAAAGCTGTGAGAGAGACAAATTAAATCTATTTAGTCGTACGTTCAGTCGGGTGCTGACACAAAAGCAGCACAAGAGACGCAGAGCCGAAGAGGAAACAAGCTCACAGGTCAGCACAAAGCACCGGATCAGCTTCAGCCTGAGAGTCCGTCCTCCAGGCCGCTGCATCAACTCAGGCAGAACAAACAAGAGCAAAGAAAGACGACTGAGAGATCTCTGTCTAACCCTTCTCCTCAACCTATTCATTAAAGTGATCTGTTTGGTTAGAGGCCGCAATTAATGTCAAGTTGCACCGACACACAGTGGCCCTCACTTGAATCTGCTTCCATCACGAGGAGCCCGGAGAAGAGAGGGCAGCGTACTGTTAAGCGTGAGGGGAGAGAATGATGAAGGTCGATTAGGCAGATTTTGAAGCAGATTAAATATTACAAGAGGGGAAAACTAATTTATCCTGGTGTGAGCTGAATGAGAGAATAAAAAGGTCATAATCCAGAGGGACCCACACGGACATATATCATGATTCTAGGACGTTCAGGTCATATCACGAGCAGGAAAAAAAAATATATATACAACAAGTTTCCTTGGACTTATTCGTGCTAAATGTTCCTGTAGATGTTAGAAAGACCTGCAGTGATGACGTGTGTGGTAACTGTCGGGATTCAGCACCGTTAATGAGTAGATTTGAAAAGCTGTTAGGGAGGTTAGCAGTGAGTCTGTGTGGGGACATCCGATAAAAAACAGAACAAGGTGAGAGAAGAACAGTTTAATTACGATCACCTCTGAGCTACGTTTTCTAATGTTTCTCACCGTCAGGGCTGAGGAGGAGGAGGAGGAGGAGGAGGAGGAGGAGGAGGAGGAGGAGGAGGAGGAGGAGGAGGAGGAGGAGGAGGAGGAGAGTTACCCCTCCACAGTTTAATCATGTTCAGTTATGCTCTTAAAAAATATATAAATATAAGAATTGATTCCACATTAAGGCAGCGCCGCCCTGGTGTCCACATGGTGAGAAACTGATGTTCAGCTCGAGCTCACAGGATTTTTTTCCGAGGCCTAAACAACTCCGAGGCTCATTACGATCCTCTCGGTGCTTTCAGCAGAGCAACTGGGGCGAGATTGACTTTAGGATGAATGCCTCCGCTGATCAATAACAAAGGCTTTCTTCTAAAAAAAACAGCCGATTGGCCACAGATCTAAGGCTACAAGCAGAACAGCAGCCCAGTGTTAGGATGTAGTGAGCGCTTCCAGACATATTTGACCGATGCACGTCACACAATTTTTATTCTTAAAAATGTACGTATGTCCATAAAATAGGTGCTGGGAGGAAAATCATCTGTCGTCTGTTTTATTTGCACAATTAAACAAACCATAAACTTGGTTCTCGGGTCATAAAAGAGAAAAAGTACCTCAAGCAAATCTTTCGGGTATTGATTAAACATTAAGACTTTCATTTATAAGAACCGAGGCTCAAGCTTTCACAGGTTATTTAAAACCGATTAATGAATAATAATAAAATAAACAGGAAAAATAAGAATTTCAAGGCAGCTGTAACAAACTGGATTGTCTTTTCCTTTCTTCTTATTGATCATCTGGGTCGTGTCAGTGTCTGTGATGCTGCCCAGAGGAGGGGAGGAGCTAAATCACTGGGCAACAGTGGAGGAAACCAGCTTGATGGTGTAAAAAAAAAGATGTGATCCAAACAATCAAATGAGGAAACTGGTGTAATCGAAATCAGGATGGACGTGTTGATACGAAACAGACTTTCTACATATCTGAATTAAATTATCATGTATTAAATTTTCTACGCAGGCAGCTTTTTCGACATTTTCTTGTGGCTTGGTTAAACACACATTCAAAAATAAAAGCAACGCATCAGTCTGAGGACGGAGCTGTAACCTGCACAGTGTTAGATAACACCAGGGACCCGTTTTATGTCCTAATCTCCTTATGAACCAGGTGGCTTATGAGGAGCGCTGCAAAAACTGTTGAACAGTGACGCAGTCGGAATTTATTTAGTATTCGTGCTGGATATTACGTGACTTGACTGGATTTCGGGGGTTGCTCTACACAGTCTGCTGTCACATCTGTATCGAGGAAGTTGTCCCGTGTAGAAGATAAATATAAAGGATTTTGCAGAATTCTTATGCTCCTTGAAAGGCCTCGGTGTATAGGTCCAATGTGAGCTCTTCACAGACGTCACTGGGTTATTACCATCACACGTCACTGGATCATCACTTAAAGCTGTCATTTCAGCTGCAGACAGAAGATGACACATTCGTTCAGATATTATGATAATGATTAAATGATAATAGCCTTCATTAGCTTTAACGTCACACAGATTAAACCTGGTAATATTGGAACACCTTTTAAATTTCCTGCTCAGAGTTTACCGGAGCAGTGAGGAGACCATGTTAGGCTCAATCAAGAAGGGGAATTAAATGCTTAAGTGATAATCCTTTAAAAGCGAATTAGCATTTCCACCAATTTAAAGTAGGCCGCGGACCTGAGACAGTGTCGTGAAGGGAGTGGCTGGAATACGAGAGAAGCCAGACGCACACACACGTCTCGTGGAGTGTCACGACAACCTGTGACTTCAGTGCTGCCAGAGTGTCTTTGAGCAAAGGAGTGTCTGTTTGCTTCAGACCTCATTGTCCTGGCTGCGGCTGTCTTCTCCAATATTTGTGAAGCACTTTACTCAACCAAGTACTTTTAAATGTGCTTAATGAATAGAATTTAACATTGACATTCTCTGAGATTTGGGACAGATGTGTTAACATCAGGCTCAGTGACTCTCAAGACGGAGCTTTCCAGGATGTGAAGTTAATTGATGGGCAACAGTTGTGATGATGGTTTTTAGTCATTTCTCAAGCACAAGCACCAAATCCTCTGTGTTTGCAGTGAAAGGTAAAGATTCAACGTCCCCATCGGCTCACTGATGATTCCTCAAGTTGAGCAGTTTCATCTCAGTCAGAACACGATGTACTTCTGGGGCCATTTCAGTCCCAGTAGTACACTGCAGAGTCAGGGGTCCTGGTTTTTCATGCTGCTTGAGTTATTCCACTACATCAAGTCGTCCTCTATGCTTGGTGTAGATGTCAGCAACAGGTTCATCCAGCTGAAGACGCGGATCAAGGGTCAGTCTGAGGGATATGGAGGCAGCCCTCCAGAGAACCAACGTTATCTTCTACCTTCTTCTTAGACTTATTGATCACAGAAACCCTAAAACGATAAAGGCTTGGCTGTTATTCGATATTTAGTGTCAAAAAGACCAAACAAATTGTTGCACATTTCCAATCCATCGTTAGAATAGTTAGTTGTCATTAGCTTGAATGGGTAACTTGGCTTGTTTATATATTTAATGAATATTAATGTCACACTGAACATCCTGCTGAACGCTGATGAAAACCCCGGCAGTTCAATAAAGCTTTGTTTGAAGGAACAAATCTTTGATATTGATCAGACAATTCTGACTTGATAGACAAAACACTTATTTAGGTTCAAGCATCGCAAATGTGAAAGCTTGATATCTTTAATTTCCCACTTGTGATGGAATGTTTTGAGTTCTGGGTCGTTGAATAAAACAAGCAATCTGAAAAACAACCCGTAACTATTAGACATTATTACATTACAGTAAAAACGATAGATGATTGATAACACGACAAAACAACTGGCAGAAGTGAAAAATAATCCTTAGTTGCAGCTCCGATGGCGTAAAAACAGGGAATTTCAGAATATGATGTAATGTGTGCTGTGTGATAAATGCTCCGTGCTCTGTAATATGGCAACATAATGTTTCATATCACTTTAGGTAATAAAAAATTCAGTGCTCAAAGCCCTGGGAGCTCGACGCGCTGCATCTGAGGAAACACATCGGAGTAGACACAACACAAACTAACGGAGAAAACATTTTTCAACAAAATGACGACACTTGAGCAGCCTGTAGAAAACAAGGTGAATGAAAACATGTTCGACAACATATAGATAACACAAAACACAACGAAACATTGGTTGTGTACTGTTATGTTTTATGTTTTTATCATATTGGTGAAGATGTGGTTTCTTTAATTGCAGTGCATTGACTTCTCAGGGCCGCTGTAGTTCGTGCATTAAAATAAGAATGATTAGATTGTGTAGAAGAACGAAGCTTTGGTCGATGACCAGATGCTGTCTACTTCACAGATATTGATATATTTCCCCTAAATAAGCCTCCAAATTTATCGATTGGGAATCACTGAGTATGTATAACTCAATTTGTGACGACATATTACGTGTAAAATCCACTTTTTCCCACAATTCTTCTGATTAATAAATCCAGGATATGATCTGCATTTAGCTGAGAGACTCTAAACAGTGAATAAACTCTGGATAACTTTGTTTTAGTTTCTGAACTTCACTGCACAAGCTATTAATGAAGGATTCCCGTTTTGAAAAAAGAAACCTTGCAGATGGAGAACAAACTGAACGTACTTGTGAATTTATCACAGCCCGACAAAGGATGGGATTCAAACCCGTGATATTCAGGTGTCTATGCAAGCTGGTTGCAGTCTGGTCAGCCCGACGCCACGTTACATGTGCAGCATATCCACATTAGTCCTGATGGTTCACACAGTCATGTCACCTGCAGAGAGGTCAACTATCTGCAGAGACACTTTAGCACAGACCCGGTGTGGTGGAACGTGTTTTTTTCCCAGGATGCTCGTGGTGATGGTGTCGAGGGACTGAGGTTCCATTTGCTTTGGATGTTACTGCTTCACGTACGTGTGTTTGCTCGATATCCAAACTGTTCACCTGCTGCTGTTTTGTCTTGAGTCAGAACAAAAGGAGGTAAATCATTCAATCAATCAGCGACACTTACTCTTAACGACCATGTATAATATTTCTACAGTTCAGGTGTTGAGAAATATCCATGTGAGGTTTTGGCCAGCCTTGCTTTTATTCTGCATGATGCTTTGTTTGAGAAAAATGCATCCGAACCCAAGGTATGTTTGTGTTTGTTTTCCTGAGGGTGTTCCGCTCCTTCTCTCTCTCTCTCTCTCTCTCTCTCTCTCTCTCTCTCTCTCTGTCTATCTCTCTCTCTATCTTTGGAGCCTGTCACTTCTGACCTTAAATCCTCAGTTTTTTTTGTTTTTCTCTTTTGTTTTCTTCTTTGTTTTACTTTTTGGTAAACCTTCCAACTTCTGGATTTTCTACATTCATAACATTTTGTAGACAGCAATATGAGATGTGATTGAAAAATGGAATATGTGCAATGTTGATTAAAGAAAAATATAATATATTCAATAAAAATTCTGAAAACAGAAGCGTTTTGAGATGTTCTTTTTGACCTCCTGCAGCTGACTGCATCTTATTTATAAACCTGCATGTTAATACTGAAATGTTTTCTTGTTTGTAGTGTGCTTGTGAATCATGTTTATTTATGCTTTTTTTTTACACTCAACAATGAAACTAATGTGGTCTCATCAGGACAACTTCTTTATGACAGGAAATCTGCAAAACAGCTGACCAGTGACCTGTAACACTCTTATTTTAGAGGAGACATATTCTGCTCATATTCAGATTCATAATCTTAATTAGTGTTATTACTTAAAAAGGTTTTCATGCAGAAAACACATCACTTTCCTCAGACTGTTCATTGCTGCTTGTCCTCTTTTCAGCCTCTGTCTGAATCCCTTGGTTTTAGATCCCGTCTCTCGAAGGCCCTCCTCCCAATAAAGACCAGTTTGCTCTGATTGGCCAGCTATCCCGCTCTGTCCTTATTGGTCAACCTTTACCTAACTTTGTTAGGGAGTGTGTCAGACCAGCCGCTGGGGACCAATACTCCACGTGACACATGACATTGTGACAAAGTATTGGCGAGACAACTGATGAGAGGTGCTTGGAGAGCAGAGTTCTCTCTGTGGACTTTAACTTTGCAAACCTTTTATATACACAACAAACCTGTATAACAAAGTAGAGGAAAGACAAACTGAAAAAGCACGATTTGTCTCATTTAATACCTTTTTCTATCTGTGATGCAAAGCTTAACATCTACAATCTTCACATCGGGCAGCGAGAGAATGGGATGTACCTGCATCTGGGTTAAAACTAGTTGGAAATACTACGAACATCAGCACATTGAACGAAAGACAAATTGCACTTGTATTTGGGGAATTTTGAGACAAAATGCTGAGTTGCTCCCTGTAGGATGCAGCTTTAGAAAAACTGATTTGATTTGACTGAGTCAACAGCTTCTCCACTGCTGGTTGGATTCGAACTTCAGGGGGGAAGCCCTGCTCTTACTTTGAATGAGCTTCTTTCAGCTCTGTAAGAAATGGTAAATAGTGTTGCTAGAGAGCACATCCCATAATTTATATTCACAGGTCTTTCATCCCCTCTCAAACAAAGGATCCAAGGCTGTTTAACCTTGAGGCGAGGGTGGTATCAGCAGCACTTATTAAAAGCCAGATCGAGTCTTTATAAAAGAAGAGAATTGTTTTTACTGTTCACATTTCTTGCAGCTCAGAAAGTTGTGATAACGGTTTGACGATAATTTGGAAAGACAGAGTGAAGCAGGTCAGTCTCTCCTCGGGTCAAGCCACGGCTCCTTAGATAAAAAATGTAACCACAGATTAGTTCAACCACAGAGAAAGCAACAGTAACATAGGGACTTTGTTTTAAGAAATGTTCATTATATATTATTGTTCATTTTTTTGTTTGATTGGTTGATAAACAGGACCTACACAGTTGCTTCACTTTCTCTATTATTGAAAAGGACTATTATTTTTTGACAATTTCACCAGTTTTCCAGGAAATAATGAATTGATGTGGATTATTTTTTTTATATATATATTTACGGGGTTGATCTACAGGTATGTGCAATTTGGTGCGTATACAAAGTGGTTTCCAAGAGGGGTGTGTAGGATTCTGTCAGCTGCTGTATGGTTAGAGATTTCAATTGAGATCCAGACAAAAAGGGCAGATCCAGGAAGTTTTTGTCACTTTTTTCCATCAGTGGATGAATGCACTCCTCAGACATTCATCTATTAATGTAAATACTTATGTTATGTAATCCGGTCCTGGTGTGAGCATGTAAAGAAGTTAATTTGCTAAGACTCGGCGGGAGGTTGTGTTTTCTGCCAGTGGAACACCGGGGACATGTTTATGAACATTAGCTCGTGTCCCTCGGTCAGAATCCGCCCAGTCAGCAGAGGCCGAGGTATCATGGTGACAGAACGTTTTTCCTCCACAGTGGCCTTTTACGGTGGCTGCTCTGGAAACCCGACGCCCGAGCCGTTCATGTTTGACACTGTTTAAATATTTTAAATGGGTCCGTTGTGGTGCAATTACTTGACTCTTGGACGAGCACCAGTTCATCCATCAAGCTGGTGATGGACGAGCTGCAGCCGGGTTGTGCTCCGCCTGCTCTCTGTGAGAAACACAACAAGTCCTGTGAGGATGCAAACCTGCTCACCTTGAGTCAAACCTTCACGCACTGTAATAAACGTTATTCATTCTATTTAATGTCTCACAATCATTTTAGAAATTAAGGGAGGTTGTCATAGGTGTGTTGAGCGTGACAGTGACCCTGAGAGCGTCGATGTATGACTCTGGGGTTTGTTCACACTGAGAGAAAATTAGACCCTTTACAGCTACCTCCACAAAAACCAGACAAGGTCCATGAGTTCTGTCCTACACCGTCACAGAAGCAGACACACACACTTTTAAGAAACCCTAACAAGCAGTAAGTGCTGCATCCGCACCCAGACATGGACAATTGCTCTGGGATTGGGAGTGAACCTGAAGAAACAGTGATGGGGAACATTTTGTTTCAGAATAGAAAATGTTTTGTGGAAATTTGTCTTCGGCTGGTCTGATAAGATTGGTTAAAAATAGACTGCACATCATAAATATGCTGCATTCTGCGACCAACGCAACAAAACAGAACAAAAAGAGAGACACAAAAAGTTTAATCAAGTGAGTCTATAAAAAACACGACCTGCAGACAAAAGTGTTTTGGTTGACAGAAGATGGAATGACAGATTGCTTTGAGTTTCTCTTTTCTGTGGACAAGCCTCTTCCAGAAGGTCGTTTTTCAAATCTAATAAAGTCTTTGAGAAAAGTGTTATTTCTGTTTTGGGTCGACTGAAGCTGGAGGATGTGTGTTTGAGTTTATATTGTCGCATCCTGAGGTAGAAATGAGGACAAACCCCCGGGCATGCAGCAGACCTGAAGGAACAACTCTCACTTGATGTGTTCTTTCTTTTCTTTTCCATCGTGTTGTAAAGTGTCTCCACAGCTTTCACATTATAATTGTTCAGAAGAAGTTACAGTATGTAGAGTAGCTGCAGAATGGCCACGAGTGTTGCTGTGAACATGGCACTCCACAATCTAAAAAGCATATATGAGACACAAATCCAAAAAGCCCTGTAGAAGCAGTTACTCTTCTAAACTTAATTGCTGTTGCTTAAAAACACTGCATTGTATAAAGCTTTAAGTTTCAGTGAGAATGATTATTTTTTCGCCCTTACTTTAATTTCAACTAAAACCTCCAGAGTGAGGTAAACAAGTCAGAGTGCTGCCACAGCAAAGTCTCACCCTTCACACTTGTCACGGCTTCTGTCAAGAGCCTGCTACTGTCTTCCAGGAAAAGACCCCATCGCTCAGAGGTGTAAGACGACACCTGACAGGGAACAATATCTCTGGCACATGCTTCGGAGGCGGCTCTCATACATTCATGCCGGTGGATTTGGCGTTCACCGCTTCCCCCCTCCGCGTGGAAACCCGACGCCGCAGGTCCCTGAAACCCAATCGGCCAAATCCCAAAAAGGTACCTGCCCCCCTAGCGCCTGTCGCATGGCTGCCTGTGGAAAAGATGTCAGCAACAATCGCGCTTCGCCGCTATAGACAAACTGTTCTTTTACATCCAGCAAAAAAAATCAGCCGGCCCTTGTGCCAGACAAGTACAGCATAGCCAAGGCCAGTGACCTCCTCAGGGGAGCATTTACCAGCTTCTGCACTTAGCTCCAGTGGCGCTGACCTTGGATTTACTCCCCTGGCATATTCCCTTCACTGTCAGTTTATTAAATTTGACAGTCCCTGACATTGGATAGACGCGTTTGTCAAGGAAACGTATATCTGTCTTTGTCAGGAACCGAGAAACTACGTTAGTTTGATGAAGGGATCCTATCGAGCAGCGTGAGAGATAAGAACTCCGAATGCAAACACACTGACAAACCTGCAGCTTTGGATCAATTCTCATGAAATCGTGAGTGGAAAAAAAGCGAGTTGGAGAATAACCACGGCCGTGAGACTTCATCGCCCGATTCCCATCAGACCATCAGTGATTTCACTTGGATTTATTTTTGCAGCTGCTTTGAAGTTCGGGGATTAAGCAGCTTGTTAGGTTTCAAATCTCTCTGCATTCAAAGTGAGAGGAACTCACTGTTTGAGTTGTCAGAAACACTGTTATTCATCTGATAAGACTTTCTAAAAGTGTGAATTCAGTCTGAATGTATTTCTCCTCGAAGGCTTCTTGCAAAACACTGAGGAAATACATACTGGTGAGACATTTTTGGTTTCATAGGAAGAGTTTAATCCTAATATTCAAGAGGCTTTAGGGGTTCAACATTTTTCAAAAGTGCCAGTGCCTTGTCAAAATGTCAAATCTCAAAGCTTCCCCCTCCACCCAGAATAGAGCCTCTGACAGATCTCCATCCATCTCTGACACTTGAAGGTGTGATGGAAGAAGGTCAAGGGTCAACGTGTCCAAAACAGGCCCAGGTTTGGGACTGGCATCTGGACTAAACGGGGGTGACATCTCTGTGTCAGGGCCTCCCACGGCGAGGACGTGTATCTCTGCTGCCCATCATCACTGCTGACTCCAAGGTAAGTAGGAGGGGGAAAATCTATTTCTGTTCAGAGACTAGAAAATGTGTTTTTTCATGTGGTAAAGGATGATGAGCAGGTGAGAGCGTGTCCTCTTCCACCTCGCTCATCGCTCCCAGGCCCAGACAGAGCGTCCCCCCCCCACGCCGCTCCCTCGGACCGTGATGCATGTTAATCGTCGTACAGTCGGGTCACCACTGAGCACTTCAACGCTGCCGCTCAGCTTCATTCTGTGTCTGATTGCACGAATCAGTCACCATCGCTCCCCCTCGAACACAGAGAGAGAGAAGAAATGAGGCACTGACATCACTGACGTCTGAATCAGTCATGTGATCGGTCTCGCTCCGCTCGTCTGCAGGAGATCAATCGAAGCGTATTCCCAAAACTCCGGATGGAGGGTGGGAGAGGAGGAACGGCCAGTAACTTTGTGGGGAGAGCGGAGGGGAATGGAAGGGAAGGGGAAGAGGAGGGAGGGTGTTTTCAGTTTTGAAAAGCACTTGGGTTGACGTGTATGAAGTGAAATTTCAGTTTGTTGTCATGGTAACAGGCAGTGTGGTCTGTGGCAAAAACGTACCCCTAGCATAGAGGCTTGATCAGGATCCAGCGGCGGCTCCTCGCTGCACAGCTCTCCTCCTCCTCTTCCTCCTCTTCCTCCTCCTCCTCCTCCTCCTCCTCCTCCTCCTCCTCCATTTTGAACGCTGATTGTGTTGCAATTGTTGAATGATCCGCGATGCTCCGACTCACATTGGAACACACAGATCAGCCGAGGAAAGACAGGGAGAGATTCTCATGTAAAACAACGGCCGTACTACAATCGTTAGTGTATAGGATTGGTAAATGGGAGGTGAGTCATTGTGGGGGGGGAAGACGTTTCTTTTTATAGTGTGTGGCGTTTGAATGAAGCCATGCGTAAAGGTGAGAGGTGAAAACAAGATGTCAGCAACATTTACTGTGAGAAGGTAAGAAGCAGATTGGAAGAACTGTGAAGTGTTAACGTTCTTCTCAGTGTGAGAGGATTTAAAAGCACTCAGATATATATACATATGATTAGGACCTTTGTTGGGGGGGCTAGAGATGCTTCTGTAAACACTTTCCTCAGGTGGTTGGAACATCTTGACGTATACCTACAGTTATGCAGATTACATTTGCACGTCTGCAGGGGTCGGTAGATGTGAACTGGATTTCATTCATACAGGGTCTGAACCTTCATCGTGCTTACTCTCTGTTAGCCAGTGATAATTTGTTGGGGCTCACGCAAGCAAAATGCTCAGGACACTTTATATTCATGATCTGTTTAAAAATCTCGCTAAATGAAAATATATTCACAATACGTCCGAGAGATTGATTTAGTCCCGAGGTCGTGAGTCGTCCAGTTTGAACCTTTTCAAACTGTAAAGACATATTTTTTTCATTACACGATTTTTTCCATATCGCTTAATCTCAATTCAATCTCTTGGTTTTATGAAGTGGCCTAGAGATTGTATTTAAACTGCAATGAAAATGTATTAGGAACATTATCATCCCACTGATATTCATGTTCAGCCCCTGTCCATTAGTATTTAGCAGAATTAGACAAAGACAAAGGAACTTGGTGGAACAATGAGACATGGACCAAGAAAGAACACATTGGATTTTACACGGATCAAGAGAAAGGGTTGGATCCAGGAATTCTTTGGAACCATCTTAAACAGATTGAAAGTTTGTTATTTGTTATTATAATATAGAAATATTCATGGTTGTTGATGTCTATGACTGTGTGTTATTTGGCTATTGGCTTGATTTTCAGATAAGGGGTCTATACATCTTTATGTTGTTTTTTTCAAATGTCAATGTAAATGTTAATGTTTGTTGTTCACCTCGGCTCGTGCGATATAAATATGTGACAAACATAAAGTCTCAAAGTCTCTGGAAATGTGAAATAACCGTTCAACTTAAAAAATTAGGATTAAGTTTATGATAGGATGGGGATTAAAGCCTGGAATCAGAAACAGACAGGGGTTCAGTTTGTGTTTAAGGAGTGACTGCTGTCAGTGGAGGTCGACAGAAGTGGGAGACAAGACACGTGTGTGTGTGTGTGTGTGTGTGTGTGTGTGTGTGTGTGTGTGTGTGTGTGTGTTTTCATGGAACAGGAACAATGAATCAAAAAGCAGGGAAGCCGTTTGAATCTGACAAGTTTCCGACTTCTCTGTGAATAAAGTGAGCAGAGAGATTCCTACACACTCTCAATCTTTGACTCTGCCTCTTTCATACACAGACACACAAACACACACACACACAAAGAGAAAGACACTGAGATTGACTAAAGAAAGCACCATATGCAGATGCAGCATGTGGCTGCCATTCACTCTTTTGACTGTAATCCCCTGAGCAGCCAGTGCTGTAAAGTGACTGACGTGTTCTGTGATCATCTGTGAGGAAACACACACACACACACACACCTCCCTTTCCTTCAAGACAACACGTCTAAAATTAGCACGACCTTTTGAAACATCTTGTTTTCCTGGGACGAGAATAGAAATAAAAATGGCTCGCAGGGAAACAAAAGCCTCCCCCCCCCCACACACACACACATTCTCCACATCACACAGTCTGTGCCTGGGAGCTCAGGCTTTGCATAAAACGAGCATTGATAAATTTAGCAGCGCTTACGTAACTCACGCTCAGTTTGGATGTTACTGATGAGGGAACGTGCAGGAAGTTTACTCCTGCAGCCTCCGCGTGAACACTCACCTCCACGAACCTACAGAGAGGCTCTCAGTGTGTGTGTGGTGGAGTCAAGTGTGTTTCCGGTTCCACTGTGCAGAACAAAGAGTGCAGAGTGTTAATATTCAAAGAATCGTCACTACAGAACCTCTTGTTTTACAAATAATAAACTCTTGTCCGTTCTGCAGGAGTTGTTCTTTTCTCTTCAGTGCGTCCGCAGACAGGAAACGCTCAGATGCACTGAAGCATAACGATGAAGAGCAACCCATCGCCGAGCCAGTTAGCAAGAGGACAAACGGCTCCTTCTCACTCTGGATGGACAACGCTGTGTCAATTTGAATATCACAGCAGCAGCCACGGAGCCCAGGACAGTATATTAACTCAAGAGAGAGGTGATGCATTTCGGTCTGGGGGGGGGGAAACAAGCCAAGTAGATGTCAGCTCGTCTCATCAGCAGGAAGACATTACTGTCTGAGGACTGTTGCTGAGCTGCTTCTCTGCTCCACAGCAACATCCACAGACTCCGGGGGGGGGGAACATACTGAGGGGGGGCCGCGCACAATCTCTTCCAATTCTCCTCTGGCAAAATGACCACCCAGCCATGCCAAATGTGGATCAGGAGCCAGAGAGAGGGAGAGAGAGACGAGCATAACACGGGGCAAAAAGGAATTCTGGGTAATTCAATGTCAGTGATAAGCCTGTAGATACTCCTCTGTCCATTTTGTTCAACGTGAGCAGATAGTGTGATGGTTGTAGGCCCAGTGAGCACGAGGTGGAGAGGACGGGCTCTCCACCCGCTGCTCGAGATGACGTAACGTCGGTCGAGCGGCAAGAAGAGACGGATCTTCATGTCTCAAAGAAACGAAAAACATAACCTGTCGTGATATAGATATATACTCTTTGTGGATAAGGCATGAAAAACCCTAAGGCCACAGTTATCAGACAAATGTATTTTGATGTTTACTGTTGAATTTTGGTTTCTACATAAACCATCATTCAGTCAATTGAAAATGAAAAAATGCAGTGGATGGGATTCCAGCTGGTAAATGAAGGGGTCAAGGACATTTGAGTTTCTGAGAAAATGTGGGAAACTTCTATATTTACTAGGTTTTTTAATTAGAAGAATCCAACAAAAAAGAGTAATTAATATTTACTTAAATGAATCATTTGCACAAAACAAATATTCAATATTAATGAATCCACATTAATTGTTTAGGTAATTAAGGATAATGTGAACTAATCTGCGACATTTTCAAGGATGAGCAGATCATCTCAACTGGAAGTGTGTGTCTGTGTCTGTGTGTGTGTGTGTGTGTGTGTGTGCGTCCTGAGATAAATGGTGAATAAATGATGAGAGACAGCAGGTGAACCCGGAGCCACAGTAAACACACAGCAACCTGGGACAGATGTTGTGTCACAAACACAAATTACGTTATCAATCTACCCCCAGATCTCAAAGTGCCAGATAAACTTGATGACGTGCCGTAGAGCAGTGACGGGGCAGCCACTCAAACCTCCCTCGTCCTGATGGAATCTGAAGGACGTGGTATGTCAAACCGAGGCAGATGGAAAATGAAGTCCCCTGAAGCTCGTTTTACTAATTAAAGTCTAATGATATGTGATGTTAAAATCACTTTTTTTGTCTGAGGAGACAGACGTTCGACCTCTGGCTACCACACAGATGCTGTTTCTCAACAACAAGAGTCGGCCTTTCACTCTATTTACTCCCTGCATGTTGGAGATGGGGTGAATTCAAATGATCTCTTGCCATTAACTTTATCACAATCCAGTCCAGCTCTCATCATGGTGCTCTTGCTAAAGTAAAATGTCCACAGGTTTCTTCCCCCCAATCGATTTACAATGGTTTTAGTTTTTTATTTGCACGACCACCAGCACCAAATATCAGTAGAAGTCATCTAGATCAGATAATATGGATTATGACGCTTTACAGAAATGTTTTTGATAGTTGTGGTTCAAGTTCGAAAGAAGAAGCAGTCTTTCACATCTTGCATTGGAAATTCAGTCAACACATTTGAATTATCAGGTCTGAAAAACACAATTTCAGGCATCAGCGATTCAGGGAGAGTGATAACACATGACAAGGTGTCTTCATAACAGAGCAGATAGAACTGAAATGTGTTATTTTTCCTTTTTTACTAACAAAAATGACCAGATTTATTTATGTTGTGTAAAGTTCCAAGAGCAAAAGTCTCTGAAAAGTCAAAAAATCCGACGTCTGGGAAGCTTCGCTCGATGAAAATAATAGCTGACCCCCCCTCGTGCTCTTTGTCCCCTTGAAAGCAACTGGTAGTTATGGTCGTATGTTCTGGGAGCGTGGCCGAGTGCTCAGAGTCTGGAAGACCGTCGCCTCTCACCTCTCCAAGCTGTTTGAAATCAAGCTGCTCTGCTCCCTGTCACTCATCCTGAGTGACTCGACAAAGTCGGTGCTTTACGAAAACCATGCTGTGGTCATTGAGATTTTTTTGTTAATGGTGTATTTTTTTGTATGTGTATTTGTTTGTATTTTCAAAATCTTTCAGTTAAAACAAACAATTGCAAAAACAAATTCTGAGAGTCTGAACCTTTCGCTGGAATGAATGGAAACAAATCTGGGTCCTGACAAAATCGTGCAAATAAAAGCATGAGGAGTTGAGTTAAATACATATTTCAATCAACACAAAAGTGTCACATGCACTGTTGCATTAATACAAGCTTTACATTATGCTTTGTAACAGCCTGTGACTTACTTCCTTCTCTAGCAACATGACGAGGAAAGAAAATCATGATTCTAAGAAAAAGGCTTGAAAAACAATTCACCCTGATGGCCATGAAAATCAGCCATGCAGAAGAATGTGGTTCAGGGAACACATATGGATGAATCAGACTCCAGCTCAGTGTAATTCAACTGTTTCATAATGAACCACAGACATTTCTATTCAATCTTTTTTCTAAAGCCATATAGCATCATTTCTTCCCTGTGCGTGTGCATGCATATATTTGTTAAAACAAATACACAGGCATATGTCATATCAATATATGTCCATAAATGATGTATGTGTGTATTATTACTGCAGAGGTAGCTGCAGCAGTAATTCAGTATATATAGAAGACTCACAGTGAACAAACACTGAGGTTTCTGGGAGGAAAATCTGCCCTTTGTTGTCAACACTTAACCGAAGTCTGCATTGTTAAGCAAACAAAACCCGGTAGAAACCAATTAAATGAAGGACACCGTGCCTGGCAAAGAGCACAGAACCCACAGAACCCAGTCCATTCACTGGAACGGGGACGTGGTCTCAGACTTTGGGACCAGACCACTGTTTGTGTCACACTTGCAGATGTAACACAGAGTTTTCTACCCTGTGGTGTCGAGCTGGAGCAGAAGCTGTGAAGGACAGGAAGCCCTCCTGTTGGTGCTGACACCACACGTCACAGGGAGAGGATGACACAGCCATCACCCCTCTTGCTTCATTCTCTTATATATATATATATATTTGTATATAGAGAGAGCACGGAGGGGTGTGTTTGTGTACGCCTGCATAAAACATGACCCTGCCTATCTCTACTAAACCCACAACACCAATACACACCAACTTCCTGCCGGCTGGAAGCTTTAAATCATGCACTGGCTGTTTGGTGATGCTAAGCTCTTGTTATGATGTGAACACCGACTCCCCCTTTTCTTTTATTACCTCCTATCTCTCTCTGCTCTCGTGCCCTTTCGTCTGCGAGGCTTGTTCCGACAGTGTCAACACACATTTGAAGATGCGTTGCGTTTGTGTGCACCTTTTATTCTTCAAATCAGCAAATACATATTTATGTGAGCAGTCGAGACATCCGCGGCGACTGCGAATAAATCCATTACTCTTAGAAATCAATCTCTCTCTCCCATACTTTCCCACTTTGCCAGGGCACTATTAAAAACTCATGTTTAAACAACAGCACAAATGTTTACACTCTTTATAAATTGCTTAATTTTCTTGTCATGTTTTTCTGTCATATATTTTTGCTCATTAAGATTCCAGTTGAGTTCTTATATTCTGATCCTCCCTGACTATCGAAACCAATTTCTCTGCTGCAGCAGTGACAGAGTTTTCCCAGAGGGATCAATAAATCTTCATCTCATCTTCGCTGCACAACCATCAGTAGATTTGGGAACGGGGAGGTGACCAAGAGAAGCCCTGGTGCTTTATGTCCTATATGTTTGTAGATGAATAATTACCCACAGAGACTCATCACCCGAGAGTCTGCAGTTTTACCTCATTGTTCCAACTCCTGAATTCTGCTCTCACAGTCTCTAAAACTAAGCAAGCTGCTGTTTTCATTGAAAAAATATATATATGTATTTATACCTGACCTGCTCAATGACAAACAGACAAAGTTAAAAAAACTGAATATGCATGAATATGATGTTAGTTTTGTGTGTCCTCTGCTTCCTGATGGAGAAAAACAAATCTGTGATGGTAGCTTTACAGAAAATAAACCAGACTTTTTATGTTGTCGTTCTCACCTTTTGTTTTAGTTCATCTTGCTTGTCTCTTTTTACAAGACTTTATTTAATGATTTGATTTGTGAATTAATCTATTCAGAGTACAGTAGGACAGCTACAAATTCTATCTGCTAATAGGTTGTTGGCAATCCTAAAATGTGTTGAATAATCTGAATATTTATCTGGAAGTGAAGCCCTCTTAGTAAGTAATAATGTATATATATATACTAATGCCAAATAAACACGATAAACGCATATTAAGACAAACCTAAAATATACAGATATATATTATAGTATGTATGTTTTGACTCTAGCCAAAAGCAATTCACTTGTTTTAAGCTCAGTGAGTTTATTTTTGCATTAAATCTAATGCAGAGGAATCCTGAAGAGTCCTGGTTTTAATTGTGCAGGCTTCCCATTCCTCAGCTGACAGTTTCCTTTATCAATGATGAATAGGATTTAGCAAAGGCCAGAGAGATTAAAGACAAATTGAGAAGTGCCAACAAAAAATGAGTTGGCACACTACAAAAGTTTTGAGGGACGAGCTTCCTGCTGCCTTCTGTTCCCTGCTATTGATCATGAGAGGAGACAGACGGGCAGGATGTAGTGATGCTGTGCTGGTCCAGGTCCCCAGACTGGATCTGCACAGGAACTCATAGCTTTACTGGTTTATTCACGGACCACCTCATAAGCTCTACACTGATTCTGGTTCAATGTGCCGTGTGTTTAAAGCATCAAGATTTTTCCCTTTGTTGTCGTCTGGCATGGAGAGCGACTGCCGACTAACTGTTCTGTGTTTCATCTCTAAAAATAAATGGAGGAATCTCAGCGTCACTCTCTGTCCGTGTTTCTATATTCTCAACAACCGCTCATCTGATGGACTTCAAACTGGGCAGGTGTTGAGCTGAGGACCCGAGGACGCCCCCCAGACCTCCATGAGACTTCACCTATTGCCCTTCTATGTTTTAGACAAGAGGAAAAAGGAAAAGGGCTAGTGCATCTCTTACAGTGGAGACACGCCAAGGTTTTTAAGAAAGGTGGAACTCAACTGTGACAGAACATTCTATGCTGTAATCGAGATGCTATCTGATGAGAGAGGGGGGGAATTACTCTGGATCCTTTTGGAAGATGCTCTCATAACAGTTGCACGCAGGATTGATGCAGTCCCGAACTAACACGTACATTATGAATGGGAAATTCACTAGTTCATATAAAATTCCCTGGGTATGATATACTGTGTGATACATTTAAATGGAACCATAGGATGCAATTCAATTATTTTTTTAAATAAAGGGTGACATTCTCTTACTTTAAAGCATAATTCAATAATATAATATAAAGTGCATTTAAATAAATATGTATGATAAACTGAAATGCATTTCCAACACTGTGCACTCATTCATTTATTTAGATTTCACCCCAAAATTAAACATTGACAGTATAAACTTGTTCAGTATGTAAACACTGAAATATCCCCTCACAAAGCCGACTTAGCAATTCTGCGATAACTGAGAATCTAATTCAGACTGAAACATATGACTAAGAAAACTTTTTGAATACTGTTTTGTTTCATCCTCACCTTAGTCACAATCATGGCTACACCAGTAACCATTGAGTTACCACTGAGGGAGTTGGTGGTTCTTCAAGACAAGAGGGATTGCCAGTTATGAGTAGAGCCCCTTTATATTGGTTGGCTGAAAATGTCGGCCGATATGAGCCTTTAACAGACAAATAAATATAAAAATATAATGATTTATGTGTTGTATTTTTAGATGGTTCATTCTAAACACAACGGTTATTGATTTCAAGTCCTCATGAAAACATAACAATGAATATTAGGCTCCATTTCTGCCAGTATAGATCACTCGTAGTCCTCAGAGATCCGAGCTGAGGAATGGCTCCTCTGACATTGTGTTTTTTAGGGACTTATGGAGGCACAGATGACGATTATCATTCCGGCCGATAAAACTGACCCACATCTGTCAGCAGCCTGTGTGTGATTTGTCGAGTGAACCACAACAGCGAGTGATGAATGGAGCTGCCTCCTCTACTCAATATGAGGCCGGCTGGCTCGTGGGCCAGGGCCCGGACGCCTGACAAGAATCGTTAAAGGCAAAACAACTCAAATGGCCAACATTTATTAAAGATGTATTTAAGATTTCAACACGGAAAAAATGAAACTCAGAATAGCGATAAAATATATAGTAGTTATTATTGAAGTATAAGCATTTCAGTATAAAGGAGGATGGTAAAGTATATCTACTCAATTATTGTACTGGTATCTTACTTGGGTATTTCCATTTTAGGAGATTTTATACTTTTACTCCACAATAATAAATGTGACTGTACATTCAATATTAAATAAGATCAAAATGAGAACAAAGTCAGGTCAAAATCTAAATTGCTAATTTGAATAAATGAAATATGGTTTTCTAAATATGTAGAGAATTTTAATCCTCAATTGTACAGTATTTGTATTATGTTATTACAAGGGTTTGGTATAAACATTACAATATTAATTTATGTATATATTTATACAATATACGCATGTTATTAACAATGTTATAAGTTCCTTTGGTGACAAGTCAAAGGTCAAGTCAAATCTGTGAAAAATACTTAAATGTAAGGTTGAATTTGATAACTTGGAAAATGCTGTTTATAATTTTTCCATATTGTGATTAACTATTGAAGAAATGATCAGTAAAGGAGGCGACAACATGTTTATCTGTCAAATTAGATCTCATAACCTTCTGCAGTAAACATGTTTTCTCCGAGACGCGTTGGGAGATATTTTTCTGAGGGAATTTACAGTGAAAGCCCATCAAACCATCTCATCCTCCTCATCTCCTGATTCACTGAGGCTGAGCTGCCGGTTGGTCTGGAGTGGATTCCCCCCTTAGCTACTTCTTTCTGCAGCGTGACTAAGTCCCTGTTATTTCTCTCCTATAACAATAACAGATTTGGTTTTTGCCTTTTTGAACAAAGAGAAAAACCCACAGAGGGCAAACTAGTGTGTGGTAACGGGGGGGATGATCTGTGGATCACCTGCGGGTGGCTGCCTCCACGTGTTGCAGTTGTGTTGTGGCTCGAGGACGTCAGTGTGCGTCCCATGGGAAAAAATACACAACGCTCTTAAAATAACAACCGACACAGACACTGCTGGTTTGGTCCCAAAGTCCCAAACATGGCCGGGGACAAACTGCATGAGTGAGCGATGCAGGACGGATGATTCCATTCAAACCCCAGTGTTTAACAAACTGGTTAAAAAGCTTGTGTTTGGTTTTGAACAACAGACACAGAGGAAGATGAAAATACCTGAGCTCTGATCAAACAGCATCCTGAAATGTAGCACTTCTCATTGGTGGATTTGGAAATTCACTTTGACACACCGTGTAAAACCTGGGTTAATCCGAAGCTTATGGTGACGATGAGGAAGGAAAGATGGAAAAACTTTACAAACATTTTCAGGTTCACACACACACATATTACTGTGTTTGATGTTTTGGCAGAAAAGAGAATAACTGCAAACTGGCAGCTGGTAGTCTGACATCATTCGGCCACATCTGTAAACTGGTGAATGCTTTGCTGCACCTTTTCCTCACGCTCACAAACCACTGCAAACACTACAAAATGTTATATACGGCTTAAATAAACATGAAATATGACTATCCTTAGTTTAAGCTAGAGCAAACAAGTAGTATAACAATGACTGTGCAATATTTTACTAAGAACTTTTCTGTATTTCCCGTATTAGTCTTTGTTCAGTGAGTATTCTTATTCTGTTTTTGTATATTTAATTTTGCAGACAATGCACATAATATTTGCATTACTTTATATTTTTGTATTGATTCTTTATTCTCTAACTGCTCTACTAAATGGACCGCACACCTTTTAAAGTGGTTGTGTAGTGGTAAAAAAACCAGTGCAACAATAAACATCTTGAATCTTGATGCTCTTGTTTTATGTGGTTGCACTTTCAGAAATGGAAAACTGTCTCAAACACTTTCACTGCAAGTCAAGAAAAATGGAAAAACCTGCCAGAGAGCTGACAGCTTATACTCACACGGTCCATTTACTGCAATGAATATTGATGTTAAAGCCTGAAGTAGATAGCAATTGAAATCATAATTAATAAATTCCTCAGTATAAAGCATGAATAAACTAATAAATGTATTTAGTCACAAGTTGCACCTATGTGTGTGGTTCACAATGAAAACCCTTCTGTACGTTAGATATATTCAAACTGATCACAGGAAATCATTCTCTGGACCTGACTTCTTGTGTCACATCCGAGTCCAGTGCACGTCCCCGACACTTCCTGCTTCTGCGAGTCGTCCTGGAGATTCCGGCGGGCACCCCCAGGACATGCCCCAAAATCAACATGACAAGCCTGTTGATCACTTCTGTTCATTTATCTGTCAGGGACGGCCCGAGTGAGGACCAACGATTCCCCAGGACTCAGTCACACAGCCACCTCCAGCTGTCGGGGGCTCAGTGATCTCAGTTTCAGGCGTTCTGACTCATGCACCTCAGTGTGGGATGATGTCGCTCTGCTCAACAGAGGTAGTTCCATCTGACAAGAAAACACGTCTGCAGTCATGGTGAAGGAGAGGTGTGGGGGGGGGGAGTACAGACCCGGTGGGGGTGAGGCAGTACTGTCCAGAGGTGAGTGTATAGTGTAATAACTGTGTCTGTACCTAATTGTTACTGTTGTGTTTGTGTCAACTTGCAGCTGCAGCTTGAATTTCAAGTGTGAACAGTGTGTTGAATCTAATCCACCAGCTCGTAACACTGTCAGATTCAGGATGGACAGTTTGAAATAAAGATCAAAGTTAATGAGGAAATCCTCACGTTCTCTGCTGCTTCTTCAAACTCTGCACTTTATTAGAGCACCGGGAGGAGAATGATTAAAAAGAACATCTGAGTTTCAGTCTCTGTGCATATAGAAGTTTAGAATACCAGGTGAAAGAAGACAACTCCACGAGGCCAGGTTTTTGAGTTTCCTTGCTTTTTGATTGGTCCTTTACTTCACTGCATGAACCAGTGTCTCAGGTACCGTCCACAGCTGAGAACTGAGAAGTTGCTTTGTGTGTTTATTGGCTCACGTCTGCCAAAGTTGTCTTATATGGGACTGACAATGCATTTGCTTTAACAACACAAACAATGTGTCCCTCACCAACCCCACAGGTTATTGGCTGATCAGATACTTCCATGTGCTTAAACGCTATCAAACTGCATCTTAATAACAGTAACATAACAACCTGGATTTATACAGGTGTAAATGGGATACTTCCCAGCAACTAACAACAATACTGGCAGAAAATAATATCAATAAACACCAATAAAAGAACTACACAATATCCCCGCCCCTCGAACAATATGCCAGTAACTGACCATGTTCAGGAAAACTGAGAGATGCAAACTTGAATTGTAAAAAGAAACAGAGACATCAAGACGATTAATACAAGCTGTGATTTTAGATGCAGATCAGATTCTTTCACATTAAAGCTCTCGTCATATTTTTTAATGACAGTAATTGTGTTGCAGTTTATGGTGGATGGTTTGTGGGACTGAGATGTAATTAAAGTGGGAGAATCCTTTTTAATAAAATGGATAAAATCATTTACCATCAGTAGTCTGTTAACTTCACATCACACTGGACTCTCAGCTCAGGCGTTGGTTCTGGCCAAAGACCAATCGATTTTTTGGGAAAGCTGAGTGGCCAGTGCCCGGATTGTTATATCATCATTCATTGTTCCAGACCCACACGGATTAATCTGATCACAGCAGGATAAAAATGGTCAATCAGGCTGTAATGCAGCTGTAATACTGAGTATGACACTATGTTCCAGCCCCACTCGAACAGGAAGGGAGGCTGGGCGGGTCACTGCAGGGACAGGAAGCAGATGTCCATCAGGGAGAAGTTGCATCAATCAGAGAGAAGAGAAGAATTCAACTCACAGCATCTCAGAACCCTGCAGATTGAATTAAAGATGGCTCGTGCTTCACTGACTGCACTGAGATGGGAATAAACTAAACACAACTAAATGTTAAACAGGTGA
This sequence comes from Pseudopleuronectes americanus, assembly GCA_038501795.1. NCBI lineage: Eukaryota > Metazoa > Chordata > Actinopteri > Pleuronectiformes > Pleuronectidae > Pseudopleuronectes > Pseudopleuronectes americanus. Next base: position 25,218,359 of record CM076716.1, on the reverse strand, counting down.
AACTTGAGACACACAAAATTATATAGATTTCATTTGCCTCTGTGATACTTCTTCATACAGTCCTATAAATTCTGCTACCATCCAGCTCACTGGCTGTAATGTGAAGGCTCCCCACCCCCCCGCCCACAGACAGTCAGTGAGGTCAGCTCTTGGTTACATGACTGTTTTGCAATCAACCTGATACAACTGCCCTGCGAGGAAATTGGTCTGGTTGACTGGGAATGTGGTCGGGTAGGTTTGTACTGTAACAGATACAAGGAGGGTTTTGCAGTTTCACATTTCTGGTAGTAGAATGCAATAAATATGTGTAATAAAAATAAAATAAATCATCAATTCTAAGCAAGAAGATTGTGATTCTCTTTTTTTTTGGTCCTATATGTCACAGTTGTGTAATGTTTGGCTGTGCTTTGAATACATGTTTGAAAGAACAGCGTAACAGGCAAACAACAATAAAAAGTGTTTTCCCACAGCAATGTGTGTAGCAAATTGTCCTCACTGTCACATTGCGTTAAAACAAGTGCGGCCGTCTGAACAAATAAAAACAAAAAAAAAGATCGGAGCCGGAGCCACGTCGGCTCAGAGCGAAGCTAACGTCCTCAGACGCATCTCAATTGAGTCAGTGGTGCAGGCCCTAACCCATTTCTAAATGAGCGTCTGGCAGAAGCCTCATCGTCACAGCCGATAGGTCGACTGCGCAGAGTCGTGTGGACAAATGGTGAGGGCGTTGAGCGGCGAGCGGAATGAGAATGACCCAGAGAGACAGAGGGAGACAGAGGGAGACAGAGGGAGACAGAGAGAGACGGACAGAGATGGCATGAGGCGATGTGCTGGTTTATTCAGCTCCCACACACACACATCTCCATATTGTCTTTTTTGTTGCTTTTGCAAGGATGATTCTGCGATGAATCACCCTGTGACCTACATCCAGGCGGCCAGGCTTACAGAAAACTATATAGATATCATTAGTTGGCTTCTCCCTTGTTCCACTTTACAGTTGTTTCATAGTCGACCGCTCCATTAGGGAGGAGGCTCCCACTCAACTGTTGAGTTAAGGACGTGTGGCTGGGTGCATTCAGCTGCTGGTTGATTGGTTTTGTCTTTTTGTTGATGTGTGCATACATGTGAATGTTTTGGGTTAATCTCAGTTCTCTCTTATTTGCAGTAGAAACTAGAATTACCAGTCTGCAGCTGTATGTGTTTCTTTTGAGGCAGAATTCTATTCTACCACAAGAACATGAGGTCACTGTGACCTTGACCTTTGCCCTTCCAACCACCAGAATCGAATCAGTTCGTCTTTGAGTCTAAGTGAATATGAATATTTGTGCCGAATCTGATACAATTTCCCACTATGTATTAAGATGTTAGGTCATTCTAGCCAATTCAATTCAATTCAATTTTATTTCTATAGCTCCAGTCATTATATATGTTATCTCGAGGCACTTTACACAGAAAGACTAAGTTATCTTTGAGTCCAAGTGAATGTTTGTAACAAATTTGAAGAAATGTCCTCAAGGCATTCATGAGGATATCGTGATATCAACAAGGCAAAAAGCAAATCTGCTTTGTGAGGTCGCAGATATCTGTTAATCTTTGACCTCTGACCACCAAGATTGAATCAGTTAAATCTTTACTCCATCTGAACCTTTGTAGCAGATCTGAGGACAAACCCTGAAGGCGTTCTGGAGATGTTCACAACAAGAGGACAGACAGACAGACAGAAAACCGAAAGAACGTAACGCCCCGGCCACTGGCTGTCTCCGGCATGGAGGGCAGAATAAAAACATTACATTTTAGTCACCTCTAAATGTCAGACTGTGGTCAAATAGCAGATTGTTATTGTTAAAGTGTTCTGCACAAAATCCTGAAAGTGAATATAATGAAATTATTTAAATCCTTTTAATTTGATGTCTTCTCTTAAACCCAAATCAACTGACCTTTCCCTTTTTTAGTATAACTCACATTTGAACCGGATCTCTGAAGCTGATTTGAAACTGATTCAACAAACAAATCAAGAGGGGGAATAAATCACGACTTCCAGACTCACTTGACCCCCCCAATAAACAACACAGCATTGTAGCCACTGGTTAGAATGATGTTTTACAGATAGTCAGATCAAACTTGCACTAAACTGTTGAGAAAGGCACGCTACGCCTCAGCCTCAGGATCTGAGCGGCGCACTCCAATGAATTATCATAATGAGCCGCTCATGGATGTCGATGTCTATGTATGACAAACATGCTGCTGCGAGCCTCCCTGAGGCGTCGCGTTCATACATCCACTGCACATCTTCGTGTGAGTCCACTTTACTGTTGACTGAGTAATTCGGCGCAGTGTGCAGTCCTAGAAAGTCGTTTCCCTCCCGCTCAGCATGGGGGAGGAGGCCGGACTCATCCGAGCTAAAACAACAAACTGCACATGAACATATCTGTTTATCTGGGGGCAGATGATGATATTAGAGAGTTAAACAATTCAGGCCGATATGTATTTATTGTAAGATGTAGAAACCGTTATGACAAAGACATTATTATGATTCTATAAATAAAGGGAAAACACAAATACAACCAAATATCAGAATTTCTTTAGGTATAAGTGCGATTTTCTTCGGCATTTGCTTTTGTAAGATAACTGTAAAGATAATTAATGCTGACACTCACACGTCTGTGAAAGGATCCCATTGGTCGATATTAATTTAGAGGAAGGATTTGTTGCAGAGGGCAGGAACGACACAGGCCTCCTTCAAGTGCAACCGTCTGAAATCTCCTCTTCGACCCTTCAGACAGTCGACACAGTGCGGCTGAAACACAAGTGTCGACCTTAACACGCCCGCTGTGTTCTGGAGGAAGCTTGCAGTTCACAGTCGGATCATTTCCAGTCCATGAATGAAACGAAATTGAATTTGAGGAAACTGTGATCATGTTTTCACAGAGCTTCCAACCTCTTGTCTGCCACTAAATTAAAATATATATAACCCCTCTGTTTCTCTCACAAACACAAAGCATTGTTGTGTTGTTTTTTCACTCTGCACATTATACACACGCTCACACTCTCTCCTCTGTGCTGCAGTCAGAGCTGCCCCCCCCCCAGCTAGTAGAAGGACAGGGAGGGTAAACACAGATACATGTGCGTCGTGAGCGAGGATCCTCCCTGCCCACACACTCGCTGGCTTCACAGTCACGTGGCTCACGAGCCTCTCGCCAGATGACGAATCGCTGTTCCTCCGTTACAGTCGAGATAAACAGGATTCAGGGCCCGCTGCTGTAAGACTGAGGCACTTTGACAGTGACTTAATGGGATGTGAACAGTCTGACACGTGGGGGGAACTCCGAGCCCGACCTGCAGAGCGGCAAGGACTTCGCTGGAGCAGAACAATCCTCCAGTTTAATGTTGGACTTATGGGTCCTTTCAATTACAGATTTAGGTTTAACAGATTTTGGGGACTCTGGGAAAATTCCCATAGGATCTGTGAATACAGCCGAGTACCAGCAGAAATAACCTAAAGTGAAATAAATTATCCAAAAACTGAAATCGCATAACTCCTATTCTAATCAACTACAGACCTTAACCACAATACATCAGGTTATTATATAACCACAAAGAACCAAGGCAAAGGTTCTGTGAACGCAGCATCACGGTTAAGCACTGGGAGAGCTGGTAGAACCTCTGAGAGCCACAGTGGAATCTGTAGGTTTCATGAGGATTAGCTGTTTCAGTAGAGACATATATTATTCCTAGATCGAAAATGAAAACACAGAGAGCGAGGATAACTCATAATGACCTTTGGAAGCGATTCTCTTTGAAGCTCTCTGTCACCTCCATAATCCTCCAAAGAGCAAAGTCAGTTGTGAATAAAAAGGAACTGAGCTCAAACCCACACACACACACACACACACACACACACGCTCAACACACACTCACATACGTGTCCTCTTCCATTCCCTCAGTTATATAACCTTAATGCAACCGACAGCTTGACTAAGACATCCTGCGCCTTTACTTCACATGGTGAGGAATTCATTCATTCACTCAGCGCCGTGTTGAGCCCGACGACCTGAGTGTCAAAAGAGATGAATCATGAGGGAAGGAAGCCCTGGCTATAGGGGAGAACATGTGTGTGTGTGTGTGTGTGTGTGTGTGTGTGTGTGTGTGTGTGTGTGTGTGTGTGTGTGTGTGTGTGTGTGTGTGTGTGTGTGTGTGTGTGTGTGTGTGTGTGTGTGTGTGTAATTCAGCTGTGATGCTGGAGAATCTTGAAGGATTGCTGCGAGCTGCTGCCACGTGAGGGTCAAGCAACCAGCAGAATCAACCCAAGGCGTCAATAGACCAGTAGACAGCAAAGAATCCCACAACACCACTGTTTGTAGAAAATGTATAAATAGAAATGCATATTTGTTATCAACACATGGTAATAATATAATTTCTATAAACCTAAAATGTGTTTTAAATAACAAAATGAATCAAAAACATAAAAAAGCAACCAAATATCTAGAACTTGAATAAAGGAAATAATATAAATGCTGATACCTACATATTTGTGTAAGGCTCATATCCTCTTAAATGAAGTGCCAACTGATTAATCTGTCTGGTCAAAATCAATTCCTAGCGGCACGTATCTATTTATTATCTAATAAAAAGCTATGAAACATCAATAGAATCCCAGTCAATGTGGTCCATTGGATTTAATATTGTTATAGCTTGTAGAGCTTCAATTTAATATTAATTTAATATTTAATTGTCTTTAAAGACAAATAAAACTAATGCCATGGTTTCAGCTCCTCAATCAATTTCCTTAGTTTTTCTTTGATGGTGAGATGCAGGGCTCCCAGAGGCCTTTGCTGCACCGAGCAGGGGAGTGCAACTGACAGCCAGGCCCAGAGTCGACGCTGACAAATAGTAGTGGACTTTTTTTATGCCCTAGCAACTCACAAAACCCCAACCACCACCTCAAACTTCGACACACACACACACACACACACACACACACACACACACACACACACACACACACACACACAACACACACACACACACACACACACACACACACACATCCTCTGCACCCCTACCTCTTCCTCCTCCATCTCTTTTCCCATTAGTGGAACAAACAGAGATCGGAGGCACAGCCCATCAGCAGCTCCGAGCTTCTCCAGCAGGAAAGAAAAAAGGTAAAAACAACAACAACATAAAGAAAAAATCTGAAATATTATTCACTGTCAGGTTCCTGGCTGAATCTGGGGTTCTGATGTACTGAGGACTGCACATGTTAAAGCAAGGATCAAATTCCTGCAGTCTCCATTTCAACACATTGTTAAACATTGTTAAAACTGTCAACATTGTTAAAGCTGGAGTAAGTAAGAACTTGATTAATGGAGAACTTTCCATATCGTTTAAAGTGATTTGTGTTGATGTTTTTATTTGGTTGGAAGCATCTGATGGAAATTGGTGATTAAAATCAGTCTAATTTATGTTGTACTTAAAAGAACTTGGAGTATTTGCTCTGTAAAAATAAAAAATATCATAAATGTGTCTGTCTTTTTCCCTCATATATTTTGTGGTTCTGGTGATTTGAAATAAAAATAAGAGCACATCCACTTAATTATTGTGCAACTTTCATGTTTAAGTTCAGTTTTGAGCTTGATGCCATTGATGAAGTGGAATCTGCTTTGTACCATCCACATGGACGCTACATACGTTCTATCAAACTGTACAGGGTATATGAACTAGCTAAGTCATATGGATTTTTCCAACTATCAATACATGAATATTAATGTATATGTTTGTTAATGAAAATGAAACGGCCTGTTCTTATACAATATATTGAGAACGAGCTGATAACTATCCAAACATGGACATCATCTCACGGTTTACAGTGAGTGAAGCTGAGTGAAGCAGTAATGTGAATGGTGGCAGGTGACAATGAGAAGAATTGTATTGAATTGTGTGAAAATATGAAATGATATTTACAAGTATTACGTGAAAATGAATATGAGCTGTGTGCAAGATAACAATCACGTTTACATCCCTTGAGTCTATACACAGTATCATTACTTCATACATATATTACTACATAAATACATACATTACTACATACATACATATATTAAAGAATTTATACATTACTTTATACTTACATAAATACATACATTACTTTAATTATACATTGCTATATAAATACATACATACAGCATTTCTTTGCACTCATCTACACTTGTAACCTGATTATAGATGTTATTAACTGATGTTTGTTGTGATGCATGATATATTTAATTATGGATTCTCCTCCCCTTGCCACAAACAGCAATCAGCATGAGCCCCCTCCTCCTCCACCCCCCCCACCCCCCACTGTGTGCAGGTGCACAAGCTCTCACAGCTCCATTAACAACACAATAGGCCGTGTGTATTTCTTTTGGCCTGTGGTTGCTCTTTAATTACGATTTCACCTTCACATTTTTATTCATTGTAAGCTGAATTTATTAAACAGCGTATCTACATCCCTCATCTCACCTCTCGTGTCCTTATCCGAGCATGTCAATGAGCATTTTATTATCCACTTTGAAAAATGGTTTAATGTACATTTAATGTCCCGGGTAGCTTTGATCAGGTTCATTGACCCCCGGCACTGTGGAGACGCTATCAATAAGTTATCTAAAGTGCACATGCAGCGTTTAGAATATTCAGATATCTAATGCATATTACTGCATGCAAAGATATGCACACAAAACAGACACACACATACACAAAAGGGAAATGTGCTTACTAGTGCCCCTGTCATTATCACAGTAATAAATCCAAGCAGGCTGCAATTGTAAACACACATAAAGAGCAGTAAAGCTCTCAGGCGGACAGTGAACTGGGTGAAGGATCTCATCAGGACTCGATCTACACCTCGTGACGCCTGCGGCCGGATCACAACATCATTACAGATCCGACCCAGCCGAGCCGCCACCTGTTCTAACTCCTGGAAGTTGACAGACTGGGCAGTTCGGACTCACAGGATGAAAAACAGTTCCTGTCCAGGGAGCGGTGGTTCTATTAGAGCACTCTGCTTTCACCCTCACAGTTCACCAACCCCCAGTGTGAAATAACCGGGAGCACAAGCTCAGTGCTCTCATATACCTTGTGAGTCTGTCTTTTTTAATCAACATTTATCTTTCTGTCTTTTCATTGCATTAATAATTCATCACATGTGCTGTGCACCAGGAGACTTGTGTAATTTTCTTGTCTTCAACGACAATAAAACTCTGTTCCTTCCACTCTTCTTTTAAACTCTGTGATGAAACATGTTGGAGATCATCTAGAAGCTTTTAAGGAGTTTTCATCAAAAAAACATCATTAAAAACTTTCTAATTAATCAAAACCAATTGAAGATTCATTATTTTTGTGTATTGATTCACTTGAAACTGATGGTAGAAAGTTACCTGCTTTAATATGTAAAAGCACCTTATTATTTGTGTTTATAAATGGACAGTATATCCATTAAATACCACTTCATACTTCCATTCCACTACATTATATAGTTACTACTCCAATGCTTTTACTCCATAATACATACACATTATGCATAATCCTAGTTGAAACAACCATATGTTGGTTCCAATGAAGATGTGCAGTGATGAACATGATGAGTCCTGAGATGATAAATAGGACAGAACAGAAGTCAAAACAAAGTTTTACTCCACAAATACTTGTTTATCTCTTGGACTTTTCTATTTCATTTATTTAATGAAATACTAGAAAGTCTAATATCCTCATGCCACATCTACAGCTGCAGCTCTGCTTCCATCCCTGAGGGGCACACACACCCAAAGTAATACCCCCCCCCCTCTCTCTCTCACCCAGATACAACACAACCCCCCAGGAGTCAGACCAACAGCCAGCTGGTGAAAGCACCTTGCAGGACGTCTGACCACCTCAGGACTCAGAATCTCCTCTGCCTCCATGGGATGTGACCCAGAAGAGGTGGAAAAAGGATGGAGAGCCAGATGTTGGAGGCCGCTCCGCTTCAGGGAGTGAGCGACGGCTGGAGTGAGGCTGAGTGAGCAAGTGAGTGACGGAGGGAGTGATGTACTGTACCTGCATGCAAAGGGATATGAGAGCCACATGTGAGCCGCCTGTCAGCACACGGCAGCTCGTCCCTCATAGTGGCTCCTTTCTTCAACAGATGTGCAAGTGACATCTCGTAAAAAAACTCTGGGAGGCAGCTCAGCGGGAGGTTTTATTTCACACAGCTCAGTGTTCAGTATTAGTCTGAGTGGAGCTTGAAAAGCTGTCGAGGCTCAAAGTCTCTCACTCGAATGAGCCAGTGCCTCTCGAAGAGGAGGGAAACAGAAATGACTTATGTCATCAACACCCCCCCACACACACACACACACACACACTCACACTAAAAAAAACAAGTGAACGCAGCACTTAACAAACACTGGTGATAAATGTGTAAAAACAGTTAAAACGCAATCAGACGTGTTAAGCAAGTCTATTTACAGTTTGATCAAGTGCAGCAGATTAAAAGTGAGGATTTACAAAGCTGCTTCTTCTGCTGCAGCTTCATGTGGTTCCTCCCTGACCCAGAGTCCTGACCAGCACGTGGGTGAAGCTGAAGCTGTGACTCTGTGTTGATGGATTCAGGCATGATTTTGAATTTAACACACATTAATATCCACATGTTTATAGCACCAGTGTGAGTGTGCATTCATTCAGGCAGATATGTACATGCCTCAAGGGACAGGCGGTGGAATAACTCATCTTTGCAGCGACTGGATTTATTTCACGATTACAGTGCATTTTCTTTTTCCCTCCTTCACATTGGATTTTCCAATTAATTTCAATTTCAGTTGGCAGCCCTCGACAGCCAAGACAAAAGACTTTCCCCCCCCCATTTTATTGAGACTGATTGGCCAAGAGTGTTGCTGCCATCTACAGACTCAAGATTACATTTGTTAGCCCCCTCCTCCACCTCATCCACCACCTCCTCCTCTCGTCCTCACACATACACAACGTAAACAGCCCAGGTGGTGAATGAAAATGAAATGACCTGAGACGTCTCCGCCTGCAGCAGGGATGTCTGGGGATGCGGAGCGTGCACGCGGCTAAACATGACAGCAGATTATGTTGAGAGCTCCGGTTCTCACCTGCAGCAGCAGCAGCACAGGATTAACAGGCTGGAAATCACAGTCACTGCCTCAAAGCCTGTGTAACATATTCATAGAAACACCTGCAGTGCTTTATAAACCATTTTCTTTATGGGAAGTTCACACACGGATGTTCCTCACTAACTTTTTATCTTTGTGAATTCTTTAAGGTTGAATATTGAATAAACTTTTTGGTCATGGAAATAGTTAATTGACCACTTTGGACCTAAAGCTGAAATAAAGCATCAGAAACTATTTCCTTGCAACTGTTTTAATATTTACACAATTAATTATAATAAAACTATTTCAAAACTTTAATTTAATGAGTTTACAGGGATGAATTTTTTTAATGAATTCATTAAACAGTCATTATTATCTTAGCTCAATCATAAAAAACAACAATTAACCTGCCAAAATTAAATCATTTGATGCTGCATCTCAATTAAAAACACTTAAGTAAAAGTATAAAAATAAAACAGGCTACAGTGGCTAAACAGCTTGGATGGTGGATGCACTTGTTTTCTGTCCACAGGCTCTGTATTTCTAATTATGGACAGACAGTTAAGAATAATTTGCTCTTCTCCAACTGATCCATTCGAAATTTTGGAGCCTGCGTAGGTAAAATACCCAAAGCTGATCTATCAACTCACAGGAGACCTCTTTTCGGGAGGGGGGGGGTCCTGATCACTGATGTTCAACCGAGGGGAGGAGCCACTTCAGCTCGTGATGAATGGAACAGGGAAACCAAATCAGAAACAACAAATTCTTAACCTCAGGAGTTAAAAATAAAACCAACTATGCCCAAAATTAGACGCAGCTTTGAGCGCCCTTGGGTTCCCCTGCCCTTGAGCGACCCTGGGAACGAATGCCTCCGTGTTCCTCCTCCTGTCGTCGGCTGCGATCTGTGGCCGAGCTCTCTCCCGTCTGTTCGTCCCCCGGGGCGCAGAAATCACATCATCTCCCAGGAAAAAAAGGTTTAAGGTGAAGAGTTTACACCCCTTCTTCTCCAAACAAAAACACAAACACACTCACAGACACACACAGACTGAAAATAGCAAACCTCTCGGCTGGATGGGCCCAACAGGCCAAGGTGCAGCGGGGGGTGGCATGTGCACCGAACGGACAACTGCTTAGTGAGTATTGGAGGAGATATTTTGGAAATGTCACGCACCGGCATTATTAACATACCCCTGGTGTTAGGCGGGATGTGAGCTGTGACAGTGAGTGAGCCGAACACAGGAGCAGGAGGAGGAGGAGGAGGAGGAGGAGGAGGAGGAGGAGGAGGAGGAGGAGGAGGAGGAGGAGGAGGAGGAGGAGGAGGAGGAGGAGGGAGAATTGTTATGGTTTGTTTTAGGAAGGAGAAATTGCTCGGGACACACCGGTCGTTCGGAGGCCTGTCGAGAGAAGGTTAAAGGAGTTGCATTCCACAGATACCCGCTCCTTTTGAAAAGGGCCCCGTTAAATGACCACGTGTTGAACTACTTTCACTGTAATGGAAGTGATAAATGTTGGATGAGAGAAAAGAAGAACCTCTCTCACCTGCTCACTGAGCCAGGGATGACTCAGCTTTTACAAGGTGTGCATCGAGGGCTGCCATGATAATACACACTGATTTCTGTCGTATCGTTCCGCCACTGGCGTCTAGCTACACAAAGGGAGGACTGGTTTTACACCAGTAGCTCCACACACTGAGAAATGGCTTAATTCACATTGTTAGCATTCCCAATGGAAACCAATTAGTCTGTGAGCCGAGCGGCTGCTGGTTGAGTTTCCTCTCGCTCTGAGTAACAGATCTTCTGATGAATCAATCGTACACTGTAACAAATTGCTGTAAGAAAACGGCCAAATTCTCACAGTAACAAACAGTTTTCCATTAAAACGGTAATGTTCTGTAGAAAACAGTGCATTCTGGGAAATATGTATTGGTGGTTTACTTGTTGTCTAAAAATACTGCAGTTTACCGTGAACCCCATTGCATTCTGGGGGTGATGCTTGAATCAACCCTGGAGAGATCCCATTATTACAGAGCTCTACTGTTTTTCTATTGAAGACACATGTGAATGCAAATACAAGAAGCAATCTGTGGACCTGCATGGTGTTTGTAGATTATCCATTTAAATCCGGCATTGAATGCTCAAATCACACGGTAAATTCATATACACTTTATTTGATTGATATTGTTTGCTTACTTTTGCTGTCTTTAAACTAACTCTGACTGGTTAGCAATGCAACTAAGCTAGCTTGCAGCACTCACATGTGGTCCTCTGAACCTGCCATGGTGTGGTGAGTACATCAGTAACACAATAGGCTTGCTAGCAATGTTTCAGCTTGTTGTGTGTTAAAATTGTTATTGTCAGCACTAGTAGCATTAACTTTAGGTGTAATAGAATTGACCTTCTAATTTGATCTACTTATGCTAGCATATAGACAGTGTTGGTTAGCTACACAATAAGACTATTCATACTGCTGTGCTTTTTCGTTTCATGTTCATAGTGAATCTCGGCACGTAATATGTACAATCTCAGAGGAGACCTTTTGAGTCTAAACTTGATATTTCAGTCACACTTTTATTTTTAAAAACTGTCTATCGTCAGAGAGTTTCTTACATAGCCAGAATACAGCAGATATTTTAAAGTTCATGCTAAAACTGTAGTATTCTGCCTGATACACTGGTTTGTTTAAAAGGGTTAGGGTTAGGGTACCCTACAGCGCTGCCATATAAACACTATTCCCACTCCTGCCATTGAGGACATCAGAAGAAAATGGCCTTACCTCTTCAGTCAGAAGTGCATCTATGCTCATTTTGAACTTCTCACAGACCTTAATGTATTACGTCTCCTGGAGCTTGCCATGGAAGAATGTGGACAGTCAATAATAGAATACTTCCGCAGCAAGTCTACAAACAAAAATGCCCAGAGTGCCCTTTACCAGGGTGAGAACTCTGAGGTGGCCCTCCATGTTGTCCAGCTGCTGATGGCCCACTTTGCAGAGACTCCAGATGGACTTATCCTTCTTGCAGACGTAAGCTTGTTTCTCTTCCTTTTTCATTCATATTTCATAGAATATTTGGCATTTTATAAAATCTGTTGAAACTAATATCCTCACCATGACTTTGTCATCTGTGCTGTACAGTTGTCTTCCACTGTGGCTGACGTCGAAAGAACCCTTACCCTACCCCTGACTCCTCGTCTAATACTGCTCGGTATGTATTCAGTGGATTATCAAATGTATATTGTACAGATGAGTTTTTCAAGTTGTCTGTATTTCAATTATGCATGAATGTTCTTTCAAACAGAGATTTCATACAAGTAAAGATGCTTTTTTCTAAAATTCTTCTTCGTGATTCCACGCTTCAGGTGGAACAGAGCAGGCGGCAGTTGGACGATGGATGATCAGCCTGGAGGGACATGTCATTTGCGAGGGCATCCAACAAGCATTTGTGACAGGGCTTGCTGCTCTGTTTTCAGTGTACTATATCTTGTCTGAGGGGGCGCTCTTTATTTGCCAGAATGAACACTCAAGTCTTTCATTTTGTTGGCTTTCTATGAAAGTAGAAATGTCTTTGCTTCTATATTGTTTGTGGGATTTTTGTTCTTTTCTCATGCATCATTCCCCAGTGTATAAAAATGTTTATAACTGTTATCACATTTAATGAAAAAATGATAACTGCCATGTTGTTTTGCACACTGAAACAACTGAAACAGACACCTAATTTGTTTGTAATCAAAAAACGATTTCAGTTGATGTTGCCTTTTCATAAATAAATGTTTGGTTACTAAATGATTCTTCCTTGGAATGTTTTGATTGCTTAATTTTAGTTCACTAAATGATTGAGTATGTATAATTTGTATAGAGAATCACTTGAAAATAGCTAATCAAAGTAACAGTAAAGGGAATGTTTAATTCATAGTAATTGATTCTGATCAATAATGCCAGTAAAATGCTCTTATAAATTTACATTTTGCTGTAATTGAGATTATGGTGAAATTGCATTTAAAAAGAATACTGTACTGGCTACCCCACAACCAATAGTATACAGTAAATTAAAAAAAGAACAGCACTATACCTTGTTTTAGTACGTAGTATTATAAAAGTATTAAATTGTAAATAATATCTACGGGACGGTAATATACTGGCACCCTGCTGCCAGCAGTTTACTGTTAAGACAAGAAAATACAGCAATAGACTGTAATTCAGCTGATTTCTTTATTATGGTAACATACTGTAAAATTGATTACAGTATGTGTACTGTTAAACTACAGTAAACTGCAGGCAACCCTGCTGCCAGCAGTTAACTGTTATTTAACATCACAATTTGTTACAGTGTAAGTTTCATGCTCAACAACACATGCTGAAGCTTTTTGGGCCTTTCTGAGTGTGAGGTGTGAATGTGTTTGGGAAGGTGATCCTCCACAGCCTCTGGGTGTTTTGCACACACTCTGACCAGCTGTTTTCATCATAGTGCTGTAGTGCGGGTGAAAGCCTGAGAGGTGCTGCCTCCCTGTGTTTGCACTCTGTAACTGCTGCGGTTACACAATGAAGCTGATGCACAGTCACTCTGGACAATAGAGAGTCAAATGAGCTGTAGCCTTCTTCCCCTCAGAGGAGCAACTCAGGTCACAGGCCCAGGTTCAGGTGAGAGACCCGAGCAGCAGCTGCTTACATGCCACCTTCAAACCACTACTGTAACATTAGTGAATTGAGATTTTGGATTAATACACTAATGCACCTGTAAGCTGGTGCCAATTGTGTCAGGGCCACTGGTTACAGGCACATGGTTTTGTCTTAACACAATAATGCTTTTATTTTGGCAGTTTTTTGGGACGACCCGACCTGGAGAGTAAAGGACGTCGCTCAGCGTTTGTTCATCACTTCGGTTTAAAGTGATTAAAAACCCTGAAAACGTTTGGTAACGTCTGCTCGACAGCTGGGAAAGAAGCACAGCAGAGTGAAGTGTTGACTGATGTTTATTCAGAGTAAAATAAATCCCTGGATTATCACAAAGACGAAGAGATACAGCAGATTAATTTAATGCCGTCTTTGAGGCACACAGGATAAGATCATTTTACCAACAGTGAGAAACACATCTACTAACACGTGTCTTGTTAAATACAAAATAATACATATTCATGGTCTATTGGGAAGTGAACTAAATCTTCATTTAGGAAAACAATGTAAAAAAGAGAGGCATCAGTAGATAGGTGAATAAGGCTGGAGGAGAAACAGTAGGTCCTCACAACAAGTTACAGTCGACAACTTTGGCAAAAACCCCTCGTACAATAAAAAGGTAAAAACACAAACATGAGGAACTTTCTAATGAGTGATATCAGTGGCACTGCTTGTTTGTGTCATTAACACAATAACAATCACTTCATTAACAGAGAAGCAATAGAGAAAATGGCACCAACTTGTGAACAATTATAAGGCATCAAACGGATAACAATCGCTCCTAAGAAAGCACATCAGGTGTTCATGAGAAAATCATCATTTACAAAGTATAAAAACTAACAATTAAAAAGTTAAAAAAGGCTGCGATCGAACACAGATATCAAATGCTTGAGTTTATGTGAAAACTAAATGTTTCAGTAGAAGAAGGCCCGTGATGTGGGTTTGTTGAAACTTGCTGCTGCGACCAGGATTAATAATTTCTGCAAAGTGCCAGTTTAACTCCGTTGATCTTTACACCCCCCCCCCGCTCTCTCTGGTGTCACACTAGACCCACACATATCAAAGTACATCAAGGGGATCAGAGTGGAAGAAAACTACAATGTTTTTACACACTGAGTTACACAATCTTGTGTTATAACCCTCGTCAGTTTCTCTCAGAAGCTTTTCCTCACAGAGCTTGTTTCTTCAATGTGGAGCAGGGACAACTTGTTAAGTGCCTAATTACTTCCAAGAAACTTTGTAGTGTTCTTCCACCCGTTGTTTACCGAGATGAGATCTTCTGATGTACGATGGGATCCCTCGCCCTGAGTCCACGGCACAGAAAAGAAGCTATGGGCTGTTGGGGTGGGGCACGCGGCGATGAAGTTACCTCCGTCACCCACACACACTTCTCTTCTCTCGCTTCTCTCAGTACGGCTCTGGCTTCAGACTTCGATACAGGCAGCATGTGAACACCATCCCGATGATCTGGGGATTGGAGTGAAGGAGGAAAGAAAGAAGGAAAACACAATTTAACCAAAACCTGCAATCTCAATGAATGCACTGTGGATTCATTCAGTCTCTGTTTACGTGATGGAAAAGGTGGAGATTGCTCTTCGCTCACCTGTACGCAGGCAATTCCGACACCGACCGCTCCAATGATCTTCAGGTGGTCCAGGATGAATTTCTCCAGTTGAGTGATGCAGCCGCCCTAAATGAAAAGCAAAGTCTCGGCTTCATGTCGGAGTCTCACTGCAAACATGATATGTATACACCTCACATATGTATTTGTCTTTTATTCCCTCTTACACCACAAAGAAGTCTATTCTAAGACTCTGAGACATGACAGAAATACAGATCAGGTGCTGGAATCTCAACCCCGCTGACACCCAGCATCACTCTTCATCACTCCTCATCCTCTCACCTCCACCTTGTAGATGTTGGACGGGTGGCTCCTGCGGCCACACAACTCAGTTTGAGTCTTGCAGCAGCTGTCAGGCACCTCCCGGTAGTTGGATTCTCTGGAGCGGATCCAGATGCTCGCGGCCCAGTCGGATGAACTGTTGCTCCCACAGCACTTGAACTGACACGGAAGGCGAGAGGGAAAACATGTTTTAGCTTCACAGGTAGTTGGAAGAGTTGAAAGAAAAACCACAAAACATTAGAAAACCGTTAGAAGAGCGGCTTCCAGTCAATTTGCTAAGATAAGCTAACTGCTGGCTGCAGGAAAAAATGGAAGCTAACGATCCTCTCACGACAGTAAATTGTCAGGAAAGCGAATAAGCTTTTTTTCAGCAAAAAGTTTAACTATTCTTTTTAACGTGAAAGTTCAGAAAGTCCAAACAAATGGCTGGAAATGCTCCAGAATAAAAAGTTAAGAACAGTATGAAAAAGAAAAAGTATAAAAAATAAATGCCGACATCTGATAGCCGGGGGCTTTTCAAACTCAGAAACCCGAGCATTAAATATAAACGAACTAGACCTCAGATTTATCAATTTTTTTTGTTGTGTGCTGTCGACTGGTGTGAGCCAAAGAGATGGATAAATAAAACAGAAAAGTCCTTTAAGCTGAGCTGAAGTCAGAGGGACGACAATCGGATTTATTTTGACTCACCCCATCATCAGATCTCTAATCTGATGGGATGATAGGTTTCCAGTGAACAAGCCCCATTTGGGTCCACGTGACTTTGATAAGACGCTCAGGTTAATTTCAAAATACGAAGCTGTGGAGGCCTAAATACATCCAGTTTGCTTTTGGGTCAAAGAGGTTTACTGTAAAGAATAAATATCAGTTTTCGTCTAAGACTTTGTGCTAAAAAATGCAGTTGAACCTCCAGACATTTACCTCCTGCTGCAGCTTGTCCACGGCCCTGGTGATGCCTTCGTGGGACTTCTGTTGATATTTCTGGGTCATGGTATCCCTCAGGTTCTGCTTCAGCTCCTCGTTCAACTGGTGAGACACAGAAACGCAGACAAATGCATCAGCAGCCGGGTAGAAACCCCCAGAAAACAGAACACAACCATCAGTGATGTACAAGTGGCAACTGTTGATATTTCTTCTGATGAGATTCATACGACACAGGACGCCATTGCTCTCTTGACAAAACACGTCACAGACACAAGCTCTGAGGTGAAGACAGAACGATCTGGTTTTTTTTTGTTTGTTCTCCAGACCAGTGGCAGACAACGCTCACTGGAGGAGTGGGAGGTCTGGGGGGCTCAGTTTCTATGGCAACAAGCCAGCTGGGGAACCACTGTAAATCAAGGCTGGAAGGAGATATCAAGGGAATGAATAATGAAGAGGGAATGGAGGACGGAGACAGTTTCTGTAGCGGAGTCGTCATAAAAACAAACAAATTGCTGTTTTAAAATTGCTCAATAATTGGAGACAGTAGTGGTGGGGGGGGGCTTGGTGAGCACCATTATGGCTCTGCATTACCCAAACAGAAATAAAAGCATATACGAGTTCGAGACTCCATTAAGGTGGTGATTACATTGCCATAAAAAATAATCAGGCCAGTATCTTCCAGCTGCAGAGTCACAGATCTGCAGATCGTCCATTATCGAGAAAGCAGCAGCAGCAGTTTACAAGTGTGTGTGGCGACAGATCAGTGTGCGCCATCTAGAGGCAAAGGAAGGTAGCAGCATCTGCCGTTGGGACACAGGTTCCACGTGAAGATTATGACTGATACACCTGCAGGATTTTTCCATTTTCATAACTGGAGTCATCATGCCCGGTGCAAGGAGAAGAAACAAAGAGGCAGAATCCAGAATCCTTAAGGAGCTGGGTTGTTTTAGCGGAGGTGGCTGACACAGATTCCAGATCTGTTTATAATCAGGAAGGCGATTTGAGGGAGGGATAATGTCACACCCCCTTAGATTAACTTGACACATCTGCCGTTCCCTCTTCTAGCCATAGCCCCATCCTCTATGAGAGAGAGCTACGAGTGCAGATAGAGAAGGTTTGTGTGTAAATGAGCATCACCTCCTTAATGCTGTTAAATCAGTTGCAATTAACATTTGGTATTTTGCAATCCAAAACTAATGTTGTTGTTGTTGGTGTCCACTAGAGGCTTCTGCAAAGCAAATGTGCACATTTTTATACATACTTTAAATATTATGAGGATTTTGATGTGAAACCTCCAATATCCAAGACAGCAGCTCCAAAGACAGGTGGAAAAAGTGCAATAATTATTACTCACTTTGCCTGAAGGAGGCAACACTGAGATGTTGACATGAGCAGGTGTAAACTGCTGCTGCCGTCAATTTCCTCCTGTAACATGAAGATCTGTTCTGACATCGTTAATTGTGATTAAGTGTTTGTGGGGGAGTTACAGGCAGGTAGGTTACGTGAGGTGTTTGGCATCTGGGAAAAATGCAAATGCACAGTTTTCCTAAACTTACCACTAAAAAAAGAGAAATAATGAGAGGAGGAGGAAGAATAGAGGAAGAGGAGTGGCGTTAAGAGATTTTAGCAACGCTCTTCGGAAGCGAGTGAAGGAGAGACAGATTTAGGAAGCAGGACAGGAGCTGTGGAGCTCAGCGACTGCTCATGTTCACAGTTGTGTATTATGAATGAGGCAGTTATAATGATATCACTGCACCACCAGACTGGGGAAAGTCCTGTTGCTGAGCTACAGCCACACCAGGCTTTAGTACCATAGTCAGGGAGGGACCATTACTGGTGGAGAGCAATGTCAAGTTAATATTGCACAAGGAGAAAAGGCCTGATTTGCAGCTGCTTGCAGAGCAGACTGTAGAAGTGAAAATGTGAATGTGGCAGCAAAACAGCTGAACTGTGCAGAGGGAGGTTGTCAGGCTTAGTTTTGCTTTGACATTAAAGTACAGTGACTTCGAAAAGAATCACATGCATAGTTTTATCCCTTTTAATCATTAACCTGTGTTACTGGAGTTTCTTATTCTAAGGAGAGAGCAGCTCTGTCCGACTGCACCAGCTGAGACAAATCAAAAAATGTTTTTAAGCGAATGTGACACGTGCATTCAGCCTTGTTATGTGAACAACTGGAGGCATTTTTCATTCCATTTGGACTAAATGTAGCACGAGTAATATTGCCGGTCTGATTTTGTATTTTTAATGTGCCGTCTCATATTTCCTCCCATGAGATCTTATTTGTCATGCTGGTTTTGTCTCCGTTAAAATTACATGCCATCACCCTGTGGGAACTGAGAGTGTTGTGTGTTTGTGTTTTATTACAACACTTTCAATTTGAAAATTGTGCTTTTTGTCAATTGAAAACATTTTTCAGCAGCTCCTTTAAATGTATCATGATGCATTGTACAGTACATTCAAATGTACTACTACTTCAATGGTACCGGGGGGGTTGGGTGGGGGTGTTACCTGCTGGTAGTAGATGTACGCCAGGACGCCGGCCAGGATCTCCAACAGGAAGATACACAGCAGCAGGACAAAGTACTGTGGACAAGGGAGACAACAGAAGAGAGAAAATACATTCAATGGATTCTTCATGTGATGAAACAGCTTTTAAAGTCAAGGTGGTTTGAACAAAATATAAACAGGTGATGAGATTGAACCAAAACTTTAAAGCTGCAACTGGACAGCTAAATGATGTAAACGTCCAAGGTTAGCATGAGGCAGACCTGAACAATGTTAAATCAATGAACATAAGAGAAGAGAACTGAGAGAATACAAATGTTTTTTAACTTTGAATATTGAAAGATGCAGAATTTGTCAAAAAAGAAAGTTGTACAATTTTGTATATTAATTTAACCCCTAAAAAAAAGCCCTAAAACTCTTAAGCTTAACTCTTAAATCCTGAAACTATAAAAACTTTGAGTAAGTGCTCAGGGGCACTTCTCACCCGCTGCGCCTCGAAGTGATGTTTGCTGACCGTCGGTATCTGATTCGTGATTAGACTCAGAGGAGTTAGAGGGAAGGTCAGTTTTTCAAGCCTAAGTTTTTATCAGAACTGAAGAAGAGAGGAGATTTTAATCACACCAAAACCTTGACCCGACTTCCTCAGGCCTGCTGCTATCAGAGGGGGAGAATTTGCCCGGTAACGTGGACGTGGTCTTTGATTTGATAGCTTGGTCTGATTAGATCTGTGAGTGGCCCTGGGTCTGAATGCTGAGCGGCTCAGACGCTTTGTGACGACGTGTTGAAGGTTTGACGAGAAGCATGACAGCAGAGGAAGGACACAAAGATCCCAAAATGGACTTCTTGTGATACTAAAACTAGGTTTTATGTTTGATGATCCTGTGATTTCACTATACTCCTCCATCTGGCAACACCTGTCCATTAAGTGAAAGTTCCTTCAAGTGACCAAAACCACAGTGATGATACCTTTGAATCTTTTTAGTGTCCTGCATAGAATTAGCCCCAAAATGGCGTCTACATCCACAACAATATTGGACATTACGACCTGTGACAAAGTGTAACTTGGCCTTTAGGCTTGTTGCATACTTCCCTCTGCAGCCTCCACAATGTGAACTCACAAACCTCTGCAGTTATGTAATCATGGCCAGAACGAGTCATGATTTCCTCTCTGTTGGTAACTGGCTCTTTGGTCTGTGGGTCCCCCTGACACAACCACTTTCTCTTCCAAAGCACATATAGCTAAATAACCACGGTGTAAAACATAAGAAGAAAGAGGAAGCAAGTAGAAAACAACACACAAGATTTACAACGCTGAAACGGAGCCACAAATAAGTCTACTGAGTAAGTACAAGTGTGTGACAGTCCAACACTTAGGTTCTGCAGCTTTTTGTTCTCTCCCTATTACACACACACATTCTTCTTCTTCTATTTTAACCATCACATCTAAATCCCTAACCCTTACCCTAACCTAATTGCAACCCAAACCCTAAAAGATGGAAAAGGTCCTTAAGATGACGAGGAGACACAAACACATACACACACACACATTCAGCCACTGCAGACTGCAGCTCTCTGGGTCTGCTCCCATTATACCTATATACAGTATTTGCATAATGCAGAAAATCTATTTCCATCCCAAACGCCTGTGCAGGAATTGGCTTTTGTGTATTCTGCACCTGCCGTATGGACGATGCTGGAATAGTACTTGAATCTCAAAGAAATCATCCTTAAAATTCTTTAAACCCACAAGTTAAAGATTTTTGAAGATGTCATCATTATTAACTTGCTGCTCTACAAAGTGGAAAATCTAGAAAGTCCTAATCGTCTTTTTAATTTAGTCTTTTTTGTGTTTTCTGTCTGCAGCTCTTTGCTTTTGTGTTCTGACTCCAGCTCGATGTACTTTTCCTCGATAAATAAAGGTTCAACAAAATGTTGTCCATCTTCTACACTCTTTTGCAGCCTCGATGACAGGTGATCCGGGGCCATTATCTCAACTCATCAAGTCGCACCATGCATTCAAACAAGAAACACACAGGTGAGTTTACTTTCTTCACAGCTGCACACAGACACAAACATCCTCAACCTGGTATTAGTTGTTATTCGTCACCATGTAGAAATCAATGAGCAGTAAACTTGGTAAATATCTTTCTTCACACAACACTGAGCAGAGCTTGTTGTCTCACTCCTTGTGGAATAGTGAAATATTGTCCTCAAATAACTGAGCTAATGAATAAACGCTCGAGGTTCATGAGTAACGGTCATAAGAGAAGGGGGCCACCAAGCAGCGATTGCTTTAACCTCTGACTCGGCTTGCAGGTCTGCCAGCCTCGTGCCTCAGATAGGATCCAGGGCAAAGAGACAGAGGAAACTAATACAGTTAAATAAGAGCAAACTAAATTCAAATAACTGGAAAAAACAGGCACAGACTTTGTGAGACAGTATTTGTCCTCACATGTTGAAGTGAGGTTATTCCTTACAATCAAGTTGCGGTGCTTTTCTGTATTTTATGTATCCATTTAAACTGAATACTTTATTAAGCCTGAATAAATAAACAGGCTTCACTCCCCATAAGTGAAGCCAAACTATCTAAATGAACACCTACATCATGCACCTTGTTAATGGATGGGACATGTGATAAATTAAAAAGTAAAATAAATGATTCTCGAAAATGCTTTCTGTAATTTTAGATTGTTCTTATCAAGTTCAACATTAAGTTACCAGAGAGAGGAAGTGAAGACATTTTGTCCATCTCTATTTATGGTCTATAATTGGACCAAACAAGAAACTGGTGACGTTTTCTAGCTGAGGGAAATCCATATAAAAACATAACATTTCAGCTAAAGAGATGAAGCAAAAGATATGTAGAGAAAGAGAGAGAGAGAGAGAGAGAGAGAGAGAGAGGAGAGAGAGAGAGAGAGAGAGAGAGAGAGAGAGAGAGAGAGAATGAGAAAGAAGTAGAGAGAAAAGGCGAAGCACGGCCTGAGACAAAGTCCGATTCGTCCAACACATCCGGTCCGACTGCATGAAGTCAGTTTCTCCACAGGTGGATCCAGCCCCTGTTAGGACTGTTTTCCATTTGGAAGGAAAAACTCTCCTCTCTCCCTCCTCTCCCCCTCCTCTCCCCCAGTCCATTACGCTGTTCTGTCGCTCTTCTACAAAGCAGACACGCCCCTCTTCCAGTGGGAGAGTTTCCTCTTTTCTTTCTTCATCTATCCGACCTCTCTCACACCTTGTGCAGATCATCTCTGATATAAAGTGTGATACGTCCTTCCCTTTAATCAACAAGCAGCTGCACAGAGTTTCCTTCCACCTCACAGCTGCTGATGTTACGGCCGCATCAGCTTTATTTTGTGGTGGAACTTGTTGACCTTTCGGTTAGGGGACACAGTTGCCAATCACAGCTGCTCTCAGGCGAACTTCCAGCAGTTACCAGGCACTCAACAGATACAGGAAAACAATTAATCTACCCCTCCACCCCCCCTCCTTCTCCGCCCTTATGTTTGCCCTCTTTAACAATCTCGATAGCATCTCTCCTTGCTGACAAGTTCATTCCTTCACTGTGATTCATCGCCCTCATCTCGGCTCTTCAGGATGCGCCGAGCGTTTCAAAATCTACTGCACAACACAGAGGAGAGGAGGTGGTGCCTACATCTCGATTTACACACAACTGCTGAGTCACAAATCAAATAATCTAGACAAAGTGAGAGCTCACAGAGCAGCGATCTATAGACCTTTCAATTATGTTTTAAAGACCTGGGAAAAAAACAACAACAAAAACACACATAGGCTGCACAGGGACACACCCGTCAGCCTCAGTATCTCAGCGTTTGCTTTCTACCTCAATATTCCCCTAAAATTAAAAAGCAGACTTATCATGCATGTTGTATTTACAGTACTATAAGCAATTATTTGTTTTAACTACTGCCTGTGAAGATTATCTCTCATCCAATAGTACTGATAGTACTATTACCCTATATGTGCAGTATACCCCAATCAGACAATGCTAGCATTTTATATAGTATAGCGCAGGGGTCATTCTACACCGGCTGTTTGGCAAAAAAAAATCTATATTGTGGTTTATTGGCCACTTAACAATACACATAAGTATTCTTTGTAAAAGAGAAAAGATTATTAAAAGAAGCATTCATTTTGCTGTGGTGCGGCGTGTACTGAAATGTCTAAAATCATTGTTCTCTAGAACCTGCTTACTAAACTTAATGAAATCTACATTTTAACATAAGTGTGATTGTGGGTTCTGGCCGTGTTTTAACACCTGATTTTTCTCAAGCTGAAAATATCTGGCTGAGCCGAATTCTCCTGGATTCCGCTGAAAACTGGATAATGGCAAAGATGACGCATGATCTGGCAAAGCTTGTGAGGCAGAAACATTTGAGTGGTGCCAACAGTGATGTTCCTGTATAAATTCAACATGTTGAAATGTGTGGTTGAAGGCCAGAGAACTGTGTGTGTGTGTGTGTGTGTGTGTGTGTGTCTCTGTGTGTGTGTAGTGTTCCTGTCTGTGTGTGTGTGTGTGTGTGTCTTTCGAGCTGCCATGCAGGTGTCTCTGCTGGAATAACATGAGCTCTGTCTGTGTTCAGCATGTGTCAAATCAAAATGAGAGACGTGCTGTCTCCTGTGAAGTTGGTGTTTTGTCTGACGTTAACCTTGGCCTGTGTTGTTTTCTCAGCACCTGTGCGTCTGGCACCAAAATGTCCTTCTAACAAACTCATTATTTCTGAATGTCGTGTATTGTCCACATTTACTTTTTGGCTTAAACTAAATCCGTTCCTAAGCCAAGAATGACATCAGTGAAAGAAATAAATGAATGAGCATCCTCCTGAAGAACATCCTGAATGAACTCTGTGACATTCTGTGTCTCTCCTTTTATCACCATATGTGAAACAGAGGCTGGAGGAAAAAGGGGGCACAACAATTGGGAGTTTACAACCTAGTGTGATATGTTAAACTGTATAACAGGCAGGACATAAAGAGCCTTTGTGATGCAGAAACAGTAATTTCCTCATGGGCATGGACAACGTTTCAGAAAAGATCATTCCCCAGTAATATAAGATTAACTGAGGTTAAGCTGCATGTTAAAAAAATTATTCAAGCAAGACTAATTAGTGCCAACGCTGACAAATGTAATATCTCTTAGTAAAAACTGGTATATCTGTCTTTTCGCCCAACAACAGGTGATCACAGATCTTGAAATGTTTTGCTTATAAATGATTCCCACTATGTTTGGTTCTGGTTCTGTTCAGGTTTCTCAGCCCGAGTGACTTGCGTTTCACACACACTTGGATTTCTCAACCCTGACGTGATCTCTTACCACTCGCAGCAGCCTCCTCTCCTCCTTGAAGGTGGCGCAGCAGCCCAGCACGCCTGTTACCATGACGATGGCTCCAGCCAGGACCAGTATGTAGGCGGAGGCGGCGTAGGTCTTGGAGGAGAGAAGGCTGATGTAGTCGCTCTTCTCCACCAAGGTCCAAACACCCACCGCCATCACGATGCCCCCCGCCACCTGGGAGCAGAGCAGGTGATTAGAGTAGAAACACGACTTCGGTCACTGAAACTGGATTTAAATGATTTAATATGAACGTGAGCGTCAAGGCGATGGAGGAGGAGCCTGAAATTAAAGCCTAATGGGTGAATGTGAACTGATAACAATAATCTACCGCCGTCACACAAGATAAATAAAATCTAGAATCAGTTCATGCTGCAATATAACTGTGAATGAGCCAGAAAGAGCTGCTCAGGTGAGCTGTTAGGTGATGACTGAGCGTCTTCAGCAACACAAATGAGAGGATTTGCTGCTTTTCTTTGTCCTGAATGACAACAACTGTAATATTTGTGTGTTTTTTGACTGTTGACAAACGTTCCCCTCATTAGATCACTCGTCTATAACTAGACAAGACCAAGCTTTTCTCTGTTGCTGCTGCTGAACTCTAAAATAACCTCCCATCCCACCCGAGGTCTTGTTATTCTTTCGATAATTATGATATAATATAATAACCGTCCTTTTTAATCTTTATTTTAATTCAGCCTGATTCTGTCTTGTGGTTCCGTTAATTTATCGTTTATCGTCTCATTTACTTAATAAGAAAATAATCAGTTTAATTGATCAATAAGATAAAAAGGTACTTTGTTGCCGCGCTTTTACTTTTTCAACACCGCCCGGTTGGTTCACTGTAAAATGATTTGAGATGCAGGAGTTTAACTCTACACAGCAACCATATGCTCTCAAATCTGCGGACTTATTATAAGCCCACAGGATGGACTGAATGTAATCAAAAACAAACATACAAAAATAATATATATATATGCTTCAATCCATCAAATAAATACTTTCATAGTCCAGCTTTATCTAAGCCATAGGTTGAAGTGAATATGAGATAAATCAAATCAAGATGATATCTTACTACGAGGAGTCAGCAGATGGTGCAGCTCTGCTACAGAAATCTGTCATCCTGCCAAAGCCGTCAATCTAACTGCCTGACTAATTCAGATTTAATGTTTAAGGCAAGAGGACGACCACAGAGCGTAGACACTGACTCAGACTGCACCACACCCAGAGAGACAGAGAGATGGGGATACTCCAA
Organism: Pseudopleuronectes americanus; assembly: GCA_038501795.1. Lineage (NCBI taxonomy): Eukaryota > Metazoa > Chordata > Actinopteri > Pleuronectiformes > Pleuronectidae > Pseudopleuronectes > Pseudopleuronectes americanus. The sequence continues at coordinate 25,192,635 of CM076716.1, read as the reverse complement.
TTAAAACTCTGAAGTGACTACTTGACAAGACCGGTAATTAGCTATATAACCGTCTGTTCTTTTTTTAATTTATTTTATTAAATGATATAACACAGCAGACTTCCAATTAACTTGATGTTAGAGTCATGCAGTCTGTGCTTTTCATCATAACTTCCTGTCACCATCTGGATGTGAGAGGTGAGCAGGTCGATCCTCACATGAAGAGGTGTGTCGGTGCTCAATCAAAACTACAGGAGGTTTTAATTCACTATGTAGAGACGAGTCCAGAGAAAAGATTGATATTTTTTAACATTACATATAGAAAAGTGACAATATTTCAATTTTTTTTTAGAATTAAAGCATCTCACAACGTTTTAAAACAGTTTAGCTTCCTGAATAAACCATTATGACCCTTCAAGAACAGAATCCAGTGTCTGAACGTGGTTGAGTCGTTGCTGTAACTAAACCATGTGTTAATGCTGTTAAACCTCAATAAGACACATGAATCAGTGAACCCTGTCCAAAAGTGATTGAGAGATTCCACAAGGGAAATACAAACTGTGGTGACCCCTGGTGGCAGCAGGTGGTCACGACTGCAACTTTTGAAAGTAAAAGGACCATGAAGTGAATGAGATGTTATTTTAGTGCATTTTCTGATTCACAAGGCAAACATGTGCATTTAGGAAAATACCTAATATGTGTCATCTATCAGCTGGATGACACTTTTCAATGTCCTCATGCACAAATGTGTTGCATGTGTAGTTCATGATTCTGCATTTGATTATGAACATTTCTCGAGGTTATCTCCTTGGCCTTCATAATATTAACAAACACAGTACCTAGCAAGTGTATTTTAAAAAATAATTATAATTCTTGTGTAGCTGTTGTGATCTCAAAAAATGTTAAATCCCCCAAAATGTAAAATAGTCATAAAGGAGGAACAGATGATACCCTGTGCCCTATTATAAACATTAAACAAATATAGCAAACCATATTTATTTACCTATTTAATAAGCATCAACTTTTTTTAAACTCAATGTGGTTTTAAAAAATTCATAAAAACAAAAGTGCATCAATAGACAACCATATGTTGCTCCTGAGGTAAATGAACAGCTGTTATTCAGCAAATCATTTTAATGGAACTCTATTGTTTTAACCTAGTTTAGTCCAGAAAAACTGTGTTTTCCATTTACATGCAGCTACACTCAAGAATAAAAAAATGATCTCACAATCTCACGCAAGTCAACGGTCAAAAGACGATCTAGTCCTGAAACATCCATAGATCTGTATCTCTGGGGTTTGTCTCAGTGCTTCTTATCTGCCAGTTTGAGAGCGATCTGATTCTGTCAGACAGATGATTATCACATATGGGCCGAGCTGTGAGTGAGATCTCACGCTGAGAAAGAGACACCGACAGTACGGCTGCTTCACTGGGGTCTCACTCGTCTTGTTACATCACACATCCGTGTCATAAAACCAGTTATTTGTAGATGCTAATGGAAGTTTTGAGGAATTCAGCTTTGAATGCAGCTTCTGTTTGAAAGAACGCAACTTGGCTTTGATTCTATAAAGTGGAAACGCAGCCGGCCTTCATCTATCGCCAGGATAAAAATGCTTTGTTGACTGGTTCAGAGTTTTATCTGCCAACTTTTCCATTTCATAATATAGAAATATGTCAATTCGGGACAGGCGTAGTGCGTGTGTTACTTTCCTTTTAATAAGGATATTTTATAGTTTGTTAGATATGACATTAGTTTCTTAATTACATTGAGTATTGTCCTGGAAATGTCACCCTCACATAACCTCTTTCTCTTTCAGCTGGTCTCACATACCTCTTTGGAACAAATGGCTCATTCCAGAAACCTCTTATCTGGCGTTCCTTCCCTCCCTATGACATGTAGGGAAACTACCTGCTTCATCTAAGGTCATTTCTCCCATTTTAAGGCTGGAGTAATGACCGTTTCTTATCGACTCCCTGACAGTGAGTCGTGAAGAGCTCTGGGATGATCCCCGTTTCCTCTTTAGTTTCACATTCCCGCCACAGTTTGTGTTTTTTGCCCAGTCTGACTTCTTTTCAGACTCGCCGTGTTCAAAGATCCCAGCCATTCATTTGGTGATAAAATGTTATAAGGCATGACCAAACCAAAAAGATAATACAGGAAGCCAAAAAGAGTGACGCAGTCAGATTATAAAAGGTTGTAGGGCACGCCTGCATTTTGGAAAAACTCTGGCCGAAACATGCAGGAGCTTGAGGAGCTCTTCAGACAAACTGACACACTTGTGAAGTCAAGTCCTTCGTGTTGGCTCAACTCCGCCCGACAGAAACTTACCCAGAAGAGAAAGTTGAAGGTGAACAGGAGGTATTTCAGGCAGATGGTTCCACATGCTTCCTTTTTCTCTTCATAAGCCCCCATGCTGCGAAAGACAACAGATCTTAGGTCAGTTAGGACAAGGTTACTACAGTAAGAGATGTTTTTAATTCCTACAACAGTCAATACACAAAACAGGGCTGAAATCTGTCACAAAGAAATGTGTTGGTGAAGACAAATGTGACAGACAAGACTCTTCTGATAACTGGAATTTGATTTGTCTAGCATTTAAAAACTCATGACACAGGCAAACACATACGTTCATCCCCAACTTATTTTCACCAATAGAGAAACAATGTTTTGTTCCTTGCTTTGAGAAATATGAACCTTAACCCAAATTCGAAGTCTATACATAAGCAGCTGGACAAAATACTGTTGGTGCAATTAAATTTTTTCTAAAATATGTAAAAATAAGGAAAAAACTGAATAAAGTAATCAAAAAAAGATGTCCAAAGATTAAAAAGACAAATTTTTCGTATTATCCAAAGTTCCTTCTCTCATTAGATCTAATGAAAGTGATGTCTTCTTTTGGCTTTGTCTGATAAACGGCCCCAAACCGAGATATATTCAATTTACTGTGATATATTAATATAATGAAAAGCAGCCAAACCTCAAACCTGAGCAGCTGGAAGAAGAAAAGTTGCAGCTCTCTTAAAAAATTATTGAAACAATTGAATTTAATAAATGGCTGCAGTTTAAATCAAATCTCCTAATTGTTGCAGCTTCAAACTGGATGAAATCCCAGTGGTTCTCTGACCATCTAAAATAACTTTAAGCTTAATTAAGTGCATTGAAAGCCGGTGATTTGCTTAGTAGACAAAGACCTCAGGGCCTTAAATAAATTGCTTGTGTGAGACCCTTTTACCAGATAAGATGTAACAGGGCTAATGGCGGCCGTGAGGGGGGAGTGAGACTCAGATCAGCAGTGTCGGCAGAATCAGTGAGCTGAGTTATTTCATGTGTATGCAGAGAGATCCATGACTAAGCACTGAGTAGGAGCTGGGAGTTTGCCAGGGGCTGGAAATTATACCCACCCGCCCCCGTCCCCCCCCGCTGCCTGGTACAAACATCCAAAATATTCTCATTTTTCTCCAGAGAATTCAATATTTTCAGCAACGTGCGTTTCTAAGATCAGATGAATGACAGTTCAGGTTGAACACAATTCCTCGTACTTGGGCTGATTGATTCAAAGTGTCACCGGTTTTCTTTGTAGAGGAATGAAAATAGATTTATCACGACAATCTCTGTATTTAAAACCACAGTAATTGACAGTGTTAAACCTTGATGCTGTTTAAACAGTGTCGAACACGACTCCCGAGTTTTAAGGATTTATAGAATCAGACGTACAACACTGGCTTCTCTCTGCCTCTATCTCTGTTCCCTGAGTCTCACATCTTTCTTTCCAACCGCACAATTTTCTCGGCTGACTAGCCAGTCAAGCCCGGACTCGCCTTCCTCCTCCTCCTCCTCCTCCTCTTATCAAACGCTCCTGCCCCTCCCGACTCTGCCGTCTGCTCCCCCATCTTCACGTACTCTACTGTCGCTCCAGACGAGTGCTCCTCATGAATGACTGAGTCTGTCTGGGTCCTCGTCTGTCGACCATCTGTTTTTTTCCGTGGACCCTCTTGGCGAGTTCCTGTTAATTAAATCCTAACGAGACTTTATTGACGAAGCCGCTTCTCACTTTTCAGAGCAGCTGAGTCAATAGGAGGCAACTTCCTGTTTTCAAAAAATGTTTAAAATGGAGAGATGCTCCAGAAGGTACATCTCCTCTACATGGAGGGTTTAACTTTGGAGAACACTTGGTCTTTATAGAGCATCTTATGAGCTAAGGATGTGATGTCTTCACTCAAGGGCACATTAAACCAGACCGGTCCCTGTATCTCAGCCTGTCGGACACACACTCACCACCAGTCACATTCAGGGAGTTAATGCCCCGTCTTATCTACTCGAGGAGATTACAGCAGCGAAATACTCTGAACAGGTCCAGGATATTCTTTATCGTGCACATGAGCAAACAGATTGTTGTGAGGGCTTGAGACGTTACAGGTCAGTGAAGGTAGATGAAGCCTTTCTCAGGCCCGTTGGGAGAGAAATTATCATTTACTGCCGCTTGTTGCGCAAATCACGAGTTTATAGTATCAATTATGCATTTAACCATAGTTTCGGAAGCTCCAACTAAAATAATAACTATTGTGCAATGTCTTATCTACGATTGATCCATAATTCAACGTAGAAGGGAAAGTCTAAACGTGGAGCTGTTGCTGAATTCCAGAGATTAGTTCCCTGAACAGATTCATGCTGGGAGTTCCTTTAACCCCACGTTTACTTGACCAGACTTGGAAAAAACTATTATCGGATTTAACCTGTGTGAACAAAACCTTTTTATTTGGCGTAGGCAAAAGAAGTTCTGTATGAAGTGAGTCACGTTTTAAAGTACAAATGAATCACATCTGTGTCACCTCAACACAATTCACCTGAGACACAGGAAACAGTCTGACCTAAACACTCATTAACATTATTATACTGTCTCTCAGATACTTTTAACTAATTTACTTTGAGGGAAATAGTAAAGTGTCCTGAATGTGACATAGCGGTATTCATGTTGTTAACTTTTTCTGATCAACATTTCAAAATCTAAAATTTAAAAATCTAGGGTTAGAAAATCTTAAACACTCATTAGACAGAGAAATACAGCAAAATGCTTTATCGATTAATTGATTCATTCACTTCACGTTGCTGCTCTAGAACTTTAACATATCTCAATTACATTTGTAACATAGTTTGTTGTGATAAACCTTGTTTGTATAAGGAAAATAGTGAAATATCTCAATCATATGTGACACTACAAATATTAACTTTGTGTAATTAACAGTGCAAATACTACAATTGGCCAATTAACAGACATCACACAAAGAAAAGCAATCCATTAATTGATCGATTGAATTATGGTTGTTGCTCTATAGACACAAAACCAATCACACTTCATGATTGTTATTGTTGAGCAGGTTGTGTCTATAAAAGGGGGAAAGTTAACAATGCATTTATTACAAATCCCAACTTGTGTGTCTGCACAGAGGTGGAGAGACGTCCCTGTGGTTTCGAACCCACAACCCTCCTCTGTATGAACAACGTTAGTTTCCCCCCCACACATGGACCTCCATCATGTTATTCTTCATCTCTTTATCCACAGGTTCTCCCCAGTTTGGTGTGTTTTCCTCGGTGTTTGTGCGCGTGAGGCTGCGGAGGAGCATCGGGAAGCTAACGCTAAAGCTCCGAGCCCCCAACCCGGGGGGAAAACCACGGATTGAACCCAGAACCCCCTGTTTTTAAAGAAAGTTACCACCCGGTGACACGTTGTGGTTTAACCTAGTGTCCGTGTGACGCAGGTAAATGGTTTGTCTGGTTCGCTTATTTAAAATAAACCCGGTGAGAGAGATGCTAGGTGGCGGGCTCGCTGTGGGGCTAACAGCGGCCACTTCCTGCTCCGTCTTACCTGCCGTCCGTCGGAGCTGCTGCCGGGGAACACAGATGAACAATGCCGGGGGAGATGTCCTGGACTTGACCGGGTTTAGGTCCACTTTCCTCGGGGAGAAGAGTTCGCTGACAGCCGAGTGGAGCAGGAGGAAGAGAGGAGTCACGGTGCGGAGCTGTGAGAGAGAGAGAGACAGGGAGAGGGGGCTGCGGCTACTGACTCCACCCCGGGCCACCTTCACTGTTCCTGGGCTTTTCTCCTGCCCCGGGGCGATGGTTTCCTCCACTGGGGCGTCAGCAGGAACTATACTGTTTATACTGGTGTATAAAGGATTAATATGAACTTTAAAACCAGTTTATAACTATATTAACTAGTTATTATAACTATATTAACTAGTTATAATAACTTTTGTTTCGTGTTTCATTTTGTCAAAAGAAAATAATAATCTGTGTGTAATGTATGTATGTGTGTAAGTTTATGTGTAAGTATATGTATAAGTGTTTATGTATGTGTGTGGTGTATGTATTTATGTATGTATGAGTGTGTTTGTATTTGTATAAGTGAGTATGTAGTATGTATGTTTGCATGCATGTGTATGTGTGTGTGGGGGGTGTGTGGGTGTGTGTGTACATCGACGATTCTCATCTAATTAAAACAAAGTGATATAATAATGAACACACCATATACAAGTAGAGGTGGAGGATGAATAGATTTAATTGGAAAGGTAGAACAAATCTCTTTTCTTCTCTCATTGATTAAAGCTTGAATGAGTGTGTTTAATAAACCCTGCAGCGTATTGATCTCATGTCAGATCAATAAACCATTAGGACGAGCAGACCAGGTTAATACTGGAAGAACCCACTGGTGCCACTTTCTGACGATGTATTGTTAATATAGAGTTTATTAAAGGTTCTTACTGGATAACAGATCATTTACTTATGCTTTATAGATCAGTTATATATTAAGAAGAAACTTTGTCTAATGCTTATAATGGTCTGGTTGGTCCGATGGCTTGAAGAACATGTAGACATTAACAAAGTGAAGCCTTCATGAATGATTTATTAACAATTATAGACAAATAACTGATGGTCTGTTAAACCCTGCTGTCCTTGAATGACTTTAAAACTGCATTCTTTGAACTGTTAACAAGGTGCGATGCTTGAGGAGGAGTTACCGCAATTATTATTGTGTAACTCAATCTCAAAAGCTATATATAATAATTTATTAACGACAGATAAAGTAATTAACTACATATGATAAACCATTTTAGATTTTGAAATGGCTATAAATGGTTTCCTATTATCACAACATTAGACAGTGGACGTCCACAGCTGCAGTAACCAACATGACCTCCTTGTTAGTACAGGTCACTACTTGTTGCTCCTCCGTACCAGTGACGCACTGGTCTGTGTGTGTGTCTGTGTGTGTTGAGGCACATTCACCACTAGATGACACTGGTTTTTCTTTTTCTCAGCTGCAGGTATCTTCCCCCGGAATCGTTACCGTAATCCCTGAAGAAGACACAGGAGAAGCTCTGCTGTGAAGAGCCCGTCATCATTTACTCATCAAGCCTTAATCTGTTGACCTTCCTAACACAGGTCAGTTCACAGGGGGGGGACAGACTTTAATGAACCAAACGCACACAGAAATACATTCTATCTCTTATTTATATGGTACTTTGCATAAATCAATTAATCAATCAATCAAATTTTATTGATACAGGACCTTCCAAACAAATCAAATGCAGTTCTAAGTGCTTTCAAGTGATTGACAAAATATAAAAATAGGATTAATCAATTCAAACCAATGAACTCATACATTGTAAGAGAATACATCATTTAATTTCATCCACAAATTATTAATGCAATTATTTTTAAAACTACAATCATTAATAGCTGAAGTCTGCTGCCATGAAGATCAGTGTAAACCCACCACAGCTCATAGCACGACAAAAACCTTGTGCCTGTTTATTAGAGAGGTGGTGGTGGTAGTGTGGTGTGGTGGTGGTGTGTGTATTGGCAGCTAGTCTCTGCTAGGATGCAGAGACAAGCTGTCAATCTGTGCTGTGGCCTCCTGCATCATAGGGAGACAGACGGACGGCGTCAGCCTCTCAAATCAACCTCCACATGCAGGTAAACACACTTTAGGGCTTCGGCCGCAGTTTGATAGAATAGTTGTAGAAATCCTGTGAAAGCAGAAGGAGAATATTCATGATTTCCGTGTAAAACAAACCAGCTGATCTGTCGTTTCTTAAGAAGATTAGCTGGAGCGATACTGAGGACAAAAAACTGGGAGCTCGCTCACAGCAACAAAAGCTTTGTCTTTTAAATCACGCCTCTGATAATGTAAAAGAAAAACTAAATATCAGGCATAGTTTGATAAAACCTTCAAAAAAGAAAATGCACATTGATCTAACTCTTCTCCTCAAAAGTGAAGCCATAGCTGTGGGAAACCATGAACAAGAGGTTTCACCTGTAAAACCTTAATCTGGTTTTATTTGTCTTTGTTGAGTCACGTTTGTAAACGGTGGAGCTGCTAACCCAGATTCCCACTGGAACGTCTTTCAGGAGTGAAGCAGACTCCTGGCCCAGGCCCCGGTGTCTGTCGCTTAATCTCCCTCGCACCTGCTGAGGCTGTGCCAAGCTGTAAAAATAGGGGTCATAAGAGGATCCACCTGGTGTCGGTGTGGGGAAGCCGGCTGGAGAGTGATCCTGGCTCAGAGGAGGCCCGAGGAGCCGAGGCAAAACATTTACACTCGCTGCTTAGCCAACACTCACAGCGGCGTCGGTGAAAGGAGAAACACAAACAGTTTGTTCTTAAGTGTGGAGGAGAAGGAGCAACTCACAGTCTGATTAAATGATTTTCAACTCTCTGGTAAATATGTGATTTCGTGCTTAAATATCCTGATGGGATTTAATTTGTAATCAGTGTAGGAACAATTTTAGGACATTTGAAGTTTAATATTTTCAATTGAAATGTCTGTATTGGCACCGATAGGTTTGGTTTTATTTGTCCGGGTCTGTAAGAGGCTGAGAAACACGTCAAAACAATCAGGGAGGTAGAGTAAATTTAAATTTTTCACTTTTTTTAAATTCAATGTCCCGATCGACTTTTTCATCAATTGAATGAAGTTACAACTTCCGACAGAACGAGAGAAGAAGAAATGTGAAGAAATAAAATACAGAGCATTTGAGGAGAGGGAAGTTTATCTGTGGAGCACATTTAAAACAAAAACGCAATTCAAATAGTTTTCAGAAATACAGAGTGAATTTTAACAAATTGTAAAAGCAAAATAGGATGAGAAATCGATTTTGTGCCCAGACTATTCATTTCTTTTCAAACCAACAGCAGCACAGAACTCTGAAAACTGTTGTTTTATTATATAAAGGCTGTTATAATCATATTGTTTGTGATTGTCATATTGTTTGTTGTGAAGCTTTTTACGTGTATTGAACACTGCTATACACATAACGTTATCGATATTATTATTATTGTTGAGCTGGGAAGATTTATGCTCTTTAAAATGTCAGTTTATACTCACATTTCAATAATTTTAAAAAAGGTGCAAAAAGAGTCTGAAAAGTGTGAAGCTTATCTGCCGAGGTCGTCTGGGTTTTGTTTGTTTCTTTGTTTGCCAGTTAGCAGGATTCCGTAAAAACAACATAAATGCTTTCCGTGTGATTTTGCTGTGGGGTGTGACATGACCCGAGAAAGAATTAGTTAAACTCTGGTGAGAATCGGGATCAGGGAGCAGATCTTTCTGTTTCTATTCAACATTTTTGATGATTTGTCACAGAATAATGATCTAAAAAATCTGGCATATTCAGGGGACTGATATTTATGAGTGTGTGCAATATGCTTGATTGAATATAAAGGACCTTGGCAGAGGTTTGAAGTCTACAGTGTTAGACAGTTAAATGGATTCATTGTGAAATGCTTGGATAGGTTTTCTATGTTTGTATTTTCAACACTGACTCTTGTTTTCTTCCATAGAATCTCTGCTGGATATAACATGGACAATGATGTCTGACCTGTTGTGGCCTCCCAGTGCACGAGGGCTTCACCACCAAACAGACTGGATTGAGCTGCTTGTAAAAACTATGTAAAACAGACGTGACATGTTCACATCTTCCTGCGGCAGCTCATCCCAGCCCGACACTTACTCTCCCATTTTTAAGGGACTTCAGTTTTTCAGCGAGTGAACAGGAGCCCCGATGTTGTGTCACCTCACCCGCGTTCAGGAAACCAGAGTGGAGTCATCAGAACGCCTCATCAGGAAGCCCACAGAGTCAGGGCCGTAGTGTGTGCGTGTGGATTTATGTTTCTATGTAGTGCATGTGTGCGTGAGCGGTGCAGCCTTGGATCCATCGTGGAACCACAGTCCGCCCGGGCGCCCAGCCTTCGGGCCGGAGACGCTCCAGACCAGCAACTACTCTCTGGTGCTGCTGATTCAGTTCAGCCTGCTCTCCTTCGACCTGTTTGTCAACTCGTTCAGTGAACTGCTGAGGACTGAACCGGCCGTGCAGCTGGTGCTTTTCATGTAAGTTACAAACAAACATCATATTTGTCTCCAAACAACTTAAAAAACCATCTGCTTTGGAAGCTGCCGTGACATGAAATGAAGATGATGATAATTTCCTTCTCTTCTCTCCTTCTTGTGCTTCTCTTCGACAGAATCCAGGACATTTCCATCCTGTTTAACGTGATCATCATTCTGCTGATGCTGTTTAACACCTTCGTGTTCCAGGTCGGCCTGGTCGCCATATTGATAGAGCGGTTTAGAATGCTGCTAATGCTCTCTGCCCTCTACCTGACCTTGAGCATCATACTCCACTCCTGGCTTATGGTACGTAACAGCACAGGAGAATATCTACCAGTGTTATCAGGTGACTTAACAGCAACAACAATATATACAGTAAAAGAGTAAAACCGCAAGTAACTCTTTTACTGTATATATTGTTGTTTTGGTTTTTTTATATTGTTTTTTATATTGTTGTTTATATTGTTCGATGTTGTTTATATTGTTCGATATTGTTGTCTTTTATGTTGTTTTTTTATATTGTTGTTTATATTGTTCGATATTGTTGTCTTTTATGTTGTTGTTTATATATTGTTGTTTGTAAAGTGCACCAACCACACCAAGGCAATTTCCTGTGTGTGCAAATATACATGGCAATAAAAAGAATTCTGATTCTGATTCTGATTCTGATTATCCTCCCTGTCTTTTAAGTAAAGTGACATTTCCCTGTTTTCTATCGTCTTTTCAGAATCTGCGTTGGCTGAACACCAACAGATTTGTGTGGACAGACGGTCTTCAGGTGCTGTTTGTGTTCCAGAGAACAGGTGAGATGATGAAGTTACATGTCAAAGGTATTTATGTTGAGTAAGAGCTTTTTTTAAGCATGTTTATTCTCTCAGAGGGTAAAAAAAAAGGATGTACACAGTAGTTTTAATTCTTAAACACACCAAGTGAGGCACACAGTACTTCACTGATCATATACATTATATTTTGAATTGGAAACATGCTAAGTTTACAGGATGTTTTAATGACATATTAAAATCCAGCTGAAGTTTAGTTTTGTCTCAGCTGAATTAAAATAGAATAAATTAGGCTTTTTGACCTTGAACAGGCTAATGTCACCCTGTTAACTTAATGAATCACAGTCCCAGAGCATGCAGATGTTTTTATTCTCTGAAGGAGGAAACTGATCTCGTCCTCACAGTTTATTATTTCCGTCTGTCCTCAGGCTCACCACTGTGATCAGAGAAAATGATGTGGGTGTGATTTTCATACACCTATAAGCTCCTAAGTGGATAAAGGGATTTATTGTCGAGCTGTTGTGCTCTGCAGGGGATGCTGTATGAGAACTTACTGCAGCCTTGTTCTCTTTGGCTGTGTGTCTACTGTGTGAGCACCCACACCAGCCAGACAGTTAGTGGGTGATGCAGTGTTGCATCACCACTTCACCAAATCTCTTTAATCATCACTTAAAGATAAGACACGGTGAAGTCTGCTGACCTCAACTGTTCTTTCATGATCCTGAGGACGTAGATGCTGGAGGGGATTTAGAAAGTCTGATTGTCTGTGTACAGTCACGTATTGTAGCTGCCTCGAGTAAACCCTATCACCGTGAGCAGTCATAATAAACAGTAGGAGCCACTCACTTGGACTCGAAGGGGGAAATATGCCAAAAACAAAACAGCAAATTAGGAAAATACATGCAAATAGACTAAACAGAAAGCAAATTCAGAAAATACGATCGATGCCACAACAAATATGTTGTTAATACACATAACAACCAAATATACACACTACACTGATGACAAATGTTTTCCTTGGGACACAAAAAACTATTTTAAAATCATAAATGTCGGCGTCTATCATAAAGTCACCCCGGAGTCTTTACTTTTTATAAATATTTCAAGACACTCTCACTCAGGGAACCTTCAAAATAAAGTAGAACGTGGGAAACAAGTATAATTTCTTGTATATTTAACCTTCTCTCCCATATTTCCCCCTGTTCACAGCTTCTGTGATGTACTACTACTTCTACAAGAGGACTGCGGAGTACCTGGGTGACCCTCGTCTCTACGAGGACTCCCCGTGGCTGAGGGACGTCTTCGCTCAGGCCAGACAGTGATCACACGATGCCACAGTCCCAAGAACCAGAGCACGGATGGAACAATTTACACAACATGTGGAAAGATTTCTTTTATGTGGAAACATATAAGGGCAAAAGTGACCACCTCATTACATTTGTTTTTAAAGATCAAGAGAATGATACATGTGGAGTCACAGTCACATTTTGGAAGGAATACTATTGAAAGTATTCTGGTCTAAAAGGAATTTCTTGAAGCGCAGGTGCCAAAATCTGGCAGGGTTTTATCTTTAGAACATTAAGGCCAGAACATCTCGAGAGTCGTGTTTTGCTGTTTGATGATAAAAGTGAATGAAAAGATTGTTCCTGTTACATTTGGTTTATTTCTGTCAGTATTCTGTCACCACATGCCCTTTGTTCTGTCCTTTTTATAATGCTATGAATTTAAAAAAAAACTATTCTGCGTTTTATTTATATGTATTTGCGATTTGTTTGTGTGGAGCTTTGAGTTTGTGTTGCACTGTTAATATTGAACTTGAACTATTGAGGCTTTGGCTTAGTCGTTGATTTGCACTGTCTGGAAAACGTGATAAATTACGTGAATGTGTGTTTAATTTGCAAAATAAAGTGTTAAATACAAACTGTGTACACGTCAGTTTATTCCTTAACACCCTCAAGAACAATGCAGGTAACATGAACTAACAACATGGTGGTGTTTCAAACAAAGAAACAAAGGCTTGGGGTGGAAGCCGCTCCAATCCAGATCCGGACAGGGGACAGTTATGTCTGTAACACCAGGAAACTGGTGATTATGCAGCTCATTAAAACTCCTTGAGGAGAAACTTCTCCTGCATCTTAAACTGAAAACACGAAAAAGAAACTTCACCGCACTAAATTAAGCTAACTCACATTTAGCTAACACCATTGCCACTGTAAATAATATGTTCTCCTTATGGGATTTATGTATGTATGTCAGTGATGTGTTAAGTGTACAAGCTACTGGATGATCTGAATTTCCCACGGGATAAATAAAGTATCCATCTATCCATCTATCTATCTATCTATTGCCGACATTAGCTAGCTAATTGCCCCGCACACACAACTGCTAACAAGCTAACGTAGCACTAAAATACGAATTAGTTCGGTCCTTAAAGTGTTTCACGAACTTATAGCGGGATGTATAATCAGAGTAGATGTATGATTTATTTACCAAATTCTCTTGTGGTTGAGTCCGTGACCTGCTCTCGTCTGGGGTGGGGGACGTCTTACTAAACCTAGTCACGCGAAAGTGAACGAGGTAAACAAATCCTTTCTATTTCCTTTACTGAGCCTATGCAGGTTGCGTAAAAAATTATCCAAAGACTTGTATCCGAAAACCCAGTCGGGAAATGAACGAACAATTTCTGTTTCCTTGACTGAGCCTATAAAACAGTCCTGATGCGCGGCCACGAGAAAATGATTGAATATCTCTTTGAGAGGACTCGTTACCCCCGAGTCCTGTATATATATTTATATATATTTATATATATATTGATTTACTCAGAAGAGCAGGATAGAAACTAACAAATCACAAAAACTATTGAAAAAAAGACAATTCGTGGATGTTACGAAGTAGTAATAAAAGACAACTCAAATAAACATTAAGGAAATAAATATGTAATATGATATGTAAGTTAAAACAATCACAGTTTATCTATACAAAATTTGCTTAAAATCACAAGTCACACTTCAGTTATAAAAAAAAAGACAATTCGTAGACGTCGCGAAGTTGTAATAACAAAATGATTTATTTCAAAATTTCAGAAAGTGACACGTCACTGCGATCGAGAGAAAACTTCTACTGACGCAGAAATCTGTCAAGAATAATTCTATCTCTATTTCAAACTAATAGATTAAAGTAGTGATGGAAGGTTTTTTTCACCAAAACGTGGGGACTAGTCAAGACCCAGCAACAACTCTGCAGAACTCTGTTTGTATGTCTCATCAAATAAGATACCTCACAGACCTGCTGGCCAAGGCGAATGCCAACCTTAGTACAGAGTACCACTGGAGGATCCAACTGAGCCAAGAGTTGGAGGAGCACAAACAAGAGCTGGTTCGACAGAAATATCTGAAGAACATGTTCATTAACAGAGGAAAGGAAACAAAGCAAGAGCTGGAGCAGCTACAAAAGTACAACAATGCAGAAGCACTCAGCGCCACTAAGATCGCCTCTCAGGTAAACAGCACCATCAAGAGGCAGAAGAAAAAAGATCTTCAGAAAGATTACGAGGAGCTGAAGGTGGCATACATCATCAACCAGGAGAAGTTGAACAATGAGGTTCAGTTGGAGAAGGATAAAAGAAATATTCCCCAAGCAGAGATTGAGAACCTCATAGCATCCTCTCATGATTTCTACCAAAGTCACACAACAAACCAGGAGAAGTTCAACAGCGAGTTCCAGGAAGAGAAGAAGAAGAACAACGTTCTCCAAGAAGAGCTGGATAATCTCAAAGCTTCTTACCACGAGGTCTGCCAGCGACAAACAACCCACCAGGAGGAGTTCAACAGCGAGCTCCAGGACGAGAAGAGGATGAAGAACTCTCTCCAAGAAGAGCTGGAGAATCTCAAAGCTTCTTACCACGAGGTCTGCCAACAACAAACAACCCACCAGGAGAAGTTCAACAGCGAGCTCCAGGAGGAGAAGAGGATGAAGAACTCTCTCCAAGAAGAGCTGGAGAATCTCAAAGCTTCTTACCACGAGGTCTGCCAGCGACAAACAACCCACCAGGAGAAGTTCAACAGCGAGCTCCAGGACGAGAAGAGGATGAAGAACTCTCTCCAAGAAGAGCTGGAGAATCTCAAAGCTTCATACCAAGAGGTCTGCCAAAGTCTTGCAACCAACCAGGAGAAGTTCAACAGCTTCACAGCCCATCATAATCAACACACACCAACCCACCCAGGATTTGGCATATTGGTTCATCACTCGCAGAATTTCCCTCTAAAACCACAGTTTAGGCCTGTGCATGCACCACCAATTTGGTTCTCGTGGTTTTCCAAGGTATGCATATGTCAGACTCTATATATATCACATTTTCATTCTCTTTTATAAAATGTTTGTAGATATAGATTTGTTATCAATATAAACCTTTTTTTAAGTTTACACAGCCATATCCCTACATACTAAACATTAATCAGCTGTATGCTTGCACACATGCAAGTACAAATATACAGACACTGATATCTATATCTATGTGAGCTGGAGCAGGCTTCTCCCCTCTGCGATACAGGAGAAGAGAGGCTGGACGGCCTTCTGCCATGGAGGGTTTTGAGAAAGATTACTTAATTTTACACCTCCGTGTGAAATTGAGGAATCCTGGGAGACTGAGTTCGGTAGGCTCTCATAACCTACGGAACGAAGGAACATGTGGTTTCAGGCTTTTGACTACACATATAGGCCGAAGAGGAGGCCTTTGGTTTTACAAAAACACTGTCCCAACATAAACCAAAACTTGTTCACATCAAAAGACATAAATTCTTTAATAAACAATTTGGGTCTGACTCTCAGACAAGAGCAATATTATCTCTCAATACAGATATAATCTCAATAATCTACCGTAGTTTGGTGAGCTGTTCACAAACTATTTACAGCTGGACAGAATTCATAATGCCATCCCTTGGTGATTCTTCCTGATGATTGGAGGCTTGGGGTGGAAGCTGCTCCAATCCAGATCCTTGTCTTCACCCCCATCCAGGAAGGACGAGGAGCGTCTGGGCACTCAGACACTCTAACAGGGACAGGGGGACGGTTATGACCGTAACACCAGGCGACTGAGGCTGAGCTGATTCTTCAACTCATTGAACTCTGTGAGGAGAAACTTCTTCTGCAGCTTAAACTGAAAACACCAAAAAGAGATGAAGTGAGTCTGGAGAAAATTAAAATGAAAACCCAAATGATGATTACAGCAACACATTCACTCAAATGAAAACATAATGACCAAATGAATGATAAACACAGAGGCTCAGACGTGTTTGTGTAACCAGAAAACAATAGCAAGAGAATATCTGTGGGAACATTTTCTCCTGTAGTTAAATGTGTTTATTTACCGACAGAGCAGGAAATTCATTAGCCTTGTTTTGGCTGTTTTAGAAACAGATGAAATGCAACAAAGATCACTTGAAAACACCACCAGACTACTCACCTTCACTGCAAACTTATAAAACTGCTCTGCTTCCTCTTGTCTGCTGGTCTGAAAACAAACGGTTCGTCACATGTTAGATAAAATCCCTGAGGAACAGAGAACAAGTAATAAAGTGCATTTAAACTGTGTCCCAGTTCAGGGGCTGCATTCCTGCAGGGACACAGCCCACTCACACCAGTGTCCTTTGAGGGGGAGTTGAAGGTCAAACTAAACTTGCTCTGCAGGATTGTGGGAGCACAGGACCCACAGGCTGTGCTCCCATATCTGGGTAAAGCAAGACTTCATGTGGACCCGAACTGGGACGTAGCTTATGTGTTTTCAGAGTCGTCATCACTCACCCTAAGGCAGATAAGAGACAGGTAGGCCCACACCTCTGCATTCTGGTTGTTTAAATGGTTGGCCTCCGTCAAAGCCTCCTCGGCTATAGACAGATTCTCCAACTACACAAACACAAACACAACCACGGCTCAGTTCTTTTCAAAGTTCATAAAAGTAGTTACAACTCTTGAAACCAAGTTAGTTCTGAGTACTTTCAAGATTTACCTGGGCTTTGTCTACCACATAATTACAACTGTACTTCAAACATGCAACTAAGGGATTTCATAAGTGTTATCACTAAGACTCACCCTCCTTTAATTACATCTGAACAGTTTTACATTTTTATATATATATATATATATATAAACTTAAATATTTAGTTGATATCATTTCCATCGTTGTTCTGGAAGTGGAGCTTTACCCGGTACAAGGCGGTGCCCAGACCCAGCCACGTCAGGCAGGAGGGGGACTGTTCACAAGCCCGCTGGTAGACGTCTTTGGCTTTTTCAAACTGAAAGTTAAAAACACAAAAGAGATTCAGTTACTCTGAGCCTACGAGTTAATGGCTTTCAAATTGTGTTTTGTAATTTAATCAAGAGCTTTAACTGCACATTTAAAGCTCTTGAATCACTTTGATTTCTGTCTTGTCTCTGTGTTCTGTTTATGACACACATACACAATGATAACATGATCTGAGCTGTCTCAGTATCTGACCATCTTATGCAGGAGGTAGATGGATCCCGAGCGGAGGAGAACAGGGTGAGCGTCAGACGGCTGCTGTGGTAAGTGCAGGCTCCGCTCATAGCTCTCCTGGGCGTCACTGAAGGCCCCTTGCAGGAAGTGACAGTGACCATTCAGAGCCCATATGTCTGCATCCTGCTCACAGGGGAGACAAGGCTTTACAGGTAACCACACATTTTCCACCCAGTCCTCACCATAGAGTGAAGGTTGCTGCTCAGTGCTGCAGCCAGTAGACTCTGTGTGTTTTTGTGTGTGTGTGTGATAATACCTGATCTCTTTGAAACAGCGCCTTCTTGAGGGTGGCAGCAGCACTGCAGTAGTCAGCTTTGAGCAGCTGCAGATGGGCCAGATGAAGGAGGTAGGAGACGCTCTGACCTCCTTCTGAACACAGGAGCTCCTGGGACAGAGCATGCCCCGCCATCTGATGACAAACACAACCGTGTCAACTGACCACTTGCATTTTTTATACTTTAATTTAGTTGGAATCAAAATCAAATTGTATTTGTATAGCCAATATTCACAAATCACAATTCGTCTCATAGGGCTTTAACACAAACTTGAATGGACTCTCTTATCTAGATATTTGAAAGGTGACTTAACAAAGCACACGATGCTGAGTGTGTTTCTACCTGCAGTGCATTGTTCTGCAGCAGGAACTTGACAGTCTCTATGTAAATGGTGGTGGGACATTCTGAATCAGAACTGTTGATGACACTTTTTGCCGAAGACTCTCTGTGCCTCGCTGAGTTCTGGTTAACATGCTCTGGATCTGGAACAAAAAACACAATAATATTATAAACACAAAAGATACCACAGGCCTTATTTTCAGATGGTTCTTGCCAACACAATGCATCAAAACCATGCACAAAAGGGATTATGTTTACTCTCTCATTGCATTTTCTATTCACATTTGAGTTTTTCTGGCCTTTGGAATGAAGTGTGAGAGCTCCTTCTCTCTTTTTCTCTGGGGTCTCCCTCACCTGGATTGACATCAGGAGACTGACACACAGGAGCGGCTGTGTCCACCTCCTCTACATGCTTGGTTTTAAGGCCTTTGCGTTTATTTTTCAGCTCCCCTGCTTGTGGTTGCTTCTTTGCCACGACTGCAATCACATGCTTTTTGGCCTCCAGAAAAGCCCTCTGAGCCAGGATGGGTTCATTCTGCCACTCGTGGAGGAAACCTGGACAACGGACCACGAGAACATGAAGACAGACCATAGTGAAATCTCCCCTGCATACATCTTTCTTCTCTACTAGTGTTGTTACATTTTTTAAAGATTGGAATACATATTTCATACCTGCTTTAGACTAGTTTAAGAATACTCATGAGGGTTTCCTCTGGAAAAGCTTTAAAACAGGACGCTGAACCAACATTATGTTCTGGAGCCAGACAAATGAATCTGTTAGAAGCTCTTAAAGACAGATTTACGCATTAACCTACAGCAGTGAAATGATGAAACACATAACTGCCTTAAAGCAAAAGGGATCAAACTTTTAAAGTAATACTAAAAACTACACATAGACACTATCATTCAAAAGTCCCTGTGAAGCTCGACCATTACAGGAGCATCCATCATACTGGGTGAACGTTAACTGGGTAGAGATTGGACAGAAGAGGGTTGGTAGTAGCAGTGTTTAGGTTGTTGCAGTTAGCAGCAGGTTCACAGGTAAAACAGCAGCGAGTAGGATATTAAACTTCCACCTCACCCAGCAGCGTCCAGCCCACCACACTGGGAGGGCTTATGTCCGTCGCCTGCTCCAGGAAGGTCCGAGCCTCCGTGTAACGTTCATATGTTGCTGCCAGCACGCCGCACATCACAAGGCTGTGGAAACAAGTAAAGGATCCACATTTACATTTTCAGCATCAGAGTATTTGGATGCCTGGTTCAACATAACTCCTGAGTCGCCTTCCAGTAAAGTTCGGATGGGCTGTCGCTGATGAAACTTTTTCCTTTTCACACAGTCTCAAATGTAGAAATGACAACGTGAATTAACATCTCTAATAAAAGATATGTGATGAAGTGCAGGGGAAGAGCCTTTAACTATTCATTTTATTTTATGTTAAATAGCACTGACTGGGAGCAGAGGGCCAGTGAACTGGAAGTATCTTTATAATGTCCTGTTATATAATATATATGCCAGTACACCTAATATTATTTTAGGAACTATTATGGATAAACCTTCATGATAGATAGTATACAGGCTCTGGCCAGAGGTTAGGTGAGGACCCAATTGTAGATGCTAGACGAGGACAGATTAAATGAACTGATTAATGGGCTTGGCACAGATTGGTAATCAAGAAAGCAGTGGTGCCTTAAACTCTCGAGCAGAAGGAGCAGAAATGAGTCAAAGGTTTGTAGTAAAACACTAAAACGGCGTCTGGGGAATAACAAAACCTGAAAACACTGAGAAACTGAAGCCACACTGATGAGAAACCGCAATGATGAAAACAAGGAAAAGAACAGACGACACACTCAAGCAAAGACAGGAGTCTAAAAATCAAATGAGAGAATATCTGCTCTGGGAATTGTTTTAAAATAAAAACTCTCAACAAAAAGAAATCCACAAAGAAATGAGTTAAAAGTCTTTAAAAGTTCAATAAGACCCAGACAGGGGCAGAATGATGACAGGGCTCTGCTCACTGCTCTTTAAGACACAATCATGCAGCCGTGCAAAACTGCAACCACTAGATTAAAGTTTGACACCGTGGTTTTAGATGAACTTGGCCGTGTCTAACCTGGCCTGATGTGTCTGCTGGATGGACACCGCATCATGAAAACACTCTTTAGCCTTCATGTGGTCTCCAGTCAGCAGGCAGAGACCCCCCCACTCAAATCGGTGGGAGGGCTCATCGGGGTTCCTCACCACGAGCTGTAGGAGAAAAAGACAAAATTCAGCAGGCACTCGGTTATTTCACCAAACTGTCTTTATCTGCACTAATCACAGCTGCAGCAGGACATGGCCACACAGACACACACACACGCACAAACACACTGATACAAACAAACAGAAGCCCTGCAGTTTGTATATTAGCTCCTAACACTGCTCTGTTTAGCTTATATCTTGCTTTTTAACTCTATTTATTTTTGGTTTAGGAGCGGATGCATTAGGACGGACGGGCATGATGTCGTACCTCCTGGCAGTAATGAGCAGCCTGCTCATAATCCCCAGTCACTTGAGCTTCCTTTGCAAAATGTCTGAGCTGAGAAGAACTCAACTGGAATTCATCCTTGGAATCGTCATCAACATCTTGTGAATAAATCTGTAGAGGAGAAAACGAATTTATATATATATGTATGGAACATGTGCGTGTTGTGGTCTAAGTATTACTCACCAGATTATATTATGGGGATTTATCTTATTTATCTGGACAAAGAACAAGCTCATTTAAAGGTGACGACAAGTCTTAAGGCCGGGGCTAGTTTCAGGTTAAGATTGGCTTTAGGCTAGTGCTCAGTATGGTTGCGATTAGAAAAAGTCAGGAAATCATTATAGGTCAATGTAATGTCCTGAAGACATAACTGAGTGTGTGTGTGTGTGTGTGTGTGTGTCTGTGTATGTGTTTGTGTTACCTTGTTGAGGGCGATGTGCATCTCATCCTGCAGATAGACGTAGAGCTTACTAACGAAAGCCTGTAGATCCTGAGGGTCAGTGATGGGATCTGTCTTCCGCATCTTGTCACGTACAAGCCTCACCACTGCATGCTACACAAAGACACACACAGACA
Source organism: Pseudopleuronectes americanus (assembly GCA_038501795.1). Taxonomy (NCBI): domain Eukaryota; kingdom Metazoa; phylum Chordata; class Actinopteri; order Pleuronectiformes; family Pleuronectidae; genus Pseudopleuronectes; species Pseudopleuronectes americanus. The sequence continues at coordinate 25,171,246 of CM076716.1, read as the reverse complement.
CACACGTATATTGAAGACTGAACAGGGTTCCTGCTAGTTTCAGCTGTGTGCTGTGTGCAGTTGTTCTGACCTTCATCTGCTCCTTGAAGGCGAAGTATCTCCCAGAGACATTGAGCGCTCCCATCAGCTGAACTGCCACTTGCTCCGGGCTGCTGTCTTCTGACGGCTTGCATGTTCCTCCAAATAATTCCCGATACTGGTCTGAAACTTGGGTCACCACGCTGCCCACCTGCCTGTGGAATTCCCCCACAGCCTGTAGGAGCACACACCAGTGCAGAGAGTTTAAAGAATGTAGAGAAAGTTCGTCCTCTGAGGTGTGTGGTTTATCTTCTGTGTACGAGTGTTTTTGGCACGTTTGTGTTACTGTGTGTGTTTGTTTTACCTCTGCTGCTCTGCGAGGACCATCTAGAGGTGGAGGTCTGGGTGGGATCAATGCCTTCACCCTGCCGGAGGAAACAGAGACACATTCTCACCCACTAGTGTTTCACAGTCGGTAAGAAACCCACAGGGCCATGAAGAAATGAACATTTCATTTTCTGATAGCTAAAATTTGATTTGCTCAGGGCCACATTCCACAAACATCGTAATCAATAGAACAGGGTCAAGCTCAGTGACCACAGGATGCTGGATTGATGTGTTACCTTCTGGACAGTTCCTCTGGAGAGGTTACGGGCACCAGTGGTTTATCCAAGGAGATCTCGATGATGAGGTAGGTTCTGGATTCAGAATATGTCTGTCATTGAGAGGAGTGAGGTGTCAATATGAGTCCAAAGTATGACAGTAAGCAGGTAAAGTGAATATAAGTTAATTTATTGACAAGCGATGATTCAATCTGTAATAAAACCCTGATTAAAAACACAGTTTTCAGATTTGCTGCTGTTTAATGGAAACTTACATTTTGGTCTGTGTGGCCGTTCGGCTCCGTCTCGGTCGGGCTGTTGTTCTCGGTTGGAGACGTCTTGACCGGATTGGCAGGTTGCTGACAAACAAACACAACTTTTACTTTAAACTAACAGAATTCCAGTAGTTGTACTTTGTGAAACTGAAAGAATGAAAATCTGATTTTCATGGATGAATCCAGAAGAAATTTTTTTGTGAAAGGTAAAAAAAATATACCACTGGGTTTTGCTCGGGTTGGAAAATTTGTTTTACAGTTTATATCTTATATGATTTTAAATTTTGCAGGAATTCTGTTAATTGAACTGTCTTTTAACAGGTAACATGTTTTCCTAGTGAGGACCTTTCTCACCTTTTTGGGTGGATCCTTTGATTCCTTGATTCCCTTCTGTGCTCCATCCGTATTCTTCCCTGGCTTCCCCTTGTTGGAGCTTGCAGCGGAGCAGGTGAGAGCTTTCATCTGTTTGGATGCAGCCTTCTCCAGCTCCTTTAACACACTGACATTCCTCTTGGCCTTTGAGCACAAGACAGAAGACAAACTCTCTTTGGTTGAAGCTCAACAACAGAAACACGATGGGAGCAATGTTTGTGTTATTTAGTATATTCAGTAAAGTGCAGTGTACATCCTTGTGTGAATTTGTATGACCTTGCTCAGCAACTCGGCCTCGGAGAAGGCACGGACACTGTACGCTCCTCGGATGCGGCTGATACCAGGATACAGCAGCCGCCCCATATCCACAAATGCCACACAGTGGGAGAGGATCTCTGAGTTCTCCTCAGCCGGCTAAACAAGGCAAGAAAAAACACACAAGGACAAATTACACAAAATGTTTCATTAACTTCCATTGAACTTGAATGCGATTTGCTGGAAACAATTGTGGAGGGTTGTCGTCCATTACTCTGATCTCTTTCAAGCTAGAGAGCTGACGACACAGAGCAAATACACAATGGAGAAGAAACTATTGAATAATATATATTTAATATTTCCAAGCCTATCCTTCGATAACAAAGCTCTCTCACCTGCTTGCTTCCTGCTTTTGCTTGAGGAGCCACCGACCTCATGATCTCCACTGGCCACAGTCTGCTCTCAGTGATCCTCTGTCGTAGCCTGAAGGTAGAGGCACAAACATTGATAAACATCTTCTCAGATCATTCTCCTGAGCCACAACTTTACCACTTTTCTTTTACAGGGATTTGACTTCAATTTTTTTAAATGGTGAAACCAAGTAGTCAAATACAATCTCCTAGAATCCTAAAACTTTCAGGCATAGTCTTAAGATCAAATGTCCTCTCCAGAATAATCTATTTGTAGCCATCAGGCAGCATGGTGGACAGAGAGGAGGAGGAGGAGGAGGAGGAGGAGGAGGAGGAGGAGGAGGAGGATGAGGAGGAGGAGGAGGAGGAGGAGGTGGAGGAGAGGTGAGTTGTGTGTTCCACTGACCTGGCAGCTCCTTTTGCATTCAGGAAGCAGCAAATCTCTGTGTCCCAGCTCACCCTGCTCTTCGTGGTCTCTGCCACGTTACGAAACTCCAGGTCCTGTTGGAACATTCAAACCTTGACAGTTAGTTGACAGTGACGTGGCAAACAGCTCAAATCAATGAGACATTGAAGCAGCAGCAAGGGGCCGGATCCCCTGTTACCTCTAATCCTTTCAGCTCGCCATCCTCCTGCTCGATGGGCTCTTCTTGGAGATAAACTCCAGGCATGAAGTGGTTTCCTTCGACCAGTAAGGCCTGATTGGGCCTCTTCTTCTGTCTGCCGTTCACCTCCCTCTGCCCCCCCGGCTTCAGCTGCCCATCACAAAACACCAGCGCCTTATTTTTCTGGAAGTTAGAGGAAGAGTGTACCCACGTTGGTTAAAGCATTAATCCTGGAAACATTCATGTTTTGAGGTGGGGACCTCTTATGGTTTTACATTTTGATTCACCATGACCATTGTACAGCATCACTACCTTAGATCACAAAGGGGCATAATCTCAGGGCTACACTTCCTAACACTTTACAAGATGTTCAGTAAAGCAGTTCATTACAAAGCAGCTCAAAGAAGCCAGATCACAAACACAGTGCAGCCTTCACCTTAGCCATCACTGGGACCTCCAGGGCAGCAGTGAATGTGGAGGGAGCTGGGGCGGCGTTAGACAGCAGCGTCCAGGACTCAGGGACGGCGTAGGCTGTCTCCAGGGTGACCTTCAGCAGGTTGGAGGTCGACAGCTCAACCTCAGACAGAACTGGAGCCGACACACTGACACACACGTCCAGGATCAACTGCTAAACAGGGGTCAAATGATGATGTTGTTTGATTTGATTTGTCATTAAAGATTGTAAACTGTGCCAGAGTTTGTCTACCCACGGATACACAACCAGCTTATTATTGTTTATTAAACAATTGTGTTTTTCGTGGATCCTTATCCTGCACACCTGGCTGCATTTTTCTTTTCCTGCTCTGGACAGTTCCTCCTTTATTTGGAGCCTGTGATAGAACACAAGCATTTCAGAAAATAATATGAAAGATCTGCAGATAACAAGTGACACTTCATGTGAACCTTTATAAATCCTCATACACCATTTTATGTCCAACATTGCTGTATTGTTTTTTATTGCCTTAGTCCTGAAATGTGTTAATACTGTTTAACGATGTGAAACCCTTTGTGCCTGTGTTTTGAATTGGGCTGTACAAAAAACTTTAATTACAAAACTAATAT